>JAPDNY010000009.1:95464159-96064159 GCA_029375565.1 Gekko gecko
AGACTTGGGTACCCTGAAGAACTACACTTCCCAGATGCCTTGGCATCTAGGACTTCATCTGTGTAGAATTGTAGATGGCACGAAGAGTGAAATGGAGACCTACAGGATAGGATTCAGAGGCTTCTGAGAAGTTGAGGGACTCATGGAAGCTGGAACAAGAATTTTGATGCACTGCCAACAATATCTTTGGGATAGTAGTAGTAGTAGTAGTAGTTAAAAAAAAAAGAAATTAAACCTTCATACTGCACTCCCTGCAGAGCAGGCTCAGAGCAGAGTACATTTTACATCAAGGCATAAAAACAATCCATTAATCTAAAAATACAGATAAAATATAGAAATCTTAAAACAACAGGTGGTATATACAAAAACATAAAACCCATATGGCGTCGCAGTACAATCTTAATCCCTGATTGGGGTGGGGGGGCAGCTAATTGGCCAAATCGTTGCTGTCCTCAACCATATGCTTGGTGGAATATCTCTACCTTACAGGCCTTGCAGAATGGTAACAAGTCCTGCAGGGCCCTGGTGTCATTTGGCAGAGAGTTCCACCAAGATGGAGCCAGGGCCGAGAAAGCCCTATCTCTGCTTGAGGAGAGACAGATACTCTTTGGGCCAGGGACCTCCAGCAGATGTTGTTCTCTGGAGCACAGCACTCTCCGGGGGACATACCAAGAGAGCTGGAACCACAGGTACATTGATCCCTGACCATTTAGGGCTTTAAAGGTCAAAACCTTGAACATGACCCAGTGCTCAGTCTGGATCCAGTGTAGCTGGTGAAGCACAGGTTGAATGTGTACTGTTAATGCTGCATTCTGGACCATTGTAACATCCCAATCAGTCTCAAGGGCAGCCCTGCATAAAGCAAGTTACAGTAATCAAGCCTAGAGGTGACTGTTACATGGATTACAGTGGCCAGGTTGTGGGGAGACAGATAGTGGGCCGGTTGCAGGATATGGCATAGTTGGAGAAATGCCAGTCTGCCAACATATGTGATCTGGGCCTCCATTGATAAGGAGGCATCCAGAAACACACCCACGCTCTTCTTAACCATCTGTGCGGGTGTTAATGGTGCATGGTTGAGAGTTGGTGCCCAAGTCCTGACTCTTCCCCACCCAGCCAGAGAATCTCTGTCTTTGCTGGATTCAGTTTCAGCCAACTCTGTTTTAGCCACCTCACCATCACCTCCAAACCCTTGGCCAGGTTTGCTGGGGCGGTGTCCGGCTGGCTGTCCATCAGCAGATACAGCTGGCTGTCATCAGCATACTGATGGCACCCTAGCCTGAAACTCCACACCAGCTGGGCAAGAGGGTGCATATATATGTTAAATAACATCAGGGAGAGGATAGCTCCCTGAGGGACCCCACATTTCGTGGGGTATTGGGAGGAAATCCTCTCTTCAAGCCCCACTCTCTGTCCCAGACCATGGAGAAATGAGACAACTGACTTCAAGGCTGTCCCACATACTACAGCGTCGGCGAATCATGATCGGCTGTGTCAAACACCGCTGTCAGGTCTAGGAATAACAGTAGTGTCGACCCACCTCGATCCAGCTGCCTGCAGCGATCATCCGTGAGGGTAACCAGCACAGTCCCCGTCCCATGGCCAGGGTGGAAGCCAGACTGGAAGGGGTCTAGCACCGATGTGTCCTCCAGGAAACTCTGGAGCTGCTCAGCTGCCGCTCTCTTAATTACCTTGCCCAGGAACCAAAGATTCAAAACTGGGTGGTAATTGGACAGATCAGAAGGATCCAACAATGGCATCTTCAAGAGCGGTATTACCATAGCCTCTTTTAAACCCTCTGGATAGACCCCTGAGTGCAAGGACAGATAGATAATGTCCATCAGAGGGCCCTGTATATCCTCCAAGGCCCAGGCCACTACTGCCTCCAGGAAGTTGGGAAGGCTCTCTGCTGGTACACTAGGTGACCAGTATACCAGACAGAGGGCCAGAATCTCCTCAGTATCTCAGAACAGGCCTACACATTCAGTGCCAGGGATCTTCAGAACTGGGCTTAGAATTTTAGTTATTTTCATTTTTTTTAATGATTTGTATAAGCAGAAGTCAGTTTTTGGATAACAAATTGTACCTATGCTAGCAACGAAACCCCCCCCCAATAATTTTACTGACTAAAACATGTGGAAAGCCTTAGATAGGATTGCTTTCCACACACTTAAGTAGGAAAGCAAACACTGGATGCTTCTGACAGAGCCCCTGAGACAAGGGCATTATGCAAGAATGGCCCACAAGAGAGAGAAGACAGCAGAGCAATGTCAACATTTTTATTTGTGTAAAAATTGCTACAGTCTTGCCTAGTTTCCTAATTCAGGGTTGAGAATGTAATATTAACAACATGAATCCTGGTGCAAAATGAAACAAAGCATACTCCACTGTGGTTTGGAAATAAAATACTTGGTCTCTTGCTGTTTGCATTCTTAGAACAATACAGTAAATCCTTATGTTTAGATATCGTTTTTTTTACAAACTTGCAGATATTACACACACCAGATTTCACTGCTGGGGGAGGGAGCGGAAATCACTGTCCCCATCCAAAACCACTTGGCCATCCAGGCTTCTGTATTAACTCTTGTTTGGCCTAAGCTCAGTTGCCATGAAGTAACCCTTATCTGACACATCCATTCTCTTCATTGTTACTGAGACTTCTGAAACCACTGGAAAGTTAAACCTTTCCATTGCATTGAGGGAACTTTATACCAACTTTGACGATTTCTGACCCCGACACAAGCAAATGTTTGCATTGTTCTTATTCTCTTGCATTGTCTTATGCCCTTGTTGTAAAACAGCAAATATTTCAGAAATATGAAAAGTGTTCATTTCTAAGACATTCAACACTTTTATGTTTGACAGGATGATGGCTTGGTTGCCTAAATACCCAGCAAATTCTCCTATCAGGAAGGCTGACTACATTGTTCAGACAGGCGCTGTGAAGTCCCTACTACATACGCACGGGCTTTCAGCAATAGATGTTCTTGGCTCATAAAGTTGGAACTGGACTTTTGCCCTCAAAACTGGTATAATCTTAAGTGTCTCTAAATAATCTTCATGCTAATATTGGAACAATTACATCAGTGGCTCCATTTGTCCTGCATGTATGATGGTGGAAAGTTCTATCAAGTCAATGGTGACCCTCCAGGGTTTTCAAGGCAGAGATGTTCAGAGGCGGTTTGCCATTGCCTGCCTCTGCGTTATGACCCTGGTATTCCTTGGAGGTCTCCCATCCCTTTACTATCCAGGACAGACCCTGCTTAGCTTCTGAGATCTAACCAGATCAGGCTAACCTGGGCTATCCAGGTTGGGATTCCTTCAGGTATACTTGGTAGAAACTATATTGGGATATACTGGGCAAGTTGTGTGTGTCAGACCAAAAGGACATGACTCTCACTCAGCCATGAAGCTCATAAGGGAGACCTTGGCCCATTCTTTCTCTCAATCAAAATTTACAAGGTTGTTACAAGGGTGAAAATGAGGAGGGAACTACGGCTACTTCTGAATTTTGCAGCTCCACTGTTTGATTAAAAAAATGTCAGTTTGTTCCTCGTGCAAAATGAATTTTCATGTCCACATCATTTTCTGTTTTTTGCCTGAAGAATCTCTCCTTATATTTGTGCACTTTTGCATCAGTTGCCTAAATGGTATATATTTATAGCATGAAAATACTATCAAATGGCATGATATGTCATAAGAGAAAGAAACAAATCAGGGACACTAATGACACAATGAAAAGGATTGCTTCTATGCTATAGGAAAAGAAACAGAAATGGGTCTGTGTCTACATCCTTAGGGGGAATTGTGTGCACTGCCCTAAACTCCTTGGGGAGACAGTATGATAATAAAAGTGAACATGACTTATAAAATACTGCATTATATATTTTATATATTATATTATTATGAAGGAGCAAATCAAATAAAACAAGAGTGACAAATGTTTTTAATACCAAAAATAAAGGATATTATCACTATTTTATGGCTTGAATTTCTGAGACTCAGTTCTGGCAGGACCTGCCAGTTCTGCTCAGTTCTTTTCAATTTTGAAACAAATCTCTTCATTTTATTTATTTAACAAATGGATGACCTCTTTTTCAGTTTCCAAGGGACACCTCCTGCCGCAGGTAGAAATGATGCCAGTAGTAAAACATGATTAAATATTCAGTTAAAAAAATACTAAATAAAGTGAAATCAATCACTGGGAGTGACATTGCAGATCAACATGACACTGAAGAGTCCTCTCATTTCCCCCCTGCCAATCTGACAAACAGCGAGGCCTGGGCCAGGAGATCTCCCACTCAGCTCACCTAAATAAGGATTTGGGAAACAACCATCAGTAAAAGGAGTATGGGAAGGTACCCAGAAGGCCACCTTTTAGGATTGCCATTTGCCTGGTGGAGGTGGGAGATCCTGGGACTTTTTGGGTTCCTGCCTGCTGCTGGCCAGTGGGAAGGAATCCCCCCCCAGCAGTGATGTCACACACCATCTGCCTACATCAGCCAGAAGTTATGGCGGCACATTGGAGACATTAGGGGGGTGACGATCTGGATTTGGGGCAAAACACGATGGTTTGATGCCAATTTTACCATGGAGTTTTGTCCAAAATCCAGAGTGTCACGCCCACACACACACATCGCCAATGTGCCACCGTCACTTCCAGGTGATGCTGGCATGTCACATGCAACATCACTGTTTCAGAGGGATGGGGGGGTGACCCCACTCCTGGAACATCCCCTGTATGGGAAAGGCCTCAGTGAGTTCTAGTTCATTGTGCATTGGTTGTAGTTTTCCCTCTAAGCTGAGTTAGTGTGAGCTAGCTCACAGTTTTTTAGCCTCCAGCTCACACATTTTTGCCTTAGCTCAGGAAGGATGGCTCCAGAGCAAACTAATTTATGCAGTTGCCAAATTGTTGACTCATGACCTTAATGCCAGGAGCTCACAAAGTAGAATTTTTGCTCTCAGGACTCTGCAGCTTAGAGGGAGCATTGGTGTCCCTGTGTGTATATGTCTTCCCTCTTGTAAGCGATATAGAAGCCTATTGTTGAAGCTGCTGGAGTATCCTGTATGTTGACTATCTGGACACGTAAACTTACTGTTAAGTATGAGACTCAACAACGGAATAAGCTCAACAAGTGATTTCAGCTTTATTGAACGGCAACAACAACTCAGGAACACACAACAACAAGGGGAGCACAGCTCCTTCTTTTAAACTCTCCCAGGCTGTCTGAGCCACACCCATAACAAGTTAAAGACCAATGGCATTGCAGGGATAAAGGCCAATCAGGACCGTTCCCTCTTTGCAACAATCTCACACAGTGATTGGTATTTACAGGAGGTTTCGCAGAAACCGACCAATAGCAATGCGACATCTGAGGAGCCACATTCAGAGTCAAGCTTAACATGGCAATGTATAGGCTTGATTTACAGTTTAATACACAACATTTACCTGGGTGCCAGACCCCAGAGGATACTACAAGGCCTGTGAGGGGTGACTGCTGGTGAAAGAGTGGATCCAGTCAGCTCTTTGAATATGGCTTATCGAATTGCCTTTCTTACTCACTTTGTATAATCGCACTTTGTATAATTACTTTGTATAATCATTTACTCACTTTGTATAATCTACCTTGAGTCCCTGTGAGAAAGGAAGACTATAAATAATGTAAATAAATCTTTTAAAAAGTAGGCCTGCCTCTTTATTTACTTCTCCCCACAATCAAATTCATGCTAGCTTTGAGAACTGGTGATGCTTTCTTCTATGTCACTTGAAAGAGAGAGAGAAAATGTGCATTTCTTTTGCATAATATAATATTAAGAAAAATGTTGAGTTTGTAATAATAAATAACAGGATGTTAATACATTCCTGTAGTTCATCCAAGTGTCCCTATCTACTGGTTTGGAGGTCTTAGGCCCTGAAAATATTATTAAGGAGAATATTAAGGATAAACTGATTGGTGTTAGCTAAGGGAAGTTTTGAATGTGTATTTGCTTTGTCAAAAGCCACAGGCATTGGGGGCCAAGGCAGGGCTGTCAATTCTCAGGTGGTGGCTGGAGTTCTCCCAGGATTACAATTTATCTCTAGGCAACAGAGGAAAATGACCACTTTGGAAGATGGACTCTTTGATATCCCTTCCCCAAACCCCACTCTCCTCAAGCTTCACCCCCAACATCTCCAGGTATTTCCCAACCCAGAACTCACAACCCTTGGCCAGGATGATGGTGATTGGCCCCCAGAACATGGATGCACCTTGGAAATGCAAAAGAGAACATAAGAACATAAGAGAACATAAGAGAAGCCAATGTTGGATCAGGCCAATGGCCCATTTAGTCCAACACTCTGTCACACAGTGGCCAAAAATA
Organism: Gekko gecko; assembly: GCA_029375565.1. NCBI lineage: Eukaryota > Metazoa > Chordata > Lepidosauria > Squamata > Gekkonidae > Gekko > Gekko gecko. Next base: position 95,470,520 of record JAPDNY010000009.1, read on the forward strand.
CCAGGTGCTATCAGAAGGTCGAGCAATGGGGCCAGGACACTAGAAGCCCTCCCACTGTTGCCCACCCAGGCACCAAGAATACAGTGCATCACTTGCCCCAGCCTGAGAGTTCCTATCTATACCTTGTGGCTAATAGCCACTGATGGATCTCTGTTCCATATGCTTATCTAGTTCCCTCTTGAAGCTGTCCATACTTGTAGCCACCACCACTCCTGTGGCAGTGAATTCCATGTGTTAATCACTCTTTGTGTGAAGAAGCTGACAACACAGTACTCAAAAAATGAAGCCAGGAGTTTCTATTTTAGTAGCGTGTTTACCCTCTGCCTGTAGTTGGAATTCACCAAAAGTATTATCTTCCAACATATGTCTAAGAGCCAACTTATGTCATACTTTAGGGGCTTTATACAGTCTTCTGTTTTAGTTTCCTTGTCCTAAATGATCAGATAGGTCCTCATAATTTATTATTTCAGGGTTCTTAAATATATATTTACAGTCGAACAATAATGCATTATCCAGTTATACAGTTAGATGCTAGAGCCTGAAAGCAAGACAGATCATTGCTGTTCAAAGCTAGCATGGGTCCTAGCCTGAAGTCACAGCATGTACCTTTCATTTTGCACATAATAAAGTTCAGTAACAGAACAAGTAAAGATGTCTAGCACACCAAGGTCAGTGGTAAATGTCCCAGTCTCTTTGAATGCTAGCTGTGATGCATGTAAATCCTGAGTGTCTGATAGCCGCTTTCATTTCAAGTGTGTGGGATCTCCCAGCTCCTGATGAGGTGCTCATATGAAGGGGCTGCCATTTATCATGCTAGAGGGGTCATTTGGTGGACTCAATCTCTCAAGGTCTTTGTGTCATCACCCCAAATATTATGTGACTTGGACATCTGGGGTATGGAGAATTACGCTGAGCTGGAGACTATCCAGAATAAATTGAAGCTTATTATCCCTTCCACCTGGGATCCCAGCTGCATTTCTTAGAGAAGAAGCTGGATTTCAAGTCTGAGAAGACTGGAAGAGACTTCATGGGATGGCATATCACTAAGAAATACCTAAGGGAGTGATTCCCCCCCTTTTTTTCCTTTTGAATAGTTTGCAAAAAAGTGACTATAATACATTCCTTGTGCCCCCCAGAGGAGTAAGTTTTGCAGGGTCCAATGCACACAGGTTCACTAATGGAATTTGAGCAAAGTTACAGATTTGTCCAGATGGTTGCTTACAAAGAACCACAAGAGTCTGCATCTGAGAATGGGCATTTCGCCCCAGCTAGGCAGGGCATTCAGATTTCAGTGTATGCCCACCCTTATCTGGAGGAAGATATTTTCAAATTCTTGTAACCAGATTGTGATTTATGTTTTGCAGTGCCCACTGTCCGGTGCCAAGAGGGACATTTTTTGATCCTTAATCAACAAGTGATTGGTTGCAGTCTCTATTGAATGTGATATATCTGGAATAGTTTTTTTTTGCAGTAGCAGCTAAAAATACACACAAATGAACAGGCAAAAGTATCAACTGAGACAGCTATCAGTTGCACAGTTGCATGGGTGATTGGCGAGTTATTTTATTGCAAAATGTATTTCTTAACCTTCCCTGCCAGGTAATTCACCAGTGCCACCACCAGAGAATGGCATCATTCTGTCGTATTTAGTCTATGGCTAAATAACAATAAAAGTTACTTGAAATGGCTACTGTGTACTTTGCCATTTTACATATTATAATTCTTCATATAATTGCAAAACCTTTTTACCCATGAAATCTGAATTTTCATAGAATCATAGAATCACAGAGTTGGAAGTGGCATAGAGGCCGTCTAGTCCAACCCCCTGCTCAATGCAGGATCAGCCTAGAGCATCCCTGACAAGAGTTTGTCCAGCCTCTGCTTAAAGACTGCCAGTGAGGAGGAGCTCACCACCTCCCTCGGTAGCTGATTTCACTGTTGAACCTCTCACTGTAAAAAAAGTTTTTCCTAATACCCAGCTGGTACCTTCCTGCCCTTCATTTAAACCCATTATTGTGAGTCCTATCCTCTGCTGCCAACAGGAACAGCTCCCTGCCCTCCTCTAAGTGACAGCCCTTCAAATATGTAAAGAGAGCAATCATGTCGCCCCTCAGCCTCCTTTTCTCCAGACTGAACATTCCCAGGTTCCTTAGCCTTTCCTCATAGGGCTTGGTCTCCAGGCCCCTGATCCTCATCGTCGCTCTCCTTTGCACCCGCTCCATTCTGTCCACATGCTTTTTGAAGTGTGGCCTCCAGAACTGCACACAGTACTCCAGGTGCAGCCTGACCAATGCAGTGTACAGCAAGACTATCACGGGAACAGAAAAAGATGCAGCTCAAAACCACATTCAAATACTATTGGCCAACGCCGTACTGACTGCAGTGTCACCCCCGAACAGCCATAAAATGGCCATAAATCTATGCAGACAGTACCATAAAACCGAGAGATCAAAGGAAGTGAAATCGGCATGCAGTGTGGAGGCTTCCATAAAATCCGACAATCAAAGAAAGTGAAAATGGCATGCAGTGTAGAGGGGAATTTCTGTTCCAATGTGGGTTTGGTAAAATAGCAAAGCAAATGCTAGATGCAGAATGGGCCCATGTCAACCAGCAGCCTGGATGCTGTGCCTTGCCTACTACCATCTCTAAATGAGCCTGTTCTCTTCTTCAAGGAAAAAACTGAGATGAAATAGGCATTAAGCCTTTCTGCTTTCTCTCTGTCCGCTGTCAAAGTTTATCCATTTTCACCCAACAGTGGGTCCATCGCCTATTTTATCTTGGCGATGTATTTGCTCCTCATATATCTGAAGAAGATTTTCTTGTTGTAATGAGCTTTCCTGGACAGCTTTAGCTCACTGTGAGCTTTGGCCTGTCTGATGGGCTGACCTACAGTGCCTAGCAACCCACAGATGCTCTTCTTTAGAGGTGTGTCCTTGCCTCCATTTCTTGAACATTTGCTTTTTCTCCTTTAGCACAGTTCTCTGTTCATCACACAGTTCTCTGTTCATCCACATTGGCTTCTTGTTTCTTATTACCATGTTTCTTCCTTATTAGAATGGCGATGCCTTGAGTTTGCAAGAGCTATTGTTTTAGGAGATCCCACCCTTCACTTGCTCCCTTCCCTTCCAGCAGTCATGCCCATGGAATGATTCCCATCATGCCCCTGAGGTTACGGTCACATGCACCAGTTGGAGCAGAGGGGAAGTGAGGCTGTCTCCTCCAGAGGAATTTGACATGCAGTTGTGAGATCACACAGCCCTTTCAAGCTGTGGCTTCAGCCCATCACTGTGTGATCAGATGCAATTGCAGGTGAGTTGGGGGGGGTTGGCCGTTTGTTTCCCGTGTGCTTAAATGAGGAATCACACCTCCTCACTGAGGGCTCCCTATGGAGTATGCGATGATGCACATACTGCAAAGGGGGGGGAGGACACCACCGAGCCGGGATGGCATGATCAGACCATCCCAATGTCATGAGAGTATGCTTCTGCAATCAGACACGAGAAAGTCTTGCGTGGCCTATTGGAACCCATTAGAGCCAGATTTTCCCTGGTGTCTTTTAACTCCACTTCTGTGGCAGAGCAGCACAGGTTGCTGACAACATTTGGATGCTTCCCAGATGTTGCTGTCTGATCGCACCCTTTAGATCCATCAGGCATTCGCAGCTATGTCAGATCTAAAGGTGTGTGTGATCGTAGCCTGAGTTTATTAAAATCTGCCCTGCTGAAATATTATACATGTAGCTATGAACTGCCTTGGTCCCCCACAGTAAAAGGAATTCTGACATCCCCACCAACTTCACCCCATTTACTATCTCTTGCCTGTTGGTAAAAATTAAGTCGAGTATGGTCAAGCCACTTGTAGCTTCCTCCACCATTTGATGAAGGGAGTTGTCAGCCAGACACAAGCCCGTAGCCAGGATTTTTTAATTCAGGGGGCCTTTAAATAAGTCAGGGGGCATCCTGCACAGACACACACACACAAACACACACACACACACACACACACTGCAAGGGAACACCACAAATAAAATAAAAAAATTGAAAGTTGGGGGGCCTGGGCTGGATGGGAAGTTGGGGGGCTTTGGCAGTAAGTCGGGGGGCAGGCCCCAAGATACCCCACTGTAGCTACGGGTCTGGCCAGACAGGTCAGGAATGAGTGTGACTGTCTCCCCGCACACATCAGGGAAGTTGATGTCAACCATAACTACCAGGTCATGTTGTTTGGATACCCTGTCAAGCTGTTCAAGGAGGGCAGCATCCACCTCTTTCTTCCCGATCAGGAGGTCTGTAGCAGGCTTCAACCACAATACTGTTTGTACTTCCTTGCCTTAGCCTCACCCAGATACTTTCCACTGGACTGTTGCCCTCCCCTTCCAGTATTTCTTGACAAACAAGCCCTCTCCTCACATACAGCTTCACTCCACCTCCTCTTCAACCCTTTCAGGGGTTTTTTTGAACAACACATATTCATCCACCATTACATTCCACTCCTGGGAATCATCCCACCAAGTCTCTGTAATGCCTGCTAAATCACATCTTACCACTCTTGTTCACAGAACCAGGTCTTGTCTATAATATAGCTAATGAGAATTGTAATGTTGTTTTAAGGAGGAGCACAGTTAAGCTGCAAAGAACTTGGAAGTCCACAATGATTCTGTCTTTATTAACATAATTATGAAGCTTGGTGAGTGATCTAATCCAGCCATTCAGAAATCTTGGATAAAGCTCCAACAGCTTATGCAAACACAGATTGTTTATGGTTGCTCTACTTTTAAATGATTAACTGATGTGTCCCGAATAAAAGAACTAAATAGCAGCGCTGAGCATATTAATCTATTATTGTTATGTCATTCTTACACATCTGTCTGTATGGTTGCTCTACTTTTAGTTTAATTGATGTGTTCATAGAATCATAGAATCACAGAGTTGGAAGGGGCCACACAGGCCATCTGGTCCAAGCCCCTGCTCAATGCAGGATCAACCTACAGTATCCCTGACAAGTGTTTGTCCAGATGCTGCTGAAAGACTGCCAGTTCAGAATAAAAGAACTAAATAGCAGCACTGAATATATTAATCTATTATTATAATTATATTATTCCTACACATCCATCCATCCATCTAGTTTCTATCTAGTATTTCCTCCTACCCTTACTCCAAGGAGCTCAGGGCAGCATGCATGGTTCCTCCTCTATCCTCTCAACAACCTTGTGAGGTAGGTTAGGGTAAGAGAAGGAGCGAGTGATTTGCCTTCACCTCCTTAACCACTTGGTCAGTATAATCTTTAAGAATTTATATGGTATTTATCCAGAGTAGGGTGCCTATAAGAACCAAAGCTTGTTCTTCTTGGATATGATACTTGAAGCATTACCAAGACCAACTTCCAAGTCTGGAGATCAGATAAAATATGGTCCAGACATATGGAGGAGCTTCAGCTTTTTGGAACCGTCCCTCTGGCTCCTCTAAACAACTGTTATCTTTGCAGAAGACACAGATCTGAGCTGATCTGTTTAAGTGGTAAAGCAGATGTTCATTGGAAACAATTCAACTTGTGGGGGGGAGGTTTCTGAGAAATGAAGAAGAAGAAGAAGAGGAGGAGGAGGAGATTGGATTTATACCCCACCCTTCACTTGGAGTCTCAGAGCAGCTTACAAACTCCTTTCCCTTCCCCTACCCACAACAGACACCCTGTGAGGTAGGTGGGGCTGAGAGAATTCTAGCACAAACTGCTCTTTCAGGAACAGCTGTGCCAGAGCTTGTGACTGACCCAAGGTCACATCAGGAGGTGCAAGTGGAGGAGTGGGGAATTTATTTATTTATTTTAATTATACCTGGTCTTTCTCCAAATGGGGACCTAAAGCGGCTAATATAATTTGCCTCTTCTCCAATTTAGCCTTATAACAACCCTGTGAAGTAGTGTATGTTGATAGACCCCAAGGCTACCTCCCCAAAACTTATATTTCAGAGAGGGGAATAAGAGGAGTTCAGACAATGAACCTTGGTGTAAGAACTGGGACACAAAAGCTCCCTATTTTCATGTGTGAAATGGAATTAACCACATGTCTGCCACCAAAAACATAGTTACAACCATATTTTTAAAAGATGAATGTATTGGAAGTTCTCAGTACAGGACTGAAGGTGTGAACGATGCTTCAGACTCACACATGGAAGGAGATGGAAGAGGAGACAAGGACAGAGAAGTGGGAAGCTGGAACCTTGCTTCCTTAGGAGGCTGAAAATGAGCAGAAGACCAGACAGGGAGGTTGATCCAGAGATGTGTGCTTAAGCACTCAGGTGCTTAAGATTTCAAGAGATTCAGTAAGACTTGGATCCTGACATATACTGCAATCCTATGCAGAGTTACTCCAGGCTAAAGCCATTGATTTCATTGGCGTTAGAATGGAGTAATTTTGCATTAGATTGCTCTGTGAATGTCTGCTCTTTCATCAGTGTAATGATTTCCCCAAATGCTACTCCTGATGCTGCTCCTGAAGTTCATTCATCAGCATGATGATTTCCCCCAAATGCTAGTCCTGGTGGACAAGGATATTGTGATGAATGATGGTGTGCGTATGTGTGTGTGTGTGTGTCTGTAGCAGGAAGGTGGAGTTGGTAGAAATCATCCCCCTACTTCTTTTAGCGGACAATTTAGTCAGGATCTAACCCCATTATTGTAGTTTCCCATCTGGCCTGGTAAGGCAAATGATTGCATTCAATCACGTATGTAAACCACTGCTCTGTGGCTCCCAATGTATTTCCAATGAAAACCTCCATGCTATGCAAACTGTCTTTCCTGTTTGCCTCCTTCAAAAAAATGGTGGGTCCTGTTGAAGTCCCTGTTAAGATGGCATGTGTTTGTGGTTTGAAAATAGCAAAATCCATGTCTTTCACGGAATTACTACAGGCCACAGAAGCCTACCATCCATTTGCCCTCAGTTACATAACCCGACTTGTGGATTTAAGAGCGTGCCATAACAAAGCTTTCATCACTTCATCACAATCCTGTAACATAACAAATGCTCTGCAATATTTTGTTTTCTAAAAATGGCCTTTTCATTAGGAGAGAACAGTCAATATCTCTGAGGGTTGAAAGAAGCTATTAGTTCTTGGAATCCCAAAGGTATTTTCATTTGTCAAGCGAGGGTGCGGAAAGAAATTTTCAGGACTGTTTTATATTTATTGAAAAGAATATGGATGCTGGCTGAAAAGCATTTATTTGCCATTTGTCTGAATGACAAGCAAGTCTGCTAATCTATCTGAAATGTCTCTCTCTCTTTTTTAAAGAAAGTTAATAGAATAAAAAATTATGTGCAACATACAAAAAAAAGTGTGATAGAAAGGTAGACCCTGCAAAAAGTAATTGCTATTTTTGGAACTCCAGAGGGATGTTTCTCTATAGACTTCAGGCTGTCTGCCATGCAAGCTGCAAAGTATATTAGAGCTTCAGCCTGACTAATGCTTTTAAAATAGAATTGATGTTATTGGATTGCTTTCAGAAAGGGATACTCTATCACACTGTTTTTCTTCAGAGTCTTGCGCCTCCTATGCAAGTGCAGCAAATACATGCTTTAAATATACTTTACTGCCAAAGCCAAGCTGAGGACATTTGGTGGGTTATACCCAAATTTACACCTGGAGAATGGATTCTAAAGCTCAGGAGCCCTTCCTACAGTTACCAGGACTTGAGTCTGGACTGGAGAAGCAAAGATACAATTCTATTGACTAGGGAAGATCAGGATGCCGTACGTTTATGTCAAACCTGCCCAATCAAGAGACTTATTATTGAAATAATTGTGTGACATCAAGTCACAACCAACTCATGATGACCACAGGACCATGGAGTTTTCAAGGCAAGAGATGAGCAGAGGTGGTCTGCCATTTCCTTCCTCCACATAGCAACCCTAGAGTTCCTTGGTGGTCGCCCATCCAAGAATTGGGCTGACTCTGTTTAGCTTCCAAGATGTGATGAGATCAGGCTAGTCCAGGCTAGTCAGGCTTCTAGAAGATTTATACTGTCTGCCAAATGCAAGGGATAATGTTTCATCATTCATTTATACAACACTATATTTGAGGAGGGTTCTGACATAGCCCAGCATGTATAGACATAAAAAAGATTGCATCTTTGTACTATGGTAACTTCATTTTTCACAATCAGTATCTGAATTCGAGACCCTTTCCTTGGATTAAGGGCATTGTATGTCACATGACATTTAGTGGCCTTTCTGAATAAATCGAATATAGACTCTAATTGCAGTTTTACATTTAAATGGCAAACTAGTTTGATTTTTTCTCTCTAAAAAGGCTTTGAACAATGCCTAGAGATGAGAGAGCATGAAATTCCTCTCATGAAAACACCAAGTGATAATAATCTGTGTATATAAAATGAATTTGTATCCAGAATCTTTGGCTTATCCTTTCAGTGCCTCTTTTATGAATGCTACATGTCCATTTATAGATAAATCTGTAGGGTTTCTTTTCAACAGGTGTAATGATGATCGTTCCCAATGACCACAACAATCAGTACAAGAATGGCAATTGTCTACGAATCCTTTTTCCTGGGCATACATGAAATAACCAACTACAGCTTTTGAATTTCTGATCCTAATCAGCATGGCTACTATGAGACAGAGAGAGAGAGAGAGAGAGAGAGAGAGAGAGAGACAGAGACAGAGACAGAGACAGAGAGAGAGAGAGAATCAGTCTGTCTTTCTTCTAAGGAGCTCAGGTTGACATTTGTCATTGTCCTCTTCTCTCTCGTATCATCATAACAACCCTGTGAGTTAGCCACTGGTCCAAGGTCAGCCAGTCCTTAGTTTGTTCTCAATTATTTGTTATACTCCCAATACAGAGAAGGAGATTGCAGCATTTCAGGGAAACTACCAGCTGTCTCTGGCCAAAACTTGAGCTAGGAAAGTAAAGTGATCATACAGAGAAAACCGTGTAGTTGCTTCCCTCACTACATGGCTGAGTTTCAGGACTCTCCCATAACATGTGAATTCATGAAGCTTTCTTCAAGGGTCTGGTACTGTAAACAGTTAACAATGAACTGTTTTGAGAAAGAACCAGATAATGACTGTAGGATTATTATTTTCATTTTTGCCATTTAGGACTAGTAAATTATGCAGCTGAAATGCAAGAAGGACCCCAGAACTTTAGCGAGAAATATATCTCATGCTATATTTTAAGAACTGCAAGATTGTAAGTGGTCTGAGTTAAGCTAGCTATAAAAATGAATTAGTTGTACACATTTTTTCTATAACATACAAAAGGAGTATTGGAACACTCAACGGAATTGAATTGAAAATGGTATTTAAAATTTATAAAATATCTACAGGATATGGCTAACTTCTCTTTATTTTTCTCAGGTTACACTGGGTTGTATCTAATCCAGAAATAAAAAAATTGTACCTGATGGGCTATTTTGTTTTTCCTGTTTACTGAGAGACATCTTAGGATGTGTTCTTACTTATCATTTGCTTAATACACACTGCTAATACACACATCAATGAAGTAGGTGGCTGGAGATCTCCTGGGATTACAACTGATTGCCAGGTGGCAGAAATCACTTCACCTGGAGAAAATGGCCACTTTGGAAGGTGGATTCTATGACATTATACCCCATTGAAGTCCCTCCCTTCTCCAAACACAAGTCCCTCCTCAGGCCCCACCAAAAAAATCTCCAGTTATGTCCAAACATGGAGCTTGCAACCCTTGCAATGAAGTCATTGCACCCCTCCTCCAAATTCCAACCCAATTGCAGTTTTATTTGGATTGCATTTTTTTTACAAAAAGTTCTACTGAACTTGTTCTATGGAAAAATACTTACACATCTCTGAATCTGTATTGGGTTGCAATTTGTTCCAGAGTCTACAACCCTCAATTAATGAGAAATTATTTGCATTTTAAGAATTAATTCTCCATTTTGAAAAAGAGATTGATTAGTGCTATTCCCCCATCACCCATAAGAAAACTTCTTTAATATTTAGGTCTGTAATTTCATTTTTCTTCCTCTACTGGTTGACTGCCCCCCCCGAAAAGAACTCAACAGCTACTTGTTTCATAGAAAGCAGAGGTGGAATGCTCTTATGAGGTCATTCTGTTCCTCCTTTGCCAGCTCCAGGATTATTCTGGCTAATGTATCGCCCCTATGCCGACTCCACTGGAGCCAATTATATACCATACATTTCTTGGCAAACACACATCTCACTCATTTCTCAATAAAAGCTTTACAGTGCACCCAAGAATAGAATGGACTTTAAAGAAAAGGGAAATGACACCAAATGCCAATCTTATTAACATTTCATAGCTGGAAAAGCCAGTCTATATATTTTTTTTTTAAAAAAACCCTTTCTTTCCATCTCCTGCTACTCCAAAACTTGTGCTAAGGGGTGGGGATTAGCAAACAGAATTACAATGAAGGTCTTTTTAGTTGGCTTTTGTGCTGGGTCTTGTGGGTCCCTGGTCACGTCTGTGCCAAGTTTTTGGCTTTGTTAAATCAAATGTATCCTTTCATTTATCCCTACTTGACAATGGCTGGTGGTGACTTTGATTTTTATCTTCATTAATTATTTGTCCAAAAAGCTTTCCGACTACAATTAGGGTTAAAATAATCAACCTTGTAAAGAGACTGGCTTCATGTTTTGCTTGGGCCTTCTGCATTTTCCCAGCACTGAAACCACAATATGTTGCTGTTAAATAAAACAGGATTATTTCTCCCCTTTTCCCTTTGTAGGAAAAGAATGGGCATTGAGATTTCAAGTGCAATCCTAAACAGAGTAATACACTTGTAAGCTCATTAATTTCAGGGAACTGAAAAGGTTGTGACAGTGCTTAGGGCAGCATGGTTGGAGAGCTATCTAGCTCGACATGACTGTCATGGGCTACTTGCAGAGGGAATTTCTGCTATTTATTTATTTAAAATACCTGTGTACCACATGCACCTGAAGCAGTCACAACAATATAAAATGCAAGTATCAAACCAACCTGTTACCAATGAAGTACCACACATTGTAAGATAAAATGCACAACCAACCAACTGGACTGAGACATGTGAAAGAAATTAAAACCAACAGTAGTATCTCATATGCCCTGACCTGGATGGCCCAAGCTAACCTGATCTTGTAAGATCTCAGAAGCTAAGCAGGGTTGGCCCTGGTTAGTACTTGGATGGGAGACCATCAAGGAAGTCCTGGTTTTCTACACAGATGCAGGAAATGATAAACCACCTCTAAATGTCTCTTGCCTTGAAAACCCTGTGGGGTCACCATAAGTCGGCTATGACTTCACAGCACTTTCCACCATCAGGATCTCATGCAGTAACCTTATAAAACCTATTGTGTGAACAGAAACAAACATATCCAAGAAGAAGAAGAAGAGATAGGATTTATACCCTACCCTTCACTACCCGAAGGAGTCTCAGAGCGACTTACCATCTCCTTTCCCTTCCCCTCCCCACAAAAGGCATCCTGTGAGGTAGGTGGGGATGAGAGAGCTCTAACTGACCCAGGATCACACCAGCAGATGCATGTGGAGGAGTGGGGAATCAAACCCAGGTCTCCCAGGTTAGAGTCTGCACTCCTAACTACTACACCAAACTGGGCAACAAAAGTATGCATCAATTAGTTAAGAAGTTGCTGTTTTTTTAAAAAAAAAAATCTTGGTCAGTAGTCACATAGAGATATGGCACCAGGCAGGGGTCATTTCGTAGAAAAAGAGGTGCAGGCGCTCATTAGCATAACTTATTTGCATATGCCACACGCCGTGACATCACCAGAAGTGTGTCAGAAGGCAACACAAACTGCTCAGGCTCCACCCCTAGGGACTGTCTTTCCACTCTGGGAGCTGTCATTCCAGTTTGGGCCCAGGAGGAATGCTACACGTGCTGCTTTGTGATCCTGCTGGGAGCTGGGGGCAGGGCTTGCCACTGCCTGTGCTTCTAACTGCTGGAGCTCCGCTCCTGTGCGCTCCTGCTCCAAAAGACCCCTGACACCAGGCATAGTGGAAGGGGAAAGGCCTACCATAGTTGAGGAGAGGATACTGAAAAGTCTTTATCCCTCTTGACCTCCTGATGCACTTTTGTAGCTGAGGAACACAAGGAGAGTCAGAGATTACAGGGCTGAGCAGTGTCTGAGCAGGACTTTATGAGGGCAGACAATCCTTGAAGTGCTGCAGGCCTAGGCAATATATGCTGTGAGAATGTTGTAAAACTGTGGCTGGGTCAATCAGACAATGTGGCTTCACAACTATTCCTATTGTGAGGGAATGGAATTTTCCAGGATCCCAAATCACTGGTGAATATTGATGTCCATTCGCAGCCACCAAGAATGTCTCATCAGAGAAGTTTCCTCTGGTAGTGTCATAAGCACCTATTCCATGGTGCTGTGGTATGGAAAACATACACAGGTGTTTTTTTGGAGGGGGGGTGGTTGTTCACCCACTAATGTCAACTATACATAAAGCAAAAACCAGAGAAAGTTTGGTAGGTTCTGTTCAGAGGAAAATTCTGTAGGCATTTTGAGGGAAATGAAAAGGATGTAAATAAGATGAACAAAACTTCCCATGGTGGTGGAGTTGCAAGTTGTACCTCCATTTTTACTTGGGTCATGCAAGGCAACTAAGAGCATAAGAAGAAAACTCTTGTATTGTTCCAAAGGTCTGTTTAGTCCAAAGTGAGGTCAGCCTATTGTCTTGAGAAGCTACTGGCAAACCTACACCCACTGTCACTGCTGCTGACCAGATAGGTCCAAACTGAGTGATGCTGCGTTGCTGCCACTACTGCACAGCCTGTTCAACCTGGCTTAATACAGAGTTGTTTTAACTTCCCAATCTGCCTTGCTAAGGGTACGTTCAGATGGGCAGCTAATCCCGCCATTATGCCAGCTCGAATTTGATCCCGATCTTTTTAATCCATTGTTGCACGACCAGACATCCCCCATGGAAATCGCCTTATCGCACGCTGCCTCCATTGTGGATTGTCTAGACGGTGTCCACTGAAGGAGGCGCGCACGGTGGTTTTTCTTTAAAAAAACTTTTTGCACATGCACATAGGCATCACAGCACGGCCTTGTTGAGGCACGCAGTGGGTTTTTTAAAAAACACTTTTTGTGCATGTGCATAGACGTGACAGCGCGTCCTTGTTGATCCACGCATGTGTAGAGATTTTTTAAAATGGCACCCACTCAGGATAGTCTGACGTCAGACCACCCCGACGGGATGATTGCGTGCTGGTGGAACGATCAGATGGATGAAAGTCTGCAGTTGTCCCGCAGGTAACCAAAACCCCCAGATTTAAAGTGCTATCTTTTAAGTATGGCTCCAAAGCTCAGCAAAACGGGATGCCCACAGAAGAGGGACGTTTCCCAGATGTTTGTGTCTGGACATTACCTTTCGATCCGTGAGGCAATCATGCCTCACACGGATCTAAAGAGCCGTCTGATCAGACTCTAATAGCTGTGGATAGATCTATTTTCAACATTTCAATACACTGTTGTTAGGTAGATCTTAAATTAGCAAAGGTGGAGATTAATCTGGGGAATGTGGTAGGTAAAGAGTCAACAAAGGTTGACCCCAAATCTAAAGATGTTACCTGGTCATGATGGTGTACCATCACAGATCTGAGTCTTCTTGGTCAAGTTTGCCTTGAGACTGATGTGTCTGTTTGGTGTAGTGGTTAAGTGTGCGAACTCTAATCTGGGAGAACCGAGTTTGATTCCCCACTCCTCCACTTGCACCTGGCTGGATGATCTTGGGCAAGCCGTAGTTCTGATAAGAGCTGTTCTTGAAAAAGAGTAGTTTCTGTCAAGAGCTCTCTCAGTCCCACCTACCTCACAGGGTGTCTGTTGTGGGCAGGGGAAGGGAAAGGAGTTTGTAAGCCACTCTGAGACACCTTTGGGTAGTGAGGGGTGGGGTATAAATCCAATCTCTTCTCTTCTTCTGTTCTTTTCTGAACATTTTGCCTGGTAAATTCTAGAACAGACCAATCATAAGTAGCTTCCTGAGCACAGACTTTTGTAGAGTCTTAGATCTTGGCTGAGGGTCTGTAGTTCATGTTTGTATAATAACAGTTGTAATTATTTACAGTCCCTGACTTTTAAAAGGCATGCCCACTGAGAGATACCCTTGTGTGTATTAAGAAGTGAGGGCCACAAGCTCTCATTTAGTTGCCTGATACATTTCAGCTCTGCCACAGAGTTAGCAAAATAAACCTTCTCGTTAGCCCTGCCTCTCCCAGCATTCCTGGTTCATGAGGTGGAAATAGTTTTCATGTTTTACACCTCACACAGCACTCCGCCTTGGCTTCTTTCATCTGGGAATTCATGGAAGGACGATAGCTCACTTCAACTGGAACAGAAGCACTTACTGTTTTCCTTTTTACATCTCACAAAACTGGCAGTTTATTCCAAAAGAAACAATGATTAAAAATCCCCCTGCATATGTCCTTCCACGAATGTTAACAGCTCACGTCTTAGAATAAAATCATCACAGACAAAACATTCAAAGAAATTACAGTGGGGTGGGGGGAGGCAAAACCTGTTACCATATAAGTGAGGCAAGGCTGTGCAGGATGGGAATTGCTGTGTGGCTGGTCAGTAGTTGGATTTTTGAAGTCTCGGGGAAGAATTATTTGCGTCTGTTCAGGGGCAGGAAATAGCTTGTCGTTGACCTCCCAGTCTCATGCTTATAGAGGGGCTGCCTGCTGCTTTGTTGCCGATAAATCTTTATATGTCCTAACCTACCGTTGCCCCTAACAGCAGCTTCTCACTAGGGAAGATTTCAAAGAAAACATGACTACTCAGGCCTATGTCAGATGCCACTTCTAGTGTCTTGTCTCTGTCTTCATTTGATCTTCTTTAGATACCCATGGGTCTAATTCTTCCAGGTCTCCTGCCCACAACTCAGTCCTGCCAAGTTGCTTGCTTGCACTGATTTTCTGCAAAGTTTGTGCTAACGGTCTACAATATTAATCTGCCAGTCTCGACACTTTGTCACAATACTGGGTCTTGTGTCAAGGTTTAGGACCTGGATACAGCAACCAGCTTCCCAGCAGTTAAGCCTAATTATTTTTTTGTTCCATGGTAGCATCAAAAGTATTTAGGGTCATGAATTTACCTCATCCCATTTTAGAAAATGGACTAATGGTAACATCACCACATTTCTTTAGCAATGGCCTCATCAAGACTTGACGATTTATTATTTTCACATGATTTTTCTCACAGTCTGCTTGAGCATGGGCACTGCACCCTTGTGCAAAGAAGTCTCCCTGGCCTCTTTCCTGTTCCTCCACCAAAGTGAGAACATGGTGGCATGCACACAAAACTTTGGGAACAACTGAAGGGAATAAAGGTTCTGTGAGGGCTTCTGTCTTTCTACCATCCCATTCATGATTTGGACTTTGGAGCTTTACTAACTTGTGTGGAGCATAAAGGGAGAACACGGAAGGTTTCTACTGGCAGTGCTCTTGCAGACTGCCTGCATGTCTATCTGGTGACCATGTGGGTGGATGGTTTGTGGGGGAAAACGGAGCTCTGCTGAGCCTAAATTTGTCTACATCTGGGTGATCCACCTGTTTGACTCGATTGAATCATAACATTTTACCAAGCAGAAAGACACATTACAAAATTAAACATATTGATAAATTACACTGTATATTTTATTATGAATATGTCCACCCCTTTTGGTGGAGAAGGGCAGGGTAGGAGTATTATAATAAGCAACCAAGTAATAAATGTGTGTAAAGAGATGCCAAATCACTGCCAAATTATGGTGACACCATATGGTTTTCAAGGCAAGAGATGAATGGAGGTGGTTTTTCCATTGACTGTTTCTGCATAGTGACCCTGGACTTCCTTGGTGTTCTTGCATCCAAGTATTATCCAGAACCAACCCTGCTTAATTTCCAAGATCTTAAGTGATCAGGCCAGCCTGGGCCAACCAGGTCAGGGCAAATAATAAATCCCTCTGCACCAAACATGACCTTTGGGTCAGCTTACTAAATAGGTGAAAACAATGTCAACAACAGAAACAAATCGACCATCTGAAGAATCCATATCTTTAATCAAGGAAAGGTGGATCTTATGGTAGTCTGAGCTGATAAAATTCAGAGAGATCGTTCTTGCCCCAACAGCCCCCTGGAAATTCTCTCCTGCAAACAAAATGCATCATGAGCAGGCTGCAGTGAGAGGAGGAGGTGAACACGGGCAAAATACACCACCTCCCTCTTGGGGTAAGTTCACTTCAGTGGGCTTTCTCTACCATCAAAAGAGAGTAAGGAAAGTGGTTTGGCCCAGTTCCTTTTCACTACACTCTCTTGTCAAGGTATTAATATGGATGCTAGCTTCCAGGTGAGAACTGGAGGATCCCCTGGAACTACAGCTTATCTCCAGATTGCAGAGATCAGTTCCCCTTAGGCTTGCCATTTCCCAGGTTGGAGTGGGGGTTCCTCAGCCCACTCCCAGCCAGCAGGGGAAACCCTGCCCCAAACAGCTACATCCCTGCGTGACAGCCCCAACATGATGACATCACCCGGAAGTGATGTGATCATACTGGGAGCATCGCGCAAGGACACTCTAGTTTGAGGGCAAAACTCTATGATTTTAAGATGGTTTTCACTTCCAGGTGATGTCATCACAACAGGGACATCCTGGAATGCCCCCAGATCCCCCTTCTGGAGCAACAGGGGGAACTGGCAACCCTAATTTCCCTGGAGAAAATGGAAACTTTGGAAGGTGGGCTCTATGGCAGTGTACCCCACTGAGGTCCCTGTCTTCTCCAGATTCTACCCCAAATCTCCAGGAGTTTCCCAAACTGGATCTGGGAACCCTATCCTCCCATTCCCCTCCAGTAGCCAGGGATGACCTAGCAACCCTAGGCACAAAAGGCAGCAGTTTTGAGAAGGGAAGTGGGAATGCATGTGCAGAAGTGTAGCAGTTGAGCTGGTAAAGCAATCAAAGCCTTATTTCCCTGGGATACAAATAAATAATGTTTCATCTATTTATAATCTACAAGACAGACATGGGATCAGAGCCATTAAAAAACCTGGCAACCTGGCCCCTGGCAATGAATCTGAGATTCACACAAAGATTCTGCTATTCCAGTATGTTCACCAGGAGATCTGCATTTGGCACAAAGGGCACAAGGCATGGGCTTGCAAGCTCCCTTTGGAGAACAGCGTGTCCAAGCACCATTCTTCAGTGCTGCGAGTTTCTCTGATTATAAAATCTGGTGCCCTTTCGAACTTTTACTGAATGCTCTTCTTTCACTCAAGGGATTGGAGCTGTACTTGAGCCAACCTTGTATTGGTTTGTCTGCTGTAGTGGATGACGCTTTGTATCAATGTGTGTCATCTAGAGGCTCCATGCAATACCATCTGTTTTCTGCAGCAAATACAGTTTGCCATTATGAAATAAATAAGCCTGAACAAATCTATAATGGCTCAGTATCATGATGTTCAGTGCTTTTGCTGAACCTTGGTTTTATGATTTCAGGGAATTTCTGGTTTTCCTCCTTTTTAAGAAATAAATAAATGGTTGTCTTGCTGCATTGAGCTGTTTTACATGCATCTGATTACGCTGTAAAATATTTCAGGGCTACTCCAAAATTATTATTCTGGCTAAGGGCTTTGCTTGGCGGAATAATACAAGTTTATTATTGTCCACTATCTACCAGAGATTTATTGCTGGACTGAAATGGACCACAGGAGGGCCCAAGAAACTGAAGCCAAGTGCAAAAATGAGATTTTTTTTTTTACAGGATTTGGATGAAGAGCTGAGCTGAAAGAGCAGCAAGGAGTGATTTCTTTAGCAATGTTGTGCAGCTGGATCCCCAAGTGGACCCGAGATGTAGGAGCATGTCCTTTCCTTGGCTCTGCATGTTTGTTTCCTTTGCTTGTCAACCTGTTTTGTTTTGCTCCTTTTGTTGCTGTTGTCGCCAGGTTGTTAGTTTTCAGAATGGGAAAAATCCATTGCAGAGAAATAGAAAAGGGCATGAGTCTCAGATAGAGGTATTTCCCATCACCTAATCCCTGGGCCTTTTAACTGACGATGCTAGGTATTGAATCTGGGACCTTCTGCATGCAAAGCAGATGCTCTTCCACTGTGCCACAGCCCCTCTTCTGAGCATACCTGTGAATTGAAAGATTTCTACCTGTGGAATGTAACATCTTAGCCTCCCCTCCCCTGACTTTCTTGCCTTCCCCTCTCCAACCTTTTTCCCCCTTAGCTGAATTTATACTTGCATCTGACTCTAGTAAAACTTTCTTCTAATTGCACTCTTAACATTGAGGTCCCATGCTGTGTTATCCAGCTTCGCTCTTCTCCTTAAATTATGAAGAACCCTTGTTGTATAGTGGTGAGGTTATTAAGATCTGGGAGACCCAGGTTCAAAGCTCCAGTGTGCTGTGACCTTCAGTCAGTCACTCTCTCTTAACATAACCTACCACACAAGTTTGTCGTTGGAGGGATGGAGGAGGGAAAAACCATGATGTAAGCTGTTTTCAGTGCCCATTGTGGAGAAAAGTGGGGTATGAATATTTAAATAAATAAAATAAAGCATGAGGTAGAGTCAGAGATGAACATAAGAACATAAGAGAAGCCCATGTTGGATCAGGCCAATAGCCCATCTAGTCCAACACTCTGTCACACAGTGGCCAAAAATACCAGGTGCCATCAGGAGGTCCAGCAGTGGGACCAGGACACTAGAAGCCCTCCCACTGTTGCCCCCCCCAGGCACCAAGAATACAGTGCATCACTTGCCCCAGTCTGAGAGTTCCTATCTATATCTTGTGGCTAATAGCCACTGATGGATTTCTGCTCCATATGCTTATCTAATTCCCTCTTGAAGCTGTCCATGCTTGTAGCTGCCACCACCTCCTGTGGCAGTTAAGTACTTCAGATTTTCTTCTTTTTTTATGCCCCCTGTAGGGGATTTTTTATTGCTTTTTCTATAAACTACAATGAAATTAAGGAAGGGAACTACAAACTAAGGGAGAAAGTAAAAAAACAACAACATTAAAAACCCAAGAGATGGTGGTCATACATAATGCTTATAAAATTAGCTCTTAGCTGAAAATTACAATAAAAGTTCATTGAATGTGGTCATCTAAAAATATGATTAAACTAAAAAAAACCCCTTGAAACTCCCTCTTGTCTGACTTCATAAAGAGCAAAATAAGAAATGATTATACATAATAATGTTTTAAGAGATTCCAGAGAGTAAAAACTATTCATTTTTTGTCCTTTTTTCTTTCTCAACCGGTATCTTATTTTTGAGGCTGCTGCTCCTTATGCTGAATCAGAGTCCTCATCAGAAGATGCCACTGATCCTTCTTCTTCACTTTCTTTGGTGCTGTTGTCTTTCTCCTCTTCTTCTTCTCCTACTGTACAACTATGAAGATGCAAAAACTCCCACACCTTTTCAACAGAGACAATTTTTCTTTCTTGTCCATAAATTTGAAGATTATGACTTTGAGAACAATCCATCTGTAGACGACATTGTTCTTCTGTAGAAATAAAGCCAAGTCTCTAAATGTCCTTATTTTCCTTCTTATTTCAAATGGAATGTCCTTCAACACTTTTATTTCTTTGTCCTTGATTTTCAAAGTGGTTCCAGTTATCACTTTAAGTATTTGGTCCCTCAATTGTCTTCTGGAGAATCTCACCATTACGTCCCCGGGCAGATTGTTCTTTCTTGTAAATTCCGAATATGACCTGAAGATCGTATTGATTTCGCTTTGTAGTACATCACTTTTGACATCTGCTATCGGAGCTAAAGTATCACACGTAATCTGCTTCAGATTCTACCCCTTTTCTTCCAGAACATCTTGAAATCTTAGGACATAGCTTGCCCGTTCCATTTGAAGCTGTAGCAAATGAGATTCATTAGTAGTTAATCTCTTTTTCTCCATCGTCTGCAGTTGTTTTTTAAACAGTGTTGGCATCCACCTCTTTAAGCTCTTACTCTGTTTTTTCTGCTTTTTTGCCATCTCTGTCAATTGAGTTTGTAGTGCATCAAACTTATGGTGCATTGCCGTTACTGGTTCCAGCAGAGGTCACAACGCTTCGGTCAGCATCCTTTGAAGCTCTGAAGTTGTGTCTTGTCTAGAGCCAGAATGGCTGGCATTTCCGACTGGCAATTTAGGTCTCATTTGTTGGTCTTTCTCGTCCTTCCTTGGAGGCACCATTTTTCTCAGTTGTTTACTTTTTGTAAAAGTTCTCACAGTCTCTAGAAATGCTTTAGAAACTCTTTAGAAAGTTCTTATAAGCTCTCTATTTCAGTATGTTTCGCTTTTATAGCCCACCCACCCTTTCAAACACTCAAAGTTTGTTTGTTTTCTTCTTATCGGGGAGAGTTCCCTCCCCCCTCGCTTTCTAAGGGTTTTTTTTTTTTTGGCTGTTTCTTTGGTGTTTCTCACTTCAACTTTGACTCACATTTCAGTATTATCTCCACTTTTATAGCTCATACACTCGGCCACCAAACGCTTTTTCCGCTGTGCATTCTTAGTTCCTTATGGATGCTCCGCAGTGGGACATTCGGGGCATGGAATACCCCCCCTTTGCTGGCTAGTTGCTGGAGGAAGAGCTCTCCTAGCCCCCCATGTCCGGGAGCCCAACACAAGGGCTCTGGGGGTGCTGCAGACAATCACACCCCTTCCCAACAGCAGGTGCTGGTGCACGGCTCCCAGAGGATTGGGAGACCGTGGCCGCCATAGCAGATGCCAAAACCAGAAGTCAGGTACTTCAGATTTTCAATGTGTGTGTGTGTGTGTAAAGTGCCATCAAGTCACAGTCGATTTATGGCAACCAAAGCAAGGAGCCTTCAGGGCAAGTGAGAAGTGGAGGTGGTTTGTCATTGCCTTCTTCTGCAGAGCCTTCCTTGGTGGTCTCCCTTCCAAGTACTCACCTTGCTTAGCTTCCGAGAGCTGACGAGACTGGGCTATACCATGCTGCCTTCTCTCCCCAAATTTCCAGTTGCCATTTCTTTGTTTTTTTGTTGTTTGCTATGGAAGATTTTTACATTCTGGCTAAATTGAGGTTAGATCCTGAGGTTAAGTAGGTTTTGTATTATCTGTACGGAATGTTTTTATGCAGATCTTACTAAAAGCTAAGTTAGAGCTGAGGCCATGTGAAGATTAATGGAAGAATATAGAAGGATGACATTCGAAGGATGGAAAGCACTGTAGTTCCATTAGCTTTTTGCTTTTTTATGATGCTGTGGGAAACTGAAATTACTCCTTTATTGCCATGGCCATTTCTGGAACTGCTCAGTTTATTTGTGTTCTAAATACAGCAGAGATGTATTGATACCACTTTTTAATACTTGTGGTGGAACTTGGGTAAACATTGCCAACTGGATGGGACATTCATCACCAAACCACTTGTGTGCCGCATTAGTGTTGTAAAACCTGAAGACCATAAATATCTGGAAGGTTTATAGGACACTGATGAATATGTTTGTCTAGCAGCATTAAGAACAGCCATAATCAAAGGGAGATATTATATGAAAATGTGTGTGTAAATCTAGGCTCAGAACTGCCATGTGTGGGAAGAAATAATCCTTTGTCTAAATTCAACTTGCTTGTGACTTGCAGTAGTTCACCAAGCTTCAAGGAAGTACATCCAGATGGGAATTTTATCTTGGTCTGGACCAGTTTGTTGAGACAAATGAAGATTAGCTTAGACGCAAAAGAAGGAGAAAATACTCCTGATGCACAAGGGTCACTGAGAACAAATTGTGGTGGTGATGGAAAGTGCCATCAAGTCACATCCAACTTATGGGGACCCTGTAGCAAGTGACAAACAGGTGGTTTGCCATTTTCTGCCTCTGCACCCCTGGACTTTCTTGATGGTCTCCCATACAAATACCAACCATGGCTAACCCTGCTTAGCTTCTGAGATCTGATGAGATCAGGTTAGCCAGATCAGGACAAGAGCAAACTGTGAGAACAGGCAAACTTTTGTTTATTTATTCAGATTCTTTACTTATTTATTTGAATGGCACCTTTTCATAGACTTCACCCAAAATAAGCATTGGTTAAATTAGATTACATATTTATATGTTACTTTTCCTCTATCAATTATGGTCAAAGTAGTTTATGTCAGGCTCCTTTGTCAGGTCACACAACACAGGGCTTCATCAGAAGAAATCTTTTTATTGGTGAATCAGCACTAAAGACACATGTACAGCTTGTGTCAGGAATGCCCGGGAACAGTAGGGCCTCCTAAGTTATACTAATATCAAACACCCCCCTTAACAAGCTGAAGCCAATGAGTATAGTTCGCGTGTGCACACAGGCAAAGCAAGCAGGCAAAGCAAGCAAACAATCTAAAAGCCGTTGGTTCCCAGCTTAGGAGTTCTGCAGCTGGAGCTTCTACAAGGTCAAACAAGCGATAACATACAGACAGTAAAAACAGTAACTCTCAGAGGCTGGTGGACTAAAAGTACTCCTCCACATTCCATAACCATGACAGGGCTACCTGACAGTTTGCTGCTGTTGTTAACAACATCTAATTATACTACTGCTACCCTAGAAACTCAGTCCAGGTGACTGCAAAAGTCACTGTAGATGTTTTCCAAGTTAATCTGGAAGGCTGGTTGTTACCGCCACTGGCCTGCCTCATTGTTGGGGAAATCAGCAGGGGAGGCCAGAGGGGTATCAGGGATTGCACACTAGTTTATACCAAGGTCCAGTACAGTAGGAAGACTCCAGATTTGAAGAATAAATTAAATTGTTTTTATTGAAGAATTTCCCCAATTACAAGCACACTAAGCATTCAGAAAGAGTAAGCAACACAGAACTAAAAAAGCAGAGGTGAAGAGAATAGTGCCAATGGCCAGCATTATGCACTATGGGAAGGACCAAAGAAGAGGCTCTGGGGGTATACTCAAAGTATAGGCACTGACCTGAGTGCACACCTTGATGGTCATGTGAGTGGATGGATGTAGACACTGGAATACAATGCAGACCAATAGGAGGTCTTGAGGGACTTGTCCCAGGTGAAGACAAGAGATTACCTTGACCAATCAGTGGTTCCAGGGGGTGCAGTGTCAGGACAAAGGAGCCAACTTTCCATTGTAAGTATGAAAGAGGCATCAAGAGACTCATGCACTGATTCAGATAATAATTTATGTACACATAAATCTGTGGCATAAACAGAAGCTTCTGTGCCTTTCATTGGAAGTGCTGATCCAAGCTATATGGGTATGGACCGGTTTTCTCCATTCAAGTGAATGGGGATCCTAATGTATGCACTGTAGGTGTGCCATCTTTGACATTCATTGGATCGTCTTCCTGATTTAGTGTCTTGTGGGACAAACCAGATCTTTCCCACCATCACACCCACCCTAGTTAAATATACGAGGCGGAAAGAGCCTGAGATGAAGATGCATAGTATTTTACTGCTGTGAATTATTTCCTGCCTCTGAATCTAAAGTGGGGCCTGCCTTGCTTCTCTGTAGAATACGTGTTTGGAATGTAGAGCTTTGACAGTTTCTTGTCTGGAATCATCACTTAAAGGGTTCTGGGAGATCCAAACCAAAGCAATATCTGGTTGCACTTTAATTTGGGTTGAGATGCATCTTTGTTTTGTTTTTCTTCATTGTGTTTTCAAGTGTTCTCTGAAATTTCATGGATTTTTATCCATGCCCAGGAATTGAATCACAGCTTAAAATATACAGCATCCTATGAAGAAGCCTCTAAATCCTGATTAATTTTGCTGGTTTTGTCTGGCTCAGTTTGAGCCATGATATGTATCTAGGACAAGGATGAAAAGCAGAGTAAAGCTTTGGAATTCATCGTAATTTGACGACTCTAGGTTTTTCCCCACAGACCCTCCTAGTAACGGGACTGAATCAGACTATTGCATCCAGTAAACAGAGGGGGCTAGATACTGAACACCAATGTGATACCAGCAGAGCACCAAATTTCTTGGCTCCAAACAACACCAAATATATTGTAGCTCCAGCAGCCTACTTTTCGTCTCTAGAGTCTCCTACCCATTGCAGAGCATTTTCTCTAGCCAGGTGGCATGCAGTCCCCTCTGCAGTGTTTTATAAGAGATACAGAAGGACTCCTATGTTAGCAGGGGTTTGTCCTTGTGGTGCTGGTGTTGTTGACACAAATGAACATGTTGTATTCACCTGCCGGCTCTATCAGGAAATACGTGTTAAGTTTATTCTCCCTCTGTGCAGAAGGTTCCCAGGCTGCTCTGCCACTGAGTTTTTAAGAAAGCTTCTTGTGGGCGTTAATTTGCAGACTACAGCTTCTTGTGCAAGGTTTTCTGCAGCTGCCTGTAAAATTCGCAAAGATATTCTATGCAGTACACCAAATTTTTAACAATATAAATTTTAATCTGTAATTATCTATTTTAAGTCATTTTATATAGCCCATTTATTTATTGGTTTATTATTGATTAATTTATAATTCTGGCATACTGTGTATTGTGATTTGTGCTGGTTGTTGACCATATTAATAAACTAACTAACTAACTAACTTAATTAACATTGTATCATTTAGATCTTGAGCAAAAGGGTCTCCCTTCGTCAAAGCGACAAGGCAGGGACTTGGAGAACTTTTGCCAAGAGTCCTGGGTTAGCAAACTCAGTGTTCTAACTCAATATGAGGCAGCTGCTTACAGCACAATCCTAAGCAGAGCTATGCCCCTTTAAGTTCATTGAAGTAGGCTGAATAGCCCTGACCAGCCTGATCTTGCTGGAGCTTAGAAGCTAAGCAGGATGGGTCATGGTTAGTATTTGGATGGGAAACACCAAAGAAGGTCGGGGTGCCTGTGCAGAGGAAGGCAATGGCAAGCCACTTTTGCTCATTTCTGGCTTTGGAAACTACATGGTCCTGGGAAACCTGAACTGATTGTGGCTTGATGGTGTGCTGTTATGATGATGATTTGTCACAGATATTTGACTGGTAGACAGTGTTCTGCAAGTTCAGATCTAACCAAGTTCTTGGGCATTTCTGAGGTTTGCTTGTTTGTTTGATTTGTGCCCTGCTCTCCCCTCCAAGGCAGGCTCAGGGTGGCTTACATAAAAATTGTGACAATAAAACAACAATATAAATGTCTGCATAAAACACAACATAGTTACTAAAAACATTTTGTACGGCGATGGTGGTACAGTAGTAGCAGCGTATGTAATAAACATACAGTCAGCGGTAGATTTCCCTGTTGGCATGCTCAGGCTGGGTGATGATATTGGCACAGGGTCTTGGATAGTAAGGTGCAGCTCCTTACCTAAAAGCCTGGCAGAAGAGCTCCATTTTACAGGCCCTGTGGAACTGTAAAAGGTCCCATGGAGCCCTGATCTCTTCTAGAAGCTCATTACACCAGGTTGGGGTTGCCACTGAAAAGGCCCTGGCCCTGATTGATGCCAGCCTGGCATCCTTAGGGCCAGGGAGGACCAAGCAATTTTGAGATCCTGACCGTGGTGCTCTCTGGGGAACATGTGAGGAAAGGTGGTCCCTCAGGTAGGTAGGTCCCTGACCATAAAGGGCTTTAAAAGTAAGCACCAGCACCTTGAAGTAAATTTGGTATGCTATAAGTAGCCAGTGCAGTGATTTCAGCACAGGCTGGATGTGCTCCCTCATGAGGAGTCTCAGCAACAGCCTGGCCACCACATTCTGCACCAGCTGAAGCTTCTGGATTTAGGTTACAGGCAGCCCCATATAGAGAGCATTATAGTCTAATCTTGAGGTGACCACAGTGTGGATCACTGTCACCAAGTCGTTGCGTTCGATGAAGGGAACCAACTGCCTAATCAGCTGAAGATGATAAAAGGCTGACTTAGCAGTGGCTGCTACCTGGGCCTCCATTGTTATGACAGGATTCTTCTCAGGATTCTTGATGTTCCACGCAACACTGTCTTCTGGAGCTGAGCTGGTGTTATTTGCTGAACGCCTAGAGTGCCCAGGTGCTTTTTGAGACTTCTAGGCACTGGTCCAAGGGCTCCAATGACAACTGGCGTTATGGTAACCTTCTTCTCACAAAGGTGTTCTAACTCTGTATGTAGGTCCTGGTGTTTTGTGACCTCCTTTCTTTTCTGTTCTGCTGTCTCCTGGGATTGCAATGTCAGTGATCCAAACCCTATTTCTCATTTTTCCCCCTACAGTTGTGATATTAGGGGCATTATGCTTCAGGTGTTTATCTGTTTGTAATCAGAAGTCCCAAAGAAACTTTATTTCATCATTCTCCATTATCTCATCTGGTTTGTGTTTCCATGAATTTCTGGCTGATGGTAAGCCACACTTCTTGCAAAGATTCCAGGACAACATAGCTGCAGCTCTATTGTAATGTTCTTTATAGGCAGTTTGAGCAATTTTATTGCAGGCACTGACCATGTGGTTGACTGTTTCATCCTTTGTCTTGCAAAGTTGACATTTACTATCGTCACTGGTCTTCCAAATCTTGGCTTTCATACTGTTCGTTTCAAATGCCTGCTCTTGTGCAGCTAGAGTGAGTCCTTCTGTTTCTGTCTGCAAGTGTCCATTTTGAAGCCACTTCCAGGTGTTTCATTATGAACTTTATTCTGTATGTCTTTCAGATATTGTCCATGTAATGCTTTTCCTCCCAGTTGTCAAAGTGAGTTTTAATTGCAATATTTTTGTAATCTTCTTTGGCTTCTGTAATCTTAAATAAATCTGACCTGTATACTTCAACTAGAAGCTTCTCTTTGCTTTTCTTAGTGTAGTCATTCAATGCTCGTTTTTCTTCTTCAATTGCTTACTTTCAGGAGACCTCTTCCACCTAATTGACTTGATAAGTAGAGATGATCAACATCACTTCTAGGGTGTAGTGAGTGATGCATCATCATTATCTTGTGAGCTTCTAATTCTGCTTGTTTCCAGTTGATAATACTAGTTGTATATCCTAGAACTGGAACTGCCCTCATGTTAATTTCCATTACCATATTGCCTCCTTTTTACTTTAAAGCATCTGTTTAGGATGGCACTTTTAATTCCTGATATAGTTCAATAGGAAAAATATCAGTATTGTAGTTATATGATTATATCATGGAAAACAGGTTAAGAACATAAGAGAAGCCAATGTTGGATCAGGCCAATGGCCCATCCAGTCCAACACTGTGTCACACAGTGGACAAAAAATACCAGGTACCATCAGGAGGTCCACCAGTGGGGCCAGGACACTAGAAGCCTTTCCACTGCTGCCCCCCCCCCAAGCACCAAGAATACCGAGCATCACTTGCCCCAGAGGTTCTTTCCCATAGGGTAAACTTGCACTTAAATTGTACAAACATTTTGATTTCCAAAAGGCAGTGTTGTGCCAGTGGTGATCCTTACTGAGAATTTGAACCACTGAAAGTACCTGAATTAGAAGCAACACATTTTGTAAATCACATTCTCCTACAGCTGTGTTTACTTTAGTGATTACATGTTAAAATAAACACTGTTTATCTGTATGTGTGATCCCACATACATTTGTGAACATTCAGATAAATGTACTCTGTGTGTTTATTGAAATATCATGTCTCAGATTGAACATGTGTGGTTACAGTAGGGCCCCCCATTTTTCTAAACTCGTCATTAACTCTGTATCCTTTTAGATGGGCGTGTTTCAACACAGGTAATGCCAATGGCTAATGCTTTACAAAAATAAGGGGGTTTAATATATGGGGGCGGAATTACATTGGGGTTGGGAAGAATAGACAAGGGTTCAAATCCTTGCTTAGCCGTGAAGCTCACTGAGTGGCCTTGGACATGCTCTTTCAACTTGACCTCTTCATAAGCAACACTCCATAAATGTTCATAATAATACTTAATTCTTACCCTAGAGTTGCAACTACAGTAGATAGCCCATGTACACCACCTACATCACCAGCATGAGTGGGAAGAGGTTTTTCCATTTGCCGGACCCTCTTCTGGATCCATGCTGGCCCTCACCATAGAGGCTGTTATGCATCTGAAACATTACATTGGTCCAAAATGCAACGGCCAGGATATTGTATCTGTGGAAACATGCTCATTGGCTGCCCATCTGTTTCTGAGTGCAGTTCAAAGTGCTGGTTCTCGTCTTTAAGGCCTAAACTGCTTAGGACAAAAGTACTTGAAGAACAGCCTCTTGCTTAAGGTTGCTTTAGCTGTTAACTGGCAAGAGTCTTACTAGGGTGTTGGAGGAGATCAGCTGGAAAGAGAAGCTCAGGCAACAGAGAGCCAGAAATGGCATTGAATGACATCATTTCTGGCCAGGGTGAGATCAAGTTGGGGCCAGGCAACGCCTGACACCTCCCTTTCCCCTTCCACTGCTGAATTTACTGGAGAAGGCAATGGGTTGCAGTGGCAGGCAACCCCACTCATACTGTACTTTTCTGCCTCCCAATGAACTGTCCAGTGCAGCAGTTATGAGCTGCTCACACCTGCAGAGCAAGTGCAAATGGTGACTAAGGTCATGATCAGATGGGCCATTCAATGTGCTGTTGCCCCACCTCTATGAGCCAGATTATTTTGTTACAGAGAATCCTGACAAGACTCATCCCTTTTAGCACTCTTCAAAGTAATTTTACTGGCCGTGGAGTGATCAAACAGCACCAAGCACAGAATCAGCTTATGTTGTTGTTTTTATGATTTTATAGAATTGTTTTTACTTGTGTGACTTGCCTTAAGCAGCATGTAAATTCTTTAAATAAATCAATAAATGCTGTTTGGGAAATTTTTTGGCGATTAATATTCTTGTAGGATAAGGAATGCGTATGTTGATTAATATTGCAGTTTTTAAAAGTTGTTGAATATTGGCTCCGATCACACGCAGAATTTGCCGTGGGAGAGCAGTGAATGCCGGGTGGAGTTTTGGGGCACGATCACACGGACACATCTGGCTAGTGTCGTGCTCCCATCCCCAACCCGTATCATCTGGCCGAAGATGCAGAGCTTAAAGGTACCTCAGAAAGTCCACTACCAAATGGTTTGTGACGAGCCACAGACAAACTGTCTGCGTGTGATTGCTCCAGCACGCTCCTATTGTGTCCCTGCATCCTCGTTGAAGCGTGCCAGAAACACTTGCCGACAAAAAAAGAACCGGTTCACCGCCGTCACGTTTGATCACTTAGGGGCGGGTCAAATGGCAATGGTGCAAATAGCCTTGCCTCCCCCTGCATTATCTGGCACGTGTGACCGCAGCTGTTGTACAGTTTTAAAATATTGCTGTCAACCACCAGTACTGAATGGAGGCTGATAAAAATGTCATAAAAATAAATAGAAATAGGCAGGTTCAAATCATAGTTTGACCATGGATTCATTCCATGGTCCTGAATTGCATTTACCAAGCACTTCACATATATCATTACCATAATCCTATAACAGCCCTGTAAGTAGAGCTGACAGTGTCCAGGAGGTGGCTGGGGATCACCTGATCTCCAGGTGATAGCTGGGGATCACCTGATCTCCAGGTGATAGAGATCAGTTCACCTGGAGTAAATGGCCTCTTCGGAACATGGACTATATGGTATTATAACCCACTGAAGTCCCTCCCAAAACCTTGCCCTCTGTAGGCTCTGCCACCAACTCTCCAGTTATTTCCCAAGTCAACCTAGAGTTGACAACCTCACCTGTAAGGCCAGTGTTATTATTCCTGAATTATGTATTGGGAGAGGGAGTTGGTGTGCCTAAGGCCACCTCAAGAGTTTGTGACTGAGACAAGATTTAGAACTATGATTTCTGGTCCACTATGATTTTGCACAAGAAAAAGTGCTACAGATTGATGGTTGAATGTTAGTTTTGAAAGTGAACACACTTTGGCTTTGTTGTGTATTGGAATGTGAATCCATGCTACACATTCCCATGTTAAGCTTGATTCTAAAGGTGGCTCTTCATCTGTCGCATTACCATTGGTTGGTTTCTGAGAAACCTCTGTAAATATCCAATCACTGTGTGAAAATGTATCAAAGAGGGAACGGTCCTGATTGGCCTTTATCCCTGTGTTATGAATGGTCTTTAACATGTGATGGGTGTGGCTTTGACAGCCCGGGAGAGTTTAAAAAGGGAGCTGTGCTCCACTTGTTTGTTGGTGTGTTCTGAGTTGGTGTTTGCTGTTACGAATAAAGCTGAATTCACTTGCTGAAATCAAAATGTTGTTGAGTTCCATACTTAACAGGCTTGTAGTTGGTTTGGGCTTAGATTAGCTTGTTTTGAGATCAAGTTCCTTCTACAGGTCTCATAATGCTAACAATGATGTCACTGGAAACAGGATGAGGCCTGAATGCCTCATGAGCCTCCTTCCTCTCTGCTGTCCACAAAAGTTATTGGTGGTAGCAGTAGCTTTAAGTTCTAGAATGTTGCAGGAAGATCAACTAAAGAACTAGGATTCCAAGGAATGGTATTTTTCCCCCAGGAGTTCTAAGGCCTTAGTAATAGCCATAAAGCCTTGGAAACTTGGCATTTCCCAAGAATCATGGCTCCTGCAATGCTGCTGCAGTGCTCCAGGGACTGATCACTATCGCAGCAGGCTTTTAATTGCCACTACAACTGCCACTGGTATTCTGCAGGAAAGGGAAGGTGGTGGCTATGGTGATAGAAAGGGCTAATTATGAGCTGAGCAGGAACTTTCCAAATTGCAGACATTCACAGTTTGAACTCCCCACTATTGAAATTCTCCCTCATCTCTGTTAATAATCTTGAAGACCTTTATTTGAAAATTTTACTTTGCAGAATATTGGGGTTTCTTTTAATATGACTATGGAGATGTTAGATCCACTGCCACTTATCTGCTTCCACTAACAGGTTGGTGCCTTGAGAAATCATGTGGGGAAGGTTTCTAATATGTCTGTACATTACTCTTTTTTGGAGTAGGAGCTACAGAAGCATGAGCAAAAGTATTCTCCCTGGAGCTTCTGATATCATGGGAATACTACAGAAAGGAGACATGGTGGAGCCACTCCCAAAGTAACATTAGAAAGGGGCATTCCAAAGTATAGAAGGACATTCATGCTAGTGTGCCAAATGCCCTACTTTCAGCTGTGATGTCAGGAAGATTTAATGGGACTTCATACTCAGATTGACTTTGAAATTGACTCTGTGGATCATATCTTGCTTGATTGTCCCAAATTTTCAGCTCTAAGAGATATCATCACATTGGAGATGCCCCGCCCCCTCCTGGAACACCCCCCAAAGTCCCCTGCTGGGGACGAAGATGGACTTGGCAACCCTAATATATGATAATCATATTAACATAAGAGATAGCATGCACACCAGCACAGTAGTGGCACAATCAAAGCTGTGCAGAGGATTTATATTTTTTTCCCTAGTCATTGATGACAATGCTCAGAAATTTGATCTGGCTTAAAATTAGTAGCAGGAGAACCATTTCTTTCTATATTAACCTTTTGCTTAGCTGAAGCCTGTTTGAGAGCCTGGCACCATCTGAATATAAGAGTATGTCTTCCAATAGAATCAACTAGCCTAAGCTACTCTTTTTAACCACAGTAAGAAAGAATAACTCTCATATATTTATAACCATATGTCAGAAGCCAGTCTCTCATGTCCAGAGTTTCAGTTACCCTTTTAATCATTAGTGTTTGGGTGGTTTCTATAAAGATCATTCAGTGAATACCAAATGACAAAAAAGTAGATTGCTCCTAATGCAGAATCTTCTGGAATGTTTATTAAACAATGATATTCAACCCCATGACAGTTTTATTTCTGAGAATGTTATAGCTTTATTACATAGTCGCTGAGTAATCCCACATTGCTGAAAACCCAGATTCAGTATAATGAGTGTTTACAGAAAGCAGATGCTGCTGAATTTAATGGTAAAAGCATCCACACTATTAAGTAGGCAGCCTTGCAAGGAAATGGAAATCAAAACAGTGGGTTTAGACTAGACCTATGAAGTGAGAAAGAAAGGAGGCCTAATGAGCTATTGTGGACTATGGCCATTCGGGAGGGGCCATCGCTCAGTGGTAGAGCATCTGCTTGGCCTTTAGAAGGTACCAGGTTCAATCTTTGTTCCCTCCAGACCCTGAAGAGCCACTGCCAGTCTGAGTAGACGTTACTGATGTTTATGGACCACACGGTTGCCAACCCTGGGTTGGAAAATTCCTGGAGATTTGTGGGTGAATCATGGGGAATGCAACGTTTGGGGAGGAGAGGGATCTCAACAGGGTATAAACCACCTTGACCCACCAGGAAAGGTGGGGTCTAAATGTTTTAATAAAATACATAAATATAATGTCATAGATTCCACTCTCCAGAGCAGCCAGTCACAGATCAGTTGTAATTCCTGGAAATCCCCAGGCACCATCTGGAGGTTGGCAATCCTAGAGGACCAATGGTAGGCAGTTATCACATGTGTTTGTGTGTGTGATGTTTAAATTTTAGAGCTCTTTTCAGGCACAGAAGGGAATCAGGTATGCAGCATACCCGCAGAAGGGATATGTAATTTTTGTCTTTGTGACCAGTGAGTGATGTGAAACTTCTAGCTTGGCCAGACCTGGTATGAATAGCGGATATTTATTTGTTTGTCCGTAGAGATAGTTATATTCTGCTTTTCTCCCAATGGGTACCCAAGCCAGCTTAAAACATCATAATTCCGTCTTATATTTTATCTTCACAACAACAGTCCTGTGATGTAGGTTAGGCTAAGAGAAAATAACCCAGCAATCCTCATGGCACTCAGCAGTCTGTAAAGTCTCCTAGATCCTAATCTGGCACTCTAACACTGCATCATGCTTGCTTGCAGAATCAAAATAACTAAATAAATATGACTGCAGGTGTCATCACTTGCCTGGCTCCATGGCCTCCCCAAAATGAATCACACCCAGCCTATTTTGGCAACCAAGACATATTTCATTTTCCCAGACCCTTTGTATGTACAGTTTCCAGCTAAGCACTGACAACCAGCAGAAGAGGAATGGGGAAATTCCAATTGCCATCACTACAATAGTATGACATCACTAAGAGCACTTCCATTATGGCCCTGGAAGTGACATCATTGTGCTCGGGTTTTGCTCTAGGATTTCACTGAAACTCTATAGTTTTTCTGATGGTGGTTTCCTCCTCACCCTAATGAGCATTTCCTCCTCACCCTAATGAGCAGTGGAAGAGGGGGTCAGGGCTGTCAGCAGCAGGGGGTTGGTGGCTTCCACCCCTAGTTGTATCGGTTCTGTTCCTCCTTCTGCTGGATGTCAGGAGAACGGGGGTATTTGTGGAATGTTGAATGTTCTGATGTGGACTGCAGGAAGGCCTTAGTTCAAAACTAAAGTAGTAGTCTACAGAGTCCAAGCACACTCAGTACATCACTAAATATGGAGACAATTTGGTGGCAGAGGGGGGGTTAAAGTGGAAGTATCAAGTATCAAGAGACATCCTTATTCTGTAGGATTGCAGTTTAAAAGTCTGAACTCCAGCTATGGCAAAGCAGATCATGGATCCTCTCCTCTCTCTGGATTGTGTCTTATTTGGAAGTTCTTGACAAAATGTCCTGGTACCTGGAGGGCAGAAGTTTGTTGACTGACACCTTTTCTGATGTTATATTCAGCTGTATTGAAAACCTCCCAAACATGTAAAGATTCTCCTGACGCGTGTGGTCTCCATGTGTTCTGAACAGGGACAACATGTGTCTTTTGCACAGCTTCAGTATGCACAGCTACAGCAGGGGCGTAGCCAGGATTTTTAAAGTTGGGGGGCATGGAGCAGGCGGGGAGGGAGCTATGCTGCTGCTGCCATCACCATGATTCACAGTGAGGATGAAAACCAGGAGACGGGGTGTTGGATTGACCATCCACTACCACTGCTTCTTTTCCATGCCCTGTCTGGTGGTGTCCTGTCTGGTAGTGTCCCATCTGACATCGTGGGAATGGCCAGTGGGGCTGGCCAATGAGCTCACAGGTGAGGGCAGGAGTGGGACTCCAGCAGGCAGGCTTGGCTCCAGCAGGTAGGCTCGGCTCTAGCAGGCAGGCTCAGTGAGGACGATGGCACAGTGCAGCGTGGCCACACGTAGCAACATGAAAAAATAAAATAAGGATTTTTCGGGGGAATCTGGGCTGGATGGGAAGTCATGAGGCCTTGGCAATGTCAGGGGGCCGGGCCGCAAGAGGCCCCACTGTAGCTACAGGCCTGAGCTACAGTGTGTGCAAACCAACTGTTGGAGTTTTCAGGGTTCATGTTCATGTGTAGCAAAGACATTACATATGTAGCAAAGCCATTTCGTGCTTTCAAAATATGCACATTCCATTGTTCAGAGAAGATGGCAACTGGTTCTATTGGGAACATTACGGATTGTGCATGCTTTTAATGTGCACAGTTGCTGGGCTCTCTGTATGTGTGGGTGTAATGCCTTAAGTGAAAAAAAGAGTGAACCAGTGTGGTATAAGGGTTAGAATGTTGAACTAGGATCTTGGGGACCCAGGTACAAATCTTGGGTGACCTTGGGCCAGTCACATTCTCAGCCTAACCTTCCACATAGGTTGTTATGAGGATAAAACAGAGGAGGGAAGAATGATGTTGTAACTGTGTGAACCGCTTTGGGTTCCCATTGGGGAAAAGGGCAGGGTATAAGTGAAATAAATAAACCACATCTCACTTTTTATGAAGCCAAAAGGTATGTTGCCATCTTGTCTTTCCTGACTATTTGACACTTTCAGTATATTACACTGTTGTTTGGACACCACGGGTCCAAAATTACCACATCCCGAAATCAGCAGAATAACCTCAACCTGATTCGAGCACAATTTAAGTCAATTCCAATTGATGAAACCAGACTTGGTGAATATTAAATAGGAACAAGTCCAATTCATTGGCAGAAAGGATAGTAAATAAAACAACCACAATAAACCTTAACGTCAGTATATTCTGTCCTGGAGTGAGGACCTCACTGAGCGGTTTCATCAAGGCCTAGCAGCAGTGGCTGGCTAATAACAGAAACATTTATTCAGGTTCTGTTGGTTCCTTTCCCTTCCCATCCTCCAAATCCTTGTGTTGTTTTTATGAGAAAACTGAGGAAGGTAAAATGTGCGTGACCTACATGGCCCAGTGAAATCTCCCTTGAAGACAAGATTATTTTAGTTCCCTCATTTTATCCATCACTGTAGTTATAGGTCCCCTGACTCATTGCACAGAATTGTGAAATCCCAGTAGAAACAGACAGCTGTAGCTTTTCCTGGCAAAGTGAACATAGGCAGAACAAAATGGAAGGAAAAGCTCAGTTTTTAATGCATTTCTTTCAGGGCCATCAAATCATCCAGTAGCAAGTTCATAAATATTTGGACTGATTTGTATGAAAGGGCCTTTGGCCTGCCAAACAGCATTAAGAGTATTGAGCCTCATGGGCAAGGGTTGTAAGGTTTCCGATTTAATAGTTGTATTCATCTGGTGGCTGCAGTTCTTTTCCAAGCTGAAAAAAAAAATCAGGCTTTAATGATCTGGATTTAGAAAACATTTCTCATGGAGGAATAGGCCCCAGCAACACATTGCTTAAGATTCGTAGGAGATGTACATGAACAATCACATGTATTACTTTCCTGACCTCAGCCAGTGCAATTCATCAGCATCTTGCAGTCTGGCATCTGACCCGTTGATAGAGATCAGATGAAAGGAATCTGTGGTATTAATCATGGGCTGTGTATGTCTCCCTGCTTGCTCCCTCAATCCTTAAGACAAAGCATCTCTGAACTGGACTGCCTGTTGCTCACTTTTCACAAGAAAAAGTGCTGGCAGTTAAGGATGAGCTGCTGTGTCTCTTTCTAATTGCATTGGCACCCAAAATGAAGATTGGAGACCCCATATATATATATAGGTTACACTGGGCTGCATTGGTGGTCGATCTACTTCAACATAACTCTGAAGCCCTGAAGTTTAGTGTGGGTTACCCACCCTGGCTTTTTATTTAGCCAGATAGGGTGGCATGTCCCCTCACCCCCAGCCACCAGTAGGGGTTTTAGGTTTGCCAGATCCAGGTTTGGAAATGTTTGGAGATTTGGGGATAGAGCCTGGGGAGGGCAGAGACCTCAGTGGTGTACAAAGCCATAGAGTTCACCCTCCAAAGCATCCATTTTCTCCAGGAGAATTTATCTCTGTAGTCTGAAGATTAGCTGTAATTTCAGGGAAGTCCCCAGGTCCCACCTGGAGGCTGGCATCCCTAAGCATTAGCACTGGCTTCATTCATCCTTACCTGAAGATAAAAGTGTCATTCCTCATCTCCCCCTGCATGCTACTTTAACTACTAAGGATTTGCTTAAACATGGTGGCCTACATTGTACTTCTCAGATTCAAGAGCTCACTTGGCACTGAATGTCAGAAATCTCTGCAGTGGAGTTCATAGTGCCAGATCTTTGAAGTTCAGGATTAGCTGATTGGGAAGCTGCTCGTCTGGTCCCCAAATTTAGCTGTTGCACATTTTTGTACCAAGTGGGAGAGGGAAAGAGATTTCCCAGTCGTTTATTTTCCCTCCCATGAGATTCCAGATGTGCCGCCAACTTGTGTGTTTCTAATACTCTGCTGGCACTATCTGGCTTGGCAGCCTTCACAGCGTGAAGATCTCAACCACTACTGACATCTCTTTAAAAAAAAAAAAAAGTCTCCCTTCTCAACTCAATGTATTTAAATAATCCTCATTTCAGTAAATAACACATGCCACAGTGCATAGGGTCACAGTCTGCAAGTTCACTTTAATAGGCTGTAAACGCCAAACAAATATCATGAAAACGAGCAAAAGCATCTTTTACATCTGCAGACACTCCGAACATGCTGGCATCTAGTCAACAACCCTTATCTGTTCTTCACTTCAGCAGTCACTCAGGTCTCCTGTCACTTTATGGTCCCGCAGCCTAAATGAATTGACTATGTTCCTAACTGCAGTCTTTAACATCAGAGGTGGGAATTACTCAGCGTGGTTTCACCCAAAACTTTCTTCTTCCAATGTAGATAGGCTTTATATATGTTATATATTAAGAATCAGCTCAAGTTGGTCCTTCGTAGCTCAGTGAGCAAACATTGGCTGTGGAATCCAACATTTATTGAGCTTCTTCAGAGAAACCAGGGCCCTCTGAATAGCTTTAGTTAATTGAAAACATTTTAAACCCTGACTCTACCAGGGAGTTAACAGTGAAGTAAAAAGTAATTAAAAAGTGAGTTGTATCCAACTTTTCTTACGCAAGTAGAAGACACTTTGGCTTTCACAAAAAGAGAGGAGCAATGTCTACTGGTTTTCCCTTTCTGCTGCAGGTTTCCATGCCATATCCAGTATCATTCTTGAGAACCCCCAGGAGAGGTTTTTTGGAGGGGAAGGACACAGATGACTGCCAACTCAAGGCTGGGAAATTCCTGGAGATTTGGGGATGGAGCTTGAGGAAGGCAGGGTTTAGGGAGGGAATACAATGCCATAGAGTCCAGCCTCAAAAAGCAGCCATTTTCTCCAGAGGAACTGATCTCTGTAGTCTGGAGATGTAGTAATACTGGGAGATCTCCAGATCCCACCTGGAGATTGGCAGCCCTATTATTGTTCTGTGGACCCAAGACCCAACCATCTGTGAATGTAGACACCAAAGGGGAAGATGAACCTATACAGCAGTCTGAGTTCTGCAAGCATTTCTACACCAATCTCAAAAGTGCTTTCAGTTTTCAGTGTTTTTTCTTCTTCTGGAGGGTGGTCAGAATCACAAAATTGCAACGAGATCTCTGGAACATTTAAAAACCCATCTGTTTATATGTAAGTCATCTAAAGGTTTCCAGAGTTCTCCCAGTCTTTAAGGTTCCGAATCATCCTGTCTTGTATTGGAAGTAAAACCAACACGTTGTGAAGTAGGCATAGTTAGAATACTTATGTCCAAATGTTTGTGCAGATCTCAGTGCACATGCAGTTTCCTGCAGCTGTCTGCTTTTTCTTGCCTTCCCTCACCACATATTATACCTGTACAACCTTGACGTGGTGCATCAAAATTCTTTGTGTGCGCCATTGCATGAGCTCTTGTGTCCATTAATAAGACACTACAAAAAAAAGTTACAATATGATCATACATATAGTTTGTGCCAATATTCTTTTTTATGGTTTTTACCAAGACATAGGAACATATGGTTTTTACCAAGACATATGGTTTTTACCAAGACATGTCTATCCATAAAAGACCTCACAAAAGTAATCCTTCTTACTCATTTCTGTGGTGTTTTAGCATATCGAAAATACAGTGTGAAATATTGAGGGAAGCAGATGTAAATGAAGAAAGAGACTGGAATCTGTGACAAACTAAGGCTGCTTTGATTCCAGAATCCGGCTTCACAGGAGGCAGCCAACAGCATGCCTCCTGGGGGCCGCCTTTGCCTCCTTTTGAGGAGGAACGGACAAAGGGCTGCGGTGCAGCCTCAACTCCGAAGGGGGGAGTGGAGCCGACGTGGTTATTAAAGGCTGGCTCTGCTCTACCCCTGGCAGTTGCTCGCCTCGTGCTCGGCCCGCCCACCCACTCACCCTCCCACCCTGTATGTAGTGTAAGCACAGGTTGGTTGCCCCATTTAATGGGAGGCTGGGTAGGAATTTTTTGTCCCCTTCTCTGATTGGCTATTGAGAAGGGGTCTTTTTCTCCTACCCTGCACTGCTGCCAGTGGATTGAGGAATTGGTTTGGGATGGTGCCTTGGGTTAGTTTGTCACTTTATTAGGGCAGAATTAGGTTTAAATAAAGTTCAGCGGCTACGTAAGCACCAATCAATAACCCCTGGGGGGTAGCGGGGTCTGCGGGATCAACCCTGCAGCCGTGTGGCCAGGGATGAGGCTTGCAGACTGCCAATGGGGATGGCCACGACGGAGACTCAGCGCTGGCCGTGTGGTGGTGTTTGAGGGCTCCTGAAGGCGCATCCCAATCATTGGCTTGGCTGGGTTTGCAAGCGACTTACAGTTGGCTCCAACCCAGGGCCTTGGTATTTTGCCCTTTATAAAGTTAAGGATGGGGTCAAAGCGACACCAGGCCTTGACCGAGCCACTGTTTCATGTTTGCCCTTGCCGTTACTTTAATATGTTAATAAAGTGGCCTTATTTCATCCAACCTTGTTGTCTGATTCCTTCTTCCGTCTGAGGGGCAAAGACTTTTAGAACTGTTACCAGTCAAACCAGGAGGAATGGAGCTCTGGGGAGGGCAATCCCATAGAAGAAAAAGGGCAATAGGGGAGGTCTGCCCATTCCTAGCATTGGCACACAGCTATAGTGCTTTGAGAAAGAGCCTGTTAATATATTTGCATGCATCAACAGGTTTAATTAACAGGTCTTTTAGTACTGTAATTGTTTTTGAAGCCAGGTTTAATTAACAGGTCTTTTACTACTGTAATTGTTTTTTGAGGCCAGGTGTTTATGAGCATTAGCACACAGCAAGTGATCTTTTAAAACAGTATTTTCCAATGAATCAACATGCAGTAATAGGGCTGAAATCTGTGGACAAAAAAAGAGTTGGCCTTTATAGCTAGGGTTGCAAGGTCCCCCCTGGCCACCGGCGGAGGATGGGGGGATGCAGTCACCAGATCCAGATTGATAAACTCCTGGAGACTTGGGGATGGAACCTAGAGAGGACAGGGACCTCAGTGGGGTACAATGCCATAGAGTCCACCCTCCAAAGCAGCTATTTGCTTCATGCGAACTGACTTCTGTAGTCTAGAGATGAGCTGTAATTCTGGGGGACTCCCAGGTCCAGGCCTGTAGCTACAGTGGGGCATTTCGGTGCCTGGCCCCCCGACTTCCTGCCAAGGCCCCCCGACTTCCATCTAGCACTCAGGCTCCCAACTCTCTGGGCCACCTGGAGGACTCCCCACCACTGCCCCTTCCCCAAGTGTGGCTTGCTTCCCCATGTAGGCAAGCAGAGTGCAAACACCACAAAAGTGAGTTTTAAAAAATTTATTTTATTTGTTATTTTGTGATGTCAGTGCCCCCTGACTTATTTAAAGGCCCCCAGAATTACAAAATCCTGGCTACAGGTCTGCCCAGGTCCCACTTGGAGGCTGGCAGCCCTATTTCTAGCAGGGGGAAATGGTGTTTTGAGAACAACCATTCAGGGCAACAGCAATAGCTACAGCTCAGTGTAGAAAATTTGCTGAAGAATCCTAAGGGATTTTCACATATCCCCTTACATCTTTCAAAACAGCAATTTTTGTGCTGGATTTAAAGCATTGCTAACATTCCACATAACATGAATGAAAAGTGTCCTCAGATTGCTGAATCCTAGTTGTTAAAATCCAGAGCAGATTTTTAAAAAGTCTTACAGTGTTTGAGGTTTCATTTATATGTTTCTGATTCTATGTCATCCTATGGTTCTTCTAGACCATTCTATCCACAATTGTGATTTTCATACATAATCCTCACTGGGCATTAGGAATCACAGTAAAATACAGACCACAAAATTGTGGAAAAAACAGAATCTGAAAACAGAGCTTTATGTGGAGAATGTGGGAGGACCCCCAGAAATGGCAGCTTTATCAGACTCATGGCCTCGCATCTCAACAGAATTTTTTTTTTTGCCTCTCCCCGTTGGAGAGTGGTCTGTGACCAGCGTGATGGGCAGCTATGTGATGGTATCTTTGCCTACTTTCCTCTCCGTGGGTGAACATTTGGGGAATGAGAATTTCGCAGTTGTCCCTTGATTTCTTTGAACCAGAAATCATGTCGTCTGACTCATTGATACACAAAGGCCTCAGTTGCATTCAAACTACTTGAGCAGGACTTTGAAGCCGAAATAACATATCTTATGAAAATGGCTGCTTTGGAAGGTGGTTTCTATGGCATTATACCCTGCTGAAGTCCGTCCCCTCCCTAACCTCCACCCTTCCCAGGCTCCACCCCCCAAATTGCCAGGAATTTCCAAATTTGGAGTGGGCAGCTCTATATAGCCTACAAAAGTGGAATGGACTTCGTTTCCAAACTGGATTCAATAGCCCTCCCAGAATCAGAAACCTTTGTGTGTTTTAGCTCTAAGTTGTCCCAAACTACTAATGTGTAAAAGTAGCATGGTTACTGCAGATATATTATTTTAAAAAATTCATCCAGCATAAAGAACTGGTAGCAAATGATAAGGATCATTTGAACAGGCCAGTGTGAAATGTACTGTAGGATCTCTTGCTCTCTTTTATTGTCACAGGAATCTTCTGAGAAGTTTTATAAAGGAGTGTCTGTGTTATACTGTCTTTCCCAGAGCTGACATGCACATTAGTCAAGCAAATGAACCAAGCACTGGGCAGCAGAGAGGTCAGCATCTCATCCTATTTGTGGCAAAGGAATGTCATTCTCCTTCCTAAGCATTACAAGCAAACTGCTCTGCTTCTGTTGTGCTGCCACTATTTGTGTGGTTGCGTTGTGCATCTAATTTTTAAGAAGTCTAGTTGCACTGCTAGATCTGTAAAAGAAGCAAATTTCCCACTGCAGATATATTATAATTCCCCTCATCCAGGATAAGGTAAAAAACTTGTGGTGGTATTGATAGTCCCCGAGGCACCATTAGAGGTTAAGAAAAAAGGAAGGACTTCATTTCACCCCCACCAATTTTGTTATATGGCTCATCACCACATAACTTGTTGAATCAGCTGTTGTGTAAAAGAGTGCCGGATGATTGATTTTTACCAGGGAAAATGCAGTGAACCTGCTTCCTGAAGGGCAGGATTAATTCCCAAACATACATGCATGTGAAAGGACCAAGGATCGTAACTTTCTATTGACAGCTCCCTCCCTACTTTGTCTGTCGAGAAAACAGCATGGCCAACAATGATAATGGAAAGGCCCTGTATTGAAGTATGCTGTCCAGAAACAGGGTAGAAGCCTGCAGTTTTATGTGACTTCTGTTTTATGTTATGTAAAATGTATGTATAAACTTGATGGGGGCTGTATCCAGATTTTTTTTTTGGGGGGGTGACTGAGCAGAGAGTTCCTTCCCTTCCACTCACCCATGAGTCTCACTACCTGCTTTTTCATCCTTCCCCTGCCTTGCTTGCAAGCCCTCCCAATGCCTGTGCTCAAAGCCATCTGCGCTGCCTGCAGGCCTTTCCCTGATGGCATTGGGCAGTGTATGCAGCTGGGAGCATGGGTGGCAGGCACTCACAAGGGAGCAAGCAGGGCAAGGGCCAGCAGAAACCCTGTGCCCCAACAGCTGCCCTGTTTGAGGGTATGCTGGTGGTAGCCCTGCACTTGATAGAAATCTTCCTTGTGATAATTCCAAAGCTTTATAACTGATGATTCAGTAGTGGATTTGAATAGGGCTGGAGAAACTGGGATTCAAATCCTTTCTCAGGTCTGAAGCTCATGAAGTAGGGTTGCTACCCCTCTGGTCAGGATGGGGGGCTCCCCTGCTTTTTCAGGCTCCTGCCCGCTGCAAGCCAACTGGCCGGAGGGGAGAAGCCCCGCCTCCAACAGTGTTGATGGTGACTACTGCTCTCTCCCCACTCCTGTGAGATTTAAAGGGCCCTCCAGATGATTAGCGGGAGGATGTGGCCTGCCAATCAGCTGGAGGGCCCTTTAAATCTCTTGGGGGAGGGATGGCCACTGGTCCCAGGAAACAGGAGCCATGTGCCTGAACTTCAAAATGGCAAACGCACCACTTGGATTTCATGCGCAAGGAGCTCCCGCTTGCAAAATCCCATTTAAAGGGTTCCCTTTAGGTATTCCCCAACGATAGTGAGAGGTTTTTTAAAATTTATTTTACTTTTTAATTTTCCCCAGGAATTAGGGGTAATTTCCCCACCCTGACTGGGGGCTTGGCAGCACTAGTCAAATCATATGTAAGGGGAGATGGCACTGTGTGTGATTGCCATTTTCTGTGAATAGTACAATATGTATATTTTACAGCTCTGGTACATGTGATCACAAGTCTAGGCCCATGTGTTCTGAAGCTGGAAAATATGTGCTCTGACCTATTCATAAAAATGGCGAGCCTGTGTATCAGGAGGATCATGGGTAGCATGCTTCCCATTATGCAAGGTGGGACTGCCAAAAACCGTAACTCCAGTTCAGTCATTTTAACTGAAGCAATACACATTTTCATCAGCATGTCCCTGAGTAATATCAACATGTGGTATCAAATGACTGGCCAGTGTGTTTGAATGACATCTCTTTCCATGGGGCTTACTGAGCGGCTCTTCCAAAGCTGTGTGAGGCAAGATTTCAGGCACCTACCAATCAGGTGTGAATTTTACTGATGCCATATTCTTTCTAAAAACAAATCTTATTATCTTTTCTGTTTCATAGCTTGAGAGCTACATTGTGGAAAACATGAAGTCAGAGATGGCTCAGCTACAGCAGAATGCTGTCCAGAACCACACAGCTACCATGCTGGAGATAGGAACCAGCCTTCTCAGCCAGACTGCAGAACAGACGAGAAAGCTCACAGATGTCGAAACTCAGGTAGATTTCCACAGCTGCATTCACCAGAACATTAACTATGCCCAAACAATTTCCCTTCTTTTCTTTTGGCTGTACCGTTCCCACACGCTGTGCTTCCCAACACATCGTGCTCCAAGAAACACACACACCTCACTTGACTGGTGGCAACAGCAACAGAGGCTGGTTCCAGTTAAGTGTTTTGGTTTGGGCCAAATAGGAATTGCTTGGCATATTTGACTCAGCATGCTTTCGTAAGGCTTGACTAGCCAAGAAAGGGAACTGCTTCTGACTTCAAATAAACCATTCGGCTACCAACCATGACTTGTAGAAGCATCAGGCTAAATATATGTGTCGAAAGTTCCGAATTTGCCTTTCATATGTATTATCACTTCCCACTTTATGCTAGAATGGATTCTTTTGATTTTCTGCTACGTGGTTGCAATCGCTAGGAATTTACTTTACTGGAGCATGTTCACATCTTGATGGCAACATACAATCTGACAAACACTTGTCAAGGGACAACTGAGGTTAAGTTGTCAATGAGATGGTAAATTAGGAACTGTACAATGTCAGATCACAGCTGAGGGCTCCTGCCACTGAATGCATCTGTACAAAATGGATGAGGGCCAATAAATCTGAAGCTGAATCCAGAGGAGGGTAAGGTGCTGTTGAAGACTGTGGAGTCAGCCTGTCCTGTGAAGGAGTAGGTACACAGTTTGGGAAGTGCTGCTTGTTCCAGACCTATGATTGGAACTTGGGATTTCTTCTGTGACACATTGTACCACGTGACCTACAGCCATTCCTCAAAATGCATGGTCTGGTCATGGTGATCCATATGCTGACTAAATCCCAGTAGATTACTATAGTGGGCTTTATAAGGGGCTGCCTTTGAAAACTGTCTGAAAACTTTGGTTGGTCTAAAATGGGGTGACCAGATTAATGTAAGAGGC
Source organism: Gekko gecko (assembly GCA_029375565.1). Taxonomy (NCBI): domain Eukaryota; kingdom Metazoa; phylum Chordata; class Lepidosauria; order Squamata; family Gekkonidae; genus Gekko; species Gekko gecko. The sequence goes on from JAPDNY010000009.1 coordinate 95,514,750, forward strand.
TGGATATGGGGAGTATAAATAAATAAATAAATAAATCATGCTTGTGCTGAAAGATCTGCACTGGCTGCCCTTTTTTATTTTCCAGTGAAAGAGGAAGGAGGCATGACATCATGCCAACACTGTGATATCACTTCCCCCAAAAATCCAGAAGTGATGTAATGTGGCCAGTGTGGAACAGGCATGACACTCCAGGATTCAGACAAAACTCTATGGTTCTATTGTAGAGGTTTTTTCCAAATCCTAGAGTGTTGCTCCAATATCACAACAGCAATGCAATGTCAATTCCAGGTATTCACTGGAAGTAACATTGTGGTTTTGGTGTGATACCCTTAAAAAAGACAACCCAGCAAATTTCTCATTGGCTCAGCAGGCAACAGAGAGGGATACCTTGTTTTCCTTGTTTCCAAGCCCAGTTTAAAGTGTAAAGCCTAAATAGTCCTGCCTATTCCCCTTCGGTCAACCTGTTGGTAAGACCTTCTTTCCAGGCTTTCCTCTCTGTGCCTCTACATGCAGAGGTGAAGTAGGTGACACAGAGAGAGCTTTTTTCACTGGTAGAGCTTCACCTTTGAAATACCTTCCTCCCTGTGGTTCACTGACTGCCTGCTTTACAAACCTTTAGGTACCAGCCCAGAACATTCCTCTGTGCCTAGGTTTTTAATAAAACAAGTCCATCTTTTAGTGGGTTTTTTTTTTAATAGCCTGCTCCTAGCATAATTTGTGGATACTATTTTAAGCTGCTGGATATTGTTTTATGCCCCCAATGAGCTCTTGTTTTTATGGCTTGTTTGGTTCCCCCCCCTTGTTATTGTGATTTTATTGTTTTGTTGTTTATACTTTGCAAGCTACTTTAAGCAAGTTTCTGGACAGGCAACATATACATTTATTTTTAAAATAATGGCAGACTATTCCTGCATGCAGAAAACTGGCATATTAGGAAGAAGATTTGGCTACCACCTTTTTGCTCTTGTCTTTGTCTGTCTATCTGTCTGTCTGTCTGTCTGTCTGTCTGTCTGTCTGTCTGTCTGTCTATTGCAATCATGACAGCCCTTATCTGTAGTCTAAATTGGTGCTGGTCTGGAACATGATGACCAGTTAAGCAAGAAGGTACCAGTTATTACATTAATGTCGTTGTTAAGCATGAGATTCCATATTTCCATTTTTATATTAATCCACGTTTAAAATAGTTTCCAACAATGCACTGCCCCACTTCATGTTTAATGATAGCTGGAGCAGGTGGATCTAGTATAATGGCTTTTGGAGCCAAAGAAAAAAAAATATTTATTAAAATATTTATATGCTGCCTGTCCTTGTGGCTCAGTGCTGAATATTTTCTGTCTAGATTAACTTAGTTCTGTCAAGGATAACTGCAGTCATTTGCAGAGTTACTCAAAATCAATCAATAGGCTTAATTCACAGTAACTTTGGATAGGATTGTACCATTATTCACTTGCAGTGCAATCCTAAGAACACTTTCCTGGAGATAAGACCCATTCAATAGACCTGAGTAGGAAAGAAATTAAATTTACTGAATCTTAAATATTAAGGGAGAATTGGTATAAAATGTTTTTTCAGATTGTACATTACACCCAAAGAAATCGCAAAAACTAATAAGGGTTCTAATGCAAAGTGTTGGAAATGTCAGAGCACACATGTAAGAATGCAAGACAATATTGGATAAAGATCGATGATGAAATACAAAAGATATTAAAACTTAAGTTTGTGATGGACCCTAAAAACATGTTAGTAAACATTTTGGCAAGTAATATTACAAGAATACACAGTGAACTAGTCAAATATATGGCAAAGGTGGGAAGAGTGACTTTTGCAACAAAATGGAAGGCGGAAAAATGTCCAGAACTGATGGAATGGAAGAACAAATTAACTGAGTATGTGACAATGGCAAAACTAACATCTTATTTATATAATAGACTGATTTCAGAATTCCAAGAAAAATGGAATGTGTTTTTAATTATATAGCTGAAAATTAGGACTAGGGATGGGCGTGGACTGAACCATGGACCTAATTTTGTCATGGATTGGGGGGAGGTCATGGTCCATTTGCCCAGTGTGTGTGTGTTTGTCAACAGACCACCCATGGACCACGAATTTTTCCAGGTGGTCCATTTGGTCTGTGGGGGGCAGTCCATGGTCCAGACAACCCAGTGTGGAGGCATTAATTGTTAAGGCAACCGGGTGGGGGGCTTTTACAGCTCTTCTGCAGCTCTGGAAATGACTTTGATGCCTCTAGCTTGTGGGGATGTTGGCAGACTCCTTCCCGCTTTGCACATTGGACCATAGGATCTTTCCCCTCTCACCCAATGCCAATCTGCACACAACTTGGAGGGCAGGTAGAAGAGAGTCAGCTGGAGACTTATTGCAAGTTTGGCATCTCTAGCCCATGGCAGGGGGCATTCCAGCACATCCCTAAGTCACTGTCTGCACAAACCACAGACCAGTCAAACAAAAAGGTCTGTGGAAATTCATGGTCTGTGGTTCATGAAACCCATGAACCACAGACCAATATGAACCTCTATTTTTCTGGTCTGTAACTATCCCTAATTAGGACTAAATTGTTAAAGCGGAGAATGATTAAGGTAGAGTCAGGCAGTATAAGTGTGTAGTAATGAAATGTCAGAATAATGAGGAAAAAATAGAATAAAATTAAGCAGAAGTGAAAACCTAAAGCATATATAAATAAGTCTTATGCAGGCAAGTAAGCTCTGATTGGCAATTGTAATAAATAGATTATTGTAGTATCACAGTGTATGTATGAATTAGATATCATAGACGAAGTAGGTGATCATAGATGATTCTCCATGTTCATGTTTACGCTTATGTAAGATGATTGCCTGTGTTATATGTATTGTAGTAGAGTGTTGTAGTAAGTGTATTTTTTTGTGTTTGCAAAATAATAAAAAATCATTAAAAAAATAATAGACCTGAGTAGGATTCTGAATAGACTTCCTTAGGTCTGCTCTCTTTGTATACCAGGTGTGGCTCCCTTCCATCTGTAACAATAAGAACCTGTTGTCAACTGTAATGAAATCTAAGAGGTCCAAAGAACCTCTGTTTACTGCTTTTGTGTATGTTAGTAACCTTCTAAGTCTGAAAGGGAAAACTGCAATGTCCCCAGGATCATCACCCCAGCTTGGGACCCACGGCAGTTGATCCTAAATCAAAGAGAGTTCCCCACCTCCTGAGAACTGGTGTTGCTGTGTGGTAGTTTTCCTATCTATTCCCTGTTAGGAATTTTTACTCCTTTTTGTAGCATATGGTAACTAACAGTTGCTGTGCATCTAGTCATAAACAAATGTATTCATGTGTGCAATCGTTTTATTGGCCGATTAGTTGTACCCAGCAGGGTGTTTGAGATGGGTCTTTTTTTTAAGCAAGCCTTGAACCAAGTTTACAGTATCCTTTCCCAAATGATTACTTAACCCCATATCAGCATATGGAATAACAAGATCAATTACACAAGAAAGAGCACTTAATTGACTCTAGTTAAAGATAATATACATACGGTGCTGACAATATAGCCTTATTAAAACTCTCAGCTTCTTAGTTTTCCATAGAAGGGCCAATAAATGTTTGCTATGCCACCACCTTAGTTTGTAGGTGATGGAAAATAAGTGCAGGAAGCTTTGGAAGCAAAATACCCTTACGTATTTGCACTTGTGTCATAACAGAGAATAGAGGCTATATTATGTTATTTTATTGTATTAAAACAATAAACATGCCAAGGCCAACTCACACATCATCCCCAATAAAAAAGGATCTATTCTTATATTAATAAAGCTGCATGGCTGCTGCTAACACACAAACACCTCGCAGCTTGATCATACAACTGGCAGCTGAACAAGTTCTGCACTGAACTTCTGTTTCCCTTCCTGTTGCAGGTATTTAAGCCTTAGCATGGCCAGAGGCACGAGCCTTTTGGCAAGATGCAATGGGCTTTTGGCTTATGCCTGACACCCCACCCGGCAAATTCAGCCCAAGCCAGGGTGTAGTCTATTAAACTCTTGGGGTAATGTGTGTAGTGGGTGTTTTGATTTTTTTGGATTTTCATAAGCTGCTGTTAGTCACTGGAGAGAAAACCTGGGTAAAAATATCTAAATAAATAAATATAATAGAATGGGCCCTTACAGTGGGATCCTAAACAGAATTATACATTTTTAAGCCCACTTACATTAATAAACTTAGAAAGGTGTGACTCTTTTTAGGATTACATTGTTAGTTTAGAATCAGACGGGGTAGCCATGTTGGTTTGAAGCAGCAGAACAAAGTTTGAGTCCAGTGGCACCTTTAAGACCAAGAAATTTTTATTGACGGTATAAGTGTTCGTGCGCAAATACAGTGGAAGGATATAGTGGAAGGATACAGACTAAATCTCAGGGTGGAATTATTCAACACGGAGCTCCTACCCAAAGCTGCAACTGTATATTAACTCATCTTCTCCTTGGCTTGTTTAGTCTCACACCCCAGTTATTTCTTAGGGCCTTTCAGTAGCAGCCAATGATACAGAGCTGTGGAAATAGCCTTCCCAGTGTTGAAGGAAGAGCCTTTGCAGTCTTTCACTGCCTTTTTCCTGTTGGGGTTCAAGGGATTTATGCCTCCCAATGTATTTGAATAATCATAAACAGAACATTAGAAATCACACACACCCTGGGAAGAAATGAAAATTCCAGAGCATCTGGCCCAGTGAGGGATGGCTTTCTCGATCTTTGTGAGTCTTCTCTCTATGAGTTCCTCTACCCCTTTGCAAAGGTATGTTTCTTTGGAGTGGGGAACTAGCAATGAGGGCTATAGGCAAGCATCCTTCAAAGTCCCACATCTCCACCAGGGCTCTGAACCAATCCTTGTGATTTAGGCCTCATGCAAATCCAAGTGATTGCCAACCAGTCAGAGCCCATGGAACATCACTGGATGGGAGGGGATGAGCCAGCCTCAGTTTAAGAAAACTGAAGAAGCCATAGCTCTGGAAAGGAGCGTCAGCTTAGCCAGGCCTTTTTTTTTTTTTTAGTTAGGGTTTGGAGGTTGACTTAGGGAAGAAAGCTTTTTTAGTGGTACAAATAAGCATCATTTTAGGACCCATTATTCCGAACTGGTTTGTGTAGGTTCTGTGGTAAGGTACTCTGTGAGAGAAAAGAGCGGCTTTGAACCTGCTGAAGTAATCTGTCCAGAGATAGGGGAATCAAATCTCCCCTCAGGGGTTATTGACTTTATTTGAGAGCCTTCTTTACTTTATATATCTAAGTTATCCACACATCATATTGACCCCATTAAATACTTAATTTTCTGTAAAATCAACGTTTGTTGTTCATCTCCATCTGAGTCTTGCCTGTCAAGTCAAATATCTAAAAAGCAGGGATCTCCTATTTTCTTCACATATAAGTACAGCCTAAGTCTAGCATATTTGCAAATAGAAGACCTTTAGGGAATGCATAACTTATATGCAACCAACTTATATGCAACCCCATTTTATTTGATTTTGGGCTGTTGGGGTATAAAGAAGGCCTCAGAGCCTTACCCCCTTCTCTCTCACACCCCATAGCCACCACGTAACCGAAGAAGACTCACACAAGGCTTTCTTGATCCTTGCAAGTCTTCTCTCTATGGGTATGTTTGTTTGGAGTGGGAAACTGACAAGAAGGGTCCATCTCCCCCAGAGTGAGTTTCTCAGAAAGACTGAGGTTTCCCCATGGCTGCTTTAAGAAAGCATGGGAAAATGAACATTGAAATGAGCCAAGGGGAGTTTGTGCATAATTAACAATGTTGTACAAATTATTGTAAGGGGATGAGATCTTAGCTATGCCCTGTCTGCCACTGGTATTTCAGGCTGTGGCATGTGTTGAGGATGTCATTGTCAGGCCATAGGCAGAGATCCAAACTATTCTTTCTGAGAGCATAAGAAAGACAATTTTTTCATCTTCTCCTTCTGGGGCCAGCTCCGAATGCCCCCTAATCCTAGTTTTGGGGAAAAGGGGACCCCAAGGAACAGGACGGGGGGGGGTCATTTCAGGCTGCTGTGAGGGGGTGATAAATATTTATTTAATTGCCCACCTTTCTGTTCAAAAGAACACTGAAGGCAACTAACAAATATGAAACATCCTATTAGTATACATCAGATAATTAACAGTTAACTAACAAAGTCTGCCCAGACAAAAGACAGCACCTTTGTGTTGTGGTTCCTTTGAAAGATATTAGCCTTCAAGAGGTGGGCTTGAGCAGGTGGAAGAGCTCAGCCTAGATGTCAGAGTCTCCCCAGGCAAAGGAAAGTTGTACTTGGTGGTGGAGTAACATCTACTCACAGTTGACTTATGGTGACCTCGTAGGGTTTTCAAGGCAAGAGACGTTCAGAGGTAGTTTGCCATTGCCTGCCTCCATGTCACAACCCTGGTATTCCTGGGAAGTCTCCCATCCAAATACTAGCTAGGGTCATCCCTGCTTAGCTTCTGAGATCTGACGAGATCCAGCTAGCCTGGGCAACTTGTACTTAGTGGGTGGAAATCCTTTCACCGGCAAAAACACCAGTTTGGATCCAATTTTGTTGCTGTTGTTGTTCACACAGTTGAGTCTGACTCTTCGCGAAGAGTTGGATCCAATAGTGAGTCTCAAAGAAATGGGAAGCAAGCAACCAAACAAATAAACAAACAGAAGGACTGCAGACTTACTTCAGTGGAATTATGCATTATCTGGGGTGATGAGAATGATACGGAACTAATAGAGCACAACAGACATGATGAAAACAGGAATTCAGTAGAAATTCTCTTCACAGGCTGAAACAGGACAGCTTGCATTGAAATTTTGTCGAAGTACTCTATCAAACTTCTTGGCTAAGCATGTTGTCTGAAAAAAACAAATGTAAATCCTGTCTTTTTCCTTTTCTAAATGAAATAAAATTGCCAGAATGCCAGTCCCACACTCATCCTGGTGCTGCTATCTAAACTGTATTTCTGAGATGAATTATTACACAGGTCTAAAGTAAGCATGATGGTACTGTTACTAGTAGTATTAACTATTATACTAATATATTGCAGCTTCTAACATCTTTTTCTCTCTCTTTTGATCCTTAAGGTACTAAATCAAACATCCCGATTGGAAATTCAGCTGCTGGAAAATTCATTATCCACTTACAAGCTGGAGAAACAACTGCTCCAACAGACCCATGAAATCTTGAAAATTCATGAGAAAAACAGGTGAAGCTTACATTACTTGGTTATTAAATGTTTGCCATGTTCATCACAGCAGTGTTCTTTTCGTCACCATTTTCCTTAAAGGAGATTTGGAGTGCTGAGCATGGAAATATCTATGAATTGGAATGGGATGACAAGATTTGCCCATTGTTTTCTTCTGCTGTTCCAGAGTTTCTTTCCACTCCTTTGTAACTGGGTGACTTTCTCAGATTAATATTAGAATTGGATTATGTACAGTTCCTTGTGGTTTCCTATTCATTTCTGTCTTCTCCTTCCAACCAAATTCAGTGGCAACACCCAGAAACAGCAACCTTAAGGTGCTTATATGTATGTACCAGAATTTTTCCCCATTGTTTTACTGATGTGTTAATAGACTCCTATGCACTGGTACAGTGGCAGCTCATAAAGGGGTGCTGCCTGAGACTGCCACTACTGCTGGCCCTACTACTTCTCACCGTCTCTGTCTCCACCTGGAGTAGATAATACTCCTTCCCTCCCTGTTCCCCAACACAGCAAACTTTGCATGATCAGTAGGACTTCCCAAACTCTAGTAGGGGGAGCAGCCAGGATGGAATCATAAAATCATAGAATGTTAGAGTTGGAAGGGACTTTGCAGGTCATCTAGTCCAACCCCCTGCACTCTGCAGGAGCATAGCCAAAAGATAGCCCTACCTCCTTCAACATACCCAAAAGATGGTCGTCCAGCCTCCGCTTGAAAATGTCCAGGGAACATCCACCACCAAGAACATCCACCACCTCCTGAGGCAGACTGTTCCCGAGGCAGACGTTAGGTGCTCCACCTCCTGGATGGGGGGGGTGAGTGAGGCAAAGGCAGACTCAGTGAATCAGTGGTGGCAGCAGGGACTACCACTACTGTATCTTGCCTTACTATAGAGTCAGTAATGGTAAAATACAAAAGGAATCGTGATATAACTGTTTATCAGGATTGCTTCTTTGCAATGTTTTATCAATGCAGACATGTATATCAGTTGCACAGATGACAAATATTCCCATGAATTTGAGAGTTAAAACCAGATGCATGTGCATAACGCTCTGTTGGGAACTAGAAAATGGAAGAAAAATATAGCAGAGGAGAATTCCTAGCACATTGGTTCCAGATTGGGACTAAGATCAAATAATTAATTCAGAATTAGAGAGACTCCCATAAGGAGAATTTGAAACCCTGCTGGGTTCAGTGTCCTCTCCTCTTCTGTTTTCTTGTCGAGCCAAAGCCACCAACTTCTTTTGTGGCTTCCAGGGCTTTTATTTGTTTCCAGATTTCTGTTCCTTTGCATATGTGCAGACTTTGGCTTGAGCGACTATTGCTGTACTTGTTTTTTTCCTGCACACGTACAGAGTGCCAGAGTATGTAGCAACTTCATCATCATCGTGAGCATCATCAACATTTATTACAATTGAAGATCAGCCAAGCAGTTTACCAGTATAGTTTACATACAAATATAAAATTAATATACAAGGATTAAAATTCATAACTTTATAGGTATAACTGATTATAGATAAGAACATAAGAGAAGCCAATGTTGAATCAGGCCAATGGCCCATCTAGTCCAACACTCTGCCACACAATGGCCAAAAATACCAGGTGCCATCAGGAGGTCATAAGAACATAAGAACATAAGAGAAGCCAATGTTGAATCAGGCCAATGGCCCATCTAGTCCAACACTCTGTCACACAGCGGCCAAAATATACCAGGTGCCATCAGGAGGTCCAGCAGTGGGGCCAGGACACTAGAAGCCCTCCCACTGCTGCCCCCTCCAGCACCAAGATAAAAAGTTATTAAAAGATTTGGAATATCTGCTTTCTTATGACCAAAGCCTCAGCATAGAATTTGGCCGCTTTAAAGGTGGTCTCATTAGATTGGTTGCCAAGAAGGAGATATGTATAGAATTTATCAGATCTTCCTGGGAACTTAGACAGAACAAGGGTAAAATATGTGGAATGAATATCCTTGTAAATGTCCTTTCATTTGTGTTCATTTGGCAGGAACACAGGCATTGAGAGTAGGGAGTAGAAACTTCTATGTTAGCTGTGAATGCCTGTGTTTCACATGCCCACTGTGTTTCACATGCCCATTAAGATTGCTACTAGAAGGACTGATACAAGGCCCAGTTAGAAGTCTTGGTTCTTGGACCACTGTGCAATGTTGCAGGCAGGGCTCTTTCTGTAGCAGGAACTCCTTTGCATATTAGGCGACACACCCCTAATGTAGCCAATCCTCCAAGAGCCCCTGTAAGAAGAGCTCTGTAAGCTCTTGGAGGATGGGCTGTAATTGAGTTGTCTTGAATGCAACTGGAGCCCTTTTATGCTTCTTCACAGCTGTGCTGAGGCTGCTACACCATGATGTCTTCCTAATAATATTTGAAATTATTTATTTAGATATTTATACCCTGCTTTTCTCCCCAATGAAGACCCAAATCAGCTTACAACATCATTCTCTCCTCTTCCATTAAAGTTTTGCAATAAAACAACTATAGGTAGGTTAGGCTGAGGGAGAGTGACCAATTCAAGGTCACCCAGTAGAATTCCATGTCAGAGTAGAGAATCAAGCCTGGGGTGGTAGTCACATGCACAAGATGAAGCGGGTCTGGGAAGCAAGGCTGTTTGCTCCGTAGGAATTTGACCCGCAGTTGCGCGATCACACAGTCCTTGGAAGCTGTGGGCACAGCCCGCCACTGCGTGATCAGATGCAACTGCAGGAGAGTCGGGGGGGGTTGCTATGTGTTTCCGGTGTGCTTCAACAAGGGATTGATGAGTCACACCTCTGCACTGAGGGCTCCCTATGCAGTGTGCGATGATACGCATACCAAGATGGGGGGGGGAACAATGGCACAGAGTTGGGATGGCCTGATCAGACCATCCCGACGTCATGGGAGCATGCTGGAGCGATCACACAGGGGAAAGTCCATCCATGGCCCATAGCAAACCGTTTGCTACCAGACTTTCCCCAGTGGCTTTTTACTCTACTTCTGTGGTGGAGCAAAACAGGTTGCCGATATGTGTGGGGCGCTTCCCAGATGTTTGTGTCTGATCGCGCCCAGGGCCGGTTCCAGGCTTTTTGGCGCCCTAGGCAAAGCTAACTACTTGTGCCGCCCCACACTGCTAACCAATTTTCAAAAACAGATGAATTCTAGAGAAAATTAAAACCACAAAACTTGACATTGCTATTTTTTTAAAAAAGAATGTAAGAATAAGTAAAATGACAGCCTTTGGTTTTCTTTCTCAGACAGAAAACAGTTTTAGCACACAACTCACTGATCATTTTGAATAATCCTGTGAATTGTGATGTCAAAAATTAAGGCTCTTGAATGCTTCCATTTCAGGCACATCAAAATCTCATTTTGTGTGTCTTTTCCTTTTCAAATTTTGTCACCAATTCCTACAGGTCAAGTGCAGACGCTTCAGTGTGTTCAACTGATATAACTGCCAAACCAAATAGTCTCTTTTGCAGCAGTAGTTCTCCTACAGTTTTCTCAGTTTTGCAATTCTTGATGTCAGATTTGTGTCCATTTACCCTTTGGTGTAGGGTTTGACCTGTTTGTCCTGTGCAGAGAACTGCAATTTACACATCCTACTGTATTGTTATTCCAGTCTTGCTGTTTTTATTATTCAGTTACTTATTCACCTTGACTCTCTTCCTAACAACTAACTCCCCCTACCTGCATGTAATATTTGAGGAAATCTGTTTCAGTGTATGTGAACAAGTGTGCATATGCTAAGAACATAAAAACATAAGAGAAGCCAATGTTGGATCAGGCCCATCCAGTCCAACACTCTGTGTCACACTGTGGTCAAAAATAGCAGGCACCATCAGGAGGTCCACCAGTGGGGCCAGGATACTAGAAGCCCTCCCACTGTTGCCCCCCCAAGCATCAAGAATACAGAGCATCACTTGCCCCAGACCGAGAGTTCTTATCTATACCTTGTGGCTAAGAGCCACTGATGGACCTCTGTTCCATATGTTTATCCAATTCCCTCTTGAAGCCATCCATGCTTGTAGCCACCACCACCTCCTGTAGCAGTGAATTCCATGCGTTAATCACTCTTTGGGTGAAAAAGAACTTCTTGATCTGTTCTAAACCTTCCACTCATTCATTTAATGGAGTGCCCACAAGTTCTTGTATTGTGAAAAAGGGAGAAAAGTACTTCTTTCTCTGCCTGCTCTATCCCATGCCATGCATAATCTTGTAAACCTCTATCATTCATGTCACCCTTTGGGGGATTTTGAACTTAGACTTCCCAGATAGTAGGCTGATACTGACCACTTAGGCAAACACATAGCTCTCAGTCTCTGTCAGGATGCCTTCTCATGTTCTTGACCAGCACATGAAGCAATTTATGTACAAAAGGCTGCAATGCCAAGCCATTTCATGTTTTCTCCTGGGCCCTAGGCTCAGAACTCTGAGCATGAGATTTCTGTGGTGAATGTCAAAAAATCAAAAGTAGGTTTGCAGCTTACAGATACACTCTTGAACAGTCTCAAGACTGCAACAGCACAGACATTTTGATGCAGTCATTTAGAGCAAGGGGTGTCAGTTAAATGAACAAAATATTGCAAGAGTGCTAATGTTTTAAACATGTTTTAAAGTTAAAACTTAACTTTTTAAGTGAGAGCCTGCGGCTGGTTGGAGGGGCGAGAAGGCCATCTGGGGAAGGCTTCTGAGGAGAGTGTGGCTGCAGTGTAGGCTGGGCCCCTTCTGCCCTTCCCTCTTTCTCCCCCCCCCAGGCAAAGAGTCCTAGCTCGCCTCCTGCGCGGATTAAAAAGCTTCTGTGCAGATCCACCCCCGCCTGCCCTGGTGCCCAAGGCATGCTTCCCATGCCCAGCCTGGTGCACAGCTGCTGATGGCAGGAGCCTTGTTGATGTGGCTTGGCTGCCTGCCCACCCCCAAACCCAGCACCAGCCCCGGGCCTGGCACCTTCTTGTCTATTCTCCTGGCGGCGGCAGCTCTAGCCGAGGAAGCTATGCCTGTGCAGGCTTCGAGCTGTGTGGAGGGTTGGCTGGCTCCATGCTCCCCTCCCCCCATGCTCCGAGCCCAGCAGCTCCTCAGCTGTAAGGAGGGGGGAGGCAGGGGAAAGGCATGCTGGGAAATGTAGTTTGGGAGGGGTGCCGCCACCGCCTGTCCAAGCAAAGTCAGCTAAAACCTGCTGGCTCAAGTGCTTCTGGGGGTGCTAATGGCCTCAGCGGGTGGCAGGCCAAGGGCCAAAAGAGCTGAGAGGGGGAAGGGGGCAGGGCAGCATCAGGCCAGCATGGCGCCCTTCTACCTTGGCGCCATAAGGCAACTGCCTTACTTCGCCTCTATGAATGCACCAGCCCTGATTGCACCCTTTAAATCCACTTGGCATTTGCACCCATGGCACAGCTAATTGTGTATGTGATCATGACCCATGTCTCCCAGACCATGATCCAACATGTAAACCACTGCATCCAGCCCAGAACAACAAGGGTAGAAACTAATCTTTCAGAAAAACCATTGGCTCTGCCCATACATTTCCAAGGCTTCAATCACATCTGCAGTGATACATGAAAGAACCCTGGGAAAGGGATGAGTATATCACTGTGTTAACATATAAAATAGACCTGGGTGGATGCAGCCTTTGGGAGAAAGAAGAACGGAGACTGAAACAATAAGATGAAATCTACTCCCTCTTAACTAATGTGTTTTATCAAGTTTAAATTGCATATTATTGAATTATCCTGAAGGCCGTTACAAAACTTCTGGGTCAAAGAGGAAACGTGTGTGGCTTTTAACCCACTGACCTTCTGGTGGTATCAATGACCTGCCAGTTAGTGGCTTAGAGATTAGAACATGCCAAAGGCAGAGATTCACATAGGCCAGGGCTGGTGTATGTTTAATCTTTCACATTTATTTATGTACCTTAACAATGTTTCATGGTGCTAAGGTATGCATTAGAGTAAATAAACAGGGTCTGCCTTGACCTATGTGCAGTTATATTGACTTACAAAGTGACTGGCCTGTAATGTGATATAATAGCCTGAGCTTGTATGTGAAAAGAAGGGATGTGTTGAAAAGAGAAGTGTGGAAAATCTATTTCTGTGGTGCAGTTACAGCAGGAAGAGTTTGTTTAAGAAAGCAGAACGGAATGTGATCCACTAAGAGAAATGGCGGGGAAGGATGGGCTAGAGGTACTGTACTTCCTGGTTTTAGGTATGGGTGGATTTTGTGTTTATTATTTATTTAAGACATTTATTAGCCAGCTTTCTACTTACAGTAAATACGCCTAGCCAATCTACAAAATTTGAATATCTGTTTAAATATGCCAAGTCCTCTACAGCATATCTAGAGCAAGAACTGCTCTTAGACCAGAGATCAGCAAACTGTTATAATGAAAGAGCCCAACTGTGCCAACATTCAGAGCAAGAAATCAATAGAGCTAGTAGAAGAAAATCCAGGGCTAGTAGAAGAAAATCCCCTTGGAGAGAAAGGAGGGATACGAATAAAGTAAGTAAATAAATACAAAAGTTCCAACTTCATTCCTCATTTAGTACCACTGAGGCAGGTTAACATTTATTATCATGCATCTTAATGGTGAATGAGGGGAAGCATCCTTTTACTACTTTGATAGATTGTGGGGAAATATTAACTCTCCCTTTCTGTTAATAATATTAACAAAGGTTTGCTTCTATACTGCTATTAAATATGTCATAAGTTGCTCACCAGGATGGGTGAAGAAGACTTGAGACTGAACACTAAGAGGGGGAGGGAGAAAAATTAGAGGTGGGGACAGATGGCAGATCATGAAAGGAAGTAAGCAAAATGAAAGAGGAGAAAAGTTACAGAAACATTAGAGAAATGGAGAAAAATAAGAGGAATGGAGAAAAAGTCAACAAAAGTTTTTTTTATTTTTATTTTGCTACTGCACCTAAGATCTCACCGTGCAGGAACTGGCTGGAACGAAAGGTAAAAGGAAACCATAGACCTTGTTAGGAGACTGCATCCTAGCATTGACTGTAGCTTGTCCTGGCTGGTCTTGTCTTGCTCCAATGCTGACCTGGCTGATGGACTTAATAGGATCTGATCAGCATATGGTTTCCCTCAGACTCCCAGTAAACTTTGCTAAAAGGCCCTGTCAACAGAGAGCTTTTTATGTCACTCTGCCTTCCCTGCACCTCTAGTGGCTGCAGTCAGAACTGCATTTGATTTTTTAATGCATTCCCTGAATACAGCATTAGGCTGGTTTCAAGGGCCCCAAATTTTGTTCCCCCAGTACCCCCTGTTGGCAGCCCTGAGAAAATCTTCCATAATGGAAGCTATCTGTCCATCTGTCTCTCTGTCATTTCACACTCTTTGATTCCTAATTTATCAATTCATACTGCCTCAGCAGGAGAATATGGTGGTCTATTGCCTAATGATCCCTTCCTGTAAATTTAAGCAAGAATGAAACAATCACTATAGAGTTTTTGATTGCAGATTATTTTGGAACCTGAGGAGGTTTGTGTGTGTGTGCATGCGCACACACGTACATGTACGTACAGGCACGTTTCCGTTGCAAAGATACGCATTATCCCCAAATTGTTTCTGAGTTCTCTTTGCTCCCGTGAAACTTTATTAACATTAGCATTACATTGTTTAAATAGCACTGTCCTTCATAATCTCTATCAGATTTATTGTACTATCTAAGGAAGCAAGAGAGTTGGTCAAGAGTAAAGAGTCATGGCTGATTATCCATCTACACATATCACACAAGTAAAAGATGAAGTGGATATCTGTCACAAGGTATTTAGCAGTTATCTGTACCTGTTGGGCAGCTCAAAGGAAGAGTAAATCATGTTATCTGTTCTTTGTAAAATCCAGACTTCATGAATCGAACTGACGTTTATTTTTTAAAAATTGCAGTACTGGTCCATATCTTTTTCTCAAACACATCATTCTCTGCTTGAAAGTTAAAATCCTCTTTAAGCTTTAGGCATGGTCTGGATTGGATTAGGAGACATACCCTGCCCCTTGGAAAGGAAATTGTCTGACTTCAGCATTCCATCCCCCCAAGGAGCATCTTCAGTGCCTACTCTACGGTCCACTTCTTCATCCAGACAGAAGCTGCATTTGGAAGTTTTTTTATTGGCTTATCCTCCATCTGCCTAGCCTTTTGGATGTTACTGAGAATTATGCTGGGCTGTCCTGCTGGTTTACATCCTGACAAATTTAACGCATCATTTCTTGGGTGGAAAATTGATTTTGGGCCTCATTAAGATCGACAGGCTAGACAACATTATATAATAATAAAACTACATTTAAAACAAAAGTCCTTTTTTAAAAAATAGCAAGACAATTTAGGAGCTGAAGATTTATTGATAAGCAGGGCATGCCCCCATAGTTAACTTACCATAAAAATAACACCCTGTTCTCTTCACCTTTAGTGTGATCCCGTAACATTTTAGAGGCCATTTCAGATAATGTGCATCTCCTACATGGAAAGCGCTTCTTTTGTAGGAGGACCACATGGATTGTTATGGCTGACAGTAACATGTGTGGACTTAGAATGGAATGAGAAGTGTGTAATTCTGTTTAAGATTGAGCTGGGAAGAAATTAATGAAATGTAGGAATGCTATTTTCTTATCCTTGCTGGTTTGACTCAAAAACCTCCATTTCACGTCATTCTTTTGGGGGTCAAACTGGTCTGTATTTCTATGCTCTTTCCTCG
The DNA here is from genome assembly GCA_029375565.1 of Gekko gecko. Taxonomy (NCBI): domain Eukaryota; kingdom Metazoa; phylum Chordata; class Lepidosauria; order Squamata; family Gekkonidae; genus Gekko; species Gekko gecko. The sequence continues at coordinate 95,530,624 of JAPDNY010000009.1, forward strand.
TTTTCTCCTGATGAATCAAATTAATGCATTTTCAGTGTTATTTGCATATCTATTGCACACAATGTTATAATGCATATAATGTAAAGCAGTGTGGAAGAACAGAGGTACTAGCAATGAAAACAGGTAGAATGAAAAAGATCACAATCATGAGGGACAAAAAGAGCCATATTCTTACCAATGTGCACAATAGAACCAGTTCCATATATTCATTAGAAAGACATTTTATGGGCAATTCTCACATTGCATTGTTAGACATTTTAAAATGTGAAGGGTCAATGCAACAGCCATATGTAACAGCACATGCTATGGAGATATGCTTACTAGAGAACCAAGACTGGATATATCTCCTCAGAAAGTATATATGCTGTGACAATTAGAGTTTACTGCTACAAGTTGTATGTGTATTGTAAATATTATGAAATGCCAAACGCAGAGCATACATACCTATTACAATAATTCCAAAAATAGACATGTTTTCTTTTTTGTTTTTGTTTTGCATATAACTGCATGTAGGATCTCTCAAAAAATCAATTAATATATTTACAATGCAAGCATAAGCAAAATTATACCCTTTTAAGTCTTGGATCCACCAGTGTGTTTCTGTGGAGGGAACAATTTACTCCCATGGCACAATGACTTTCACAGCTCCCCCTTCCTGCTGCAGTCCAAAATGCCCCCTGAAATGCTGCTGCTGGAGGACAGGGGACCCCCAAGAACAGCATTTGGGGGATATTTTGGGCTGTGAAAGGGAGTTGGTGAGAAATTTGCACTTCATATGTAGAAATTATTCCATCTGCAGAAAAGCTCTGGTGGATCCGAATCATTGAATTCAAATAGATTTAGAATACTGTAACTTTGTTCATCCTGATCTGGATGGCCCAGGCTGGTCCAGTCTCATGAGATCTCAGAAGCGCTAAGCAGGGTCAGCTCTGGTTAGTACTTGGATGGGACACCACCAAGGAAGTCATGGTTTTTTACACAGAGGCAGGCAGTGGCCAACCACCTCTGAATGCCTCTTGCCTTGAAAGCCTCATGAGGTCGCAATAAATTGGCTGCAACTTGATGGTGCTTCCCACCACCAATTCTGCACTATAAATTTAAGAAGACACCAGATTAGTGCTAACCAGCATGGTAGATTTTATCTTAAGCAGTAACAAAATCCCAGTTATTTGGGAAGGGAGCACAGGCTTGCGTCATGCCAGAATATCTATTATCTATCTTCCAAAGATGTCACAAATTGCTGCCCTTCCTTTTCCTCATAAGAGTAACACTTAACAGAAAAATTAGTGTGTTCATAGGAACACTGTGTCCTCATCCCATCTGAGTGACCCTGGGGTATACAATCCTTCTCCAGCCTTGTAATCAAAGACATATTAATAGCTTTCAGGAGAAGGCATATTAAAATATGCTTAATATTTGATAATGAACAAATTGAAATTGTTCAAAATTTTCTGTTCCTTGACTCCATCATCAACCAAAAGGGAGACTGCAACCAGGAAATCAGAAGGATATTGAGACTGGGAAGGGAAGCCATGAAGGAGGTAGAAAAGATTTTTAGGAAAAGAGGAAGACCCAACATGAGATGAATTGACTCTAGAAAGGAAGCCATGGCCTTCAGTTTGCAAGACCTGTTAACAAAAGGATGTTTTGAAGGGTACTAATTCATAGGATTGCCATAAGTTGGAAGTGTCTTGGATATTTGAAATCTAAGATTTAAAAGATTTGAGTCTCCAAGGTTTTAGATTTCTTTACTGAGCGGTGTGGTCACTTGGACGGCATTTTTTTACTAGTGTCGCTGACCAATCAAACCCAAACAATGGACTAGTTTAATCAGCATTGGCATTTTTCTGGCTCTCAGCTGGGACCCACCTAAGTATACAATTGAGATTTTATTATAAGGTTTGAGAAGAACTTCTCTCACTGAACTTTTTTCCTAACTGAAAGAGAAATGAAATGAGTGCTCTGACCACTGGGAGTTAACTGATTGCTATGCAATTTCTCCCATTTCATTTTGATATTTTTGGTGACATGATTTTATTTATTTATCATGCAGTAGTCCAATCTCGAGGTGGCCAAAGCACAGTTGTTGGCATAATATAGAAAACTGAAGCAACCCAAAAAGAATTAGTATAAGGCACTGATTCTTAAAACACTGACTCTGTAGGATTTTTTTTTAAAAAAAATAGAAAAATTATTAATCTTCATCAAAAACCTTAAAATTGGCCCACCTTTACATGACACCATATTTGACATCACTTTCATAACATCAAGATATGTCATTGCTAGAGCAGTAAAACATCTGTAGACTTCCTCAGTCTCCAAACCAGTAAAATCATCACACCGTTCTTTAGTTTAGGCAGTTTAGCTGTCAGTGCAATGCATTGTCAACTCACAACTGCCATAACTGAGGATTAATTTACTGTTCTCTAAAGGAATAAATAACAAAGATAACAAAGATGACAGAAATCTGTATTGTAGAAATCATCACACACACATGTACAAAGAACCCTTATGTCAGGAATATCTGTGAGGCAAGGATATCCACCAATATATTATCTTTGTTTCCTACAACACATGCATTTTCAAATGGCACATTTTTTAACTTCTGGCTCTTTGGGGTGTGTAAATACAGTTGAAAGCATGGAGCAGTCAGCCCAGTCAAGAGTTCAGTGAGTTCCAGCATACATGGAACTCCTCCACTAACTTTTCTGTTTACTCTGCTTAACAACTTTGTTCTTTGGTATATCCAGATCTTTTGCACCTGCAAGAAGATCAATGGAACTAGTCATGGATGCACTCAGAACAGAGAAGTCAAGCCCCTGTCAGGAACTAGTATACTTGCACGGCAGGGCTTCTGTTCTCTTCACTGAACAAAAGCTTGTATTGCTTCCTTCTCTTTCTCCTTTTTGCCTGCCTTCTCTCGTTCTTTTTTCCTTACTCATCCTTCTGAGTGAAGCTACTTGCTCATCCTCTTGATACTTGGAATCATTCATCAGAGTCTATTTTATGTAACCTTGGTTATTTGTATTATTCTCCTTTGATAAAATTAATTTCAGATTTTGGTCTCTTTGGGATTCCTTCATTATAGCACTTCATAACAGAGCCAAGAATGGGGACTATTGGTTTAACTGCAGTTCAGGCCTAAGCAGAGTTACCCCCTTCTAAGCCTACTAACTTCAATGTACTTTTAAGAGTTTAAATTTGCTTGAAATTTTTTAGATTCTTTGGTTTGATATTGGTTGTTTTGGGCTTGCAACAGCGTCCCTTGCTTAGGTTAGTTTGGTTTGGATTCTATGGTTTGACATTTGTTCCATTGGGCTTGCCATATTGGTCCTGGCTTCTGCTTGGCTTCTGTAGTTTGACACTGATTCTGTTGGGCTTATGACAGTATCCTTTGCTTTAGCTGGTTTGGCTTGGATTGTCTGGTATGAGATTAATTATATCAGGCTGGCCCATGCTTCTACTGGAATTCTATGGTCAGATGTTGGTTCTGTTGGGTTTCATGGTTTTCATTTGGAGGATTTTGTCTAGTTGTTACTCTTGTATGTTTGGCTATTGGCTTCTTTGCTATAGAGAAAACACAGATTATATTCCCATTAAAAACAATAGAGACAAGTATAGGTTCAGGAGCTTGTAGAATCGGACCCCTTCATCAAATTCATTTCAGAGTTGGGGGTACGGACAGGCAGGCTAAGTTCCCAAAATATTGGTGTCATTTGCTTGAAAAACAGCCACTCCAGTCCCACCCCAGAAAAAGCCCCCACAGAGAGTAATGGACGCAAACATTTCAGAATTTTTTTTGGGGGGGGGGAATCAGAATTCTAAAACTGTATTAAGGTCCAAATAATGTAGAATACTGGAGTGGAGACCTTTCCTGAAATCTACATCTGAAAAGTTTGATTTTTTTTCAAAGTGCACATCCCTACCTCTGTCTCATTGTGAAAAGTCTGTTTTAAAATGCCCATCAGCTTCACTGAGAGAGATTTCTAGCAGAATGAGCCTATCACTTTGCTCATAATTTTCCCTTTGGAAGAATAATTATATTCCTTATCTGGATTAACTCTCCAGTGTCAGTATTCACTTCTCTGTTCAATAAAGACACTACATAGCTATTAATAACTCTACAATCTGTGAGCATTTGTGCCGACATATTTCTTCTGCCACCTCGCAGAGAAATTAAATACATGTAGGTGAAACAGACTTTTAAAAACGTAAAATGTCCTGTAATACACTGTTTTTATAGTAGGAGCCAAGACCCGATATTGGGTCTCTGGCCTACGTAATGTGGGTCATCCTGGCTGGGGCACAGTCACAGTTAGTGGAATCTGTCTTTTCACTACACTCAGAAAAGTTAGAAGACATCCTGCAGCCTAAGAGGACTTCTTCCAGCAGAACTGCTTAACTTGGAGTGAAGAATAAGGTTTCTTAAGCTGCAGGAAGGCTTCAAATTTTTTTGAACAGAGTGGTAAGATACATGCTAGCACTTCCTTGTTGCTTACTTTAATTTGATTTATATGCAGCTGCTGATTCTCCCTTGAGGAATGCCCTCTATGCTGCCCAGTTTATTTTTATGGGGGGGTGCCCTTCTAGGAGGGAAGCCCTGATCACTAGGGGTGGGGGGGAAACCATTATAGGGGCCAATAGTTAGAAGCCACCATCAGTTGGAAAATGGGGATGAGAAGACGAACACTTGGGACCCTTTTCTCACCATCCCCTTTAGTAACTCACAGTTCCAGCATTTTGCCAGATCCCAACAGGCAGATACTGAATTATTTGTTGAAGCTTCTTTTGTGTGTAGAAAAGTTGAAACGGCATCTGAGCAATTGGCTTTAAATAAAAATACATTGAAGGAGGAGGAAGAAGAGATTAGATTAGATTAGATTTATACCCCGCCCTTCACTCAGAGTGGCTTACAAACTCCTTGCCCTTGCCCTCCCCACAACAGACACTCTGTGAGGTAGGTGGGGCTAAGAGAGCTCTTTCCAGAACTGTCTTTAAGAGAACAGCTCTGACAGAACTATGGCTTGCCCAAGGTCATCCAGCAGCTGCGAGTGGAGGAGTGGGGAATCAAACCCGGTTCTCCCAGATTAGAGTCCTTGCACTTAACCATGACACCAAACTGGATGACTGGATGACCAGGCAAGTTACGTCAAGATCAACTCAGATCACAAGAAATTGTGTGTGTGGGACGTGGGGACGGGACGGAATTAGAGAATGCAGAACAAGCATCTTCCACAGCTAAAAGTCCTGGCAAAAAGTTGCTGCATCCATTTATTTATTTTAATGACATGTCACCTTCCTATTATTAAGAGCACTGTAGCACAGCAATAACACCATTTCCAGTGAAGTGTGGATACATCCTTTGACCAACCATACCATTACATACAAAATGATGCAAAATTGAGTTTGGATTCGATATGGCTGAAATGTGGGGTATAAATACATAAATGATGCAAAAACAATAGGTTTCATGAAGTTATAAACATTTTCCCATTGGAAAAGTGTCTTAAGAAAATGATTTTTCTCTTGCACACAACAGTGTTCTGATCCTCTTGGCTCTTCAGCCAACCACTAGTATTGGGAAGCCTTCCATATTGCAGGAGTGTGCTGCCAGGTGTCAAGGCTGGGCCAGAGTTGTGGGTGGTGTTCTCCAGAACAGGGTCTGGGGTATGTTGAGGCCCTCTGCCAATGACTGCTCGTTGGTCTTTTGGAACTCTCTTTTTTAAAAAACAAATAAGTAAATTTTTGCTTCTCTTGAAATGTCTCAGATGCTTTGCCGAGCATTTCAGCACTGACCTGCAGATTTTGCTTTCCTGGATGCTACTGTTCCTGATGGGATTTCCCCCCCCCCATCTACTTTTAGCCACCATATCTAGATTTGGATTTCACAGGGAGAAAATCAATGCAAGATGATTTTTCCTAGCACTGCAGCTCCATTCTGGGGGAAAGTATCTTGTGTCCTTTGCTGCCTGTCTTGCAGATGTTACAAGCATAAGACTTTGTCAACCATATTCCAAAAATATGACATTTCCTTACTCAGTGAGAAATGGCCCTTTTAAAGGAGATGAAGGAATGCTTCCTTTATATGTGTAATGGCCTCAGTTCTCGGCTTTTTGCTGTTAGTTTGCCAGATTTATCCATATTGTGTACACATGTTGTATGGCTCTTAGATGCAGTATATGTGATGTTTATATGTGCCCCCTCTCTCTTTATATATATATTATATACAGCCAGTTGGGTGTAGTGGTAAAGAGTGTGGACTCTAATCTGGGAGAAGTGGGTTTGATTCCCCACTCTGCCACATGCAGCTGCTGGTGTGACCTTGGGTCAGTCAGAAGTTCTTTCAGAGCTGTTCTTTCAAGGGCATTTCTCGAGAGAGCTCTCATAGCTCCCCCAACCTCACAGGGTGTCTGTTGTGAGGAAGGGAAGGGAAAGGGATTGTCATAGTTTAAATTGTTATAGTCCTATAGCATTATGAGAGAGTGAAAATGTCTAAAACTGTTTTATTAGCAGGATTATTTTATAATTTTTAGTTATTTTATTATTAATTTATCCTGAATCAGTGGTGCAGTGATTAGAATGTTTGACTAGTATTTGGGAGACTCAGGTTTGAAATCCTGTCTGCCAGGGAAGCTCATTGTATTACCTTGGACCAGACCTTCTATCAGAGTAACTGGGACTAAACTACTTCAAAGGGTCGTCTCTTAGGTAAACCGGAATGCAGGGCAGAACAGTGTGATGGAACAACAGAGGATCAGAATGGGTGAAATCCATTCATTCCTATATGAAGATCTGTTGTTTTGTTTCAGTTACCTGGAGGTCTAAGATTCCATCTACGCAGCAAGGGTTCTCCATTTGACATTCGTTACTGTCCTAATGAAAGTAGCGCTTTCATAAGGAGTTATCAGTGCAGTTTCATCTATCAGCTGCCATTTTCCCTACATTTTTCCCACTGCACCATCAGAGGCTTTTGGGGGGCCTTAAAAAATCATTAATGGTATAGGTCCTTACCTGGATGGCCCAGGCTGACCGAATCTTGTCAGATCTCAGAAGCTAAGCAGGGTTGTCCCTGTTAGCATTTGGATGGGAGACCACCAGGAATACCAGGGGCACTACGCAAAGGCGGGCAATGGCAAGCCATCTCTAAATGTCTCTTGCCTTGAAAACTTTACAGGGTCTCCAAAAGTTGTCTGTGACTTGACTGCACTTTCCACCACCACTAAATTGTAAAGTTAATGCATGGATTTTTCTTAAGTTCACCAGTTACATGGCAGTGAAAATGGTGCCTATGAGAGGCTGATGGAAGGAAAATGGCAGAACCTTTGAAAAGGTGTGCCTTTCCATTCAGATGGCAAGATAATGCACTTGGGGCTACAGTCTTCCCCAAAGGAATAGGAAGCCATCTTGAAGATATCTTTGTTCATTGCCATTCAGTGCAAACACGTGAATGATAAAACATCATGAGGTTTAGAGGCAGATAGCCTTTTCTCCCCACCCTACACCTGACAAGCAGCTGTTGATTTACATGAATATTAACCATCATGGTATTGTTGTTTCTCTTTCCCAGTCTACTGGAGCACAAAATCCTTGAGATGGAAGAAAGACACAAAGGGGAGCTGGATACTTTGAAGGAAGAAAAAGAGAACTTGCAGGGGTTGGTATTGCGACAAAGCTACATCATTCAGGAATTGGAAAGGCAGCTGAGCAAAGCAACCACCAACAACAGTATTCTTCAGAAACAGCAGCTGGAGCTGATGGACACAGTTCACAGCCTAGTCAGCCTTTGTTCCAAGGAAGGAGGTAAGGTAGCATCTCCCTTAAAAAATAAGCATTATAACATTAAGTAGGGACACTCTTCATCTGATTTTCTTCTCTTATTTTAGGATTCTTGTTCACTTGCTTGGTCTACTCTTTCTCCATTTTTGATTTTGAGACTTTTGTTCAGACTGGGCATGAGTCATCATTTGCCATAGTTTTCAGCTTTCCTGATGTTCCCAAATATGGATATCGTTTGATTAAAAGGCCACATGGGAAGGAGTCCTAACGGGGAGGTATTGTGGCTCAGTGGTAGAACATCTGGTCTGTATGATGATAGTCCCATGTTCAGTCACTGGCAGCAGCTCCACTTGAAAAGAGCAGGTAAAGCAGGTTATAGGTGATGTAAAATACCTCTACCTGAGACCCTGGAAAGCCACTGCCAGTTTAAGTAGACAACCCTGACCTCGATGGACCAATGGTCTGATTCACAGTAAGGCAGCTTTATGCGTGATTTGATCACTTGACAGTATCAAGATCATTTTTTACTGTGATTTAATCAGTGTCCATGTATTTACTGTTCAAATCATAGCATCCAAAAGGATTGTTCCAGTCTACAAGTATTCTAGAAATAAGTTGATAGGGCAATTGACACCTTACATTTTTAGGTAGATACTTAAGTTATGTTCAGGGTATACTTGAAAATAGCAGCGAATAACAAATGGAAACAACCTTATACTTGCAGAGAAGTGCATTATACACATTCCCAATGGGCCAGGATTTACTGTTGCTCTGTGAGCATTTTAAAAAAAATCACCAAAAAAAGTGTGCCATGCATTTTAAGAATCCACCATTTAAAACAAAGTTAATATTACTACATCTTTTATGTCACCTGAAATCCTTTCCAAAACCAACAGTGCACTCCTGAACAGAGGTAAGCCATTCTAAGTCCATTGACTTCAACTCTGCTTAGGTTTGCAATGCAAAAGCTGTACTTGTTTTCTGATTTCCAAGCAAATGAGGCTGGTTTGTGACCAGCATTCAAGCTACATGGTAAATTGTATCCATTCTAGTTCTGTTTGAAGTAACTAACATACAGCTAGATTCACAAATATGCTAAACTGGAGTATTGCCCAAGCGCCACTGGAATCATTGGAATCCAGCTGACCTAATTCTATGTGTAATTGGTTTGGACCTCACAGTTTTGTTTGTAACTGGTTTCTGAATCACATCTCCCAGTAAAATTTCAGCTCTGGTACTATCTGCTGAGAATGGTTGCCGAGGGGAAGGAAGGAAGAGATGCATACACATATTTGAGATTAACAGACTACAGTTAGACCTGTGGGAAACATGTGCAGCTAAACCTTTCCTGGTAATTTCAGAGGGTAATAATGGTCTGAAGAATAACAGGTAGAGTCCAAAAGCACCCTTAGAGATCAACAAGATTTTTGGGTTATGAGCTTTCAAGATTCAAAGCTCCCTCTGTCAGTTATGACCTTTGACTCTCAAAACCTTTTATACCTTGAAAGTCTTGTTGGTCTCTAAAGAGCTACTGCCCGGACCTGGATAGCCCAGGATAGCCCACTCTTCTCATGTCTCAGGAGCTAAGCATGGTTGGCCTTGATTAGTGTTTGGATGGAAGGCCTCCAAGGAATATCAGAGTCTTGACTGGAGGCAGGCAATGGCAAACCAGCCCTGAATGTCTCTTGCTTTGGAAACTGTACAGGGTTACCACAAATCAGCTGTGACTTGAAGGCAAAAGCAACAACAAAAGGTGCTATTGGTCTCAAATTTAGCCTTCCTGATGTGATGTTCAGGAAGATTAGAATAGCTAGGGCAGCCACAGTATTCCCCTGACACCACACAGCTCATCCCTTAAGTACATCTAATGACTTGCAGTCCATTTGCTTTTGAAGGCAGAGAGAGGTGTGTGGTAATTTTCTCATCTGTGTCAGGTACAACACCGCTGGACATGCCTGCTACTGCCATCTCATCCTAGATAGCCCTCCCTTTCTGTCCCTAATGGCTGTGGCTTTATCCTCATCCACCCTGGTCCTTCTGTCAAACTGCGATGAAAGAAAGCAAGAAGCATTCATAATTAACCAAATGTGACTAAGTATGACCATATGAAATCATCACTTGGGAAAAGGAAAGGAAAAACAATTGCCCTGCCAGATGGGCAGGAACAGGCCTTATCTATGTCCATGTCTCCCACCTGAAGTTTTAAGGTTTTGCGAAAATTGGTGCCAAAATTCTGCAACTGCAAGGCAGAACTGGCCAGTCTTTCCCATTCCCCTAGTAAATCCCCCCCTCCATGCAGGCTGTTCCGCAGAGACCAACTATTTAAGAACTACATAAGATCAAACGCACTTGCCTACGGCCACCACTGAAAATCCTAGAAGGCGATCAGGAGGTCAGTTTTAGGTTAATATAACAACTGTATTTGACAGATACTTGAGAAGTAACAAAGCACTATAGCCTTCTTAGGAACACTGTATGATTAGAAGTGTCAGAGGAAGTTGAAATATGCTCATATCAAGATAAACCATTCTTCCACTAGTAATGAACTGCTTACTTTCTCAACAGAACAAAACACAGTAAATAGTCTGTTTTGAATTTCTTATGCATAGCATCGGATCTTAAGTTACGGAATGACTCAAAATCAATTTTGCTTGGCGCAGCTGTCTTTCAGCACCACCTTCTATATCACAATCATAAAGTTCAAAAAATCTAAACAAGTGACTTTTGTAGTACTCTAGTTGAGCCAAGAAAGGTTCTTGTGTCATTGTGATGAACTGGGGGCTGATTCAGGGTCTATCCATGCAAGCTCTCTGTGTGTGGCAGTCACCAGAAGATTGCGTGACTTTTGGTTAGGTTCCCACCCAAGGGCTGTCTGTGAGCATCCATTATTACCTGCAAAATTTATCCTTTCTCATTCCATTTCAAATGTTAGAAAAGCTGTAACGGGGATGAATCCTTTGTGGGCATGAGACCTGTGCATGCAGTTGGCACTCAGAATTTTCATTAGGTGAGACATTTTCAGTGTGGACGGTGTGCTTGTGAAAAGTGAGAATGTGTCCTTGAAAAAACAATTACCTTAAGTAACCTTCCATGAATTGCAGGGGGGGGGTTGAGGGGGAGGGGTTGTATTTGTTCATAGCCCTGAAATACTGTTGTTTCAGCATCATGTTTTGCAGCTTCTTCACTGTATCACCTAACCAATCAGGGATCATACTGTGAATGTGGTGCACTGCTTTTTTTGGGGGGGGGGGTTGCCATCAAGTCACAGCCAACTTCTGGCAGCCTGTGAGGTTTGCAAGGCAAGAAACATTCAGAGGTTTGTCATTGCCTGCCTCCAAATCACAACCCTGGTATATCTTGGAGGTTTCCCATCCAAATACTAGCCAAGGTCAAACCTGGTTAGCTTCTGAGATATGATGAGATCAGGCTAGCCTGGCCTATCTAGGTAGCCGATTTGATTTGTCTACCTATACTTGAATAGTTTTGCCTTCTGTATTTTACTCTGCTGATTTTGTGATCACAAGCCCTCCCTTCTTCATATGACAAAGCCTGCTGGGAGGTTGGTACAGTTGTGTGTGTGTGTGGGGGTCACCTTGCAGTCTGTAGCATCTCCGGTATAAAAGGGTAGCGATCAGAAAACAGCAAAGAGAGGAAGACAGAATCCTGACTCTGGCAGTTTTGGTGTAAGAAGCCCCAAGTAATTACAAATTGAAATTCTGCCTTTTCTGTCTCATTAAAAAATGCAGCAAAATCATTAATGAACACAAATTGCTTATAGCACAGTTCCTTATATAGTCAAATGTTGAAAAACTATTTATTTTCTTGGGGGTTTATAGGCAGTGGCAGCTGCAGCAGGGTAGGACAGTTGTTTATCAAGCCCAGAAGAAGCAGAAATTCAAGAGGTGCAGCATTTTTAATCTAAGGAATTGTATGATTTGAACTGCCTGTTGCAGTCTACCTGCAACATAAAGAAATAAGGTGTTGAAGGAACTAACATCGTACTTCTATGGATTGTGACCACAGCGTACTCCAGTTCAGCTGGGTCATCATAAGATGATGCTGTATATCTTGATGGATATGAGCTGCTGAGAATGCATTCAACCTATCCTAAGGTCCTGCTGAACCTACTTAAACACTCTGGCCATCATTATCTGTCCTACTTTGTGTCACCCTAATCAGAGGTCATGTGGTCCTTTCAGAACCAGAGTTGTGGTATACCCTCCCCATGGAAGCTTATCTAGTCCCTGTAATCTTGCCCATTGGAATGCAGGTGCACAAGTCTGGTGTATTGGTTAGACTGTCACACAAGGACTGGGGTGACCTACCTTCAAACTCCAACATAGCCATGAAGTTCAGTGGATGTCCTTCAGACAATTTCTATCTTTCAGCCTAACCTACTTTGCAGGACTATTGTGAACATAAAAAGGAGGATGTGATGACTATATGAGTCATCTTTGGATGTACCTTGGATGAGAAGAGCAGGGGAAAAAATTGATAGGCAAGAAAGTCATGCAAGGGATGCTGTGAATTTCGTATCAAATGTGTTTGACAGTCAAATCTACCATGTGTGAATGAGACAGTTACAAGTAATAGAAGAAGAGGAGATTGGATTTATACCCTGCCCTTCACTCAGAGTCTCAGAGCAGTTTACAATCTCCTTCCTTTCCTCTCCCCACAACAGACATCCTGTGAGGTAGTTCAGGCCAAAAGAGCTCTGAGGGAACTGCTCCTGAGAGAACCACTATGAGATAACTTGTGATGGCCCAAAGTTACCCAGCTGGCTGTATGTGGAAGAGTGGGGAATCTAACCCAGTTCTCCAGATTAGAGTCTGCCACTCTTAACCACTACACCAAACTGGCCAATTAAGCTGATTATCCAATCTGATTGGCTGGCAGCAAACAATTTGAATGCCGACTGAACAGGTTTCTATTATGAGTTTCTTTTTCAAAACTGTGCATGTGCAGAGTGCTGCTGATCCAAGTAGATTGGCAGCTGTTAATGAAGGACCACATAAACACTGAAAGTTGGGCTTAACCCCCCCCCAAGTATTTAATTATGTCTTATTTAATTATCGATCACAGCATCCCTACAGTGAGCTACCATTTTCCCTGCATTTTTGGCATTGTCATGATCACAGAAGTCCCAGATTTCATTTTTTAAATTATGTCATTAGCACTCTGTTGCAGAATTATAAGGGAAATATGCTACCTACACCTTTCCCCTTTTAACTCTACAACAGAAAGAGCCAGAAATTTACATTTTTAAAAAACTGGGACTTCAGTAATCATGACAATACATTGTTACAATATTAGATCACAGTACTAATACCTGGTGGCTCAACCAGGAAATTGGTAGTCATGGATGCAGGAAAAGCCAGTTACACTGTGCTGCATTGGTAGGAAGGAATGCAGTGAAGCAGCCTGCTGAACCACCACAAATCAGTTGATAAACAGCTGAACCAATCATTAAAAATCAGCTTCCTGTTAGTGTCAGGTGGAGAGGCCGTGCACCAAACTGGTGAGTGCTGGAGTATTCCTAAGTCTATCTGGGTGAAATGTTCAGTTGGACCCAGCCAGCTTTTTTACTTAATATCACCCAGTTTCCCCTCCTTACCACAGCTTTTGCCCCAGAGAACTTTTGTCCATGCAGGTCCCACGATCCCCAGCATAGAAAAAATTTTGGTGGTCAAAGGGGATACCTCATTCCTTAAACAGCAGCTGAAAAACTGGCTGGATCCAACTCACAAGACCATCCTTAAGGAGCTCTCCACATAAGCCTTTTTGCTCACTTCAAATAACTGCATACTCTGGTCTGCGGTCCCTGGTTGCGTTTTATCAAAATCACAAAGGGAAACGGGCAGAACCTTCTGAGCTGCAGCCCTGATTTTATAGAACTCCCTTTCTGAGAGCTAGGCTGATGGTGTGTTGTTATTGGCATTACTCTGATGTTGTCTTAATTTCATTCATTGCTATGTTTCATTTTAGTGTTATCTAACTTGGAAGCTGCTCTGCTTCTTTAAAAAAAAGCTGGATAGAAATAAATTTATTGAGTCTAAGTAAAGTGAGATGAAGAAGGCAGCAAACATATATTTTCCTGCATATAAAAACCAAAGAGTAGATCCTGAGTTCTGTAACAGTAGCTCTACTGTGCTTTCCCTCCCTCTTTAACTAGAAGGAAAGCCATTTAAAAGATGTCTGTAAAACTTTTACTGCTCCTATTATTTGACATTTATATAGTGCCAACAGAGTGAGAGGTGCTAATCCTGCCATTAACATTACTTACTAGGTAACATGAGTTTTATATATTCTAACTTAACTTTTGATAGAGCTTCCATCATTTTTTTTAATGGACACAGATTCTGTGCCTAGCAGGAGTCTAGTTTCAGAGGATGAGTGTATTACCAAACTGAAATCAAGTGTGGAAGCTTTTGTATTTTTGCATATGCGTTGACACTACACTCTTTTTTTAGACCTATGTACTCCATCTTAAAGACACAGGATCCCCATCCATTAAAAACCATGTAAATAGACCTTTGCAGCTGCATTAAAACTTTTATATGTAGTGTAATTCTAGAATTGGGCATGATAAGGATGTGCACAAGCACTAAATTTCAGATTTGGAAATTGGATTTGGGATTCTGATTCTTTGGATTTGAGATTTTTTTAAAAATTAAATCCAGAACTTCTGAATATTTGGAATTCCATTCCAGTCAACAGGAAAGAGCCATTTCCCACTAAAAACAAGGGAAAATGCTTTTTTAAAAGGTGCCCTGTAGCCCCTGATTCTTTCCCTGGGCTTGTGCCAACCACAAAGAGCTCAGCTAATGCACAACAACAGCCACAACTGCTGGGCAGCAGTGCCTGAATATTGAGCCATGACTGTAATCTGATCATTTGGAACCCTGATCAGAGCAAGTGTCATGAGAGCAGCATTAAAAGCCAAACTGAACTAGAGACCACGGTGGAATAACAACATAAGTGAAAAAGGACACACTGTGAAAACCAATTGTCAATATGTATTGACAAGCAGAACTTCAAGGATTTTCAAAACTTAAACAGATGAGAAATTATAACAATAAGGATTCGCCTAAGTAAAGGTAAAGGTTCCCTTGCTCGAAAGCCAGTTGAATCCGACTCTTGGGTCGCAGTGCTCATCTCTGTTTCAAAGCCGAAGAGCCAGCGCTGTCCAAAGACTTTTCCGTGGTCATGTGGCCGGCATGACTAAACACCAAGGCGCATGGAACACTGTTAACTTCCCACTGAAGTGGTACCTATTTATCTACTTGCAATTTCTTGCTTTCGAACTACTAGGTTGGCCTAAGTACACTCACATATATGCTGAGAAAATACCCCTTTAACAATGAGCACTGAAAAGTCCAATACACAAGCTTGGCAATTCTTTGATGTGTGCGTGTACTGGATCTTCCACTGCTCATTAAGCGCATGATGCATGCTTCAAAAAATTGCCAAGCTTGCGTATATGGGGAAATTAGCCAGTGTCTTCCTTGGTCTGGCTTTGTGGGTCTCTGGCTCAGGTTAGAAAGTGGGGAGCCCCTGTTGTTGGGGCTAACCTATGGGAAGCCAGCACCTCTGGGCTACAAGCTGTTTTGTGTTTCCCCATTTTTGCTTCTGCATGTGGAGTATGCTTTGCAGTAAAAATGGGGAAATAGCTCACCCTAGAACTGAAGAAGAGGAGGAGGAAGAGGAGATTGGATTTATACCCCGCCCTTCACTACCCAAAGGAGTCTCAGAGTGGCTTACAATTCCTTTCCCTTCCCCTCCCCACAACAGACACCCTGTGAGGTAGATGGGGCTGAGAGAGCTCTCTCGAGAAATGCCCCTGAGAGAACAGCTCTGAAAGAACTTATGACTGGCCCAAGGTCACACCAGCAACTACATGTGGAAAAGTGGGGAATCAAACTCAGTTCTCCCAGATTAGAGTCCATGCTACAAACTACTACACCAATCTGGCTCTCATGAGGCACATGAAAATGGCTGAGAGGCAAGCAGGAGGCTTTCTTTCCCCCAGATGGGCTGTCCTTTATTTTTTAAGACATTCCACCCTGCTGCTGTGCAGCTGCAGGGGGACAGAGTTGGGGCTGGGAAACCTGGACCCAACTCTTTTATCAAAGAGCATGCCTAAGTTTGGCCCTGTCTCCTACACTGGAAGAAACGCAGGCCCTCTTTCACAAATACAGTCTAGTCTGGCCTTGGCATATGACTGTACCAGTCAGTGACCCATTTCCTTGTGGAGTTGCCAGCTTTCTTTAAAAAAAAAAAAAAAAAAGCTCTGTATTTTTTTAGCAGGAGTTGTCTCACGTGCAGAAATTTAGCAAGTGAAGCATTTCCTAAGGTTGCTTCTCAAAACAGGGAAGGAGGTCCAGTAAAGCAAAAAAACCTGGCTGCCCTATTCATTAGAGTGATGTCTATTAGAAGTGTCTCTTTATTTATTTAATTTTGTTCTATTTATACCCCGCCCTCCCTGCAAGCGGGCTCAGGGCGGCTTACAAAATTGGTCGGTGGTGCTCATTCCATGGCTCACAGACAGCCAGCTTTGCAATTGGTGGTGATGGAAGTTCTGTCAAGTCGCGGCTGACTTATGACGACCCCTCAGGGTTTTCAAGGCAACAGGTGGTTTGCTGTAGCCTGCCTCTGGGTGGCAACCTTGGACTTCCTCGGTGTTCTTCTTAGCGGACCCTGCTTAACTTCCAAGAGCTGATGAAACTGGGCGCTAGCCTGGGCCATTCAGATCAGGGCAGATTTGCAATTGCCATCAACCAAAAGAGACACCTTTACTTCCATCCCAGGCATGATGCCTGCATCTTAGGGAGGCTCACATCTTACCTCTTCCTCCAGTGGCAGCTCTTTCAAGGTATGGACCACCAGCCTACCATAAGGTAGGGTTCTCAAGTACTTACCACGTGGGGGCGGGGGAAACATGCTCCCCGGCCGGACCATTCCTCCCTGTAACGCACCATGCCATCGCCAGGAAGTGACGCCAGGCGATGCTCTGGCAATGGGGCTGAAAACTCAATGGTACCATCAAGTTTCCAGCTGCATTGCCAGAGCATCGCCTAGCGTCACTTCCTGGCGACGGCATCGTGAGGTGTGTCTTTCCTTCCCCCAGGGATGGTCCTGCCAGGACATTTCCGTCCCCCGCCGGCACGAGGTAAGTATTTGAGAAGCCTACCATAAGGCTCACCTGGAAAGGGCCTTGCCCACTTTTCTGAAATATGTAGCAATATGTTTGCTTCTGCTGCTGGCAATATCATTTTTGTTTTGTTTTGTTTTGCAGTTCTGCTAAAGAATGCAAAAAAAGAAGACGACAAGCCATTCAGAGACTGTGCCGATGCTTACCAAGCTGGTTTCAACAAAAGTGGCATCTACACTATTTATATTAATAATATATCAGAGCCTAAAAAGGTAAAGGGGAAAAAAGCGGGTGAAAAAAGTGGAGTCGGTTGTTTCTGCTCTGTTCTAATGCATACTGGGTAGGGTTCAAGGAATCAGAATTGCTATTTTTCAGCCCTTTAATTCCCCATAGCAGCCACAAATCCTCCCACCCATTTCCTTTCTGTCATCATGTCCTGCAATTGGTGAGGGAGAATGATGGATAACTAGACCAGAGAAGAAAAAGATGGACGGAGCCATTCCTGCCTCCGCTCCCATAGCCAAGGGCATTTAAAGGTACGCATCTGGGTTCTGTGGCGTAGGGCCAAAAGCACACACTATTGCTATAACAGGTTCTGAAACTTGTGCAGTTTGCAGTGGCAAGCTAAGCAGTTATAACTTGCTTCAAAACTGTGGGACCTGTGAATCAGGAAAAGTAATAGGGTCCCCTGGATCGCTTCAAGTAGATTGTTGCATAGAGCAATAAAAATATTGAAGCTGGTATTGCAAAAGAATTGAAATCAATATTCTTCTGAGCTGATGCTAAATTCTGGCACTAGCTCTAATTATACTTGTTCAGCTTTAATATCAGCAATGTCAACAGGGCCTCTCCCATACTCCTAAATGTTCCCTAAGCAATACACTTATACTGTTACATGTGAATTACAGAAGACGGGCACTTAACAACATCTATTCCTGCTATGTATTTCCTAAATAGAAAGCACATCTGTGAAGGAGTATCCCATGTAAGCTGTCATGTAAGCTGAAGAGTGTGCATGTGGAAGAAATGGGGGGCAGTTTAAAATCATGCACAAGGCACAACATCACTCCCTGGAAATGGTGTTATTATGCTTAGGCTATGCTCTATGATTCACCCAAAAGTCTGTGGTTCACCATAGAGTTATGGGAGCATCCTAAAGCATTGACCTAATGCAATGATGTCACTTCCAGTTTTGCACCAGAGGTGATGTCGTATGTTAGCACCACATTGAATATCTTGTTCTCCTGTTCCAAATCTTCTCGCCATATTGCTAGTTAGGGCTTGCAACTCTTTCCTCACCTAATTCTTCTGCATTGGGCCTGTGACCTTTAGAATGAAGTGGAACAGAGAAGAGTGGAATTTACTTCCTCTTTTCATGTCAAGCTGTTTGCATGTGTGGGGCCTTCAAGGAAGCATTTGAGCCCTGGTTCATATTAACAGTTCTGGATATAGCGGAGGAGAGTGCTCACATGTTCCCACTCCAGACCAGGGTCCCTGTGAAATATACATTTGTGCAAATCATCATACATGACTTATATACCTCTATTCATGCTATATGTACAAGTGTTTTTCATGCAGGGAAATGCATAACATAAAGCAGTTCTTAGTCTGGAACACATGTCAACCCTACATCACTTTCTCTTCTCACTTGGTAATATCTAGTGATGCAAAAAAACAAAACATGGCCTTGTTTCATTGGTCAGTTTCCCCTTCCTCTATTCATCATGGGCTGGTGAGTAGCTATACTTAGGATTGCTCTCCTAATGTCCCATTTCAACTTTAGAGCCCATTCCAGTGCTCACCAAGATAATCACTGGGGGTGGGGGGATTCGTGGCCATTGGGCTGGAGTCTCACCTTGCCATGGCTGATGTCTAAATGGCCCTGGCATCTTATAAACAAAGCAAGAAAAACAGGTTGCTTACCTGTAACTGGTGATCTTCGAGTGGTCATCTGTACATCCACACACTGGGATTTACTCCTGCATCGATCCCTCATCAGAAGCCTAGAAAGCTTCATGGATAACCTCTTCTAGGTGGGGTCATCCTCCTTCCTCATGAGCATGTCTCACTGCGCATGCTTGAAGGTGAGGTAGACCCAGCCCCCACCACAGTTCCTTTCACGCACCACCGACAAGTCACCACCTACCACAGGCAGTGACCCTAGATGCCAGCAGTGGGAAAGGTTGTGTGTGTGTGTGTGGATGCACAGATGACCACCTGAAGATCACCAGGTACAGGTAAGCAACCTGTTTATCTTCTTCATGGTCTCTGTGCATGCCATACACTGGGAGACTCACAAGCTTAGTACAATGGATGATGGGTGATGGCAGCTGTCACATGCATGACTCAAGTGAGCGTCACTGAAATTCAGATGACTTCAATCAGCTTTATTTTTATTAACCAAGGACAACTCAATCAGTGTAAACTATGTTCCATTTCTAGTTATATAACGTAACTCAAATAATAATACTCCATATCAATACGTTAAAGACAGACTCCAAAGTGACTTTGCCTAGTTACATTACCTAATCTAACAGCAGCCCCCCTTTCATGCACAAATTACATACTCGTATGCAGTTTCTCTTAGTTACAGAACAAAAACTTTCTCATAGTTACCGAATGTGCTTTCGGCCTAACTGGTAACGGTTCCTTCACCAGCTGGTAGCTTAGAGCAATAGCTGAGGATACCCACTTTGAGAATCTTTGTCTTGAAACTGGTAAGCCCATTTGTGGTTCTGAATAACAAACAAATAATCTCCTATCTTTCCTAAAACTCTGAGTTCTGGATAAATAAAAACACAAAACTCTACGAAAATCTAGCATATGTAATGCCCGCTGCCTGTCGTCTGTTGGTTCTGGGAAAAATGATGGAAGGGTTATGATTTGTGAGAGGTGGAATGGTGATACCACCTTGGGGATAAAGGAGGGGTAAGGCCTCAAAACCACCTTGTCTGCATGGAAAATCGTGAATGGCTGATCTATCCTCAGTTCACTTGCCCTCCTTGCCGAAGTTACAGGTACGAGGAATGCTGTTTTCCATGTGAGTAAGTGGAGTGAGATTGTTGCTAAAGGTTCGAATGGCTCCCCCATTAATTGGGAAAGAACTAGAGATAGGCTCCATGATGGAACCAGTGGTTTTTGCAGTGGGCAGATATTTCTTAGCCCTTTTAGAAAGGATTTCATAGTAGGATGGGAAAACAAAGCTTGCCCTTCAACCAAGCCGTGGTGAGCTGAGATTGCCGCTAAATGCAGCCTAATTGAGGAAAACCCTAGTCCAGTTTGGTACAAGACAGTCAGGTACGTCATGATCAGAGGTATGGGGGCACTGGTGGGATTTATGCCCCTTTCCCTGGTGTACAAATTGAAACACTTCCACTTGTGGTGATAAGATGTTCTCATGGATGGTTTTCTGGCATTTACCAGTATATCAGTCACTGTCTTCGGTAAGTTCCTGAATCTTCCAAGCCATTAATCTGAACAGACCTGGGTTGTGATGAAGGATTCTGCCCTTCCTTTGGGATAACAGATCCGGTTCTACAGGCAATGGACGGTACTGTCTCTTCGCCAAGTGTATTAGCAGTGAGAACCATGGTTGTCTTGGCCACCATGGAGCAACTAAGACAGCCCTTGTCCGGCTGACCTATATTTTCTGTAGTATCCGGGGGATTAATGGAATTGGGGGAAACATATAGAATAAATGGCCTGCCTATTGATGTAGGAATGCATTCCCCAGTGACCCTCTGGATGGGCGGTGTCTTGAGTAGAAGAGTGCGCACTTTGTGTTTTCTGCTGAGGCAAAGGCATCAGGGAGGGTTGTCCAAACTCCTGGAACACTCTTCAAAGGTATGATGGCTTTATAGACCATTCGTGTTGTTCTGTATGTGTTCGACTTAACACAGCTGCTTGCACATTGTCCACACCTGGAACATGCACGGCGGATAATTGGATGTTGTATGTTGTGGATCAGACACCACTCCCACAGCTCTATGATTGCTTTGCATAGAACTGTGGATGCTGTTCCTCCCTGCTTGAGGATATAGGACATTGCCATGGTGTTGTCCGTTGCCACTCTGATGGATTTGTTTTTTAGTCTCAGCAGGAATGAATGAAGTGCATGCTTGATTGCCAGGAGTTCCAGCATATTGATGTGAAATTGTTTGTATTCTGTCATCCATCGACCTTGAATAGATAGGTTGCCACAATGTGCTTCCCATCCCTCTAGGTTGGCATCTGTATATACTGTGAGCTCTGCCTCCCTCTGCCTGAAAGGCATTCCTGGTGTCAGGTTGTCCATAATTGTCCACCAAAGTAACGATTGTTGAATTATACTTGGGATGGTGATTCTGAGGGAGGGTGGTACCATTACCAGATTGTAGTGATGCAGGAACCACAACTGTAAGGTTCTCATCCTTAACCTTGCTGTCAGCACCACGAAAGTTGTTGAGGCCATGAGGCCCAAGAGCCTCTGGATATGTTTTGCTTGTCTTGTTCAGTGGATTATGCATTTTCTTGCCGATTCTTGAATAATTTTTGCCCTGTCCATTGGAAGAAAAGCCCTCGAGATGACTTAGTTCAGGATACTGCCAATGAATTGGATCCTTTGCAATGGAATCAGCATTGACTTCTCTCGATTCACACGGAGTCCTAGATGTTTTAAAAGGGTCATGGCTAGCATAATGTCCTTTTGAAGATGGTTTGGATTCCCTGCCACAAGGAGCCAGTCATCTATATAGGGAAAAATTATTACTCCTTTTGTCCTTAGATATGTGGCAATGACTGCCATGCACTTTGTGAACACACGCGGCACCATTGACAGACCGAATGATAGCACTCTGTATTGGTATTGGGAGTGGCCCACAGTGAAGCGCAGGTAGCGGCAGTGTTGCAGTCTTGTAGTTATGTGAAAATAGGCATCCTTTAAGTCTATGGTTGCCATCCAGGCGCCTGATGGAAGTAGTGGTAGGATGGACTGGAGGCTTACCATTTGGAATTTCGAGGTTTTGATGTACTTGTTTAGTCCCCTTAGGTCCAAGATAGCTCATTTTCTGCCGTCTCTCTTGGGGACAATGAAGTACCTCAAGTAATAGCCCTGGAGACGTTGTGATTTTGGCACTGCTTCGATGGCACCTTTGGTCAGGAGTTTCGATACTTCTTCCTTGAGCAGCCATGATGGTTGTGTAATGATTACTCTCAGAGTTCATGGAAGTAGTTTGAATTCTATGGCATATCCTACCCTTATTATGGTAAGAACCCAATTGTCTGTGGTGATATTTTCCTAATTGGTTACAAATGGTCTCAATCAGGTACCTACTGCTGGGGTTGCCATAAATTGTTCGGCCCCCTCGTGGTCGCTGTTGGAATCAAAAGGACTGCTTCCCTTGCTGAGGGATTCTTTTGGAAGAAGTTGGTTTGTCAGTAAAACCTCCAGTTTGTTTATGTTATTGAAAATATATGCGGAGAGATATGACATATATGTCTGCAGTTTAGCTGCCATTGATACAGAGCCATAAATCTTTTTAGCCATAGTGTCCACCCTTCTGCCCTCCCTGTCCGGTGGGGCCAAGTAGCGGGCCTGTTTGGACTTTGATGAGGAGTGAACCACTATTGAATTTGGTTCAGGATGTGCCTGAAGGAATCGGGATCATCAGCTTGCACTCTGTACATGGCCTCATAACGTTTCGGGACCACTGGTGCTGAAGCTGGTGCATCCCAAGCCTCTTTCAAGACTGCTAGATGTACTGGCAGCATAGGCAAACATAAGGGTGCTGGGTGCTCCACTTGAAACATATAATGAACTATATCAGACCCTGGAGCAGATCCTGATGCTAATTGTATACCTAGTGTCTTTACCATACATTGGATCAGATCCTGGAATCCCTTTGTGCCCTCTGGCACTGGTAGGTTTTGATTGCACTCCCATTCCATATCCCTATGTGGATCTTCATCTTCACGTTCACCTGAAGAAAAGTCTTCAGCAATCGGGTCCGATCTCAGCAAAGTGAAATGAGTAGTTTCTAGCTCTATTCCATCAATGACATTTACCTGCAGTGCCCCCTGGCTGCGGTAGTCTATACGATGATTCTCATTGGTCCATTCCCCTATCAGCATTTGTGGTTGATTTGTGCGTTGGTGGCCGCATCTCGGGGACAGGGACCTAGACCAAGATCTCCAGTGTTGGTGGTCTCTTGAGTGGGATCTGGAGTGAGGGCAGTTGTAACCAGAATCATGGCCATCTGACCTGCATTGCTGGTAGTCTGGTTGCAGTGCAGTGAACTCCCATCAAAACCAATGTGGGGGGAGTTGCAGGAATTGGTAGAGTAGGGCTCTCAGGACCTGCCTCTTGATCTGTGTCTTGCCAACGTCACTCGTCTGCTCATCGGAGATGACATTCCCAATGTGCAGCCTTCCTCTGCCAGGATTTGTAAAGGAGGTGTTGGCTGTACTGAGGGGGATAAATGTATAGTTTTTCCCCAAAAAATGAGGGCAGTGGGTGTTGTGCAGTTGAAGTCGAGGGGGTTTCTTCACGCCTGACTGTGGGAGAATTTGATGCCAATCCCATCAGCAGTAACGGCGGAACCACCCGTGCCTGCTCTTGAAGAGTTTTAGACCCCGCTGTTTTAGATGGAGTCTCTCCTCTCAATTTCTTAGGGTTTGTTGTCATTAGCATCAAGGCAGTTGCCCTTTTGGGAGGCTTATCTGTTTTTGCTCTCCTCTTTCTGGGCAGAGGCACTTGTTGCTCCACCGCATCTCCCAACTCTATATTAGAGGGAGGCAGTGTACTTTGGGATCCCGAAGGCTGTGCCATCATAGGAGTCACCTAGATGAAGGAGATGAACCTGGAGTAGTGAGGACAGAGCTCCAGTGTATGGCTTTCTCCCAGGCAGAACAGGCGCTGGTCATGGCCATCAGTTGGAGGAATCTTAGCGTTACAATTGGGACATCATTTGAAAAATGGTAGCCGTTCCATACGCTTCCTCTTAGGTGTGTTAATGTTTAAAATTTTGTGTGGTTATTACAGATTTTTTCCCTACTGAGGTGTTTCTTAGGAGTTATCTAGAGAGATGCTGAAAATAACATCCAACTCTTAAGGCAGTAAGAAAGGAACTGGGGTAGAGGTGGGGTCTACTTCACATCCAAGCATGCGCAGTGGGACATGCGAGGAAGGAGGGTGACCCCGCTTAGGAGAGATTATCCTTGAAGCTTTCTAGGCTTCCGATGAGGGATTGATGCAGGTGTAAATCCCAGTGTGTGGCATGCACAGAGATCACGATATATTTAATGTTATTTAACGATATATTTAATGTTAAACATCATCAAAAAACAGAGAGCAAACTTCCAAAGGGCAATTGTAAATCCTGTAACTCTTTTTCCCTACTCATAAAACTGAGCACAATTATGCTGTAGTGATTATATTTTTAAGAAGCCTCGAGAACTCCAATTAGAAGCAAATCATTATCATTGTATGCAAGTTCGTTTTAACTTGAATCCCCTGCATACTGATGATTCAAGTCGTATTCAGTCTGCCACCAAGGAAGTAGAAAGAGAGAGTAATTTAAATTCTTCTTACCTCCCCCATATTTTTTTTTTGTTCAGATTTCAACCTCAAGACACGCTAAAAGGTGTTTAATGGCTGAATGCCTTGACCTTGTCTGGGACATGAGCCAGTTGAGGACATTTGTTGGCTCGAATGGTGGAAAGCTAACATTTATAATCGGCTTGCTGCTCCCGTTAATGTGGCAGGTGTTCACATCCACCACTGTGGAGAGTGCCAGACCACACAGTGAATCATTTAGTGCTGTAAATCTCTCTGTCATTGTCTGATTCCTCTGCTTTTTTAATTTCCTGTCACTCAAAACAAGAAAACACCAAAACGTGTTTAGAAAAGGATTTTTCAATTAATGAATGTCTTGTGTATATGTAGAATATTTTCTTTCCTTTCCGTATGGAAACATTAGCTTAATGGATGGAGAATACGGATTTGAATATGTGCAAAAAGTAATCACTGTGTTTCTGAGAGCCTGACATGAATGTTAAATGAGATGCGTGTATTGCTTAAAAATGCATGCAATAAATCCAAGACCAATGAAACCACATGCTGTAGATAAATGTTTGCACTCAAATGTCATTGCTAAAGGGAGCATGGAGCCAAACAGTTTCTCTTCAAGAAAAAGGCACTTCTTTAGGGGGTTTTGTTTTGTACTTCTCAAATAAGTTCACATTTTTGGAGCACTGAACAATCTTTTCTCCTCTGATACACAATTGGGGACCCATGGCTGTGTATGCCAAAATGGAAGCCATACAATGGGGAAATAGGACAGCGTTCCATGAGGACAATTCGCCTTTGAGTGAAAAGCATAGAATTGATTCAGCTAAGGATGAAATGGGTTTCATTGGGTGGCCGGTGAAGGAAATGGTTCAAAGGAATTAGGCAATGACCTCTGCGTGATCAGGCCATGTACAACATTACATTTACCAGCTCTTGTCATGAGGTCTTTTCCTTCCTATGGTCTTGCGTGAGAATCCTGAGATCCAACCTGAATTGATAAGATTTCCCAGACCGTTTTTTAAAGGCCCCAAACACCAACATGGCATGTAGTCGTATTCATAAAAGAACACAAATTTGGAACAGTAGCAGTGTCATTATGGATAACAAAAACGGGGAAGGAAATGGTTATAAATAAGAAACCAGTACTTAATGGACATGCCAGGGGAAAATATTTCTGAGTATATCTTATCAATTCTGTTTTAAAAGAAGTAACCAATTAATTTAAACTCTGATTGGATCCCACAGATCTGTTCCACCAGCAGTGGACCCGTCCCCTGACACAGGAGATTCGTCTTCTTACCTCAGAGAAAGGTGCCACCATTGGGGGAGCAGATCTGTAAAATCCAACCCAGTATATAGGATTGTATCCATTTTGTATGAGGATTAGCATGTGACACGAAATACAAGCAGTGAAAGTACACACCAGTTCAGTTCCTAGGTACAGGTATGAAATAAAACACTGTTCACACCTGTCATCATGTGGGGAGCCACTTCCCTGATGGTGCAATCCCGTGAGTCCTCTGTATGTGCATGAGAGTAATGCAGTCATACAGGAGAGCCATTTGTGTAGGCCTTTCCTGCCTAATCGTTGCTTTCCCTCCCAGCTGTGCAGTGATCAGGTAGTAAAACTCAGCTCCGTTCATCTGCTTCTGGGAATCGTATGCATGCTGCTGCCAGATGCACAGGATAGCACCAGGGAAACAGCTCTGGTGCAGCTGCAGGTGCAAAGGAGGCCCTTCACGTTCTTAAATGTGAGCTTGCAGCACCATCATCATTAATTGCCAAAGAGGTTCAAGGGGTTATATTTTTGTCTGAGGGTATGCATTCTCCTCTTCTGTGAAAAGACACATGTCAGAGGGCAACACTCGTTCTCCAACTGAGAATAGCAAAATTGACACGTATTCTGGTGCAATATCATAACCGCATAGGTATTGATGGGTTCTGATTTGCTGTACGTAATTTGCTGTGGTGGTAGAGTAGGCAGTACAAATTGCAAATTGTCAGAAGTGATTTGAAATAAAGTGGAAGATATTCTGTATTTTATTGCTGTCGTGAAGAGCATGGCATTTTGACCATTCCCAAAACTGAATGTAACATTAAAAAATCTGCTCCGTAAAACAATACCAGAAATAATAAAGAACCATAGGAATATCTGTTTTAAATCAGTGGGAGACAGTTTCAGACTTAGAAGAGATGAACAATTTAAAAGTCTTTAATTCCAAAAGTCTTGGAATTAAAAAAAACAACACCACTGTGCTTCTGGAATCAGTACAGGTGTGTTTCTCTCAGAAGACAATTCCACAGAGCGGAGCCACCACAAAGAACAAATTATCGCAAGTAGGGCTGCATCCACACATCGATGGATCTAACATTGTGCTGCAGCAGGATTTTCCTATGTGGACCTGACAATCCAGCTGTGAATGACTGTTACAACAGAATGACAGCACATTATTCAGCGATATGTGGATGCAGCTTAGATGGCACACTTGCCTTCCTTTTAAGTAGGATTTATTTGATCATATCTCTAGTCAGGAGGATTCATTTGGGAGAAGGTGTCCCCTCACATATCTGAAACAATCCGGATTTTAAATGTCAAAAAGAAGCACCATGAATTTGGCCTCAGAAAAGACTGAATGGAGCACTTGCAGAGGTGGTGTAATATGCCAGTTTGGTGTAGTGTTTAAGTGCACCGACTCTTATCTGGGAGAACCGGTTTTGATTCCCCACTCCTCCACCTGCACCTGTTGATGTAACCTTGGGTCAGTCACAAGCTCTGGCACAGCTGTTCTCTCAAGGACAGTTTGTGTTAGAGTTCTCTCAGCCCCACCTACCTCACAGGGTGTCTGTTGTGGGGAGGGGAAGGGAAAGGAGTTTGTAAGCCGCTCTGAGACGCCTTTGGGCAGTGAAGGGCGGGGTATAAATCCAATCTCCTCCTCCTCCTCCTCCTCCTCCTCCTCCTCCTCCTCCTCCTCCTCCTCCTCCTCCTCTTCTTCTTCTTCTTCTTCTTCTTCTTCTTCTTCTTCTTCTTCTTCTTCTTCTTCTTCTTCTTCTTCTTCTTCTTCTTCTTCTTCTTCTTCTTCTTCTCCTTCTTCTCCTTCTGCTTCTGCTTCTTCTTCTGCTTATTCTTCTGCTTCTTCTTCTTCTTCGCTGACCATGACAAAAAAGGGGATGCTGCATTATGGTCCATCTGAATTTTCTGAGTCATCTTTAAGTGCAGCCTCAGTTTATTGCAGAACTTAAGGATCCAAAGTCACCAGGACGTGTGGGATGCTGAAGCTCATAAACAGCCCTCTGCCTGAATATCCGTAAGCTCTAGAACTAATCCTAGGATGCAACACTTGTCTTTCAGGGAGAATGCGACCTATCCAATATGGGTAACCCCCCCTCTTCCTGTGCTCCTATCCCCCAGTCATAAACAACTCTTTATTACTGGGTCTAAATTTAGTCAGTGTCATCCAGTTCATCACAGACTCTAAGCAGGTACTGTAGGTCCTAATTGTTAACTGATACTTAACGCCAAATCTGTGGAAGTTCTCTGTAAGCAGTTTCTTGATCAACCCCCTGGGATTTCACATTGGAGCTATCAAGGAGGTGAATAGTAATCCTCCAGCACCACCTTCTGGAATCTACCTGTTAACATTAATTTGTACCACCACAAAACAATCTCTACAAAAATGCCATGATTTGTATTAGAAGCCATTGAGAGATCAAGAAGAGTAAACAGGGTTATGCTTCCCCTGGTGAAGTTCACCTACCAGAGTATGCAAATTAGTCTTGAACCGAAAATGAGTCCAGAAGGAAAACTGAGATGGATTTAGCTGTGGAGTCAATATTGAGTTTGGAAAAATACTGACAAAACTGTCAGAGCAAACCATGAATGGTTGTAGCCCCCATGTCACAGTGGTAGATGAAACAACCCTTGCACAGTTTTAATGATCTCTGCTGGATGTAAGCACATAGTTCCAGTGATGGTAGAAAAAGCACTCCCTTCGATGTCCCCACTGCACCCTTCAAATAGACTTTAGGTTCTGTTTGGTCACATTGGTTGTGACTTTTCCTCTGCTTCCTCTATCATTGTAGTCTCACCTGTGTCCCATGTTCTTAGTTCTTTAGCATATGGAAGAGACACACAGGAAACTGATGGGCAATAGACTCAGGGCAGACAAAAGGAAACAGTTCTTTATACAACAAGTGATTAAAATGTGGAATTCACTGCCAGAGGATGTAGTGATGGCCACAGGCAGAGAAACCATTAAAAGGAAATTAGAAAGACTCAAGAATGATAGATCTGTCAGTGGCTACTAGCCATGGTGACTAAAGGGAACCTCCACATTCAGAAGGCAGTCAACCTCTGAACCCCAGTGCCAGGAGGCAACATCAAGGGAAGGCATTGACCTCTATACCCTGTTGTTCCTGGTTGGCCACTGTGCAAGACAGAATCCTGACTAGATGGACCACTAGTCTGATCCAGCAAGTCTCTTCTTATGTTCTTACATACAGGCACCTGAGTACTATTGTTATAGTTTTCACACAGTTTCTCATACTGGAAGAGTTTTTTGAGTGGACTCAGCAGAAACATCCTTTAGGGCAAATAGGGAACTATCTGCTTAATCAACCATAGGTGACAACCCTGACAAGGTTTTGAGTGTCTGCCAAACACTTTGCCAGGTAACCATCTGTCCAGGACAAAGGACCCATTATTGTCTCTCCCACCCCACCCATGGCACATGAATGGTTAAAATCAAATTCACTCTATAAAGGAATGTGATAGGCAGAAAGATTTTTAAAAAAATTATCAGAGGGTGGACTAAAAGACCTGCACACTGTGACCTAGCAATGATTTGATTATTTGTAGGTAAAAAAGATGCATTCATTCATTCTATTTAGTTGTCCTATGAAATTGGTGGAGAATTGGGATTGACCTGAAAACTTTTGCTGGTCCAGAATGCAGCAGCGCATGTCCTCACAGGAACACCACTGCGAGCACATATACATCTGGTGCTTTGTCAGTTGAACTGGTTCCCAGTTGAATACAAAGTTAAATTCCAGGTTTTGGTTATAACCTTCAAAGCCCTATGCAGTCTGGAACCAACATACCTTCAGGACCGTCTCTCCCGGTATGTCCCCCAAAGAGCGTTATGGTCTATGGATCAACATCTGCTGGTGATTCCCAACTGGAAGGAAGTCCACCTAGCCTCAACCAGAGCCAGAGCTTTTTCAGCTCTGGCATTGCCTGGTGGAACATTCTCCCAAGAGAGAGCCAGGCCCTGTGGGACTTAATGCAGTTTCACAGGGCCTGTAAAATGCACATGTTCCGCCAGGCCTATGGTTGAAGCGGTGGAGACCTATCAGTATTGGCATCCCCCACCTGGCCCTGCGTGGTTTTGTCTGGCGCTACTCTTCTAGTCTGCCCATCTCCCTCAGTATTAGTCATCCTCTACTTGCACACAGTTATGGAGATCAATTGGGAGTAGATGTATTAATTGGCACCATTAATTGTTATTGTACTGTTTACTGTTTATCGAGTGATTTTTTTTGGTGAGTATTTGTGTGTATGCCTGGAAGTCATGGTTGACTTCTGGTGACCCCTAGTGGTACTTGGATGTTTCAGAGAGATGGCTTACTATTGCCTACCTCTCTGTCCCAGCCCTAGTATTCTTTGGAGGTCTCCCTTACAAGTACTTGCCAGAGTCGGCCCTGCTTAGCTTCCAAGATCTGAAGAGATTGGGCTTGCCTGGTCTATCTAGGTCAGGGCTGTTTATTGATTAGTTGATACTTATTGGGTTTTATGACTGCTATCTCTATGTTTTAACTATTGTATTGCATTGTTTATTATATTGTTGAAACTTGTCCTGAGCAGGCTAGAAATCAAATAAATAAATAAATAAATAAAACTGATCTAACTGGATCAAGGGGTCTGAGTCACCAGGGTGATTCTTACATGTTTATATTTCTGATTCTAGGTCTTCTGCAATATGGAAATTGCAGGGGGAGGTTGGACAGTTATACAACACCGAGAAGACGGGAGTCTAGACTTCCAAAAAAATTGGAAAGAATACAAAATGGTAAGATGGGGAATTAGTTACAAGGCATCACATCCCTAGATATATTGTTTTACTGTTATCATTCTTATTTTGAAAGCAAAGATGAACTCTGTGTCAATAGCAAAGACTGGGAACCTGGCCATAAAATACTAAAACCAGAAGATGCCTTACCAGTCACCACACACAAAGAATCTGGATACAATTATAGGTATGATCACACCAGATTTTTTTTTTTTTGCATTTCCCCCCTCTCCACACACATGTACATTGTTTTCTAGGATGGGGGAGATGCAAATGAACAAGAGACAGCAGTAATTGTTCCATTTACTGAATTAATTTTACAAATTATCTTAGTTAAGCATGAATTAAAGAAGGGATGTGGTATCTATGGCTAATCCAGAAATTAAAGAGGTGGATGCCAGCAAGGTTAAACCAAATTGTTGAAGTTAATTGTTTAATTATTGGACATGTCATACCTGTTATATTAACTTACATCATATACAGTGGAATTGCTTACAAATTCAAATATATTGGGCAAAAGTCACTCAGATTATATAAGAATCAGTGTTAAACTGGAGACATTAATGATCCTTTACTGTCATATAGAAATCAAAGATTTGCATACTAGAAACTTGCCATTTTTAAAAATGATTGCTGCTAAAATCAGCCTAGCACTGCATTGGAAATCAGCTTTAGCAATTAAAGGACTAATTCATGTCCTGCCTATAGCACAAATGGATAAACTAATTTACACTGCGGTACTAAACAGATTTACACTGTTCATTTGACTTCAGTAGTCTTAGCAGGGTGTTACTCTGTTTAAGAATGTATTTTAAGTTTCAGAACTGGGCTGCAACACATTGTAATAATGTAAGACTGAATCCCTCTGTTTTACTAGAGGCTAAAAGTAGAATCCATAATGGTAGAAACCATAATAAATCATGGAAAAATTGTTCTTATTCACGATTCTTCTTGCAAATGAGGTGTGGACTGCATTAAAAAAACTTATACAAACTAAGCATATTTGAGAGCTTGTAATGTACACTCGACTGTTTCCATTCTACTCTCTCTACCAATTATTTTGGTGGAAAACAGCTTTTAAGAGTATTTGTTTTTCTAAAAAAAAGAAAGAAAACAAACTTACCATGAGGAATTTGGCTTAGCATGAGAGGTATGGTTTTGATTGCAACAAATATATTCCATGTAATTTAACAATTCATGCTAGGGAATCACTTTAGTTTTACAGATGTTAGTTTAAACATGATGGCTACCCTAGATTATTTCAGCATGATTATTAGAAGATTATTTGGACCAATCATTCTCCTTATAGTACAAGGGTAGCCATTAAAAACCAT
Source organism: Gekko gecko (assembly GCA_029375565.1). Lineage (NCBI taxonomy): Eukaryota > Metazoa > Chordata > Lepidosauria > Squamata > Gekkonidae > Gekko > Gekko gecko. The sequence goes on from JAPDNY010000009.1 coordinate 95,562,496, forward strand.
TAAAAGAAACTTTAAGATGGGAAACATGGCTGTGATGTTAACTAGTGCAGCAGAGCAAATGCAGATGTTTAGACCTTCCTTGCTCAGAGTCTGGAGACCCTGAACTCTGGGGGAGCAATCCAAAACTCTCTCTCATAGGGGAACCCTGTTCCATTTCAGTGGGGCTTGCTAAGAATATTTTAATGTAATGTAAGAATATTTTCCATAAATCAACATATATTCTGTTTTATGAAACTGAAGCTGAGAGCAACCATCAATGATGTAAACACAGGGTCAGAACTGAGATATGTCCAGACTTAATAAACTTCTCAAGAAAATTTCAGTCCTCCAGAGAAGTTCAGTATCAGTCCAGTTGTCCGATTGACTTTATCAGAATTGGTCCATGACTAGCACTAAGCCTGCAACTGTGTCCTTTTGCACTATATATATATAACTGTTTTTTGGATTTCTTTTGTATTATTATTATTAAAATCCATATTTTTGAATAGCTAACAGGCTATACATCACCACCGAGACCAATAAAAATTCATGCACTGAGCACACATATGGATTTCTAATCATAAAGCCTGCTATTGAAAAAAGGTGCCCTGATCTAGGTGATTTTTAATGTCATTTGCTTAGGTGAACAGATTTAGTGTTTTAAGGTATATTAATCAGTTCCATAATCCAGGCTAATACAGCATGACATTTGGCAGGAAGGGAGATTAGGGTATAAGGGAATAGAAATTATACCCCTGTTCTTATGGGTGCTAGAGAGTGTGGTCTCAGAAAGAAAGGTCTTCACTTGTTAGTTCTGCTTAGGTGTTGCTGCAATTGCAAAGCTCCCTCTGGGCTGTGGCTCAGTGGTACAGAATCTGCTTGACCTGCAGAAGGTCCCAGATTCAATCCCTGGCATCTCCAGTTAAAAGTGTTGGCAGCAGGTGATACGAAAGACCTCTGCCTGAGACCTTGGAGAGCTGCTGCCAGTTTGAGCAGACAATACTGACTTTGATGGACCAGGGGTCTGATTCAGTTTAACACAGTTTCAGTTTCATGTGTTCAGAAGAGGAAGGTTGGGTGACCTTGATGGACAGGGTAAGAGACAGAGATATTTGGGGCCTAGAATGCAGTGTCCAGAAGCTGAGATATATCTTCCTTCTACGGAAACCATCCAAAAACAGCCATATACATTGAAAGTGAATTAATTGATCATTTATTTTGTTTTATTTTTTGTCACTGAAAAACAACAACAAAAATTGAATATACAGAAACTGAACATTCTTTGCCTGAGCTATACTAATTGTGTTACTGGGTCCTTCATAGCACCATAAATGTTACTGGTTAACATCTGTTACAGGAATTGTGTTGACATTTGGTTATATATCCGTTTGATTGCACAGCCTTCAGCATTTCAACTGGACCCCGTTAATGTCTTTTAAATAATACCCATGTGGTAGCTTTCCCAAGTCAGAAAGGACAAGGAGAGTTCAGCTATACCAGAAGGAGCTGGATGCTTAAGAAAACATTAATATTAGGCTATTCCTTTGTTGCTACAGTTTGCATACATTGGGCTTTTCCACATGGGTTTTTTTTCCTGTTGGTTCTGACCCCATGCTGCTTCAGTTTATCCCGATTTCTGCACATATTTTTGTGCCTTTAATTTCTACTTCTTTGTACTGTTGTTTGCGTGTTTTCTCCCTGTGTTCTCTCCATTCCCTTTGAGACAACTTTTACCCCTATCTTTTTCTGGAAGTTGATTTTGAATTGGCTTTCTCCTCATGTATAATGTTCCTGTCAATTTTCTTTGTCCTGCCCACTTCCCCCACCACCATCCTACCTTTTTGATGATTGGACTGTCATACTCATCAAACCACTCCCTCTTGTCCTCCTGCCCTGAAGACAAGTAGTTTTGTGGGGGGGGGGTTGTTTTTTAAAAACCAGCCCTACGATATTGACATATTGATACAGTGTTGTAATGATTGTTTAAGCGGGTTTTCTGAATTCCCAGCTTTCATATTTTGAAAAAGTCAGTGTCTATTGCCTTCTCTTGCCTTTTTTCTTATATTTCCAGAAGGGAAGGAGTTAGTGCTTAACTTAACAAAAAAAGAAAGAAAGCTGAGAATTCATAGAACCTGCTTAAATACTACATTGAAATACTACCTTTAAAAAATGCTGCCGTGATAGCAATATATCAAAATAAGGATGAGCAAAAAATAAAAATAAAGGGGGGGGTTGCTGTGACACCACCAATGATGACAGCTCCCTCTTTTGAACATCCTCATTGCTGAAGGCACATGTGGAAGAAAATAAACTGACTCCACAAATGTGAAAATGCACAGGGAGGGCAGATGTGAGGAAGAACTATGCTCAAACTAATTCCAGTGCATGTGGATCACCTGCCAAGAAAATCAGGAGTAAGTCAAGCATACAGAAAAGCCCGTTGTGCTGGGTAAACTCTGAAACATATGGATCTGCTTGGTCACTTGGTTACGCTAATTAGTGATGTAAGCAACAAATTTTATTTAGTTTGTTTACAGGGTTTCTTCTAAAGTATTCTTTATATTTATTATCATTATATCTTTTGGGTTGTTGTTTTTTTTTCAAATTCAGTTTTCATTTCCACTGTTTTCAGTATGAAACACGTGCCAGCCTATGACTTCTGATCAATTGGGATGAAACCCACAGCAGTTGTGGCTGCCAGTGAAGGGATTCTCCCTCCTGACTGGACATAGTGAGGCATGACAACATTGGTATATGAGTAGTTTTTCCTCCTTTCCCATGATCCTCTAGTGGGAAGTCAGGAGGTCTGTTCTGAAGCTCAAGTTGAGTGTACTAAGCCTGGCTCACAGTTCCTGTGCCCAGTACATTTCAAAGCTATGTTGTTCAGCATTTTCTCCCAGCCCGGGGATATTGTTTCTGGGCTGGAGGAAAAGTGGAGATCGGCATGAACCAGTTAACAAACTAAAGTTCATGATGCATTTTGGCCAGTTCATGGTTCACAAACTGAAGTTCATGATGAGCCAACCAGCACGAACTTTCAAGCAGTTCGTGGTGGTTCATGAATGGATACTTTTCCAGACAGACTGTCTCCACTCAATCAAAATGCTGATGAGGTTCCCTGTGCACTTGGTGTGCATAGCTTGCAGGGGGCCATTCTATACACATTTGAACCTGCACCCGGCATTTCCAAGAAAGCACTTTCCTGGGGGCACCTTCTTTGGGGGGCTGTAACTTGGACTTCATAAATCCTCACCAAATTTGGAGGGCAGATAGAGAAGAGTCAGCCTGAGATCCCCTGAAAGTTTGGTGTGTCTAGCACGTGGGGGGCATTTTACCACATCATGAACCTCACAAACCAAACCAGTTCATTTGGTGCATAAAAGTTTGTGTCAGTTCATGTCTCACAAACTGGGCACATTATGAACCATGAACCCAAACGAGCTGCATTTTCCTGGTTTGTGCCAATTCCTAAGGAAAATATTCAAATATCAGAGTAAGCCACAATAGATTGCAATACTTAGCCCCCCCTTGCCAGTACACCCTGGTTTTGTTTAAAAATTTGATCCTCTGTTAATTTATGAATGGAAAATTTCCTGTGTTTTTCCCCTTCTGGGAAAAAGAGAGATTTACCTCAAGGAAATGGCACTATTATTTTTACATGAAATTAAAGAGGAGAGATTTCAGTTCCTATTTGAATCAGGATTTTGGACTAGACAGACCACTGGTCTGTTCCGGCAGGACTCTTATGTTCTCATACTCTCTCTTATACATAATGATCTTCAACATGCACCAATCACACTGTATTCATTTCATTGCTTTTGTTGCAGTTTGCCAACGAAGAGCAGAGGGCAATAAAACTCTTTATGCTGCTGACCCCTGCACCAATGTTGTCCATCCCTCTTTCCTGTACTCCCCATCCTCTGGTGGTGTTTTCAGTGCTGACAACAGGAAGGGAAGATCTAGGTCCTTCTTGCTCTTCCACCCCACTCCCTGGTACCCTGAAGATAGCAGCAACAGTGTATAGGCACTAGGAAGCTTGGAGAATGTCACTTGCCTGGTTCCATGAATACTGCTGACCTTCTAGCACAGGTGTTGCTTTCTAAAAGACTGCTAGTCAGGAATCACAGCTGATAGCAGGAAGCTTTTGTTCTCACATATAGAAGGTACAGTGGAGGATTTAAAGGGCAACTAGATTGCATGCAAGTTATAACTTCAAATAAGCATTTATGGAACAACCCTAAGCAGTTACGTTACGTACATCAGTCCTGTGAAGTTGCAACCAACTTATGGAAACAGCAGCAGGGGGCTTTCAAGGAAAAGGGAGATGCAAAGGTGGGTTGTCATTGCCTTCCTCTGCAGAGTCTTCCTTGGTGGTCTTCCATCCAGGTACTGACCCTACTTAGCTTCCAAGATCTGATGAGGTCAGGCTATACTTTGTCACCTTCCCTCCTCCATAGCAGTTACACACTCTTAAACCCATTGTCTTCCATAGAAGGGTGTAACTGCTTTGGATTGCTCTGTTAGTTAATTTATGTACCAATCTTGGACATTGTAGATATCATGAAATCTTACCCAAAATATACTTCTTAACAGGAAAACGGCTGATCTAATACCACACAGTGTTACATACTGAAGTATAACACTACTATTAATGCTGAAAAATAGAGATCTGGTGGTAAGAGTAAATAAATATAACATCTTGAATATGGCAAAATCTCCAAGAGTGTCTATAGTTATTTTCCAGGATGTGCAACGTGTCTTCCTGTTTTGACTTTATCGACATCATTTCTGGAGGGGGGGGACGACTGACCAATTCACTGTTTACTTCATTGGGCTGTCTGACAGGAGATGAACCCCACTGGATATACGGACTTTATCTGGTTTCATTTTTCTTTTTTACAATAAAAAGTCAAAGCTTCCTGTGAATATTATCAGACAAAATAAATAAAGTGAAAGAGATAATTGTTTAATGATGTTGAGAGAACATGATTCAAATAAGATACCCTGCAAAATTGGCCAAAGCTAATAAAACTCATTTGCACCAGGCAGTGTGTTTTTCCTCCTTGTTAATGTCAGCTCTGCAGGATCTTCTAAAACTCACGCTTGAGTCTTTGCACTCTTCAACTCTTTTGTGTTATTTTAACTTGGCTAATTACAGTACAGTTCAACTGGAAACTAGATTAATTCTAGATGGTTCTTGATAACTAATTGAAGCACAAAATGCGATTTGGAGTTTTGTCTCCACTTTTCTCATCCCTTCTCCTTTAGGCTAGACCTTTGCTTAAGTAACATTTAACTGATTATTGTTTTGGGACATTTCTAGATTCATGTAAACATGTCAGTTCACTGTAGGACAAACAGTGGTTTGTGTGACTACAAGTAAAACAGCACTGGTGGGGGCCGGTGTAGTGGTTAGAGCATTTGGCTAAGGTCTCGGAGGGAAAGGTTTGAATCCCTGCTCTGTCATGGAAACTTGCTGGGTAGGATCGCTAAGTGGCCACTGGTGGGCAATGCGGGGAGAGGGCTGCCAGATCTAGGCTGGGAAACTCCTGGAGATTTGGGGATCAAGCCTGGGGAGAACAGGAACCTCAGTGGGGTACAATTCCATGCAGTTCACCCTCCAAAGCAGCCAATTTCTCCATGGGAATGGATCTCCATAGTATGAAAATGAAATGTAATTCCAGGGGATCTCCAGGTCTCACCTGGAGGCTGGCATCCCTCTTGTTGGGCAACGTTGGGCCAGTCACATACAGCCTAATAGGGTTGCCAGCCCCTAGGTCCAGGTGGGGGATCCCCCAGTTTCAGGGGCTTCCCTCTGCTGTGGGCCAGGTGACAGGCAGGGGAACCCCTCCCCTAAATAGGGATGTTGTTGGAAGTGACGTCGTCAAATTAGGGGGGTCATGGGGGACACTTTGGTATTTGGGCAAACTCTATGGTTTTGAGGGTGAAAAAACCATAGAGTTTTGCCCAAATACCAGAGCATCTCCATGAGACGTCCCTCATGTCATGACATCACTTCTGGGTGATGTCATCACATTGGGGACATCATGCAACATCCCTATCCACCCCAAAATGCCCCCCAAATCCCCCCACCCGAGGAACGAGGAGACCTGGCAACCGTACAGCCTAACCTACCTAACAGGGTTATTGTAAGGATAAAATGTAAGAGATGGAAAAAGGTGTTGTAAGCTACTTGGGGTCCCCACTGAGGAGAAAACCAGGATATAAATGAAGTAAATAAATAAATAATTTTAAGATTTGCAGGCTGGAGGAATCAGAAGACATCTATTGCCATTTTTGTCACTGCAGTAAGAACTGCATGCAGCAAAATATTCTGTCCATAGAGACCCACAGAATGTCTAGCAGAGCTTCCTAGAGACACTCCTCCCCTGTTCCTGGGTATCAGAACCCAGACCTTCTGTTGTGCCACCTCAGTTATAAGTTCAGATCGGGCCAGCTTATGGCCTAGCTCCACAAGTTTTGCCTTGGTGCCCTCAAAAATGACCTTGTACCTAATATTGAATATTCTGGTCATGACATGCTTATTTGTAACACTTGCATTTTGTGAAGCCTCCCACGTGTCCCAAGGCATTAGCTGTTCTACTTAAGCACATCATAACGACTGCCACCTTAAACAATATTACAGTAGAGTTCTGTATACTTACTCCCATCTAAGCATATTGATATCCAGGGGTGTAGACTGGTGTTACTCTGTACAGGATTGTGCCTTGAGAAAGGGAATTATCTGTTTCTGTGAAGGCAGACAAATCTTAGCATCTCCTGCCAGGTTATGTATGTTACCACGAGCTTGGATATGACCTATCAGGACTGGGTTATCCTGGGCAAACTGTTTGGCTTACCAGTTCCTTCTGACTTAATTCCTTGGCTCTATCACAACATTGGTTAACTTTAGACTTGTCCCTCCCCCCAAAAAAACCCATGTGAACTGTATGCATATGTCCCATGTGGAGGGCTAGCTTATATAACTGATGCAACCCTGCTTTTTTATCAGTGTCACAAACCCAGCAGCAGTTTTACACACCCCTGTTTGTGCTAACACCCTGACCTGGATGGCCCAGGCTAGCCTGATCTCATTGGATCTCAGAAGTTAAGCAGGGTCAGCCCTTGTTAGTGTTTGGATGGGAGACCACCCAAGGAAATCCAAGGTTGTTACACAGAGGCAGGCAATGGCAAACCACCTCTGAACATCTGTTGCCTTAAAACCCCGATGGGGTTATCATTAGTCAGCTGCGACTTGATGTAAATAAAAGGTTGTGAAAACATGGGGATGGGTGCTGAATGTTTAAACCAAGCCAAAGTTATAAATAAAACACTGTTGAATCTTGTGATTTCTAGGGAAATGCATGCATATATTAACTAATGATAATTTTTAAAAAAATCTGCATCATTTATGTAGTATGGACTGAAAAATTAACAACAGTTAGTAATACTTGAAAGTCTTCAGATCTCTCAGTGGACTGCTGACTTAGTGGGAGGAGAAGAGATGGCACTCTGGCATGTAACTGACTATGAAGTTTACCAGTCCAGAGGTACCTAGATTTTGCTTTCAGGGTCTTATGTTTTCTTTCCCAAGTTTTTACCTCAATCTCATTCTTGGCTCATTGGCTTGAGGAGGACTTTAATTTAAGTGGTCTTTCTTGTTTGCTTGTTGAATACTGCTAGGCACAGGGACCTATGTCTTGCTTGCATATCCTAGTATATAGCCAGGGGTCCTCAACCTTTTGGGGCCTGCAGACACTTTTTGAATTCCCACTGTCTCAGGTTGCCAATGCAGATCTATGTACTCACCTCACCGTACTAACTGCTACTTGCTTGAGCTTCCCTTTGCCTGTTGGTGTGAAATCTGGCATGAAATTTTCAGCTCAACTGGAAAGGGAGAATAAGAAATGGGTGAAAACCTGTGTCACATTGAAAGCAATGATAATGAAAAACAAATGGTTAATAAAAATATTAGCTTGAAATATAAGAAAAAGCCAAATCATTCAAACACACAGAGAGAGAGAGAGAGAGAGAGCTGAAAACAAAAACAGTTGATCTTTATGGATTTTGAGGGAAAACATTGAGCACTGTGATGTGGTCTTGTTACAGTATGTATTTAGAATACATTTGATAATCAGTTTTCAACCCTTCTTTACATATCTATATGTTGTACTTATCCATTGGCAACACTCACGTTAATGGTTTTATTCACTGCAGTCCTGAACAGAGTTAAACCCCTCAAAGCCCAGTAGCTTCAAGGGGCTTAGAAGAGTTAACTGGTTAGGATTGCACTGTTCAGTTTTCAAGAGGTTTTTCCTTTTCAAATCCCCAATAGAACATAATTTGTTACAGCAGCTAAAGGTGGACACCTCTCCTCTCTGCTGCCTGGAATGTTTGTGTGCGCGCGTGCAGGCTTACTTTAACATGTGTTTTACATAAAAATAGAAATAGCACACAAAACACTGATCCACATAGGTAGAGATGATGGCAAACAACAAATATAAACAAGCATTCAATCAATCATTAAAGTATATTTCTGATCTTTAAATTGAATGGGCTAACAACAAGCCATCAGAAATCATTGTAAATTTTTACAAAATTACTTCATTGCTTCCAGTAATGTAAAACATGGATTCTGTTGGGCAAAAGAAATGAATATATTGGTTAACTATTTGAAGTGGTGCCTGTGCTATAAAAAGCCATATGCTCACCAAAGGAGACTTGTTCTGAAGCCAATTCTTAACAATCAGTAATTTTCAAGAACCCAACGGATAAAGCAGAACTTTTCTTGATGATTTGATCTCAGACCTTTATTATTTACCCTTATCATTAAAACAATAATTGTGTGCATCATTATCAAAGTATTGAATACTTGCATAATAATATCAAGTTTACCTTTCTAAAAGGCCTTGATCTTGAGAGCAGGACTGTTTCCCACGTTGCTGCATTTTCTAAACGTAATACAGTCTAATCCTCAGCTGAAGTAGTATTAAATCTGGCCTAATTAAAAATGCACATTTTTGTAATAGTTCTAGGTCTACAAGAGACTCTTATATCTATTTCATGTCTCTATTATCCAGAAATCAGGGGCAACACTGAAACTGGGTTGGATCCAGCTAGCTTTTTCACTACATCACACCTATTTTCCCTTCTTACTCCAGCCCTCATTGTATATTCCTTTTGTTCATGCAGGTCCCCTGATACTCAGCATAGCCTTTTTAATGGGAAAGGGCTGTGACTCAGTGGTAGAACATCTGCTTGGCATGCAGAAGGTCCCAAGTTCAATCTCTGGCTTCTCCAGTTAAAAGATATGGTAGTAGGTAACATGAAGGACTTCTGCCTGAAACCCTGAAGAGCTGCTGCCAGTCTGAGTACACGAAACAGACTCTGAGGGACCAAGGATCTGGTTCACTATAAAGCAGCTCCATATGTTCAGTGGTAAAAGAGAGCACTCTCTTCTGGGTTTTTACCATTGGAAGAGTTGGTTGGATCCAACTCAATATGGTTATAATCTTGTATTCCCAGACTGCATCTGAAAATATCAAATATTTTCAATATATTAGTCAAGTTTATCATAACAAGACAGAGGACTGCTTTTTAGTAAAATTATGACTGCTCCTATAATGTAAATGTCACAAAAGCATGAGAAAAGATCATTGAATTGCATTTCACCCATTTTTTTCTAGGGCTTTGGTAGTCCCTCGGGTGAATATTGGCTGGGGAATGAGTTTATCTTTACAATAACCAGTCAAAGGCACTATTCGCTAAGAATTGAACTAATGGACTGGGAAGGAAATCGGGCTTATTCCCAATACGATCGGTTTTACATAGGAAATGAAAAGCAGAATTACAGGTGAGTCCAGATGTTTTGCCACTGACTTCTGTTCACTGTGTGCATGTATCTTAACTGTAAACTTACTAAGAGCATAAATAGAAAGACTGCAAGATCATTTTAGCAGATAGAACACGAAGACATGCTAAATTGCCTTATGTAGGTTCAGCATTCTTTACTATCTAAATGCATTCTTACACATGTACACATATCGGGTTGGAGCCAAAGAACTGGAGGTTGAGTGTCATTTGTGGATCTCTTCCACCACCCTTTCCTGCTATAGTGCCTGTATTCTTCAGAGGCCTTATTCTAGGAGTCAGGAGATCCTGTGGAACAGGGATCCCCAATGTGATGCCCGAGGGCACCCTGGTGCCCACCAATTGTTTCAAAAAGTAGTGAGGCTTTTGATAGGCAGTGTATATGCAATAAAATAATTTAAAACAATATGTTTATCTTAAAAGGCATCCTGTTAAGCAGAGCATCTCCAAAAAATGAAGAGTTACTATTCAAGTTACGCATAACCTTACTCCCTGACATTTTGTGATTGGCTCTGCCTCCTGAAGTATTTTTTGGTTGGGTCCACCACCTCGAGTCAGAATCTGGAAGGTGCCCGCAAGCTAGAAGAAGTTGGAGACCCCTGCTGTGGAACAAGGTGGAGGGTAATTGGTGAAAATTGATGAATTGGCAGATAATTGGTGAAAACCATCCCTCTCATGCAAAAGAACCTTAACGCATGGTAAACAGATTTATGGATCCAACCCATACTACGCATATGAGAATGTGGAGTGTCTGTTAAGTTACATGTATAGCATTCTAGTGATACCTCTTAGAACTAAAAGGCTTTATGGGCTGTTATTCAACAGTATCACAGCATTTTAATTCCACTCATCGGGTTGATCCAGACTACATTTTTTCATCAACTGAATGGGATTTACCTGCCTGTTTTCTCCCACTGAGCCCACCAATCTCCACAAAATGCTGCTCTTAAGGTGTAGGGGCCCCAAGGAATGGTATCAGGGGGTCTGCAGTGGGAAGGGGGAAATGTTGGAAATCACCAGTTTAGTCTGAATTCAACCCACTGTGTATATGCTTGGATTTAGCTGCTTACTGTTCTGGACCTCCAAATTTTACTCTCTTTAGGTAACAGGTAGAAAACCCACCTGCTTTCTTTATTCATGGAAACATTTTAGCAATCTAAAGTCTATTTTACTAACAGTTGGGAAATAATGCTAAAAATTTACAAAGCTTACATTATATACAGAATCAGAGATTAACATATCTCAAGATGGAAATATAAGACTGAGACCATATAAAGGTTAAGTCATTTTTTCCCACTTAAAAGGTAGTGATCTAATGTCTGGGGAACTCCCCCCCGCCAAGCTTAATTTCGTATCAGTTGAAGTTAAGTTCCAGTTGTAACATTAGAATCTGATAGACTGAATATGTGATTCCTGTCTTCCTTGTGTAGGACTATATGTCTAGTACAATTTCAAATTCAAAATTCATGAAGATCTTATGCATGACTTCATGTTGATGCCTTGAGACATCCTATTCATCTTTGGATAAAGAAAGTTAAAAATGGACCACGACCTTCTACACTGGACTATGTCTTTAATTCAGATAATCATTGCTGAGGCTATAATGCTATAGACACTTGGTGGTGGAAAGGGCCATTGAGTTGCAGCTGATTTATGGAGACCCCATGGGGTTTTCAGGGCAAGAGAGATTTAAAGGTGGTTTGCCATTGGCTCCCTCTGTGTAGCAGCCCTGGACTTTCTCAGTGGTCTCCTGCTGACCTGCTTAGAGATCTAATGATATCGGGCTAGCCTGGGCCATCTAGATCAGGACACTATAGACACTTACTAGAGATAAAGCCCTATTGAAACTATGCTAATTTTGACTCGGCACCTTCCATGGGGAAGGATTACAGCATTTTTTTTTTAGGGAGATGGGAGTTTATCTGTTAAGTGGCATTCTAAGAATCTCAGAATTAAAGCTGAACAATAGATAGTTAATATCTTTAATGACTAGTATTTATAGATCTGTCAATAGAGTGTCATTAAGTCTTTATGAACATGCCCCAAAAAAGAATGAGGTGGTCCTGTTCTGAAAAGGCTTAGGCCATCTATGTGTTTGCAATTTTGTTAAAAAAAAATCAGAAAATGGTGTTTAGTGATGGGCACCATGGAATGAGGCTGACAAAATCAACAAAGAGCTCAAGTTATCTGGAGCCCAGTTCATAGGATTTGGAATGCCCCAACTCCATCCCACTTGCCTTCTTGTGACATGGATGCAAGCAGCAGCATTAGATGTCAGGTTTATTAGGAGAACAAATTTAGAGTCCAGCGGCATCTTTAGGACCAACAAAGTTAAATTCAAGGTATGAGCTTTCGTGTGCAAGGCACACTCTTTCAAATACACTGGAATGGTAGGTAAGGTTCAAACTTATAGACAGGGGCTGAACAGCAAATTAACATGTAACATGATGAAGATGTGCAAAGACAATAGTAAATAACAAGCTAAGGTTATAAGGTCAACAGTTGTAAAGCAATAAATATGTCAAAATAGTGGATAAATATGTAAAGGTATCTTTTCTAATTGTGGGAAGTAAACTGATATGCTCCATGCTCTCCTCTCAGGCATGGAGGTCATTTCTTTTCTTTTCTTTTCTTTTCTTTTTTTTGCTGTTCAGCCCATGTCTATAGGTTTGAACCTTACGTAACATTCCAGTGTATTTGAAAGAGTATGCCTTGCACACGAAAGCTCATACCTCGAATAAAACTTTGTTGGTCTTAAAGGTGCCACTGGACTCTCAATTTATTCTACTGCTTCAGACCAAAATGGTTGACTACTTGGGTTTATTAGGAGTCACATTCCCCAAAGTACACTCTGAGCATCTGAAGTGCCTGAGGTGGAGAAAGATGAAAGAAAAAGAGGGAGGGAAGGGGAGAGAGAGAAAAGAGAATGTTCCTTTCTCTCATTTGGCTAGCTATCCTACCACTTCTTTATTTACTTCATTTATATCCCACCTTTCTCCCTAACGGGGACCCAAAGCAGCTTACATAGTTCTCCTCACCTCCGTCTGATCCTGACAGCAACAAGCCTGTGAGGTTGGTTAGGCTGAGAGTAGGCGACTGGCCCACCATACACCCACAGCAGACTTCCATGGCAGAGTGGGGATTTGAATCTGGGTTTCTCAGATCCTACTTCTAAACTCTAAACACTACAATGCACTTCCGGTGCCGCCACCACCACATACCATCCCCCCTCAGCAGTAGCAGCAAGAGAGCCTCAGTTATAGAGGTGAAGAGAAATCCTGCTCTGATTCCAGGCAGATAAAGCTGAAAAATCCACCCCACTTTGAAGTCGAGAATTGCAAGCTGATAATGCTCATACTCCAAGCCGAAGGTGTACTAATATCAGCTGCTTCTCCAGTGCTGATCTTTGAGACGTTACTGTAGTAACTCCCTAGAGCTTCGTGAATAGAAGGGGTGTTTGTTTGTTTTTTTAATTCCCCTTGCCAAATCAGAGTCACTACAGAGCGGCACTATAGGAATAAAAAGGAGATGGAACCTTTACTTTGGAAGCCAGACAGTTCACATAGCAAAGGGTGTCCTTGTCTTTGAGGGGGCAACAGTCAGTAAGCTCTAAAAGTGGAAACCGTCCCCTGCTAGGAATCTCCCTCATGTAATTAACCCTCCCCGCCTTTTTTTTTTTTTGCATTTTAAAGTTACAAGATTGTGTTTATTCTGAGTTTCTCTCATGAGAAGCATCCTATTTACGTGCAGTGATCCGGCCAAGCAAATTATTTTTCTTGCTGATGAAACCATTAACGATGATAATGGCTTTGCTTTCAATGCACTGTTAACAAGTTTACATACAACAGAGGCTGCGTTGAGGATTCCTGGGAATGACCACCCCGTTTGAGACAGGAATAATAGCAACCAGCAATCAAAGAGGCTTCCAAGCTGGTCTGGGCATGAGATCAAGAAAACGTAAAGTGGGGGGGGGGAGGAAGATAACAAAAAGGGGGAAAGAAGCTTCAAAACGTGGAACAGCTCTTTTGCTTGCCTTGCAATTATGTCTTGTCGGTGCACGCATAATGCTGAGGCGGGTTCCACCTCCAGCCTTTCGCTGTGTCCAGGATTCACATGCCACAAAGTGATGAATTGTGTCTGAGAAAATACGGAAAATCATTTTTCATGCTGCACTGCAACATACTACAGAAAGTTTTGATTCGACCTGGATTGCGCCCAATTGGTGATTTCAGGAGTGTTCTGCTTATTTTCCTAGCTGTTTGTATTCTCGGCTACATTTTATTAGCCTTAAAAAGAAAAGAAAAATCTCTTGATTTGAAAATAGTAATGCTAAACACATGTACGTTAAAGAAAAAGATCAGAGCTATAAAATATTTTTCTGGGAAGACAGAACAAAGGTATATTTATCCCAGATGATGTATATAAAGTGCGAAAGCATTAAGAATATTGGTTGATAACTGGATTTATTAATCATTGATGAATTATTCACTACTTCCTTTGCGTCAAAGTTCTTTACCTGATTTATATTTCCTTTAATATCATTTTCTGTCTCTTTGCTGTGGAAAAATGGTTAAATAGAGCTCCTTGTAAATATCCACATAAACAAGGCTCATTTGTGGCTTAATACACTTTTTAGATAATGGCTTGGTATAAATGTTCATCTTTCATAAATGCATATCAGTGGAAAGGATGAGACTTAGACAAAAGACTTTGTCATACCAGAGAATACTCATTTATATTTTGCCTGGCTTAAGTGCACTTTCAGACTTTCACGTGTGCTTGTTTCAAATCAGAATATTTGGCCGAGGCAAATATTCACATAGGAATTCACATTCATCAGATGTATTTGATTTAAATGGTGCAAACCAAGATATAAACTACTCTCTGATTTTGCAAACAAAATGAATATAGGGATTTACTGTGTATTTTGGCTGAGAAAACAATAAAAAATGGCAAGAAATGAACATAGTGAAACAATGCTTTACTTTCAACATGGAGCTATCATGGCAAACAGCACCCTTGAGATGAGTGCCCCCCTCCCCCATACTGTGTGGGGCACTTTCCCCATGTTGTGACATTAGTGTTGCCAGGTCTCCCCTTGCCACCAGCAGGGGATGGGGTAGGGTTTCCAGGTATTGGGAAATACCTGCAGATTTTGGGATGGAGCCTAGAGAGGAGATGGACTTCAATGGGGTACAATGCCATAGAGTCCACTCTCCAAAGCTTCCATTTTCTCCAGGGGAACTGATCTCTGTCATCTGAAGATGAGCTGTAATTTCAGGGGATCCCCAGGTCCCACCTGGAGGCTGGCATCCCTATGTGACATATATGTTGACTCCCTTACATTGGTGAAATTTAGGAAACAAATGGGTAGATGCAGAAATATGATGACATGACCGCAGTGGCCCAGTGACCACATGCATTAGACGGAAGAGACAGTGAACTCAGCACAGGGTTCTTATTTGGGGTGGCAACCTTGTGTCAGTTTTAATGTGTCCTCCACTTAGGACATTGTTTGTTCAGTCCATGGCCCATCACAGCTTCTCTGATGGGCTTTGCTTTGCCTCCCACCACCTCTTCCCACCCAAAGTGCTGCAGTGCAGTCTGACGCCCTTAATGAGAGGTCTGCTTGGAACAGGGCCAATGTACTGTATCGCTGGAGTGACTCAAGTTCAAAGTGGCCATTTGTGAGCTATCTCTAAGCATTAGTAGATGTTAAAATGTTATTTGACTTACTGAAAGCTGATGCTATTATGCTCGTAAGGTTTATAAATGCTCAGTTGTAGCCTTAATCCAATCAAATCCCAATTCACACAGTATGTCAACAACTAGTCAGGATGCATTCCTTCATCACCCATTTCTTTCCAGCTCCCTGGTTTTGAAGGGCCGTCATCTAATATCACATGGCAGCTGGAATAGACTTAGGCCATATGATTAGAAAGAGGCATTTATTTTCTTCCACTTTCAGAGCTGAACGACGTGTTAGAAGTGACATGTGGCTGCTACCACTTTGTATCTCTCAGTTCCCTGTAACATCTACTACAATACAGCACGTGCCTCTATATGAAAATACTAAGCTGCCTTACACTGGGGCAGGCCATTGGTCCATTGTGCCCAGTGCTGTTTACTCCAGCTGCAGAATTTGTCCGTGCTCTCAAGCCTTCCCCAGCTACAAGTTGGAAAATGCCAGGTGTTGATCTTGAGACCATCTGCATTCAAAACATGTGCCCTACTATGGCCTTTATTAACAAAATTGCTGTGTGTATCTCTGAGCCAAAGTAAAGTTTACAGCAGCTGCAGGAATGGGTTCTAAAAATAAAAGAGAGCTCAAATGGGCTTGGAATGGTGACACGGAGGGAGCGAGACCTCCTACCCCCTCCCAAAGCTGTTGTTCCATGCAAAAACTGCAGTGAGGGAAATTATTTCCCTGATTTTGCTACTGCATGTGCACAGATACTCCATGTTCAGTTTGGGCCTCTGCACCCCAGCCTGGGATTGCCAGCTGGGAGCATTTGGAGGACGGAGACTATGGGAAACAACATTGCACAAAGCTGTGATGTCATGGAAGTGATGTCAATGTATTTCACAACATCATCGTTGTTCCCTTCTGCTCCTGCTGCTCCACTGAGATAGGGAGGGAGCCAGAACAGCATGGGTTAGATTACTGTAATCTGTTCCATGTAATTACAGTTAGATTACTGTTGAGCTAGGGGACTGCCTTTGAAAACAGTTTGGAAAGTTCAGTTGGTCCAAAATGCAGTGGTTTAGGCTATTGTTCGGGGTTGGTTCCAGGGATATCACCTCTGTGCTGAAAGTTCTACAATGTTTACCCATCTATTTCTGGGCACAATTCAAGGTGCTGGTTCTTGTCTTTATGGCCCTGAACAGTAATGGGCCAAGGAACATGCAAGACTATCTCCCCCTGCACTATCCAGGCCTCCAGTTAAGATCTGCCTCTCAAGTCCAGCTCCCTGTGCCCCTGCTTTCAGAGGTAGGACATTTCCAAGGAAAGGGCATTTTCTGTGTTGGCCCCTTGCTTCTGAAATGCCCTCTCCTTGATGCTCACATGGTGCTTACTTTACATTCTTTGAGGCACCGGGCCCAAATTAGAGGTTCAGCCTTTTAGTTAGAGATTTTATCTTGCCTAGGGTTCCCATTCCCCAGGCGGGGGATCCCTTGGTTTTGGGGGCTTCTGCCCACTGCCGGCCACCTGGCTGGTGGGGGAAACCCTGCCCCAAATAGCAACATCGCACAGCAATGCTCTGATTTGAGGACAAAACTCTATGGTTTGCCCCCGATTTTACCATAGAGCCTTGCCCTCGAACCAGAGCGTTGCTGTGCGACATCACTGTTTGGGGGTAAAGCCGCACCCCACTCCTGGAAGGCTCCCTCCCACCCCCTACTGGCACATCATGGAGACCTGGCAACCCTAACGTTACCAGCTTTTTAAATGGCCTGCTTCTGGTTCATGAGTAGTTCTTACACTGTTTGTGTTCAGTGGCTTGCTTTTTAATGGCTTGCTTTTAGAAGGTGGACTCTATGGCTTTATACCCCATTGAAGTCTCACCTCTCCCCAAACCCCACCCTCCACCAAATCTCCAGGAATTTCCCAACCCAGAGTTGGCAGCCCTGATTGGTTTATGTGATCATGTCTGTCTAGTCCTGTGTTCTATTGGTAGGTGTGTGCCAGTAGGAATTTTTTTTTAAAAAAACACCAGTCCTCAATGGAAGCTCCATGTTCAAGTAGGGTTGCCAGCTCTCTGTTGAGCAGCTCTTGGAGATTTGGGGGGCGGAGCCTGGAAAAGGCATGGTTTGGGGAGGGGAGATGCCTCAGTAGGGTATAATGCCATAGAGTCCACTTTCCAAAGCAGCCCTTATCTCCAGAGGAACTGCTCTCTTTAGCCTGAAAATCAGCTATAGTTCCATAAGATCAGTTGTAATTCCCTAGTTTAAAGTTAGCACACCTCATTATCAGATGCTGGGAGAAAGCAGCAAATGGGAGACAGCAGAAATTAAGCAACAAGCCCTGCATGTGAGCTTCCTCTACAGCTGTCTTCATTGGCCAGTGCTGGAAGTTAAATATTGGACTCGATAAATTTGTAGCCTGATCCTTCAAACTGTTTCTTAATAAGAGTCAGGCCATGATAAGACAGGAAATGTCGCAAACTGGCAGCTTTGTGATAGCTACACTTGAGCGGATAGAAAAAAACTAAGACCTAACACTTGGTTGTACAAATGAACCCCGAAGATCCACTACAATTTTATTTTAAAGCAGGGCAAGATAATTATTTGTTCTTTATTGCTCCATTTAGCACTGATGACTTAGTGCACTAAAACCAAACTATGTGCCTAACTCTTGGTTCTGTTTAAATGGGCAGAGCTGTAACTGAGCGGCAGATTTTTACAAGGTCATGACCCTGATTTGTAAGAGACAAGCAGCATTCAGGGTCCAGGCTGAACCTCCCGTGGCCTGGCCAGTGTGGCACCAGCTAAGAGCTCAGTCTATAAATAGATGGCAGTGAGTGAACCTTTCACTCATATCTGACTCTGTCAGCCACAAAAGACGCCATGGGAGTAGAAATATGTTTAACGGGCTGTTTGTGTTTTTCTAACTGAGGTCTTAGTGCCACATAATTCATCAGGGCACTTTTTTGAAAACCACACAATGTCCTTAGAAAGCAAAGCCCATGGACTCCGGGGCAATATTTATTTAAGATTGCCATAAACATTTCCAGGAATACCCCGATGCATTTCTTGCTTCTGTTATCCTGATGACCTGCAACTAGAGAGCTTTACAAAGCTCGTCCCATCCAGATTTTTCCCTTGGATTTTGGGAGTCCAAATTGTCTCAGATTCCAAATGGCCTGCTCTTCTTTCCAGAGTGGGTACTTGGAATCCTAATTTTAGGCCTGTGGAGATGCAGTTTGCTGCAGCTCGCTCCTGTTATATATATTTTTTTAATCTTTTCCTTCCTCCTTAACATTACTGATGTGCTCGTTTATGGAATGCCACCTATGCCCATTAGTAAAACACCACACACAAAGAATTTAAATAATCACATGCAAACAGCAAAAAAAAAAGAAAAAAGGGACATCTTAAAGTGCCCGTAGGCATGATTGCAGGAGGGAAGGTGGCATGATATAACCTGACCTTGTCAAATCTCAGAAGCTAAGCAGGATCAGTACTTGGAAGGGAGACCACCAAGGAAGACTCTGCAGGGGAAGGCCATGGCAAACCACCTCTGCTTCTCCCTTGCCTTGAAAGTCCCTTGCTGGGGTTGCCATAAATCAGTTGTGAGTTCATGGCACTTCACACTCACACAGGCATGTTGGCAGCAAGATTCTCTTGAAGGAACTGAGCGCTGAATCAGACTGTGTGTAAAATCCAAGATATTTATTTTAATGTGATGCTCATTAAGCCATTTAAAACAGCTCAATCTGCTGGCAACTGCATGCTCATTCCATGCCATTTGCACTGCAGCTAACCTCTGTAGCATAATTTGAAAGGGCCGTTAAGTCATTAACACTAGAGGGATTTTAAAAACCAAATTTGCAGAGGAGGAAAGAGAACTGTAGCACTATGGTGCTGTTAGGGTGGAAGACTGTCAAGAAAACAGACTTCAGGGAGATCAAGGGGGAAAACTGAGTGCATTACCGAATCTTCCATGGTGGCAGGGTACTAACCATTAATGCTCCTCCATGTGCAAGATGTGATGGTCTCATAAATTTCAGTAATGAATTATAACCCAACTCATGACTCATCATACTTCAGGGAAGCAAGGAGCATGGAGAAAGAGGGACTCTGTGTGAACATGGAAATGATACCAATAAAAGATGTTCCTTCCTTCAGTCTGACTTCTTAGTCCTTTGCAGATGTGGTGTCAGGATTTTCACCATGAGTCAGAACCCTTTTTAAAAACTAAATGAAAAAGAGTTGTCTGCATTCTGAAGAAATTTATGAAAAGGGAGGAGGAGGAGGAGGAGGAGGAGATTAGATTGGTTTTATACCCCGCCCTTCATTACCTGAAAGAGTCTCAGAGCAGTTTACAATACTTCTCCCTTCTCCTCCCCACAACAGACATACTGTGAGGTAGGTGGGGCTGAGAGAGCTCTCTCAAGAACTGTCCTTGAGAGTACAGCTCAGAAAGAATTTATGACTGGCCTAAAATCACATCAGCAGCTGCATGTGGAGAAGCGGAGAATCAAAGCCAGTTCTCCCAGATTAGCGTCCACACTCTTAACCACTATACCAAACTGGTTCTGAAGATTTAGGAGATTCCTAGGCCAAGCTAGCTCTCCCATACAACTGGGGGGGGGATTTTAATATTTTACTGCTTATTTTATTATTGTTCTTTCTGTTGCATATTAACCTGCTGTTGGAATCCCATGTATTGCTAATTGTTGTTTCAATGCTTAATAGGGAAGAGACGAAGCTTCCAAATCTAGTTGGTGGGATTCATATTCATATTCAATTTTGTTTCTCCCTCATGAAAAACAAATCTGTCTTTTCTCCATCACAATTAACTTATTTTTACTTTTGTCAATTGCATATAAACGATGTAAGGCACAAAGTGCATAAAAACGACATATACCTAGATATATCATACGTGTGTGTGTGTAAAGCTATCAAGTCGTGACTTATAGTGAACCAATCGAGTTTTCAAGGCAAGTGATTAATCAAAGGTGGTTTGCCTCTGCAAAGTCTTCCTTGGTGGTCTCCCACCCAAGTACCAACCCTGCTTCGCTTCCGAGGTCAGAACTAATCAGGCTATGTTGTACCAGTCCACATCCAGAAATGGCAGGTCCAAATGGCATGAAAGGACCAAAGGGAATCAATCACAGTGACAAAACTGAGGCAAGGTGAGACCAGTGATATCATGTGAAATAAGAAAGAAATAATCATTGTTTGGATCTATGGCTGTCATGTGTCCACTCGGGGTGGGAGATCCAGAGGCCGATGGAAGAAAGGATTTTTTAAAATTCCTGTCAGCAACAGAGTGACATCATGCCATAGAGTTTTTGACAAAGAGGCATAGTGTCACTTCTGGGTTTTCCCAGAAGTTTTGACATAGAAATTATCCTTCTGGGTTTTCCTAGAAATAATATCATGCCATTGCTGATGGCTGTTCATCAATGTCCATGACCCACACAGTCTCCCATTGGTGGGACTGGCAACCCTACTTAGATCCCCTGGTAGAGTTCCATGGAGGAAGGTGGACAGTTTTTGCCACTCTCCCCTCCCGCTACAGACTTCTGGCTCCCTCCTTCCCTGAGGAGAAGCATTTCAGAGGGGTATTTGGGGCTGCAACAGAGGTAGATGAAGACGTCACAATCTGTGGACAGGAAATTGCTGCTGGATTTGAGTCCATACCAACTCATCCCTGGTGTTTATTGTATTTTGTTTTGTTGGGAGGTTATTTTGAGTTTGTAAGCCATCTTGGGTGTTTCATACAGAAAGGCGGTATGAAAATGAACCAATGGTTGAATATAGGCCTCATTCTGCTTTCCCCATGGCCCACTTCCCAAAGCTCCCTCTAAGCTGTGGAGTCTTGTGAGCAAAAATTCTACTTTGTGAGCTACTGGCATTAAAGTTGTGAACAAGAGATTTGGCTTCTGCATAGATTAGTTTGCTCTGGAGCCATCCATCCTGAGCTAAACAAAAATGTGTGAGCCAGAAGATAAAAAACTGTGAGCTAGTTCACACTAACTCAGCTTAGAGGGAGCACTGGAGTGCACTCCAGTTGCCGGAGCAGTAATTCCTGCTGTATGTGCTCACTTCAAACAGGAGGCCAGCTACTGTGGAAGCAAGTAAGGCTTTTCAGAATGTTTTCCAGAATCGTCTGAGGGTTCTGACATAGAAACTGTTCTTCTCATGTAGAAGCCCAGTGCAGGACAAAAACAAAACCTATTGTAAAGATTATTCTGTCTGGACTTGTCTGACACAATTTCTGTCCCACCAAGCTGAATGTAACACACAAGCCTTTTTTTCTTTTCTTTTTTGCATCAGCCTAGATGCTGGATGCCCTGCTTGTTCAGGAAAAGGTTACCAACCTCCAGGTGGGGCTTGGAGATATTCCACAATTACAGGTCATCTCCAACGACATAGGGCTGGGCCCAGCATCCCCTGAAGCAGGCAGCTGCCCCCCATGAACAAGGGTGCAAGAAGCAATGGCATGCTTGGCAAACAGAGGGCAGACACCTGAATTGAGGCATGGGTAGCAAATGCAGAAGCAGCACTGAGCAGGTGGGGAGGGACAGGTGAGTGGGCGGGAAAGGAGAGGTGCACAGATGGTGGCAGTAAGTAGGGGATAGGGCAGGTGTGCTATCAGCAGGGAGGGGCCCCCTTGGTGCTCTCCACCAGCCACCCCTGCAAACCAGGCACAGGTTCTATGTGAAGGACATACCTGTTTCCTGCAATGGGGTTCTGTGGGCACATGGGAGTACACAGAAGACATTGTAATGAGGGGGAGTACTTGTATGCATCCACTCACAAAAAGCAGGACAGCTTACCAAAGCTTTCTGGAGGAGGTGGATCAAACAAGCATGTCCCCCTGTCTGATCCTTGTGAGCTAGCTTTGTGTTCTGACACCCTTCCTCTGGCGTTCCCTGCCAGTTTCATTCTATTTGAAATTGCCTTGAGTTACCAACACCTAATTTATCACTATGCTTTCGTTAAGAGGAATGATCTTAGCTGTTCTTGTGTGTATGCTATTGAGAACAAAAGCACTTTCTCCTATTGCAAGATCACATATGTTTCTGTGAAGCAGGCCTGGAGGAACACATGGAAAATCTTCCCTCAGCCTCTGAAATTCTATATCCTTTTTAGCAGATGTTCAAACAGGCATTACGTAAAACGATAGCAGAAGGAAAGCTAACAACACTTACAAATGGCTACATTTTGAAACTGTCCTTCTCCGGCATAGTTCCTCCACCTAAAAGTGAAGTAGATGGACTTAGCCTAGTACTACAAAAATATTATGATGAAACATTAAATTGACCTGCAAACTAATTACAATCCAATTTAAATGCAATACTTGGATTCACACAATATGTATGATGAGTGCAACCCCAAAGGGCTGTCTGAATGTGTCTGATTGCAATAATCTGCCTACAGTGGTGAGCAATTAGCAAGATGCTAGTGTGAAAGATGTGATGCTTGAAATGAAATCAAGAATTTAGAAATGGGATGGTTAAGTAGTAATCTGAAGGCTGGATCTCACTCCTACCCCATGAAATTTTATCTGACTGCTGGTGTTCCTGCCAAGATTTGATTGATTTACAATTTGAAAAGGAATCTTCCAAGTTTTGAGTCTTAAGGAGAACTATCCCACACTGCAGTTCATAACTTTCTGTGAAGCTTGTACATAATGCCCAGTCATGCCCAAACCCGGATACACTATAACTGTGCTCTGTAATGCTGACTTTATGACAAGGGATGACCAGGTAAATGCAAAATTTAAGCATGACAAAAAAAGCTTCTTAGGCTGTGATCAGATGTGCAGTTTAATCTGTTGCCATTGCTATTCCCTTATGGATTTAAAGTTCACAGTCAGACAGCAACATCTGTCTGTCGTGCCCCAGTTGTCTGTCCCGTCCCGTCCCCCCTTTACTGCAATTTTCTTTGATACCTGAGAAAGTCCAGTCCTGTTGGTCTGAGCTGGTTCCAAAACAGATTTCCTGATTGTTCCATTGCGCACCCAAGCCATCAGGCAGGTCTGACTGGTCTCTTGTTTTCCAGCTGCCATTTCTTTTGTTCATTAGCGAAGTGCGCTTATCTACGTATTCACGCTGCTCTCTCTCTCTCCCCCTCTCCCACAGGGGCTGCTCTAAACTTTGTTTTCTTCATAAGAACTTTCAAAGAAAGATGCCCCTGTACTGCAGCTTTTTTCTGTAGTTTGAGGAAGGGGTAAATTGAAAGGTTTAGAGATGGAGGACTACATGTCCCAGCAGGCTGATCAGCACTTGTGCGCATGCTCAGAGGACACACTATTTTAAAAAATGGCCAATGGCCCCATGAACTATGTATCCCAGCATGCTCATCAGTGCTTGTGGGCATGCTCAAAGGATACACTTTAAAAATGGCCAACGGCTGACTTCCTGTCTGCTGTCAAACATTGAAGCACGCTAAAAGGGGTAACTCTGATCAGCATTCTCTGTTACAAAATAACTTCGCTCAGTTAGAGGTGGGGCAACAGCAGGTCAAACTGCCCATCTGATTGCAGCTTTAATTTAACAATTTGCCCTAACCTAGATAGCCCAGGCGAGCCTGAGCTCATCATATCTCAGAATCTAAGCAGGGCTGGCCCTGGCTAGTATTTGGATGGGAGACCACCAAGGAAGTCCAGGATTGCCATGCAGAGGGAAGTAATGGCAAACCACCTCTGAATGTCTCTTGCCTTGAAAATCCTACAGAGCGGCCATAAGTCAGCTGTGACTTGATGGCAAAAGCAACAACAAATTAATAGCTAATTTAATAAATGTTCCATATTGACCAGGTGGAATGGCCACTAGTTCTGGGAGGGGAGGAGCCAAATGACTGCTGGTCTGAGGTAAACCAATGGAGGAAGCTTCCATCACTGTTTAACTTCTCCCTCCAATGCAGCTAGATGGAATGGCAACCAACAGAAATAGTTTGGGAAGGGAATTGGACCAGATCTGGGGAGAAAACTCAAAACAGCATTTCAGGCTGTCCTGCAGATGTTGATGTTACACTTCTCTTGTCTATCTTCCTTGGGAAAGAAAATTAATCTTTATTTTATTTTGAACAAGTTGAGGATAATCAGAAGGGTACTGGACATATGAAAGGCAAAGAATAAGAATGGTACGTCTGTGTTGCAGGTTTAATTTATTTAATAGACAATAATTTGATTGGAGAAAAGTCTGAGTATATTAAAAACTTTCCCCTTTGCTATGTGGTATTAGTGGTAGAATTTTCATGGTCACACAAGATAGGGCAATTCACCAGTGATGCTGGATGGCTTCTAGACTACTGACTTGTTTTGGAAGGAGTCTGTAGGTAGAATGAACTAATACATGTGACCCAGTACTGGGATGTGGAAGCTGGTCAATGAGCCCCAAATTCCATTCCAGTAGCCATTCCTTTATGGTCCCAGAATTGTCAGCCTTTCTGTCATTAATCCTGGTATATACTTATGTCGCTTTTATTGCACTTTCCAGTCCCTTCTGTTCATTTGTATCCTTTTTTCCTGCAATAAAGCAACCCTTGGTATGTATGAGATGTAATATTTGCAGATAGAGCTGTTTTGTGCAGTGCTTTACTGCTTTGCAAAGGTATTTCCTGTTCATTGGTAAACACACCTGAAAAATCCTGATAGAATTTGTGCAAACTCACTGTGAGTTTGCTTTATGTAGTGTTTAGCAGTGCATATGTGTACATCAGTAATACAAAGGAGAGAAGGTTGTAGTAGAACCTTCATTTTGGTTTGCCTCTGAATTTTCCTATCAGAGTGCAAATATCAATGTTCTTTATAAGGTGTAAAGCCTGGGGAATTTTGAGGAAGCGGAACAAGTTTTTTCTTTTAAACTGCACATACATAAGTTGCCTAGCAGGGCTCTTTTTGTAGCAGGAATTCCTTTCCATATTAGGCGACACACCCCTAATGTAGCCAATCCTCTAAGAGCTTACAGAGCTCTTATTACAGGGGCTACTGTAAGCTCTTGGAGGATTGGCTACATCAGGGGTGTGTCACCTAATATGCAAAGGAGTTTCTGCTACAAAAAGAGCCCTGCTGCCTAGCATTTGAAATGAATTTGGAGGCTAAGAAACGACAGATGGGGAAGAGTTCATGGAAGGCAGTTTTGCTATTTCTCCCATCCCGCTGCAGCACACTGTGGCCCCCCTGCCCAAAGTACACTCACAAACAATGGGAGACCATCAAAAAGTGGTGTGGAATACATCACCAAGGGTGGGGGGACTGGTAGTGGTGGATTTATTTTATTTGATTAAAACTTTTTATGCCACCTTTCTACCCAATCAAGGTCCCCAAAGTGGAGTGCATAAAAACATTAAAACATTTGAACAATTAAAAGCAATTAGTTGCTGTAGATTTTCCAGGTTGTGTGGCCATGGTCTTGGCATTGTAGGACCTGACATTTCGCCAGTAGCTGTGATTGGCATCCTCAGAGGTATAACACTGAGAGATGGAATACTCTCTGTGTCAAGGTGGGAAGAAAAATGGTAGGCAGGTAATTTATATCTACTCTGGAAGCAACATTAAAAGCAACATTTAAAATTATAAAATAAATCAATAAAAACATATAACAAGCAATGCTAGTGGAGGGCCAGTCACTGTTACTGAGGGTATGCCAGTTGGGGTTAGAGCAGGAAACTGACTCATCCACAGTCTTGCTTGAACCCTTTCACAGGTGTGTGAAAAGTGCTTTCAGATTGCAGCTGATATACAACAACTCCAGTAAGGGGCTTTCAAGGCAAGTGAGAAGCAGAAGTGGTTTGCCATTGCCTTCCTCTGCACAGTCTTCCCTGGTGGTCTCCCTTCCAAGTGCCAAATCTGCTTAAGCTTCCAAGATCTGACAAGATAAGGGTATACCATGCCGCCTTCCCTCCCACCCTTCCATAAACAGCCATTAATGGAACTGGTTTGTGTTTGCTAAGTGGTTCCTTGAGCTGCAGATCCTTTCCACTGCATCCCAGGCCATTTGGGAAACTGGGGATAGGGGAACTTTTAAAGAGGCTGATCTGGGAAAGAGGAGGCAGGAAAAACCATTTATGTGAGCTCCCTTCCACTTGTGGTTCCTTGGAATCCAAGCCTCTAACCCTAGTGACATTCCTTAAGGGGATTCACACCTCCAGTAAAGGGACTCCTGGGTCTTCAGCATTTTCATCTCTTATCTTTGTAGTGGTCTTGAGGCCTACCTGAAAGTGCTCCCTGGACCACATTTTAAAGAACCACTGTTCTCACTCGATGTGTTTTACTGGTGTCAGGTTCCCTTTTTTTTAACGCTGATATCTGCTTCTGTGAGTCTGGCAAAGATGATGTACTGACGACGTGTGACAGTTTAAAATAAGCTTGCAGATACCATGTTCTGCAGTCATTTTTCTATCAGCACTACTCCAGAGGAGTTTATTTTCCTCTGGGGGGAAAGAAAAGAAAGATCATTTACCAAAATAAGCTGTCAAGTCTCCAAGTCCAGTAAATCTAGAATGCTTTAATCTCAATTTGGTTTGTTTATATTCAAGCAAAAAAAAAATGCATCAAGACCAGCCGAATACTTTTAAATATATTGCTCTCAAAGTTAGATATCATTTTCTAAAGCAATATACAGGCTAATTGGCCCTGCATTTCAACCAGGCCTCATAAAGCTTGTCTCTTTTTATATCCGGCCCTTCTCTGTTTTGACTTTTTCCACGATCCTTTATCTTCACCCTGCTGTTGGAGCCTTCCCTGCATGCATTAATCACATAAGTTTTGAGTGACTGGTCCTTCCTAACATTCTGTGCTAAATATTCTCACTCTTTAAACTGAAATGTGTCAAAGGAGTAACAACATCATTCTCTTGAATAGGTGTTGCGTTGTGTTGTGTAAATTCGTTGGCTACTATCCACTGGCACGTTTCCCTGGGTGGATCTTATTGGAGTGAGTTTATTTATTCTGATGATTTATACCCAGCCCTTCCTATTAAGGCAGGGATTTCCATTTGCTTCAATAGGGCTTATGGAGGAGACTTTCCCAAGAGACTGCTCTTTTTATCACTCCTAGGAGAAAGGATGGGATCAAAACTGTCAAAAATAAATAAAATAAAAGCATATTAAAATGTTCGCTAGACTTCTTAATGGTAAAGCAAATTTAGGTTAAGCATGATAAATGGTATCGTATACTTGCATAAGTTTGTTTCTTTCTCTGTTCACTGAGTATAAACTGTTAAATATTGTTTGGAATTCTTAGGAAATAATGCAACTGTTCTCCAAGGCTGAAAGGACACCTTCTCAAACATCACCGTAGGCATTTCCTTAACATATCTGATAATACTTTCAGATGAAGGTGTCTAAGCTTCTCCTACTTGATAGCTGATCTTAAAGAATCCATTTTGGGGCTAGGAATTTCCCAGCATGCAGCTCAAATCCCATCGTCTCTCCTACCATTGGTACCTTGTTCTAACATAAGGTCCTCTAACCTGTCTGAAGTTCCGGCACAGGCCCTGTTTTGCCTCCTGCTCAGCTCATGGATGGGAGAAGAGTTGGGCTGTACATGCCTCTGACTCTATTACTTTTCTCATGAAACTGCCTTATACAAAATCAGACGATTTGTCCATCAAGGTAAATATTGTCTACTCAGACTGGCAGCAGGTCTCTCTTAGGCAGAGGTCTTTCCCATCTCCTACTACAAGATCCCTTTGTAAGAAATTGGAGATGCTGGGAACCTTCTGCTTTGCCACTGAGCCATGGCATCTCCCAGAGCACCATTATCTGCTAAAATATGCTATTTTTGATTCAGCCAGTATAATTATGAATTCAACTCTACAGGAACTAGTATGACCTTAGTTTCCTAACTGCCGAACTACTGTATTTCCAGAAATCTTTCTGATTCACTGTGGAAGCCCAAATGGTGCGAATTGCTGCAATCGCATTTGATAATAATGACTCCCTCCACCTCTCTTTTAGGCTGTATCTGAAGGGTCACTCAGGAACAGCAGGAAAGCAAAGCAGCCTTATCTTGCATGGGGCTGACTTCAGTACCAAAGATGCGGACAATGACAACTGCATGTGCAAGTGTGCCCTTATGCTAACAGGAGGTAAGTCCAAATTACCACATATAATAAATCTGGACAGATGTCTAAAGAGGTGCTTTAAGTTGTATCAGAATTACCATCCTTCTAGCCCACTGCTGACTTGAGATCTCTAGCATTAAAGCCAGGGTTGTGTAGTGGTTAGAGCAGTGATCTCTCTCTCTCTCTCTCTCTCTCTCTCTCTCTCTCTCTCTCTCTCTCTCTCTCTCTCTCTCTCTCTCTCTCTCTCTCTCTCTCTCTCTCTCTCTCTCTCTCTCTCTCTCTCTCTCTCTCTCTCCCTCCCTCCCTCCCTCCCTCCCTCCCCCTCTCTCCCTCCCTCCCCCCTCTCCCCACACACCAGTATGACACCTGTGAGTGCTATGGTGTCTGCCAGTGAGTTTTCTCCTGCTCATAAGAACACAAGAGAAGCCAATGTTGGATCACACCAATGGCCCATCCAGTCCAACACTCTGTCACACAGTGGCCAAAATACCAGGTGCCATCAGGAGGTCTACCAGTGTAGCCAGGACACTAGAAGCCCTCCCACTCAATTGCTCCTTGAGCCTTGGAGGAAAATCCACAGGCTCTTGAATGGAAAAACAAGGAAAAAAATAACTGACGGCAAAGCACTGAGTCAGAAAGGTGCATCACAGCTATGCATGCTGGCCTGGCAATAAACAGAGGCTTGCTTATGTCTCTAGGCTTGGCAACCTCTTCCGGTGGATGCATAAGGAAACTCTGGAAACTGAAACTAGGGTTACCAGATGTTGTCTTTTTAGAGGACATGCCCGCTTTTTTGCTGTCCATCCTCTTTTGGGCTCTTTTAATAAAACTGATTAAAATGACCTTGTGTTGGGAGGCTGACCCTGTTTTGCCCTATAATCCCCCAGTGGAGGCAAGCTTCAGCTTAAATAGTAGGAGTATTTAAAATGAGATTTGTCACAGTGATCAGTGGTTTGAAGTAGTCAGTGGGGAAATATGTCCTCTTTTTTGCTTTTCAAAATATGGTAACCCTAATACCAAACAGCAAATCAAAGAGCTGCCCCTATCCCTAATGGCAGCCATTTTGTGACACCAGGCTCCAATACTATTACACTTTGTGATTACCCCTCAAAACTGCAAAACTGTCCACAAAAAGGACCCACAAACTCAACAGGATTGTGTACTTCTGAGTGAAAGTGCTGGCCCGGGAAAACCTTGACCCTAATCTCTATTCATCCGTGAAACTCACTGAGTGGTCTTGGGCTGCTTACTCTCTCTCAGCTTAACTTACCTTGTGGGGTTGTTCTGAGGGTAAAGTGGGAGGATATCAGCTGCTTGACAAAGTGTGTGAGAAGCCTTAACCATTGTAGCTACTGCACTGCCACCTGCGGTGAGGAGCTCACCTGAACAGTATTTTGCGATATTGCAACATCACTTCTGGCTGCATATTTGGAAGTGATGTCACTTCCTATTATGTAGCTGGAAATGACATTCCAGTGTCACAGTGAGCTGTTCCACCCCCCTATATTTTCCCCTACCATGCTGTCAAGCATCCTTTGAGGTCAGAAAAGGTGGGAAATGTATGGGGCATCAGCACATCAAGCACTGTTGCCAAATGTTCTCTGGAGGAAAATTTAAAAATAACTTAAATATTAGCAATACTGCTTTTTTAGGATGGCGTTCCAAAAAGAAAAAGGGGGGGGAGAGGAAAGGGTGGATTGGATCTCTTCCACTAAAATAAATCCACAACTTCCTTCTGATAAGGGTCAAAATTCATGATACCTGTGTTCACTAGATGGCTCTGGGTTGCCTGAACCCAATTTATTTTCACATCAGCTTCAGGAATGTCATTTAAAAATTCAGAAAGAGTCTTTTCAGATTGAATGCCCCATGCCTTTCCTCCAGGCTATTCTCAGACACTGAAATCCCCCCTCCCTCGGAATTATTTACATAACTTTCACACGCTGCTTTAAAGCTGTGTAAATAACTCCCCTGGGGGGTGTTTCAGTGTCTGCAAATAACTGAGGGGAGGGCAGGAGACCTTCCCCCCTCTCCAAGCAGCAGTTCAATCTGAAAAATACTCCCTCTGATCATTAAAATGACATTTCTGCAGCTGATGTGTGACTCCAGGGGAAACAAGTTGGGTTCAGGAAACCCAGAGTCATCTAGTGAAGAAAGGTATCATATATTTTGGCCTTAAGTCTTCCTCTGACATAGGAAGCGTTCCTCCAATGGAAATAGACATTTTATAAAGACTTTTTCCATAGGTGGTACTGGTAAAATTTATTTCCTGAAAGGAAGGAAGTCTATGCCATCTGGGCATAAAGTAGGGATCACTGGGAAATGGGAGGAGGTAGTTATGAATTTCCTGTATTGTGCAGGGGGATGGACTAGATGACCCTTAAGAAAGTTTCCAGCTCTATGTTTCTTCATCAGAGGAAGGCTATGTAGAAGGGTGGGGGGCTGTAGCCTATGGAAGGGCAATGAATACATTTGAGCCAGTGAAGAAAGTCAATGAGAGGAATCTGCTACCAAAGCATATGGTTAACTACCATTCCCTTAGACATTTTAAGTCACACTTCTTTGAATGGAGAATGTTCCCATTCTTTTAAAAAGGCTGAATGTACAAATAAGGAAAAATTTCAGTTCTTCATCTGAACCTTTGTCAGCTTTATGACAAATCTTGAGTCTTTATCACAAGAACTACTAAATGCCAGTGTTTTAAAATTTCTAAATATGATTCTGGTACATTTGTTTCCTTGGATTTGCCACATGCAATGAGTTTCCACGGAAGTAATATTTTAACATCTTCACAACCCCTGAACACTGGAAATATGCATCTTTTTTGTCACATCAAGTTAGCTAATAGCAAAAAGTGGCTAGATAACAAAATTATAAAATTCATCTTTGAACTAATTGTGTCCGGGATAGTAGAGAAGCTTATCAGACTTTCTGTTGGTCTTGGCAACCCTATAGGCAGTCCTTTGATATAAATTATATAGAATGCAAGGAGATATGTAGCTATCTTGACAATTCCGGGTAGCCTTTGTGAGATGAGCAAAATATTTTACATGCAACAATAGCGGTAATCAAAAATGGAGATGGAAATATTCAGGGATGATACTAAACCTAGAAATTAACTATTAAAATAAGTATTTGTTAAATGTCACTTTCTACTATGGACTTACTGAACCCAGCATATCAGTGTAGGTTGTCTGTGAATACCTACCTCTGTGTTCTTGGAGAGGAAGTCTAAACTGCTGACTTAAATAGGTTTAGTAGCTATTTCCTCTTCACTTGGAACCATAGGAAATGCAGTTCCAATACCGTCACCATACTTCAGCAAAAGTTTTCAGTACTCACACCACACTACAATTCCCAGAATTCTTTGGAGAAAGTCATGGCACTGAAACAAATTTGCCTCCAGTATACATGTACCTTTTCTTTGTCATATTAGATACATATTGAAAAACTTAGATAATATTGCATGGCAGAATTATGGACAAACCAGATTCAAGGCAGATGTCTACTTGTCAGTATGGTGGAGGAAAGTGCTATCAAGTCACTGCTGATTTATGGTGACCCTGAGGGGGGGGGTTCAAGGCAAGAGACATTCAGAGGTAGTTTGCCATTGCCTGTCTCTGTGTAGATATGCTGGTATTCCTTGTTGGTTTCCCATCCAAATACTGACTGGGGCCGACCCTGTTTAGTTTCCAAGATCTGACAAGATTGGACATCCTAGGCTATCCAGGTCAGGTTGTATTGGCATACATGGCTGAAATGTCTATATCAACCTGCAAAGGTTCTTAGGTGTAGTTTTGGTTGACTTACTAATTATTATTGTGATAATTGAAAGTATTATAGAATTTGAACAGATCATAGATATAGATCAGTCTTTTTCCAATCTTGGAAAAGGTCTGTTCCATTGTGGGACTTATTTAAATAAAAATACATCTTAGAAATATGCTCATATGTTGAAATAACTTTAAAAGGGGCTGCCCATTGCCCGTCATCCATGAACACAGCACATATGCTCACCCTCAGTGAGTCATCTGTACTTCTGTGATGTCACATATATCATCAGCTACACCATATGGGCACAGTGACATTTCTAGGGGGTTTCTTCTTAGCCTTATACACCCTCACACATCTCTGTTTGCATATCAGCTTTCATGAAAGGCTGGGTTTGGGGCAGGATGTTCCTTTACAGCTTTCAGAGACCAGTGGGACTTGGTGAGGGACTGAGGTATTGCTAAATATCTGATGGAAGGCAAAATATTTTACAGGCACTTAAGTTCTCTTGATGGAGATGTAACCATGTATTTAAGTCCCTTTGTTATCAATGAGAAGCAGACCTATCCTTCCCTGGACAGAACCCATTATTTACATGATGTTATTTAAATGCTTACAGGCACCATCTGTTGGGTTTTTTTCTTTGCAAGCTTCTCTCCATCCTGTCAGTGATTACTTTTAATGACCATGTTCAGCTTATGCACAGATATAGGACCAAAGTTCAGGTTGTTTTGCCTGTGGGCATACAGCTGCCAGGTAATGTACTGGGATATTTCCAGCGGCCTCTGAATGGCATGTAGGAAGGTGCTAATTGTGGAGCACTATTTCATGATAGGGCACCCTTTTTATAGGAGGTCTTTTGTGAGTACAAATTTAGGTGCTACAGAATTGGCTCTGGGCAAGAGCCACAAAAAGCTAAGCACATTTAAATCCCATTTTTGCAGTGAAAGATTTTTGGTCAGATAGCCTATATAGCTTGGGAAATCAACAAAACACATCCACGGAGGGCTAATTCACCTGTTCACCACCTACTGACTGTACTATCTAGTGATGGCTTGCATTTGTGACAGAATGCATAGGTGGATCAATCAGATCTCACAGAAACTTCTTGTAGGTCCAGTTAAAAGAATCAGGATAAGTGAACAGATAACTTCAGTTCGCACATCATGTCAAATTATATTTCAGAATAGTATGTTCACACAGTCAGCTGTTAGGATTACCAACCTCAATGCCAAGACTTGAGTCTAGTAGCACCTTAAAAACCAACAGGATTTCTAGGGTACACACTTCAAGACTCAAAGTCCCCTTTGTTATATACTTCAGCAGATCTGATGTAAGGAGCTTTGACTTGTTGGTCTTTAAGGTGCTACCGGGCTTGAATCTTTCCTTCCTGATGCAGACCAACATGGCTTCCCACCTGAACAAATCTCAAGGTGTGGCCTGGAGTTCTCCCAGAATCACAACTCATCTCCAGCCTTCAGAGATCTATTCCTATGGAGGAGACGGCAGCTTCAGAAGGTGGGCTGAATGGCATTACATCCCTGCTGAACTCCTTCCCCTTCCCAGACTCTAACCTCCCTAGGGCCACCCCCAGATATCCAGGAATTTCTTTGTGCTGGAGTTAGGAACTCTATCCATTGCCAGGCATCAAGTATTGCAAAGTCAAGTTGTTACAAGTCAAGATGTGTGTATCTACATGTGAACCAGCAATTTAGCCCTCCCAGGAGAACACATTGTATCTCCAAACTCTAAACATCCTGTCTCTAGATGTGGGAGGCTTTGATGCCCCAGAAGAGAAAAAAGACTGGCAGTATCTCAGAACTGAAAGATGATAAAAGATGCCATGCTTCAAACAAATGGGAGTTTCTGCTTAGTAAGATGTACTGAATTAAAACTGGCAGATGCTCATCTAGTAATGTAAACAACAGCAGGGGATACAGATATGCCGGGGGAGTTATTTACTACACTCCCTTACTCCAAATCCATGAAAAGCCTCCTGGAACATTTGAGGATGGTATAATTTCTGGTATGAATGAATAAATGTTTATCATTGAAATCATTGGCCATAACAATATTTGCAGTGTTTATACAACAACAAAAGCATTGACCAGAACCACAGGAAAATCAACATCCAGAATAAGGGGAAGATCGATATACAAACAGTGCCATTACATCATTTCATGTTGCCTCTTGCAGAGTGATATTGTCTTGGTCAGCCTCTGCTTGCTGTCCTGTCCAGGGGTCCAGTCCAGGGGTCCATAATGTCTGTGTGTGCTTTGGGGATTTTGAGAATGGGAAGCGGGCAAGGACTACCACAAAATGGCTGCCATGGGAAGCAATGACAAAATGGTTGCCAAGGAGTGTTGGGATCAGTCACCAAAACTTGGGAGGTTGCAAGCCAAGCATCCTCCTACGCTGTGTTTCTGAATACGGGCTCCCTGTAAATACAAAAGGGATCATGGGTGGTCCTGTTAAGAGAAATTCTCTTAATTCCTCTTTACCCAGTTTCTCCCTGAAATCCAACAACCCATTTATTTTCCCCTTTTTAGGAACTTGGAGTCTGTTTCTAATCAATTCTGTTTTGATTGAAACAGAAATTCAAAGAGACCAGGGGCAGGAAGGAAGGTTCTGCGAAATTCTGACATTTCAGTCTGTTGATGCTCAGAGGCAGGCAATGCCTTCCCAAACCTTCCTATCCTTCTGCTAGGGCATCACCCTGTCGTGAATAACATAAAACAACTGCAATGGCTGAAAAGAATGCATTGATTTCTCTACAATGAGTAATAAATGAGAAACAAAAGAGAAATCCATCTTTTAAAAGAGAAAAAAGGAGAATAAGAGGCATCAATAGCTATATCTAAAAAGTACATTTCAGAAAATGAAATGCATCCCCATAACTACACTACTTATGAGCTCTTCTGAAGCACTTCCTACTCCATGGAGATGGAGGCAAGCCAGGACAGGCTCTGGGCTTTGGAGAAGAGAAACTTTGTCAAACAAATGGACAACAGGAAGCCCACTGGCAGCTGCCCACCCCTGGGCCCCGCATTGGGGGGTCACTTATCTAGTCAGTTTCACCACTAGACTATAGCTATTATCTGAGAAGTGGCTGCAGTTAGAACACAGGATAGAATGTAGCAGTCAAGCTTCCAGTGCTGGATTGGCAATGGTGCAACAGGATAACAGAATGAATGGCAAAGGTCCCTCGGCAGTCTTTCTTATACACTCTTGAAATAATAGCAAACATCCGCAGCTCTGTGCAGCAGACAAATTCATCAGAAGAATCAGTATACTGGAACCTAAATCATAAAACAGCAGCAGAACCCCAGATTGGTAGCAGCACACCAGTAGGTATAAAAACAGCAATCAAACAATAACACTTGCAATCAACAGGGGAAAAAATCAGAAAGATCAACATATCAAACATCAGTTTGAGGTGAAGACATGAAATGACTTTATGTTGAGTCAGACCCTTAGTCTATCAAGGCCGTGCTTTCTGTTCCAACTGACAGTGGCTCTCCAGGGTCTAAAGTAGAGGTCTTTCGTATCACCTACTGCCTCATCCTTTCTAAACTCATGATTCTGGGGACTGAAACTGGGATCTTCTGTGGGCAAAGCAGATGCTTGATCACAGATCTGTATTTCCTGCAGTCAGGTGACTTGCTGTTTCTATCTGTGCTAATTCATTTTTACAATGGATCATTCAAACAAGTTAGTCTTTGCTTGTGGCTTCAGTCCACGAGAGATGAGCATGCATGTGTGGGTGACCATGTGTGCTGCTGTAATAGCTACATGCCACCATCCACGTAATGATAAAAATCCAGAGAGGATCTTTCATGGACCATCCAAGCAGGCATAATTTAGGTAGCCCATCATTTAGCACAGTTTCAGGATTATGTGCTGTTTAGGCTGTCTTGATAAGAAAAAGAAATGCATCAACGAAAGTTTCTTTCATGCTAAGATTGTTGGTGCAAAGTCGAAT
This sequence comes from Gekko gecko, assembly GCA_029375565.1. Lineage (NCBI taxonomy): Eukaryota > Metazoa > Chordata > Lepidosauria > Squamata > Gekkonidae > Gekko > Gekko gecko. The sequence continues at coordinate 95,598,844 of JAPDNY010000009.1, forward strand.
GGTAATGGATACTGCTTTCCTCTTGACAGTGTAAAAAGAGCCAAGACGCTTATACGTTCCAGCTTTGGGGAAAAAACGAGGATTAGATTTTTCCATGTTTAGCTTTGTCTTAAATATCTAAAAGATTATACTCTTGTTACAGTCAAAGATCAGCTGCGCAGCTTTCTTTTTTCCCCTTTGGTTATTAGCCCCTTAGGTACGGCTTTGTAATCAAAGAGAGGTCAACTGTATCAAAATAGCCGAATGCCAGAATGTATTTGGCACCGGTCCTTCCCCAAAGATTTTGTTATGAAGTGTTACTTCAGGGGGAGAAAAAAAAGGCCACTGAGTATTGTTCAAAATTACTTTACAAGGCTCAAATCATAAATTCACTCTGGTCAACTGTACAAAGTAGTGCAAAACTTGGAACGATGTGCTAATCAGAGTTACTAATGTACCCAGTGGTAGAAAAACAACAAGGAATCCTTTCCGTTAGATAAAATGCTGACAACCAAATGTGCTGACAGTGCATGAGCCATAGAGGAAATATAATTTGACCACAAAAGAGAATTCCATTTTGATTGTCCGGAGACCATATGTGAAATGTTGAACACTGAACGTGTTTTTTATCGGTATCCCTTTTTAAAAAACCAAAGTAAGGGTTTCAGTTTGGAAGACATCACAGTTAATTTTGTGGAGTCAAAGAGATGTCACACCGTGCTGTAAATTCTGTGCAATGGACACAGTCTTTACCAGGCATCCACGGCAGATCCTTCTAGCAGGTTTTTGGGACTGTTGGCATAGCACAGGGGGGCACAGCAGCCATTGCTGAGAAATCAGCAACCTCTTCAAAAATGTAGCAAAAGGACAGGCTGTTTCTCCCTCTGGGCAAGGGGAAACAGTTTATTGTCAACCTTGAAAACAACATTGTCCTAAAAATACTGGGTTTGTAAATTCCCCGCTGAAGAGGAAATGCTTTGAAGATTAGAGCCATAAACCCCACCATTCCCTTTGTTTTAGCATCTGTATCTGTCAGGTAGCTCTCTACATTGTGCTATTTACAGCTAGTCTGAGGGCTTCTTTTCAGTTGAAATCTCTGAAGACTTTGGAGGGAAGCCAAAGGATTTTGATAAAAATGAGTGAAATTTCTCGCTGAAGCTTCACATTTTCCTAATTTATTTGTTTGGACAGAAGAAGGGGAAGGAACTAAATTCGGAGAAAAGGGATAGTCGTACTGCTTTGTTTCTAACGTTATCCTAACAGGGGTACCAAATCCGTAAATTTCTTTTTCTTTTATCCTTCACTTATGTTCAAGGAGCCCAAATTCTTCTCAGCTGAATTCTTTAAAAAAAAAAAACAACCCAACAACCTGAATTTGCTTTTTCTGACAAATTTTTGTGCACTGGTTTTCCATTGTGAGTTGAATGATTGTTTCATCGATTAATCACCTTATATTTTAGACTCAACATAAAAAGCTGGTTACTGAGTGAGACTATTAGACCATTTAAATCAGTATTGCCTACTTTTGCTCTCTAGATCTCGAGTAGTTAACTTCTGTAGCTCTGCTACATGAGATCTTCTGAATTAGGGATACCAAGGATTGAACAAGGGATTTTCTGTATGCATTTCGTATCATAGGCTGTTCTATTGAGTCCCATCACCAATCACCCTGAATAGCTATATCTCAGGATTAGCCCTGGGTGCAGAATCCATGATGTACTGTTGAGTACTGTTCTGCATTGTATGAATACTATACATTCCTAGAAAGCATACATTCCTATACATTCCTAGAAAGCATGATGGCAACCAATATAACAGGACAACTTCATCATGCAAATCTATTACATGAGCAGTGTTGATTGGGCTGGAAAAAGAAAAAAAATGCCTAAACTCTGTCCTCCAGGTCGAGACCTCGAAGTACATTTGTTGCACAACCCGGCTTATTGGATAGAGTTGCTGCCAATTAACTTTCAGGGCTTCCTAGCTGTGGTGTGCCTTGCTTCAGAACGTTATAGCATGCAGATGTGCCATATAATATACATTATACATACAAAATCAAAGTGATAGGTATGACATTAAAGGATAGCAACACTTTTTCTTTTCTTCATGAGGTAATAGTGGACAAACTAACTTTTTGTTGTTTTTTTTCGTTTTCCCCCTCATAGTAGCAGGCCCCTGTGACAGAGCACTGTTTGCTTTGGAAAGGCTCCCCACTTTCAAAGGCAGTTTGCCATTTGGCATGGAAGCTGCTGCTTGTGAAACACTAGTTCCCAAACGTCTCTGGGTATGCATATCTAGATGTGTGCTTCTTTGGATCTTGTTCTGAAAATGGATTGTGTAAAAGAAGCCAAAACCATTGGCTCTTCAGTGGCCTTTTACCATTTAGAGATCCTACCAATTTGCCAACCAGTTTAGGCATGTTTCATTAACGTATGCTCTAACTGTTGTATTCCTAACATTTCCAGGCTGGTGGTTTGATGCCTGCGGGCCTTCCAATCTCAATGGAATGTTCTACTCAGCTGGACAGCACCATGGAAAAATAAATGGAATAAAATGGCATTACTTCAAAGGCCCCAGCTATTCATTACGGTCCACAGCTATGATGATCCGGCCATTAGACTTCTGAACACACTGAGCAGAAGCAAGAGTAATGTGGAGTATAGATACCAAGTTCTGGAGAACTTCTTACATAACCTTCAGAAACAGGAGGTGGGAACTTCCTGAAAGCATTGGATGGCCGCCATACTCAGATCTCATGGCACAGACTGTGGTACATGGTCACGTGTCACCGTGAAACACACCACCTGTGGATCAAGCAGTGGCTGCTTTGCCTATGAGAAGAAGGCTATTATGACTGTTCTGTGGACAACATTCTGTGGTTCAGTTGCCACAAATGATTCCAATATCTATCAGTGGAGTCTCTCTCTTTTTTTTTTACTTTGTGCAAAAGTCATCAGAATTACCAGACTACACAGATACAGTATGAAGTTTTGTAAAGCATAAAATCAGTCATAATCAATGGCGGGGGGAAGATGCTTTTTCAGCCGTGAAACTGATGTTGAATCTATGCAAGCACACAAGTATTTATTTGAATTGGTATACATGCCTTAAAAATGTAAAAGAGAGCTGCTGTTGCTTGGTATCAGTAAAGGAAAAAAATCAGATGGATAACTTTTCTCTAACATTAGGTCAATGTGGTATGTCAGAGTGATTTTTCATTAAGCCCTTTTCAGATATGAAACATGTCCCCTAATAAAGAGACGGTGAGTCATCACAGACAGAGAATGATAAGAACAATATTCAAAGAATTGTCAATTGCCCTGCATGGCCAGGGTGAAGTAAAAGTAGGTAATCCAGATAATTGGCATAATCCTTCAACCAGGATTTGTAGCACGATAACAAAAGAAAGCAAGGATTTTTCTTGCTGACGGCTTCAGCTTTGGCCTGCATCAAAACCGGTTGGAATGTCGCATATTATATATATATATAAGATATTAAAGGAGTTTTAAAGAAGGTGAAATAGAGGTTATTTTGCATATCTAATTTCTTTGAAACACACATACACAAAAATATGGTGTGTGAGCAGATGGCATAAACCACACATTTTAATTGGATTTGGTTCATATTATAGTGCTCTTTTATTTCTTTCTTTTTGCATGTGCACATTTTAGAGTTAATTCTTTCTAAATTGTTATTAGTCCTTTATTTCTTCTCTGTCTTACTCATTTCCAAGCAATTGCCAGTGCAAAAAAGAACATATGGGGGGGGGTGGAATAATTATCATTACAGATTAAAAATGCTGTCAGCGCTATCCAACCACTGTTCAGCAATATTTGGTCCTATTGAGTCAATGATAAAATCAAGCACATGCTTAATTCTTTCTCACTCGGATCAGTGGGACTTAAAGGTATTTATCTGGATTGAGCTTTGTATGTTTAACTACAGTAAAAATGAAAGGTTGAATTTGTACATTCAGTCTTCGGCTTCCATGGTTTTTAAAAAAGCAGGTTATCTTATTCAAGAGTTAAGTTTTTGTTCCCTGTTCAAAACATTTCTGACAAATGCACATCAAGGGTACAATACAGTCTCTGATGCACATTAAGTATTACTTTGGACAGATGGTTGACTCAAAGGTGAAAGTCGTATATATGTCTTGCTTTGTGCATGGACTTCACTGACTGTGTAAAATGGTGTCACATGGGAGCTGGCCTTTCATACATATATGATGCTGTTTTATAGTGAATCTGCCTATTGTCCTATCTAACCCAGTACTGGCTACTCATACTGTGAGTGGCTATTCAGGGCACTGAAAAGAAGACCTCTCCTTGAGATCTTTGATTTTAACAGGGAATGAATTTGAGAACTTTGGTATGTGAAGCATGAGCTCTACCACATATGCTGTTTAAAATTAATTTCTGTGATCACATCGTTCCTTTTTAGAGAAGGGTCCTGGAACTCAGTTGATTTCACCAGTATATTTGTATGTGTACAAACACCTGGCTCACACTTTATGTGATTTGTTCAATGGCACACTTATGCCTACATTTCTACTACACACGAACACTTATCGTGGGCTGAACAGGAGCTATCCCCCTGTGTTCCCATGCATTTTGATTTCCCCACAGAAATGAGTGGAGAAACCCATATTCGTAAAACTGGTTCCAATACCTGGCCCTTAGTGAAAACATGTGGGCATGCATGCCATTGAGTAAGCGACATCATCTGCATATACTAAACAAAGAACATTCCTTATAATGCATGTGCTAATTGGGTCCTTCTTCTGTAAGCACTGGATTATCATGGTACGTATGGGCTTTTCCATATATTGGTAGAATCTGGATTAGCAGGGAATATTTTATAATGGAATATATTTTCAGAGTCAGTGTCTCTGCAGAAAATCCGTACTCTAAGGGCAATACACTATTTGTTCATACTGAAAACGGAATACACAAAATTTACTTTCATTGTTGGCTGTTCAACATATGGCATTTTGACTATATGGCTGACAGTCTTGTTTGGGGACTAACCTTACCCATCTATATACACTGCCACGTGCAAAGATCCTGTATCTTTAGGAAAGGTTTCTTTGCACTGATATATGTGACAAAATAAGCAGATTTATATCTTCCACACCAAGGTTGTGGCTGAGGTTTAATCTTATTGTGGAACCAAGGAAGTAAGAGTCTACTGTCTCCATCAAGATCCATTCTGCCCCACCATACTTTCAATCCTTGCTTGTTTCATTTTTGCAGAGTAACATAGCCCATACCAACATCATTTTGTTCCTGAAACCACCCCCACCCCCACCCCCACCCCCAGCATTCTTTGGTATGCAATTTCCCTGACTACATCAGAAACTTACTTCTAAGTTCTTCAGCGAGTGAGCATTAAAGGCTGGTGTCACATGTATGGTTGAGGTCATAGGAGGCCAAGCATAGATATCTTTCTTGGGTTAGGGCAATGCAACTTTGCATTGGTGCAGTGGTATGCTGTGTCATCAGTCTTGGGGCAGCAGGACCACTCAGAAGTAATCTTCTATATTGGTTCTACCATATATTTGAGAGTTATATTGGTATTGGCTTTACCATATATTAGAGTTGGCGCTACCATATATTTGAGAGTTGTACAATTTCCTGCGCTATTGGGATTACCTCTAGGATTTCAAGTAGGTTTCTGACCATTCCACAGTTCCCATCACTGTACATTGTTCCCCCTCTATTTAGGGAAATATCCTGTATAAGCCTTGAAGTGGGAACATGATTGGGTGCACCCAAGCTATTAGCCTATTTTTTAATGCAAGAAAAGGTATTGATGTGTTTCTAATTCTGTGTTTGATACAACTGAATATGTGTCCTCTTAATCCACAATTGGGCAGATTTCTTCCATTTATGGAAATGAAACTTGCATAGATTTTGTAACAAAAACATGGAAGGAACAAGGGAACACCACAGGGTTTTTACAACTGTGACAGCCCAATGTTTTTCAAGTTAAGTTCTTTGTATTTATGTTATCAGTATGTATTTCTTTTTTCATAATCCTGCCTGAGGGGTTAATTTGTTGTGTTCTGCTAGTAAAATTTCCCAACAATTCTTTACTCAGCGGTTCTTTCATACCACTGCTTTGACGCTCTTTCCAGCAGTGTTCATTTGTGTGCAAAAATTGTGGTTCTCCTCAAAAGATGTAATTTTTAAATGCCTCTAAATCAGGAATGCCATTGTGTAGATTGGATTGCAAAGGACAAAAAGGAAAAGAACAGAAATATCAACACGCAAGCATTATATTTACCCTTTATTTATCTCCATTTGAGCAAATGGGGACATGGTTTCCTATTCTTTATAATAAAATGTGTAAAAGACATTAGTTGGCTCCCTTGTTTGCTTTATTTGGAGTGTACACACTTGTAGTATCTTCACATTTTCATTCTAAATAGAACAATATTCAGAAGTTCAGACCACTGATAAAGGAGCATAATGACAAAAGAACAGCTATGCTGGATCAGACCAATCGAGCATCCTGTTTCACAGCTTAGTCACCACTCGATGCTCCCAGAAGGCATACAAATAGCACACCTAAACCTCTGCCTATGGTAGCTTCCCAGCACTGGTATTTAGGAGGTAACTGCTTCTGAATCCAGAGATTCCATTTAGTCATTGTGACCAATAGCCATTGTGATAGACCTATCCTCCATGAATTGATTGGCTAATCAGTTTTTAAAGCCAAACAAACTCGATCTACTGCAATCAACTTTATAAGGTACCTGTCAGTTCTAGTATTGTGGGAAAGGATGGAAAAAGTACTTTATCCAGCTCACACTTAATTTGATGAAGGTTTATCATCCCTCTACTTTCACCATCTTTCCCCTAAACTAAACACTTCCCTAATATTCTTTAATCAGTACTTCATGCATGAAGCCCAACAGAGACCAGCTAAAAGTCTTTTACCCAGATCCCAGCCATTGTTTTATAAATGTTTTACAAGGATGGAGGGGACACTTTCAACATCTCTTTGTAATAGATTTGTCCTCTTTTTTCATCTAGGGAATGTAAGCACAATTAGACAATCTTCATTGTACAGGTCAAAAGCGGCTCAGCTTTGTATCAATAGGAAAGCCAAGGTGCGATGCATCCAAGCACTTTAGCTTTTCACAAACAACGTCAAACTATCATTCCACTTAAGAATTAGAGGCTTTGCCATTCACTAAGCTGAAAAGGCCCTTTCAATGCACTGAAAATAATTACTAAGGTTTTGATCTGGGTTGAAGGAATATTCAATCAGCTGCAAGTGTTTTATGCTTTTATAAAGGTTTAACTGTGCTGAAATACTACTAAGAGATGGTAGAACCAATGAGTAAAATGAATGTGATGGGGAGGTGCCAGGAAGGTTTCTTATGAAGAAATGCTGAAGCTCTGACATAGTTCTGCTCAATCATTCACCAGTTCCACTCACATTTACTTCATTTATATCCCATCATACTCCCCAACGGGGACCCCAAAGAGGTTACACCATAATGGTTTCCTCCATTTTATCTCCACAACAACCTGGTGAGGTCGGTCTGGCTGAGAATGTATAATTGGACCAAGGTTACCCAGACAACTCCATGACCAAGTAGGGATTCAAACCTAGTCCTCCCAGCTACTCATCCAATCCTTTTAACCACTACACCACACTGGATCTCGTGATGCCATGGTCATGAGTCACAGTTCCAGAAACATTTCACCAGATGATTCATCTCATGTGCCAACAGCTCAAACCTGCCCAACAGTGTATTTATGTTTATTTATTTATTTCATCAGATTTATAGCCCGCCTTCACCACCTTGTAGGCTCAGGGCAGGTAACAGCATATATATCTCTGCAATTAATGCAGACTGACAATATTAAAAACATATTACAATACTCAATTTAAAATCCATAAAATCATCATCCTAGTACCATTAAAACATCTGCATTAAACAACAACATGCCTGCACAGCAAATGATGTGGTCCCAGTCTGGCTTTCAGGATCTGCAGTCCTGGGGGGGAAGGCCTAATCAAATGGATGCCCACATACACATAGACATAAAAGCACTACATGTATTGACTGCCCCTCCCCAATGCTACCAAGTGAAGAATGAAATAATTAGGAAGATACCATAAAAATAAAGAATTCCATGGGGAAATGCATTCCTTATGTCTCTCTGAATCTGACTGACAGCTTGATTATTAATGGGGAGAAATAGAGTGATCTATATACCTTAACGTCTGTACCCAACCATGACCCTGGATGGAGACTGATTTCACCTATTGTGCAGGCACAAAAGTAACCATCAGATATAAGGACAATAAACTTATCTACCACAGCTACCTTGCAGCTGCAAAACTGCCTAGCTTAGTTGTTGAATTAGGAAGTAAATAGTAAGTCTATATAGATAGGAACTCTTGGTCTGGGGCAAGTGATGCTTGGTATTCTTGGTGCTTGGGGGGGCAACAGTGGGAGGGCTTCTAGTGTCCTGGCCCCACTGCTGGACCTCCTGATGGCTCCTGGTAATTTTGGCCACTGAGCAACAGAGTGTTGGACTAGATGGGCCATTGGCCTGATCCAACATTGGCTTCTCTTATGTTCTTAGGTTAAGCTGATCCAAGGCTTGACCCGCAAATAGGCTGCACTGCTCAAAAAGATTGACCATGTTTGGTGCAATATGATGTCATTGTGTCCCCCGTAATACATGGCTTGGAAAATTCGAGTGGTTTCTTCTAAATGGAAAGAAAATCAGCTTCTGTTACCTAAAATCAGGAGGGAATGCATAGGTTTGGATATACAGAAGCATCTCCATGGATGTAAGGATTTCCTCCCACAAAACATGACTTTATCACCTCCGTCTCCAAATGCCCCACAAAATGATGGTCTTGTGAGGACATTTGGATGGGCATTTTGGACTGCACGGGAGGGGAAAGGCAAGGAAGTCACACTTCATAAGCAGAAATGGAAATTCTTTCAGTGGATGAAAGCTGCGAACTGTTATATAAACAGGAGTCTTGTGACCCCCTTAGGCGAACATGGTTTTTATTCTAGCATGAGGCATAATAACCTTAATAGTTCCAGAAGACTTCTTGGGTGGCACAAGACATGGCTACTTCTATGGAACTTATACTGTGAGTTACTATATTTAATTATGATCCTGATACACAATCATAACTAGGCACAGATGAAAATGGGTAGCCCTGTTAGTCTGTCTGAAGTGGTAGAAAAGAGCAAGAGTCCAATAGTTCCTTAAAGACTAACACAATTTGTGGCAGGGTAGGAGCTTTTCGTGAGTCACTGCTCACTTCTTCAGATCTGAAGACTCACGAAAGCTCATACCCTATCACAAATTTTGTTAGTCTTTAAGGTGCTACTGGACACTTACTCTTTTTTTGTAACTAGGCATGTCATTCACAGTATAATTAAAATAATATTAATTCAAATTAGACAAATATTTCCCCCCCCAAAATTTTGTTCAACCCTTGGTCTGAAAAGTGGTTGGGGGGGGGGCAGAAGGCAGGAAGAAAGAAGTAAAAGCCATGAGAAACAATCAAGTGTCATTCTTTAAAGGAATTGTAGTACAGAGGGCCACCTTTAAGAAATTTGTATAGTATAGTCTTGGGTTCTGCCCCCCCCCGGGGCTGTTATGTTGAGGCTTGTGTGATTGGATTAGGGTTGCCATGTTTCTGCTTGGAGTGGGAGACTTCCTGCCCCCACTCCTCACAGGCCCTTCCGGCTGCTGCTCAAGAGGGTGGTGGGAGAAAAAAGGGAAGTGGAAGAAGGGGATTGATCACCAACATCCTGATGCACTGGTGGCATGACTGGAAAACTGGAAATTATGTCGATGCACTTAAACATTCAGTGAAAACTCCCCAGTGGTGAGTCTCCTACAAGTTGCCAGCCTTGTACTGGCAAACCTAGGCCAGATCCTCCCCTAGGTCAAAACATCACATGGAAAATGGAGATGTGTGTAGGGCTGCCAAATCTACTGAGGGAATTCCTAGATATTTGAGGGTGGTACTTGAGGAGTGCTGAGTTTGGGAAGAGGAGGGAGTTCAGCAGGGCTGTGGTGGAATGGAGTCCACCTTCCAAAGCTGCTGTTTCCTCCAGGGAAACTGATCTCTGTAGTTTGGAGATCAGCTGTAATTCTGGAAGAACTGCAGGTCCCAACTAGATCTAGGCAACCCCACATCTGACTAGACTAGAATGACTTCTTGTTCAAATGATGGCCTCTTTGAAATCAGGTCCTTGGATCCAAAATGTGAGCAAAGTTCTGGTTGTGAAACTGGGCTCTTCCTTTCTGAAAGCCTTTCTCATGAGGATGGGGGGAATCTCTGAGAGGGAGATACAGGCAGGTTGCAGCTGGAGAGGGAATCCGGGAGCCAGTTTGGTGTAGTGGTTAAGAGCACGGATTCTAATCTGGGAGAACCGGGCTTGATCCGCCATTCCTCCACATGCAACTGCTGGTGGGACCTTGGGTCAGTCATAAGTACTTTCAGAAAGCTGTTCTCTCAAGGGCAGTTCTCAAGAGAACTCTCTCTGCCCGACCTACCTCACAGGGTGTCTGTTGTGAGGAGAGGAAGGGAAAGGGATTGTAAGCCACTACCTTTGGGTAGTGAAGAGTGCAATATAAATCCAGTCTCTTCTCTTCTCTCTTCCTGTGGGATGCAGCTACTCACTCTTGTAGGACCAAAGTGCTGCTTGTGCAAGAAGCTCTGCCAAACTGGATTCCAGCCAGGATGTTCTTCACACTTGCAACCATTCAAACAAGCAGCCACCACAACCTGAAGCAATCCAGAGGACGCTCTTATTTCTGAGCCTTGCACTACTTCAGTCTTGCACTAATGGGGAAGTCTCTGCTGAATTCAGAATATGGGTAGGCCTTCTCGTGCTTGCCCATAGCTTTATAACTAGGCCTTGCATGTGAATGGAGAGCTTTATAATAACTCTTCGTGCATTGAACTGTCAGGAGGCATCATGCTCTAAAATGCAAGACACAAAACAGAAAGCTTCCCCTTTCTTAAAAAGACTTCCGTGCCGGGGGGGTAGGGTTGGGGGGTGGTCTTAAGAAACAGACAGTCCATATTTTCACCCTGACTCAGGAGCCCATCAGTCAGATAAATCAGCTTCGGATAATATTTATCCTTCTACATTTAGATGTCAATCCACCCTCTTGCAGCCCTTTTAATGCTTAAATTTAGAAGCACTGTCTGCTCTCAAGGAAACTACAGATCTCAGATTTGTTCATTTCAGATGCATTGCTGAGCTGCTCATTTATTTTCGCGGAGGGCAATGGAGCAGAACTCCTTTATGTATATTTTCTTTTCTTTTTGCGAGGCAAGACTATTTTTTCCTCCATGAAAAGGTTTGGCTTTAGATTTTGCCACACATCCAGCGTGGCTAATGATGCCTTTTCTCTTCTGGAAATGCAAGGCTTTATCAACTGCTCTCCTAAGGGTGGTGCCTAGGATTGCCAGGCTGGGAAATACCTGGAGATTTGGGGGGGGTGGAACCTGAGGAGGATGCGGTTTGGGAAGGGACATCAATGGGGTATAACGCCGTAAATACAAATTTCCAAAGTGGCCATTTTCTCCAGGTGAACTGATCTCCCACACCTAGAGATCAGTTGTAATAGTGGGAGATCTCCAGCCACCTTCTGGAGGCTAGTTCAAGCCACAAATGGACCACAGTGACTAACCAAAGGTTGCACCCCACCAATGTTCACTGTGACAAAATTGATTCTATTCCAGTCACAGTCCACAAACTAGTTCCTTTTTTCATTCCTTTATTTTACATCATGCAGTGCGGCTGCTGCTTCCAGACAATTGCCACACAACTACGGATTTCCTAGGTAAATGTTCCGTTTCCCCCCAATGCTTCATCAGGTCGCTTTTTTATACATGGAGCTGATGCTCTAAGTCTCCTACTCAGAGTTAACCTTGTGTTTCCCTTTGGCATCTGAGGGCTGTCAACCTCCTGGAGGCTGGCAACCCTACTGGTGCCACATTCAATCATCACAATTCATGTTCCACAAGTACAGGGACCTTTTGTATCTGGAATCAGTGGGGTTTGCTGTCTTTAAAAGAGTAGAGTGGCATTTGTTTGTTTGTTTTAGTATAACATTTATATCCCACTTTTCCTCGTGGTTTAAGGTGGCTTAGAATAAAAGTTAAAATCATTTTCAGAAATAAAATGAAACAACAACTCCCAACTCTCCCCCCCCCTTAAAAGAAACATGACAATTCAGACTCACTGGCAAACAGGCAGACCTTGTAGCGCCTCCTAAAGTTCTCCAAGGAGGGAGCACATCTCATCTCCTCAGGGAACCCATTCCACAAAGCCAGGTCCATAATGGAAAAGGCCCAGGCTCTGGTCAATGTCAGACAGGCCACCCTAACTGGTGGTACAGCCAACAGAGAGCTGCCTGATTATTGTAGTTGGTACACAAGTAAGGTAAATCTCTATGCTCCAAGAAATAAGGAGTCCTTAGTCTTGTTGAACCCATGGAAACTTTGGAGAGTTTGAAAACAGGTAGTGGGGTAGTGGGTGATGGGCAGCATAATAAAATAGCTGCCATGGAGATTTCAGTCAAGCACAAAACACTGGGAGTTTCAACAGAATGTTAGGAGGTTCTAGGGGAACATCCTCTTACAATGGAGCAGCTTTTTCCAAAAGAGTGCTCCCTATGAAGTGGAGGGAAGAGAGAACTGGCTCTTTGCTTTGTGGGGAAAATGCTTGAGCAAGGCTTTTTTTGGAGGGAAAAGAGGTGCCGGAACTCTCAAGAGAGGGAAATGAAATTTTCAATCTGTATACTGAAAACTCATGAACTTCTAAACATTTTAAAAAGAATTTTGTCAAAGAGATTCCAGAACTCCGTCCCAGTGCATTCCCCCAGGAAAAAAAAAGCTCTGTGCTTGAGAAAGAACAAGGGAGTGCCATGAAATGCCCTGTTGGACACTATGTTGAGGATTTTTTCTGTCCTTATAAACCAGGGTAGAACCACTTCCAGAGCTGCAAAAGAATGTCTTCATGGCATGTCATATGCTTTTGATCAGAAATGTAGGGTGGTTCCCAAAGAAAAGCACAATCAAAGGAAGAAGAAGAAGAAGAAGAGATTGGATTTATACCCTGCCCTTCACTACCTGAAGGAGTCTCAATCCCTTTCCCTTCCCCTCCCCACAACAAACACACTGTGAGGTAGGGGGGGCTGAGAGAGCTCTCTCAAGAACTGCCCTTGAGAGAACAGCTTGGAAAGAACTTATGACTGACCCAAGGTCACATCAGCAGCTGCATGTGAAAGAATGGGGAATCAAGCTTGGTTCTCCCAGATAGAGTCTGTGCTCCGAGTCCTAACCACTACACCAAACTGGAACAAAAGCCATAGTCCATCTGGGACATTATCACAATCAACTAAGGGCCAAACTAGATGCTCATTTTTGGGGTCTGGGTTCCCTGCAGCCACACAGCAGCTGCGAGGAATGCCTATTAAAAAAATAAAGCAGTCTGTTTGGGCTCAGAATACCGCCACAGTGGGAGGATGGGCTCCTGCCTCCCCACTCCATTTTCTGTGCTAAAACACTGGGGGGGTTGCCCTCTTTTGCTGTTACACTTGGGAGTACTGTGCAAGTGGAACAGCAAGAAGAGGGAAATAACTCAAACCCCCCCCCCCCATCGTGCTGTGTCATCACAGAAAATGGATGGGGCTGGAGGCAGGAGCCTTTGCTCCCCCCATGGTGATGTTCTGAGACCAAACAGGCTCTGCTTAATTTTTACTAGGCATTCCTTACAGCTGCAGAGAGACTGCAGGGAAACACAGACCCAACCCTTTTAAAAAGTGAATGTCTAGTTTGGGTCAAAGACACCAGCTGTGCAAGTGTCTAGAAGTTACTAGTTCCACATGCTCGGGACTAATGCAGGCCAGCTTGCATAGAGCAGGCACAAGTTGAAGGGCCTGGCCCATAACAGATATCTGATGCATTCTCAGAGTGCATACTTCTCACTAAATCAGAACCATGTGAGCACAACAGAAGCTCTGTTCATGTTACAGTGAAAGAATGTACATCCTGCGTGTACAAGCATGCATCTGTTTGTATGAAAAAGCCAATGTGCAGTCACTTTACAAACGAAACCAGGAGCTAGTAAGTACCTGGATAAGAGTGTAGTTTCAGTCACACATTCAGCTGTACATATACTGAATGTAACATGAGGATTATTCAACACAAATATAAAGAAAAATCACAGATTGTTATATGTATTCAGTGTAACTTGTGAATAGGGCCAGAATCCGTGACTGCAGGAAAACAACATCCAATAATCCACTGATTTCTATATGGAAAGGCAATTATATTCTCAGCATGGCAGTGCATATGTTTCTTTTGCTGAAAGAAAAGAGCTCAAATGTCCAATTTAGAAGGCATTCAAAATGCCCTCTCCAGATTGCCATTTCATCCAATATTTAAGGCTGCTGTCCTAATAATACTTAGCATTTATTTATTTTTATTTATTAAAACATGATGCTTTGCCTTGTGGTTCAAGGTGGCTTATAGGTCATTTTAGTGTTCAAAGCACATCACACACATTCCTTCCTTGTATTCCTCACAATAGCCCTGTAAAGTAGGCTAACACCATTATTCCCATTCTGCCAATGGAAAGCTGAGGTTAAAAGAGATTGGCTTGCCTAAGGTGAGTGAGTCTGTACACCCTGGTTTATAGAGCATTTCTTACTCCTGCAGACAGACTTCAAATTAGTGCAGAATGCTGAGGCCTATCACTTTGCTGTTTTGCATCTGTCATCTCTTTCTGCTTCCTATTCTGTCCTCCACTTGTACCTGCATCATGAAGCTAAAGTCCAAGGTAAATAGGGTTACCATCCCCCCCCCCAATTAGGGCAGGGGTTCCCTTAATTTCAGGGCCCCAAGCCACAACTGGCCAACTGGCCAGCGGGGGGGAACCCTGCCCCCGAAGAGCCCCACCACACCTGGCGTGCCTGTTGTGATGATATCACCCAGAGGTGACATCATCATGCCAGGCATGCCGCACAGAGGATGCTCTAGCATTTGGCTAAAAACTCTATGGTGGCCATAGAGTTTTTAGCCAAATGATAGAGCATCCCCTATATAATGTGCCCAGTGCAATGACATCACTTCCAGAAGATTTAGGGGAGCAGGCTGGAGCCCCCTGCCAGCAGAAGGTAAGGACCTGGCAACCCTAAAGATGAAGAGCCGGCCTGGCTCTGCTTGCTGAAACCTTTCCATATAGCTGCTTTTATGGTTTTTTATTACTGCTTTTAACTTCCAATGAAGCCTTTTCATGACTGTTTTATCAGCAATGTTGTGACTTTGATTATTGATGATTTTTATGATTTTATGTTTTATAGGGTTTTTTGGTTGTTGCTTTTACTTTATTAGCCACCTTAAGAAGGTCACATAGAATGGCATCCAAAATTATCTATAAACCAGTAAGAGAGCTCTGTGTGAGTGTCATGAATCCTGGCCCCCCAATGTACTTTGGACCACTGTTCTCAGATGATAACCAAGAAGAGCCAGATAACATTTTGAGGGAAGGCCAGGAAGCTCAGGGGACACCTGACACCACTGGACCACCTCCAAGCTCAGACACCCTGGATCCCAAGGCTTCAGTCAGATGACCTACCCTTGAAGGCTTAGCCCTGGGCAATGCTGCCAATGTCTCAGAATGAAATTAAAAGATGCTTGCTCCTTGGGAGGAAAGCTATGGCAAACCTAGACAGCATAATAAAAAGTAGAGACATCACCCTGCCAACAAAAGTCCGTATGGTTAAAGCAATGGTATTCCTAGTAGTAATGCATGGCTGCAGGAGTTGGACCATACGGAAGGCCGAGCACCAAAGAATAGATGCTTTTGAATTATGGTGCTGGAGAATCCCTTGGACTGCAAGGAGATCAAATCAGTCAATCCTAAAAGAAATCAAACTCGATGGTTCCCTGGAAGGCCAGATACTGAAGCTGAAGCTCAAATACTTTGGCCACCAAATGATAGGGGAGCACTCACAGGAGAAGACCCTGATGCTGGGAAAGACTGAGAGTCAAAGAAGAAGGGGACAGCAAAGGATGAGATGGTTAGACGGTGTTATCGATGCAGCAAACATGAAATTGAGCAAACTCCAGAGGATGATGGAAGACAGGGGGGCCTGGCATGATGTGGTCCATGGGATCACAAAGAGTCAGACTTCACCGTGCAACTGAACAACAACAACAACAAAGTCTCCAGCCTGGTAGGGCCAGAACTTGAACTACTGGTCCACCAAGTTCTGCTCCAACCTGGCAAGAGCAAGAGAGATGATGGGCCCATGAAGAGGCAATTCAGCTAGGAAGAAGTATCAGGCTGGCAGCCCGTGTTCTACCTACTGATCCAGATCACTGCTTAAGTGCACCTAGTGCTTTGCAGGATCAGGATCAGATGAAGGCCAGGAACAGTCAGGGCCTCTTACCTTCCAGGATACTTTTAAAGCCCAGGGCTAAACTATGTTGGAAATATGTGTGTTGCAAGGTCTAAAATTCAGTCAATACAGGGTTAAAGTGTGTTTACCTTGTGTGCTATTGTTTAAACTACCCTGGAAGGGAACCTGGCACAGAGCCAATGGGAAGAAAGCCTGGGAAATTGAAGCCTATTCATCATTGGTTAATGCATTCAGGTGATTTCCTTCTAGGGAACAAGAAGAACAAGTATCTCCATTGTTGTAGACCATGTGGTCAAAGTGTAAAGATGTAGTTGTAGGTGTCTCTGTTGTTTTGTAGATTTCCTGTGAATGCTTCCCTTAGAAATAAAACATAGAAGAAAATGCCTCCTCTCGAGTGAAGCAAAGATCCATTGCAATCTCTGAATATTTAACTATTTTGCCAATTTTCCAACAGACTAGAGTTGCCAGACCCCCCCCTTGGAGGTGGGGTTCCCCTACTGCCTGGTGTTGCCCCTAGTTGATGATCAGCTGGCTGGTGGGGGACCTTAACTGGAGAAAGAGAAAGGCTCAGGCCTTACCACTGAGTTTTTGCTCAAATACCAGAGTGCTGCCAGGAAGTTGCTAGTATGATGACTCACTTCCTGTGTGATGCCAGTGACAGGCCTGGGTTGTTCTCTTTCTCCAGGTGAGTCCCCACCATCCCCCATCAGTTGCCAGGAGGGATCTGGCACCCCTAGGCTAAGCATAAGAACATAAGAACGTAGGAGAAGCCAGTGTTGAATCAGGCCAATGGCCCATGTAGTCCAACACTCTGTCACACAGTGGCCAAAAATACCAGGTGCCATCAGGAGGTCCAGCAGTGGGGCCAGGACACTAGAAGCCCTCCCACTGCTGCCCTCCCCAGCACCAAGAATAGAGTGCATCACCTGCCCCAGACTGAGAGTTCCCATCTATACCTTGTGGCTAATAGCCACTGATGGACTTCTGCTCCATATGTTTATCTAATTCCCTCTTGAAACTGTCTATGCTTGTAGCTGCCACCACCTCCTATGGCAGTGAATTCCATATGTTACTCACTCTTTGGGTGAAGAAGTACTTCCTTTTATCTGTTCTAACCCAACTGCTCAGCAATTTCATTGACTGCCCATGAGTTCTTGTATTGTGAGAAGGGAGAAAAGTACTTCTTTCTCAACCTGCTCAATCCCATGCATAATCTTATAAACCTTGATCATGTCAGAGACCCTTGCTGGTTCAACCAATGTATATGGCTGTGCTTCCATGCTGCCTGTGAGACTAGATCCATCATCCAGCTACTGAAACTTCTTAAGACCCTTCCTATTGAAACCAGAATTGTGAGACAGCAGGATTCTGGGAGTACAGGCAATGCTGTAATGCTGTTTATACATTTTTTTTTATTCTGCCCTTCCTCCAAATAACTCAGGAAGGCATATATGTTGCCCCCCTAATTCTGGCCTCATATCAAACCTGTGAAGGCAGTTAGGCTGAGAGTAGGTGATTGACCTAAGGTCATCCAGTGTGCTTCATAGTTGTGATAGGATTGGAACCCAGATCTGCCAGATCCTAGTCCAACACACTAACTGCTATACATATGAACTTTCCAGAAATGCATTTAGATCTTCGTCAAAATGTTTGCACAGTGATGGTTATCCAGGCAGTATTGAACTGTTATAATACAGGTGCAGATGTTAGGGACTAATAGGTCTTCAGGGTGACTCATAGCCCATGATATTACCTGTATCTGGACCATTAAGTCCTTTTGAAGTTAACACAATCAAAGGCATAACCATAATTGTGCGGTGTGAGACTAACTTTTGCCTCTGAAATTTATCTTGACATAATTAGGATCTTTGGGATCCTAGTTGTTTTGATGTCTGCTGCCACCTATAGCATATTAAGAACATTTTAAGAGCTGAAGAAGAAAAATCTCTTCTCCAGTGGAAGGTGGAAATGCCCCTCAAAGGTCTGTTTCTTGGAGTCTGATATCCCCCCTCCCGAATATAGGGTAGTGACTTCCAAATTGGGAAATTCCTAGAGGTTTGAGAATGGAGCCTGAAGAGGGCAAGGTTGGGAGAGTGACCTCAGTGGGGTGTAATGCCCTCTGAAGTTGCCATTTTTCTCCAGGGGAACTGATCATGGTAGCAACCAGCTGTAATTGTAGGGAGATCTCCAGGCTCCACCTACCTGGAGGTTGGTCCCACCTGGAGGTTGGCATTTTGCACTCCCATGGGAACAGGATGGAGAATTATGCTCTGTGACTAAAACACTTTCCATTTGTGCAAATGCCAGTTGGGATCCAAACCATTCCCACCTGTAATCTCCCTTCCATTGACAAAGCTGGGATAGAATTCGCAACCATTGGACCTAAGGGATCCTCCCTGACAAACTGCAGAGATAAGAAAGGTGTCTCTCTTTCATGGGCCATTCCATTCTCACTTCCAAAGTAGGCCAACAGAGTCCTGATGACTGTTTCATCCCTCCTTCCCCACTCCACCCCCCAAGTTCCTGATATGGGTGGGAGTCAGGGATTATTTGAAAACCAAAACAGTGAGGAATGCTAAACCCTGGACATGTAGACACAAACTCAGCCCTTGGTTTATTCATTTTTCTTCCAATCCATGTGTAATTTAAATTACTTCAATTTCCATCTAGGAGTCAGCGCTAGGTCTCAGTGCAGGCCATGATAAAGCAGCCAGCTTTGGAGATTGAGGGCTTTATCTACTCACAGCCAAAGCATAGACACACAGAGAAAAAAAATCAAGTGCCAGGATCCCAAGACACAGTCAGATGAGAGATTCAGATTGCAGGCAGGTTCCAGAGAGCCAAAGTATACAGAAAGGAAACATGTCAGAGGGCCTGGGCTGGACAACATCCTCAGCCCCAGGGAGCACTTGCTTAAGACTTGTAGTGTTTGTGGCAACTCTGTTCCCTTAATCCAGGCCAGTGTTTTAGACTGCCCAAGTCTGATCCAGGACTTAGTGTGGGCAGGAACAGAATAAAAGGGAAATTGTTCTTACTGCAACTGTACACAGGGAAAGAATCTGAATTATTAAACTGTGCTCCTGTTTAAAACTGTGCTGCTCCTTATTCTGATGCCTAGCATTAAGGACACAGCAAGCTGAAGATGAGGTTCCAGAGCTTTATAATGACTGGCAGGAAGGTACTGGCACGCGAGATCAGATGAGCTGGCAGAAGTGGCAGCCTAGATGAAGCCCTAAATTGCTACCCAGAGATTGCCTGTGGTGCAGAGAATGCCTTAAAGCTGGCATCCCGATTTCAAGACTGCCCTCCTCCATGCTTTCCAGCAAGCTTTCTTTGAGAAAAATTAAACACCATGAACAGTGGAACACAAGAAAATCGGGCAGGATTCAGCATGGGCTTTAATTTCCTTTGACTGCATGGTCCATTTTTGTTTTAATCTATATCCATGTGGAGTTCTGCTCCCTGTATGAAGAGCTGGACTTGCATAATTGCCCCTTCAGCAGGTTAACTCTTTGCACCATATGCAATAAGGAATCACAGCTCCAAAGCTCCAAATACAAAAGAAAAAGCAAGCTGTATGCAAGCACTATACAGAATCAATGCTCAAAACACATAGAAAACACTGTGCTGGTATCAAACCATATATAAATGACAATGATACAAAGAAGAAGGAAAGGAGGTCCAAAAAAGTGCAGGTTGACGAAGGAAAGGAAATATTTCACTGCAACTGTAGAATATAGCACTAAAGCATATGATGTGGGTTTTATGAAGTGAAATGATCTTCGCTATCATACTTTATGACGAATGAAACTTAGAAGACATCTTACTGTTTCATGAGATCCTGTTCAGATGAAGCCAGTCAAAACGAATTTGTATTCAGGAAAATTCCATCAACCTGAACTTTTTTGGACCTCCTTTCCTTCTTCTTTAACTCTTTGCACCAACATGACAATCAGGGATGATGCTGTGTGGTGAAGACATGGGCTGGTTACATGGAATGTCTGTCAGGTTCTTACTGGCTGGACTCTCCCTCCCCATCCTTTACCACCCAAGGGAAATGGAAACTGAAAGCAGAGTGCTGCCACTAATGCTACCAGAATAACATCAAAGGTCATTTTATTTGGATCAAGTTAACTTTCCAAGGCCCT
This sequence comes from Gekko gecko, assembly GCA_029375565.1. Classification (NCBI taxonomy): domain Eukaryota; kingdom Metazoa; phylum Chordata; class Lepidosauria; order Squamata; family Gekkonidae; genus Gekko; species Gekko gecko. The sequence continues at coordinate 95,619,410 of JAPDNY010000009.1, forward strand.
GACCTGGATAGTCCAGGCTAGCCCAATCTCATCAGATCTCATAAACTAAGCAGGGTTGCCCTTGGCCAGTATTTGGAAGGGCGACCTCTACCAGGGTCATGACAGAGGCAGGCAATGGCAAGCCACCTCTGAAACAGCTGTTGCCTTCAAAAAAAAGTCTATGGAAATATGAAATTTAATATGTGTATCAAATCATATTAGGTGCAAAAATCTTCCATTAAATATTTTTTTCCTACAATTATAATACTTTTGGCTGTTTCAATGCATTTGTTCATTTCCATTCATTCATTTAACGGTCCATTAGAATTTTATAGATTCCCCCATAAAGTCAACTATATATATATATATATATAAAAGTCCTCATAATATAATGTCCTTATGTCCTTTATATTTTTGATGAAAGCTTGTGATCCACTATCCCTTGATTAGCCATCCAATGGCTAACCAGTGAAAGTCCATTTTGGCAAATCTTTTTCAAGAATCATATTAAATCAAAGTCAAGAGTCGCTCTCCTCAAATCCTATACATATGTATAGCATTCTGCTGAGATAGAAGTAGTTTACCATGAAAACATATGGACGTAGTTTACCATGAAAACAATGGAAAACATTTAGAACATACGTTATTAGATTTGCTGGAAAACTCGAAGTAAGGATTTGAGAAGGGTGACTCTTATTTATTTAATTAATTAATTAATTAATTAATTCAATTTATATCCCGCCCTCCCTGCCAGGCAGGCTCAGGGTGACTTACATTAAAAAGTTAAAATGCATTAAAACACAGATGATAAACATCATAAAACTCATGTACAAACAATTAAAGTGCTGCTGGTGATATAACATTACACAGTGATCCCAATAGGCCATGATAAGATGGTGACAAGGGAGTAAGGCCAGAGTCAGTATCCAGTATATCACAGGCTGTTGGTGATGGCATAGAGGGCCTTACCACAGTTCAGTTGTTGTTGGTAGTGGCTCCTAATCAGAGGCCTGGTGGAAGAGCTCCGTTTTGCAGGCCCTGTGGAACTGTAAAAGGTCCCGCAGGGCCCTGATGTCTTCTGGGAGCTCATTCCACCAGTATGGAACCACTACTGAGAAGGCCCTGACCCTAGTAGAGGCCAGTCTGGCATCTTTCGGTCCAGGGAGGGCCAAAGGATTTTGAGACTTCCTGACATCACACTGTTCATGTGACATTGACAAAACACTCTAGGGTTTGGATAAAACTCTATAGTATAATCATAGAGTCTTTCCTGAATGCTAGAGAATTGCCTCAGCATCATGGCAGGGGCATGACAACATTTCTGGTATTTCCGGCAAATACCAGAAGTTATATCACACCATTGACACAATGCCACTTTTAGAAACAATTTTTCACCTGCCAACCTTTGTCAGGCTGGTGGGCAAAACAGAAGGCAACCAAGAGGTGTCCTCCCGAAATGGGAAACATGTTCTCCCTACTTCCAAGGTCAATTTAGTCAGAATTTGACTAGCTATGTTCATAACACATATCCCCAGCCATCAGTAGGAATGACTTAACACAGAGAGATATTATACCAGATTCCTATTCCACATAATTCTCATGGTCCCCCTCCCCTTTTACTGTACCCCAGGAACTGGATGGAGGATGCCATTCAGTCAACCCACCCAACCCATTTTGCACACGAAAAAGTAGCAATTTGCCCTAGAATTAGGACAGTGTAGTGATTGCACTCATTCACCAGAAGGAAGGTTTGTATAAGTTGGAGGAGTTTTTGCCATAATCCATAGGGCTTCTGTCTATATTTCCGATCAGAAACTCGATCTAGATCCATGATATGTATTTTGGGGGGAGGAAGTGTAAGGGGCAGATAATGTTATAGGAATATCCCACATATACTCCATCAAAGAGGCTAAAGGGTGTAAAGCAAATGTCGCTTTTGTAAGACAAAAATTTTGTATAGCTTAAAGTAGCAGAATGACTGCACCACATCATCCACTGCTAGCATTCTAGAGTTGGATAGGCACACAGTTAAAGGAACATTGATAGATTGCTGCTTGCTTCCTCCATCCATCTTTGCTTTGAGCAATTCTTCATAAACTTTGCATCCCCTTACAAGGAACAGAACAATGTGATTACCTAACTTCTGCCTGCCATGGAATCATCCGTGCCAGGTACTGAGATAATTCCTCCATAACTAATACTTTCCCATCTAGAGGAATGTTTACCTGTGATTCCTTTCACATCCCAAAGTGACATACATGTAGCAATAGGACAATGACATTTCAGAAATACACGTGGCAGGGGGGGAGAGAATTCAAATAAATCAGTCTTGTCTATTTTGATGCCGATACCCAATTGATATAACTTGCAACATTATTGTTTTAAATCAGTTTTTTTCTCCCTGTTCCACAGTAACTGAGTCCGTTTACTGAAAGGTACAGTTCTGGTTCAAATTAGCCAGTGGAAGAGAGCCAAGGCTACTAATCTTTTTTGTTGTACATCAGCTATCTCGCTTCTTTGACCTTTTCACTTTCTTCTGTTCCAACCAGAGCTGCACAGAGGATCATCTCCAGAGGTCAAAGTGCCACAGATAACCTTTGCATTCTGTTCAGGATTCTCACATAACTATTTGCTTTTTTAAAAAGTATTTTCTGGAAAAATGAGTATTTATAGCACGGTGGCGATCCAGCTGTTGGTGTCTTCTTTTTTGTTCCCTGTTGGAAAAGTCACACAGTCAACCACTGAACGCATGAAAGGAAGTAGTAATAAAAAATTACCATGCCAAAAACTACATATTGCTTTGAAATTTCATCTAAGGATGCTTTATACTGAGTCCTTTCCTTTTAAAGTACTACTATTACTGTTTTAAAGCACAGACTTCTTAATGGATGCACTGCAATTATGGAGCATTCCCCCCTCAACTCTGAAAGACTTAAGACATATTTGGGTGGATTCAGGTAATTGTGTATAATTTTTTTTAAAACTGTGAACAAGAGATATTGTGAAAAATTTGTCCCCACAAATTGTTGTCAGCCGTTCAGTCATGTTCGATGCTTGGTGATTCTATGTGCTAACTCTCTCCATGTTTTCCCATCTTGTACTGTTTCTTTGAGTTCTTCCATGCTCAGGCTGGTGTTGACTTTTATGGTGTCTAGCTCCCACAAATTAGAGGGAGGTTAGTACCTATTTGATGAAGCACTATCTTTAATGCAAAGTAGCTGGGGAACAGAAACAATAACTATGGACCATTGGTTAGAAAAAGGCCATTGAGAGGTCACTGACAGTGCACTGTTCTGGGAGTCAGGCACACTGAATAACATGGGACTGACCTCTGAGTGGAGTTACTTAGGTTTGCTTCCTTAGCATAGTGCCGTATGCACCAGCTCCCCACACTTGTTTCAGAAATCAACTGTGCAAAAATGTGCATGTGGGGGTGTATGCAGACACAGTCTAAGATTGCTTATAAACTGTTCAGTTTCTGGAATGAGGAGGCCCTCTTGACACTTCACTCTTACTCCCCTTCCTGGGCACTGGGAGTCTATAATCAGAAAGAGCAAGGAACACTAGCTGTAACATATCAAAAAAATGTCAAAACACTTAAAGGGTTATTAAATGTATCTTACTTGTAAGGGGGAGATAGCTCTTGCCCAGCCAGTGAATTAAAAGATTAGTGTCATGGACAGGATAAACTTGGGATTCTACCAGGAAATATTACATTACTCTGTTTATTCCAAAGTGTTTGTCTCCAACAAGCAGCCTACATTTAATTATCAGAAAAGATTGCACAATCTGCATCTCATAAAATTATGCTGGGGGGGAAATTACACTCAAACAGAGATCCTCTTCATGGTGCCCATGGGGGTCACAGTATTTGCTGACATTTTTCCTGGGGCCCAACAAGAATTTTCAGAAAGTGGGTGAGGGCAGATGGAGCTTTTGCCCAGTAGGGCTTTTGATTGGCCATTGGGGATTTGATTGGTTGTGCTTTGGGAGCAGCTGCCACCACAGGACAAGGATGTTCACTGTATGACTGAAGGTGAATTGTGTGTGTGCCATAAAATATTTTAAAGCAGTATGTTCATCTTAAAAGGCATCCTGTTCAGCAGAGCTTCTGTCCAAAATGTTGAAGAGTTACTATCAGAGGTATGCATAACCTCCCTTAATGGCATTTTGTGGTTGGCTCTGCCTCCTGTGGTGGACATTTTGTGATTGCCCCCACCGTCCTGTGTCAGAATCCCAGACAGGGTTGTCAGTCTCCAAGTGCTGGCTGGAGATACAACTGCTCTCCAGACAACTCTTGGGGGAAATGGCTGCTTTGGAGAGTAGACTCTATGGCTGTGATCACACACACTAAATAATCTACTTTCAATGCACTTCCCAACTGGATTTTGCCAGTTCTCACAGTAAAATCCAGTTGGAAAGTACAACAATATAATAAAACAATGCAATACAGTAGTTAAAACATAGAGATAACAGTCATAAAACTCAGTAAGTATCAATCAATCAATCAATAGACAGTCCTGGCCTGGATAGCCCAGGCAAACTCAATCTCATCAAATCTCAGAAGCTAAGCAGGGTTGACTGTGGTTAGTACTTGGATGGGAGACCTCCTTAGACTACTGAGTCAGGAGGACAGAAGAGGGCTTTATTCAGCCACCTCTCTGAATATCTTCCAGGCCCCCAGTAGGGGTGAGTCAGCAGAGGTCAACATGACTTCACAGTGCAGACACACACAAATACAAAAAAGAAAAAAAGTGGATGATTTAGTGTGTGTGATCGCGGCTTATGGCATTGCACTCTGCTGAGGTCTGCTGAGGAATTGGGGACATCAGTGGTTTAGTTGCTATGTGAACTTTAGGAGAGCTATGAAGCAGTTGTGAATGGCTGTGTGAGCGCGCATGATAATTGTGGTAGATCACTGAAATGATTGCACTTTTAATTTTCGTTGTACTATGTACAATGACAATAAAGTATATTATATTATATTATATTATATTATATTATATTATATTATATTATATTATATTATATTATATTATATTATATATTATATATTATATATTCCCCTTTACAAACCCCGCCCTCTCTAGGCTCTACTCTGAAATCTCCAGGTAATTCTCAAGCAGGATTTGGCAACCCTAATTCCAAAGGTCCCTGCAGGCTCAAAAAAGTTGGGGACTCTGCAGTTTATTCTTATCATCAGTGTAAACTATTTGCAAAACCAGTAATAGTCTGCTACATATAACTGTTATGATGAAGCATTTCTGTACTTTAATTGCTGTAGATTTTCCGGGTTGTGTGGCCGTGGTCTTGGCGTTGTAGGACCTGGCGTTTCGCCAGTAGCTGTGACTGGCATCCTCAGAGGTATAACACAGAAAGATTATACCTGTGTTGTAACACAGAAAAATTATTTCTGTGTTTTACCTCTGAGGATGCCAGTCACAGCTATTGGTGAAACGTCAGGTCCTACAATGCCAAGACCACGGCCACACAACCCAGAAAGTCTACAGCAACTAATGAACTCCGGCCGTGAAAGCCTTTGACAACATTTCTGTACTGTTGGGGGTCGCTCCATTTGCCATGTGCACATCAAGACCAAAAATGTTTTTTTGTCTCATAAACCAAACTAATCACAGGTGTTCCCACACAAGTGTTCAGTTCAGATGTTGCCACATGACTGACAGCACAGGGCATGTGTCTGCTTATCCATGGTTGTTCCTTGAAGTTCCTATTGAGCTAAGTAGGTAGGGTGCCACAGGTCCTATCAAGCATCCATTCGAAATGGGTGGATATCGGGGTCATCAGCAGAATGAAGCTAGTGGGTCCACTACCCCACCCTGAGCATTAATTTTAAAACATTTGAAAAGAACATAAGAAGAGCTCTTCAGTGATCCATCTAATCCAGCATCCCACCTCACACAGTGGCCAACCAGTTCCTCTGGAGGACCAACAAACCAGGATATAGAAGCCAAGGACTCCTCTGATATTGCTTCCTTGCATGGGTATTCAAAGGTTTGCTGTCTCTGAAAATGGAGGTTCCCTTTAGTCACCATAGCTAGGAACCACTGATGAACCTATGAACCATAATGCTCTTGGTTGTCACTATATCCAGTGGCAATGAATTCTGAAATTTAATTAATCATTGAGTAAAGAAGTATTTCCTTTTGTCCTGTCCTGAATTTATTGTCCATCAACTTAAATAAGAACACAAGAAGAGCCCTGCTGGATCAGACCAGTGGTCCATCTAGTCCAGCATCCTGTCTCATGCAGTGGCCAGCTAGTTCCTCTGGATGCCCAACAACAGGGCATGGAGGCCAAGGCCTCCTCTGATGTTGCCACCACTGATGGACCTAGCCTCCATGAATCTGTCTAATCCCCCTTTAAAGCTATCAATGCCTGTGATAACTTCTAAATGTACAATGTGACAACTTAAGACATAATATGTCTTAATAAATGTATAAAATGACAATTTAACAAGAATGAATGCTTATTTCTGACTAGTAAATTGTCTAATTGACAACAATAATGGCATGTGACCTACCCTAGGTGGGAGGAAGTTCATCCAGTTTATAAGGCACTTTGCTTTGAGGCACAGACACTTACACTGATCTCTGTAGTCTGGAGATGAGGTGTAATTCTGGGTGATTCCCTGGTCCCACTGGGAGGCTGGCATTACTAGAATGGAATAACTTAAGGAAGTAGTTTATTTTTAAAAGCTATTCATTATAAGTAGGTGAGTGCTTCTGAACTGAAATCTAGTGGTTCTCATTCTAGTCTTCTTATTCTATTATTTCTGATGCTAATATTTCAGAGCCATTGTATTTCAGACACAGAGGTTCTTGGGATTAACACCAGGATTTGAGAAGGTTCTGTTACGTATGCGATAATCAATGATTCCCTGTTCCTTTAATAATGTCTGGAAATGGACAGCTAAAGCTTTTCTTGACACACAGGTACATCCAACCACATGGTAAATAATATCCCATTTAACCTCCCACCCCCCTCCAAACGCTTCTCTGATTCCTGGCCAGTTTCCTGGCTCCATGCTTCAGGGATTAGAAATTTTAAAAATCAAAATACAACCAGCATTTTAATGATTTGTTTTTTTTAAAAAAAAGTCATATATTTCTCCACCTATATTTCCACACCTGAGGGTATATCATTGAGACAGAACCTGATCTGATTCTAGCTAATTGCTCAGATTGGTTTGCTGCCGCCTGGTTTTTATCAGGCAGATGCAATAACGGGGTGGGGGGGGGACACACTTCATCCATGCAGGTGGTACCAAACACAGTTCTCTAAGTAGCTTAATGAAGCATTTCCCTGACATGAGAATGGCAATCAAAACCAAGCCTTCGCTGAGAAGCCTTTTTGTACTGGAGTACCGTGAGATACTAATTAGCCAATCATCTCTTCTTTGTGGCTGGTTTGCAATTGGGGGGCCTTTTCCAGACATCTTTTCCACTGGGCTACAGATTGAAACACAAAGGTTAATAGATGAAGTGTTGATTTCAGGAAATCTCCAATCACAGCAGGGTTCAGTGGAAAGTATGAAAAAGGCAAAGGTAGATAAATAACCTTGGTGTAATTCTGTTTTCAGAATTCGGTATCTCTGCCACAGGATTATCTTTAGCGACAGGGTGGCGTCACAAGAGTGGGTCGAGTTTCAGACCTTTTCATAGCTTAAATTCCTCCATTTAATCAAAGGTTATACGACTCCTTTCTGGCAGCAAACAACTCCTTTTGCCTGACCATTTGGTGGGTGGCCTGAAAGAGTGATATGAAGCTAGGGAATGATGCAACTGCCAAGTATCTTTTCCCTGAATGCCTTTGAGTGGATCCTGTAAACAGCCTTATCCCCATTTGCAGTAAACGAAAACATTTGCAGAGAAACCAAATGGAAGTCAATGAGATTGGCATCCCAATCACATCTTCTTGGAACCGGGTGATGTTGGCTTCTGTTAAACATCTTCACAAATAATACTGCTTAGGAACATCCTAAACCAGGTCAAGCTGACTTGCAAACTGGGTCAAAGTTTGACAGGAATGATCAGCTCTCCTGTTGGCTCCTTTCTTACTGTGACATCCAAAGCATGTGTACTCAGAAGTCAACCCTACTGAGTTCAACAGGACTTACCCCTTGCACATGGGATGCAAAGCTGTGTGCTATTAGTCTGTTAATCCATCAACTGCCTTGGGTTTTAAGCAATTTATGTGCATGTGAGACTGCATCTTCAATTATACCACACCTTTCTCACCTTTGCATCGCATTTAGGTTTACTCAGAAGCAAGATCCACTCAGTTCAATGGGATTCATTTTCAAATAGGTGGGCAGATGACTGTAGTCTTAATTGACAACATTTGGATGTGGCAAAACATCACTCGATGTATCCTTCTCCATAAGGCTGACAAATTGGGCAATGTTTGCATTTTAACATAGGGCAGCCACCATCGTCAGCTAGAAAGGAGTTTTCTTTACCAACAAAATTAAAACAATACAAGGAGGGACCCACAAGGGCTTGCAGGGCAGATCACTTTTTCACCTCCCCCAATATTTCTTCTTTCCTTTCCCCCAAAGCCCCCATAGTCTCACCCCTTTTTCTGCTTCCTTCTCTCCTTCCCACACACTAGCCAACGTACTTTATCTGCCCCCTGTCTTCAACTTTTGCTTCTTCCTTCCATCCCCGTGGCAGCCTCTCCCTTGAAAAACTCTGTTTGGTTCCAGCTGATGGGCCAGTCCTAATTGTGGGGTGCCAGCACCCATGCAGGGTCCAGTGGCCCCATGCTGGGCCCAACTGCATGCTGGGGGATTCAAAAGGACTTGCGAGGGCACCTTACTTTATCCTGCATTCCCCTCCCCACAGTATCTTTTTTTCCTTCTCCTGGAAACCACCATATCATCACCTTTCAATGCTTCCTCTTTCTTCTCACCCACCCATCAACATTTTATCTGCCTCCCCCTACTCAATTATATTTATTATTGATTTACTTCAATTATACCACACCTTTCTCCCCTATGGGCAGCTTACAGCATTCCCCTCCCCTCCACTTTATTCTTACAATAATCCTGTGAGATGAGTAAGGCTGAGAATGCATAAAGGGCCAAGGTCACCCAGCAGAGTGGTGATTTAGACTTGGGTCTCCCAAATCCCATGCCGATACGCTAATCACTTTAACACACTGGCTTGCTGTCAAGCAGTAGCATGCTGCCAGGCCTTGGTGAGACATGCTATAGTCAGATAGTAGCAAGTCACCTGCTAGTTGCTGACAGCCCTCTATTAATGCAAAAACAGCCTTGGAAAGGGCCCTGTCCCCTCACCCTACCTTTTACTGATGGAAACCAAGGCCAGAAGGCTGGCAATACTGTATGGTTACCTAGCAACAGTCACTGAGTGTATTCATTTTTCTTTTGGGGGGTATTTTTGCATTTTGTGTGTGCCTGTGCCTGGAGGTCATGGTGACCTCTGGCGACTCTTACTGGGGCTTGGAAGACATTCAGAGAAGTGGCTTGATAGCCTGCCTCTGCCTCCCAACCCTAGTATTCCTTGGAGGTCTCCCATCCAAATACTTGCCAGGGTCAGTCCTGCTTAGTTTCTGAGATCTGATGAGATCGGGCTTGCCTGGGCTATCCAGATCAGGACGAGTGCATTCATTTCTTAAAGCTACAAGCTCTGCTTCTATTATTGGGGAGGGATTAACTCCCCAGTTGTTTTTAAGATTTTTGATCTGGGGCCTTCCTTTGATGTGTAGAAAGATCTGTCTTGTCTTTCCATGGTTCCATTTCCTGTATTTAAGTATCCATGGATGGGGCCACATTGAAAACTAGCTATGTTGCTGCCAGAATCAAAACAGGCTGAAAGCCCATCAATTATATGCAAAAGACAGGCTTCAAACACTGGGCTGACACTATCTGCCTGTGATCATTATAGCTGTGAGGGAAGTCTTAGAACGTGTTCATTTGGGAGGCTCTCCTGCACAAGCCCTTTTGAAATGGATGGCAGCAGAGAAATACCGCTTTATCATTACAATGGAGCTGAGTACTGTTATTATTCTCCCTATACTTTTGGTTCTCATGTGTAGCAGGGAGACGTACATTGGGACTGTGAAAATGGCTCAGGAGTGACCCAAGCTCAGTAAGCTCTACAAGCCAGAGCTGGAGGAAGAGCAGGAGTAAGCAATGGGTGACTCGACAGTGCTGTCGTTGGTACTGCTGGTGGTAGTGCCTGAACTGAATGGCCCCTGCAGCACTGGCAGAGCAACGGGGCTCTGTCCCCCCCCCTTAAAACAATTGGGCTGGCCAGAAGGGTTGCCAGGTTCCCTTGTATTGCCAGCAGGTGGATATGGGAGGCATTCCAGGAGTGGGCAGGAATGTCCCCGATGTGATGATGCCACCCAGAAGTGACATCATCACGTCAGCAACATCAGGGGCGATGCTCTGGTTTTGGGGCAAAGCTCTACGGTAAAATCAGGGTCAAACCATAGAGTTTTGCCCAAAAACCAAAGCATCACAACACAACATCCCCGACTTGATGATGTCACTTTCATGTGATGTCATCGTGTCAGGGACGTCACACAGGTACATTACTGCTTGTGGGTGGGGTTTCCCCTGCCAGCCAGCTGGTCAGTGGTGGACAGAAGCCCCCCAAAACTGGGGGATCCCCTGCCTGGCCCTGGGGAATGGCAACTCTACTGGCCAGAGGCCACAATGCAGCAGACATTTTTCTGGAGCACCATCAATGTAGGCAGTCCGTGGTCACCCAGTCAGCTTCATGGCAGAGTGGAGAGTTGAACCTGGGTCTCCCAGATCTAACCACTGCACTACACTGCCTGCTACACTAAGGCCATGGTTCTTGAAGAGCGTTAGAAATGGCATCCTTTCCCTCGCATCTGCTTATGACTTGAGGGAATAACCACCCCTGAGCCTGCCCCGGTGGGGATGGCAGGGTATAAATCTAATAAATAAAAATTTAAAAATAACAAACAATTACAGTGCTCTGTCGAGTGCCATTATACAGTTATTTCAACACATCATTCATTTATCCCTCACCATTTATCCCACCTTGCCTCTAAGAAGTAATCCTGTTTTCCCCCATCACCACAGCCCTGATTTGCCGGAAGTAGCAACCCTTGCCAATGGGTTAAACTCAGCAGGAAATATTCATAAAGCAAAATTAATTTATTTCCTTTTAACAGCGGCAAGAATGGTAATGACAAAGAAATGGAGAGACGCTTCATGTCCATCCCTTCAAACGTGGCAGAACAAGCTTTGGGAGCACTTTATTTTAAATAAAATTATGAGTCACCCCACAGGGAATAACACACACAATCATCAAAGCACCTTTCAAGCTTTTTGGTTTCCTGTAGCAGAGTACCCAACAGAAAATGATATAATCCCAGAAAATTCAGATTACCGAGACTTTCTTTATTTTTGAAGGGTAATTGCTCCAAAATAAAACTTTAGCAGTTTAAGAACATATTAGCTAGTAGTTAATTTTGAAATGTTTTATAGTTAGTGTACTTAACAAACGCAAATGGAAGTTGTTATATGTTTGGTTATATCTGAAAGTTTGTGTATTTGTGTTGTTTTTTGAAAATAAAAATATTTGTTAAAAAAAAATGTAAAGACAACAGCTTCAGACTCTTTGGGATCTTTATGCTACCCAAGAGTCTCCTTCTGTTGCAATAAAAGTTTGGTCTGCTTTTTTTTTTTTGGGGGGGGGAACAGCCCTGCGAGGCAGGCTAGGCTGAGGCAGAGTGATAGGTCCAAAATCATATGGGCCCAAGCAGAAGTTCAGACCCAGGCTTCTCTGCTCCAGCATTCTAACCACTACATCACAATACATAATTATCATCTGTATCTATGTGGATATTCTCATCTATCCATCCTGCTAATTATTGAAGTAATGAAAAGTAGCAACAGACAAAATAATTTTGTTTTGGGCTCTGGATATTTCTCTCTCTCTAAACTTCTCTGAGCTTTTTACTCCAGGAAACAGCACACAGATTCTCTGTGCCCTTATTAGGAGATATTTCCTAGCTAGAAACAACATTCTAATCATTTTTCCTTAGTATTTTCATCCTTCATCTTGAGATGGTAGGTCCAAAGCTGTATTCCTTTTTAATGAAAATGCATACCTAGGAGAAGGTTAGGCTTTCCCTTGATTTCGATTAGCATTTGCTAAGGACAACACTCAGGGAGCACAACATCTCAGAAAGGAACAGAATAACATGATGTATAGAGACCTTGGAATCTGTCCGTTCTTCTGCATTCTATATACGGATGTTCATAGGTGTCTGTTCTTGGATGTACATTTGCCTTTGATACTGTACCAACCACAGCATCCATGGCCGTCTTCCTCCTGCAGTGAGAAGATACAAAAAATTGCACACTTAATGTTCATATTGGTTTTCATATAACAACAAGCCAATATGGGGCTGTAGTAAGCTTGCCATTATCATCACCCCATCTCCCCACTTCCTCATTCAGTCCCCTGCCTTCAAGAAATTGAGGCGCTGGAGAGGAAAAAAATGACTGGAAAGGGCCGCCATATGATGCTTTTGGAATTTCCCATGTCTCTATGGTCTTTACTATAGAGATTAGGAGAAATTCCCAGAAGAATTTCCTGGAAGTGATATCACATCCTTCCCAAACTCCACCCTTGCTAGGCACGGCTCGAGGCTGTAGCTTCTTGGCAGAGCACATGTTTAGTGTACAGGAGGCCCCAAGTTTGTTTGCTTCAGACTCTGAGGAGCCACTGCTACTGCCCAGAGTAGACCTACAGATGTAACAGAAGTCCGGCAGCTTCCTATATGGTCATTCAGCTCTATTTCTCTCCTCCGTGCTAGCAGTGATTCAGTTGCCAGATTTTAATTAAGGATGCTTTTGAAGTTTCCATGTTCTGGGGGTTTTTTTGCCCCAGTTCTGTAGCTATGAATAACCCAGTCTTGTACCTGTAGTGGTATTCTATATTATTCTTCTGAAAGAGAGCGACTGGTGCATGGCTGCTCCCCAGGCTTCATGTCAGCATAGGAAATTGGGATCTCCCAGATTCTGGCCTAACACATCAGCCACTACACCTGAAAAGGATTCTAATATGCCCATCATGTGTGGTGTTTTCACTATCTGGGAGAGATCTTTGGCAGCAGTGAGAAAATAGGAACACTAAGAAAATGTCTTGTGTTTTTTTGCCAGTAAAAATGCCATATAAAAGGCTGTGGAGTTATTTCCACACAAATGTGTTGTAAATCTAAAATTGCCTTATATGGAGAGACCAATGAGATCATCTCACTCCAGAAGCAACTGGGGCTAGGAAGCAATTGTTCTCCAGGCCAGTTTGGCCAGGGTTCCTGAAGTAGGGGGTTGCCCTCTTCTGGGCATAGAGCAGGGGTCACTGGGGGTGGAGGGGGAGGTATTTGTGAATTTCCTGCACTGTGCAGGGGGTTGGACTAGATGACCCTGGAGGTCCCTTCCAACTCTATGATTCTATGATGAGCAGTGGCCACTTAAGAGTTCAAGCAGTAGCCCTCACAGCTATGGTACCTGAGGAGCAATCTTGTTCTAGTATAACCTCTTACCACTCCAGTCATCTTTGAAGGCTCTGTTTTGGGTGGTCCTGTCATCTGAGGCCAGACAAGGGAATCTGAGAGAGGGTCTTATTGGGGTGGCACCAAAACTCCCTCCTCAGGAAGATGTGTCTGTCTCTCTCAATTGTTGTCTTCCACCAGGAGGTGAAAACTTTGGGTGGAGAATCAAAGTGGGGAATTCAAATAGCTGAAAAAAAGATAAATTAATATAAATGGAAATTAAATGGGGAACCTTCACTCATCCTAAGGGACGCTGAAACACATGTAATCTTCTGCCTACCAGCTATAAGTGGGGTACCAAAGTTTTGTCAAACAGTTTAGTTATTCATAAGCAGCTTTCCTCTGTTCAGCGGGTTACTTTCCATGCATACAACAGTACAATGCAGCGCAATCAGCAGCATTTTATGCATGTGCTATTTCACACAGTGCAATGGCAATCCTAGTCCCTCCCCCTGCACACACATACACACAGTTGTTGTCGCTGCATGCAGCTAAGAAACTAAAAGAGTAAACAAACTTGTTTGCCAGCCAGTCAGGGACATAAATAAATACTGTTATTGTTTGTTAAAAAAATTCTGCTGTTTGGCACTTGTCTAAGTCTGTTTTATTGTAATTATTTCAGGCATGTTTGTTTTCTCACATTCTAATGGAAGTCATAGTTGCTTCCTTCATTTAACAATCCACCCTGACCATCCATGACTCTTGGGGGAGAATCAGTTTTGCCTACTGCACAGATACAAAAGCATCCACAAGACAGGACTGATACTGCACCAGCACAGTTATGGCACAGCTGCAAATCTGTTTGACAGCTGCCTGAGTTGAACAGTGGCGATGATCAGGAATGCCGAGATTCAGCTCATAAGCAATTGCAGTGGTTGAAAATGGTGTGTTTGCCTTCCTTTGCCATGAAGTTTGCAGAACCTCTATTCCTCTGCAGTGCCTGAGGATCCAACATCTATTGCTGTGGGCTGCGTGAAAGATGTACGTGAAAGAGGAGATATAGCTTGTGCTTCAAGCCAATTAATCTCAAAGGTGGATTAGTTGCACTCTGAATTTGGGGAAGGTGGACCTGCATCTGTTCTGTGTTTAAACGGGACATAAAATGATTACTGCAAGAATTTAATGATAATATGATCCAGCGTGGATATAAATTCCTTTGGGCATCCCAGTTTTGGAAAGGACCACGCCACTGCTTCCCAGTTCCCGCCTCATTCTATCAAACAATTAAACCATTGAAAAAAGAGCTGGAGCCAAGAGTTTGTTCTGGAGTTTTTCCTTCAATGGAGAAATGTCATTCCACAGCACAGGCTAATTCCCATTACTAAATAACACATCCAATATTGCTCTCGCTTCAAACAGGCCTGATATAAACCCTAATCCAAAAATGACATCTGCTGTTCTTAGCAACGTTGTGTTAGCTGAGTGATTAGATCTAATGTTTGACTTCAAGACGATTCATCCTTCCTTTGTTCCAAGAATCCCCTAAATTGTAAATTTATTCTGCTTCTAGTCCTGCATTTCAAAGTGGGCTGGAAGCAATGAAATGTGTCACTAACTTGATAGTTTGGACCCCCTGTCTCTCTCTCTCTCTCTCTTTCACACACAGAGATACACAGACACACACACACACCCCTGGACTGACATTTGCAGCTGATGGGAAAAGTTGCAACAATGAGCTGATCTCATTTAAACAAATTAAAAGAATGAGATCGTGGCCATTAGTGGATACATTTAAATGTTGTTCAGCCAAACACTGAACAAGCCAATTACCAAAGAGATTATGAGAATAGTCATATTCTGCTTCTTTCAATGGTCCTTCCATTGACCCAGAGGGCATTGTAATAGCATAAGCGTGTGTAGGACTGTAACCTTAAAATGCTCCAGCTAATTTGTTTACATGAATCTAGTCCCCAATTCCCACTGAACCTGTCCTGAACCGGTTTTATAACCTTCAGAGTCAAAAGAATTGAGGAACTCTTTGCTTTGGAAAGGGAATTGTGTCTTCCACAATCCAAAATCTGCAGTTTACAGCATGAATCAAATATGCAAAAGAACGGTTCTCGGGCCAGTATACGAAAAGCAGAAAGAACTATGGAATAATTTAGTTCCTAGAATGTCACCATAGAGCTGCAGACTAAGATCAGTCCTGCTCCCATGCCAAAACTAGGAGCCATATCAAACCATCTGTTCTTTTAAAATTTCTGTATTTTATTTGTATACATAGATTAATGAACTGTTTTTATGTTTCTTGATATAAATGTTGTATACTGCTCTGAGCCCGCTTTGCAGGGAAAGTGGTATAAAAGTCTTCTTCTTCATCATCATCATCTTCATCATCATCATCTTCATCATCATCATCATCATCTCTTTTTTCCCCCTGAGAGTTGGTGTTGTAGGTAGAGTGTTGATCTTGAACAGGAAGGGATTCAGATTTGCATTCACACCTGAAGCTGCCTTATATTGCATCAGATTATTGATCCATCAAGGTCAGTATTGTCTACACAGACTGGTAGCAGCTTTCCAGGGACTCGGGAAAGATCTTTCACATCACTGACTGCCTGGTCCTTTTAACTGGAGATGCTGGGGATTGAATCTGGGACCTTCTGCATGGCAGGCAAGTGCTCCACCATTAAGCCTTCCCTAGTGGCTTACAATCACATTCCTTTCCTCTCCCTATAACAGGCACTTTGTGAGTCACATGAGGCTGAGAGAGTTCTGAGAGAACTGTGACTGGCCCAAGGTCATCCAGCTGGCCGCATATGGATGAGTGGGGAATCAAACCCAGTTGTCCAGATTAGAGTCCACCACTTTCTTAACCATGCTAGCTCACTCAGTTATGAAGCTCACAGTCCAGATTTATTTTTAAAAGTGCATCCTGCACTCTTAGCACATGTCCTCCCAAGGCAGCTTTTGACAAGCACTTAAAACAATAATAAAAATATCTAAAATGTTCAGTTAACTACATGAAGAACCATGAGAAAATGAGAAGTGAAACAGTGACTATAAAAAGCAACATTTTGTAATGTTTGTTGTGGACTTTTGAGGTTAACTGGTATGGTTAGTCCAGTCACCATTTGTTAGCAGAGTGCTTAAATAAAACTATAAACTTGCAGCAGCATCACTTTCCCAGGTTACTCAGCTTACCAAACTACAGAGAGCCATGCTGCAAGTTTAGAAGAGAAATACTGCAAGAGCTGGACCATAAGGAAGGCTAGGCACTGAAGAACAGATGCTTTTGAATTATGGTGCTGGAAAAGACTCTCGAGAGTCCCTTGGACTGCAAGGAGATCAAATCAGTCAGTCCTAAAAGAAATCAACTCTGACTGTTCCTTGGAAGGCCAGATACTGAAGCTGAAGCTCAAATACTTTGGCCACCAAATGAGAAGGGAGCACTCACTGGAGAAGACCCTGATGCCGGGAAGGACTGAAGGTAAAAGAAGAAGGAGACAGTAAAGGATGAGATGATTAGACAGTGTTATTGATGCAACAAACATGAAATTACGCAAACTCCAGGGGACGGTGGAAGATGGGAGGGCCTGGCGTGACGTGGTCCATGGGGTCACAAAGAGTTGGACTCGACTGTGCAACTAAACAGCAACACTTATCTCTTTATTTGAGGAGTACACTTTGGATAGGAAAGAACAGAGATTTGACGGAGTACTAACTTACTAGCTAAATGATGGAAGCAGACGGCAAGAGGCCCATCTGCCTCATGGTGCCAAGAGAGGACCCCATGTGCAGGAAGAGAGCTTGTCGTCAACTGAATGAGAGAGAAGAAGGAAGGAGAAATCGTCCCTGAGAACACAATCTGCATTTCAACAAGGACAGTGGCAAAAGAGTAAAGACAGGAAGAAAGGTCAGTGTGCCTGTCTAGCTCTCTAGCCTCTCTTGCCACTCAGTCTGGAGGTCTGAGACAGGGGACATCGCACCTGGAATTTCCAACACAGACAACCACCGTGGTGTAGTGGTAAGGGTGTCTGAACTGGGGAGAGCTGGGTTCAGATCCCCACTTTGCTACAGAAGCTTGCTGGGTGAGCTTGAGCCGGTTGCATATTAACAGTCTAGCTGAACTCACAGGGTTGTAGTGAGAGCAGGCCAATGTAAGCTGCTTTGGGTCCCCATTGAGGAGAAAGGCAGAGTATAAATGAAGTAAATGTGTAAACAATACAATGAGCAATACACAGATAAGGAAACTGAGGAAGTGAGGAGAGAAAAGAGAACCAGCTGGAAAGGCTGGGAAAATGTGAACATTTTTGCCAGGCAGTTAAAGTTTGGCACCAAGAGAAAGTTTCATAACAAAGGAGCCCCAGATGAAGGGGAAAAAAGCTTTGGCTCTGGTGGCCAACACTCCCGTTTGTGGTGGCACACCTAGCAGGGCCTTCTGAATCTGCCAGCCCATTAAGTGCAGAACCCAACTGTGAAGTAGAGTCATATGGGAAAAGGCTAAATAATATCTTGGCCAACCCAGGCTTGCTTTGGACACGTCAATAAGGGTTGGATCCTGTGGATCAGGGGAAGGGACCTTGTGCCAGGACAAGACATCTGTGGGATCCAAGTCCACCAGTGGAAGCTTATATTTATCTTCATACGCTGTTGGATCTAAGCTTACCAATATCCACTGTGCTACCCAGGAATGCCATGTTTACTGGTGCCCATTTGTTTCTTGAGTGCTAGAGAAGTTCCTGTTCCAGGCCTGCCCAGAGGCTGAGCCCTGTTTGCAAGGATGTGATCAATGCAAAGTTTACTTTAAACTTAATCACTTCATTGACTACTCATGCATTCAAAGGGCCATTAATTCATGATCCAGCTTATGAATGACTGAGAGAGTTCATCTCTAGCGATTAAAATCCATTGTATAACTCTGGTGGAAAAAGAGATAGCTCTGTTTGCCACTGGTGAATTCTAACAATGCATGGAATAAGGGCAACAAAACTTTGGTGGGCTCTGCTAACTACTGGAAAAGCAGCCCATGTATCACCAATAAGAAAGGCAGTCTCCAAGCATCTAAGGGGTTGCTAAACTACATTTCCCATCATGCATCCCTTTAAAGGTAAAGGGTTTGTTTTCTGCTCTATAACAAACTTCTAGCTGTTTAGCCTGCTGGGACAGTACAAGGGATAAAATGCAAAAAGTCTTGAATGGAATGGTGGAGCGAAACAGGGAACTTCAGGTCTGTACCCACTAGAGTTTTCAACTCTGGGCTGGGAAATTCCTGGAGATTTGGGGGGATGTTGTTGGGGAGGGTGGAGTCTGGGGAGAGGAGGGAACTCAGCTGGGATGTGATACATAAGGTTCTCCTTCCGAAGCCATTATTTCCTCCAGGGCCCTGCTGGAGGTAGGTAAGTTTATTACCAGGTGACTGACCTGCAAAACATTGCATTCATCCCAGGCAGATGCACGCACAGACTTTTTTAAATTGGAAGGGGGAGGCTTTGAAACAATTTTTATGGCTACCCATGGAGAATACTGTACCTTTTCTTTGGAAACTGAAACTGAAGAGTGTCTCTTCCCCAAAGTAAAGAGCCAGTCCCCTCTTTCCTCCACCTCCTCAGTGCAGTAGGTGTTTCAGAAGAACCCAACAGGCATTAACATCTTCAGGAATGCCCCTCCAGACTCTTGACTTGTAACTTCCCAACATGTTGTGATTGGCCCCCAAAGCAGTCATTTTGAGATCGTTCCTGACTAGGGTTACCAACTTCCAGGTGGAAGCTAGCGCTCACATGGAATCACAGCTGATCTCTAGATGGCAGAGGGCAGTTCCCCTGAAGAAAATGGCTGCTTTGTAGGGTGGATTCTATGGCATCATACCCCACCGAGGTCACTCCCCTCCCCAGGCTCCATTGAAATCTCCAGGGATTTCCCAACCCACTGCAGACAACCTTAGTCCTATCCCAATGGTAGCCATTTTGTGGTGGCTTTCACTACTGTTTCTAAAAATTGTGCCCACAGGTTCAGCAAGATAGGAACTCTTCTCTTAGCCTAACCCATCTGTTTCACAGGGCCTTGTGAGAAGATAGGGTGGAATCATCTAAGGCATTTTGAGACATCAAAGGAAGAGCTGGACACAGACAAAGAAAGGTCTGAAAGGGGGCAATTTTATATGCCTCTTCTGTGAACTGCTCCATACTTCCAAACACAGGAAGCTGCATTATACAGAGTCAGACCCTTGATCTGCTGATGTCAGTATCATCTGTTCTGATAGGCGGTGGTTCAGCAGAGTTTCAGGCAGAGGCCTGTCACATCACCTACCATCTAATCCACTTCACAGAACAGCCTGCCTGAGGAGGTCAGGAAGGCTCCCATGCTCCTGGCTTTCCACAAACTATGCAAAACTGAATTATTCAAGACTACTTTTCTACACCGGCAATAGACTTGCACTGTACTAAATGATTCATTAGGGACTGTGGTCTATACTACTGTGTGCAGCTTGCTGAAACTGGGACCCTACTATGGAATTTCATATCATTTAATGTCTCATGTTAATACTTACGCTTTGTTTCAGTTCTGTTTCTAGATTGCTGGTTGGTTCTACAACCCCTAATCCTATTGCATTGTTTCTTGAATGTCCCGTCCGTGGATGGCACGGACTCATTCTGTGTAATCGGCCATGTCCCAAGTGAGAAAGGCAGACTACAAATAATGTAAGTAAATAGATAAATAATCCATGCGAGATAACTGGAGGTGCCAGGGGTTGAAACTGCTGTGTGTCAAGCAGATGCTCGACACTCGGCCCCTCCATAGATGACTTTTGCACGAACCCCAGCGATTCTAACCATGATGCTATCACCATGCAGTACAACCCTAAGCAGATATCATTAGAAGGGAATAATTGCACTGAAACTCACCTCCTGATACCTCCTAACTGTTCGCAGTACAGACATCTGCTTTTGCAAGTGTATCTGCATTTGAAATCACTCCAGCGCTGACAAAACCTTCCTTTCAAAAGAGGTTAACTGGATTAACATTTAATTTCTAAGGAAGTCTCCAGGCTAGTTTTTCATTAGAAGGTTATTCTAACTATGTTTGAGTCCACAGGGAGCTCATCCGAACCAAACAAACCTGTGAAAATATCTGTTAAAGCTTCTCTCGTTTCCACCCGAACTTCCTTTATCAGTCTTGGATGAATGCTGTTTGGTTTGGGCTCCTGACAACTATAATATTCCTAACTCTATCGCAATGGCGGCCAACATTGCTGGCAAAGCCAGTTCAGTCTCTAATTCTTCGTTTGATACCTAGGAAAACTCTCTCTCGACAGTTGCCAAGTTCTCCTGGCTCTTTGCTTTTGGAATGTCATTGCAAAATAAGACTCCTGCATGTCTTGGGGCTTTGTTTCTAATTTCTATCAGTTGCACACAGTAAATTTTCTATCGGTGCATCGTTTCAAACGTCAGTTCTCTCAGTAGGAATTTCTCCAGAATGCACGCTCAGCACCATTCTGATCCACTGTAAACAATGGAGTTTGATATATATCCTTGATGGTTTTAAGTTTGGTGCAGTGTATGGAAGAAGTAAAGAGTGAACTCTGGGTATCCAGGCCCCCACAGGTACATAGGAGGCAATGAACACAATGCTCAGTTGAACCTCTTTCCTCTTCTATGGCTGGCTCTCATCATGTGCATGCACATAATACGCCCTCTGTTGCTTTCATGCAGAGATGTATCCCCGTCCCTCCTGATATGTTTTCAGCCATCTCTCTCTGGGCCTTGGCCTGCAAATCACTGTTCTGCATGTTAGTAATTATGCTGAAAATTGCGGTCTTGGCCCACAGTTTTATACAGGGTTTGCTTTGAGGTTGACTTCATTGGAATTAAGTGTGCAGAAGTATGCAGCGGATTGTGGTTTTACCTACCATCATGTCCTTGAGAGATAATTGCAATGCACTGGACTATAAAATAATCTCACTTGACTTTCTACAAGTGATTTCATCAAAACTTTGTAGGATTCTAAATATAAACCGCAGTGGCTCAAAATGCTCAGCTTCAAAGCAAAGATGAGCAGTATAACCTTATCCAGCTCTTATTCAGCTCAGACTGCAATCCAAGAGGGTTTTTCTTGTCACTTAAATGAAAAGCAGAAAAGTTAACTTTCACCCTTGATTTCTGGCACAGAGATGCTAGCGATTGCAACTGGAGGCCCCAACCTCCAGGTGAGGCCTGGAGTTCTCCCAGAATCAGTACTGATCTCCAGACTGCAGAGATCAGTTCCTGGAGTAAATGGCAGCTTCACAGGATGGACTCTTTGGCAACACATCCCTTCCTAGCTCCCACCCCACCCAAAACTCAGCCTCCTTCAGGCATTGCCCCCAAATCTCCAGGAATTTCCCAAGCAACCCTAATTGCAATGAGGCAACCTTAGTTACCATTAGGTCTTGCTAGGGCCTGGCAACCAGTGGGAGACTGATGGGAGAAGGGACATAAGCAGCAGCCATCAGTGCTGATGTGATGTCACTTCTGGGGGGGAAACTGGAAGAGACATCGACCCTCTCTAGGAATCACTGGAAATTCTATGGTAAAATAGTCTGGGCAGTGTGGGACCAACGTATTTGTGAGACCACCTCCTCCAATATACCACTGGAAGAGTATTACGCTCTTCACAGAACAATCTGCTTGCAGGGCCGGCTCACTCACTAGGAACTGATCTCTGCAGAGATCAGCTCGCCTAGGGCATGCTGGCCCTCAGGGGCGCCAAACGGTGCCCCCCCAAAAGCCGCCCTGCCACCCTAACAGGGTGCCACCCACCTCCCTGCCACTGCCGCCAAGAGTGCCCGGTTGGGGCACAGGAGGCGGTGGCGTGGCTCGCCTGCCCACACACATGCCCTGGGGAGGGAGAGGTGGGGGCGGCATGTCCTGAGTGCCTGGCTGGGGCACAGGAGGCACCCTCAGGGGGGGAGAGGTGGAGGCAGCATGGCAGCGGCCAGTGGGGACTCTCCCTGCCACCGCCAGTCCTGAGCACCCCCCCCGGCCATGGGGAAATGCTGTCCAGAGAGTTTGCGTTTCCCCACTCACCTGAACGCCAGCTCCATTTAAGTGCAGGCAGCCTTCCCCGTGTGCTCGATCTTGAGCGGAGATCGGGCTCGCGGAGAAATGCCAGCTTCCTGCACTGCCCCTTTAAGAGCAGGAAGCTGCAGGCACGCCCGATCTCCACTCAAGATCAAGCATGCGGGGAAGGCTGCCTGCACTTAAACGGAGCTGGCGTTCGGGTGAGTGGGGAAATGCCAGCTCTCTGCATAATTTAAAGGGAGCCCTTCAACTTGAAGGGAGAAGGGGGTGGGGCTTGGGGGTGGGGCTTCCCCCACCAGCCATTTGGCCGGCGGTGGATAGAACCCCCCCCCAAAGCGGGGGACCCCTGGCAACCCTAGGTGGTATGGTGGAAGCCAGCGGGGACTCCCCGCTGCTGCTGCTCCTGAGCGCCTGGGGTGCAGGAGGCACCCTCAGGGGGGAAGAGGCGGGGGCAGCATGGTGGGGTCTCCAGGCCTCGAGCCAGCCTTGTCTGCTGGTGGTCCCTGGCCCTAGAGACATCTGGCTGGCTGCAACCAGGGTTAGCCTAAGGCCTTCTCAGCCCTGGCCCCAACCTGATGGAACTCTCTGCCAAATAACATCAGGGCCCTGCAGAATCTTATGCAATTCTGCAGGGCTGTTAGCCTGGTTGCTCTGAGCTATTATCAATTATTGGGGAATATGAGTTATAAATAGCAATGGGAACGAGGTCCCGCCCTTCCAGAGATACCAGTAACAGACACGGAGGCTGAAATTAGTTTAGAATGATGTCTTTACTGTAGTCTTCACACACAAACATTACACAGTCACACACACAATTATTCAGTTTCTAGGAAAATTAGAGAGATCAAGAAACTTTTGCATTAGCAGGAGATTCATTGGCTGGGCGATACATTACCTGCTCTGAAGAGATGAAGGCTTCCAAATGGAAAAATAAGGGAATTATAGGAAAATGGGGATTATGCTAGGAAAATGGAGAGTGCAAACTGAACAGGCAGAAAGCACATGGAAGACTCTGGCCGTCCAGGAGCCTCAAGGTAAGATGGCAGCTTGGTAGGTAGGCAGCTACAAGTTCAAGAATAAGAGAATATAGAGGTCGTTGAGGGGGAGAGAGAGCACACATTGCTGTGTCCCCTCTTTTATGGGGTGACCTCAGGGGGAGGACTTAGCTGGTCACCACCACAGCTCAGAAGATCATTGGCTGCCCTCTCCCATCCCTGGAACAACTGTACAGTTCTCGATGCTTAAAAAAGGCAAAGAACATTTTGCAGGACTCATCACACCCTGAACACTCTTTGTTTGAATTGCTGCCTTCGGGCAGAAGATACAGGACAATTAAAACAAGGACAAATAGATTAAAGAACAGTTTTTATCCAAGAGCCATTATTGCCCTAAATGCTGTATGAGATTGGAAATGGGGGACATCAGTGGTTTAGTTGCTATGTGAACTTTAGGGTTGCTATGAAGCAGTTGTGAATGGCTGTGTGAGCGCGCATGATTATTGTTGTAGATTACTGAAATGATTGCACTTTTAATTTCGTTGTGCTATGTACAATGACAATAAAGTATTATTATTATTGTTGTTGTTGTTGTTGTTGTTGTTGTTGTTGTTGTTATTAGGGTGTCATCAGGGGGACAGCCCCTTATGGTCCATTCCAAAAAGTCACCTATGCAATGGAGGAGAGGGGCTTAGGTTGGCCAATACTGGATGTTAAGTAAGCTGGTAGCAGAGACACCTGGCTTAGCATGATGAGTCATTGGCTAGCACTGATTGCTCCCTTTGTCTCAGGGCTGCAAAACTGGTTCTTCCAGGTGGACAGGAGAGCCGATTCCTTTGTCAAGGGAATGCCGGAGATGTTCCTCTCTGCAACAAAGATGTGGGGGAGGAATGTGCCAGCATGATAGAAATGGAGTCCTTTAATGGCGTGGTAAGTTCTTTAGTTTGAGCAGCCATGACAAATGGCTGCTTTGTGCAGTGCTTGGTGTTTGTGTGGGTGCATATCTGGAATAGGGCAACCTTTGGAAATCATGGGCACATCATCTCAGGCTTCTGCTGGTGCGTGTCTGGCATCTCATTCTGGTTACCTGGCATCATAGTCCTTTTACACACATTATGCACAGTTCATAGTTCATAAGAGAGCAAAAAGCTCCTTGCTGGCTAACAGGGCCTGTAAGGCAGAGATGTTCCACCAGGTGTTTGGTTGAGGACAGCCACAGCTTACATCGTGGCTGGCATCCCTCCTGGATTCCTATCCCTCGTGGAGTTTATTCTCTCCCCCCATGTCCATGAAGCACTCACAGACCAGAAATAGGAGGGAACCACGAAAATTGCCACTTGATTCTAATTAATTAATTAATTATATTGTCTGATTATGGTTTTATGGCTCTTACTGCTTTTAATCTGTACATCTCCTAGAGCCCTACAGTTGTGGGGGATTAGGCGATTTATAAATATAATTAAATAAATAAATAACCATAGAGTTTCCAGCAGTTCCTAGGGAGGTGTGACATCACTTCCATTTTCCTCCCAGAACTGGCAACATGACTATCAGCCTTAACGGCTTTAATTTTTTTTTCTCCTACTGGAGCAATGGCAAGAAATAAAAGGTGGGGATTCCCCACCCCTTCTGATGGACTGGCAACCCTGGATCTTAACAAGAACATCTAAGAAGGGCAAGTGAGGCAAAGTGAATATAAAACAGCATGATGGTGGTGTTGGTGGTGTTGATTTCTTTTTGGATGCCTGAAATATATTTTTGAACAGTCCTGGCTTTCTTGCAGGACGTTTCTTTTTTATTATATCTTTAAGATGCTCATGTCCTGCTCTTTTCCCCAATGATGACCCAAAGCTGCATACTCTATCATTCTCCCCTCCATCCATTTTATCCTAATAACAACACTGTGAGCTATGTTAGGCTGAGAGACTGGCCAAAGGTCACTCAGCAAGCTTCCATGGCGGAATGGGGATTGGAACCAAGGTCTCCCAAATCTTAGTCTGACACTCTAACCACGCCACCACGTTGGTTCTCAAATGAAATCAGAAGTGATATGAATGCATACAGATCAAGAAAGTAAGAGATTTTTATCTCTTTAAAATCAAACCTTTTTGGTGTCCAGAGATGTTAAAAGATCTGGTTAAAGGCGTGTCTTGAAAAACTTCTCATGAAGGCCAGGAGACTATTGGGGAGAGAGTAGGACAGGGGTCCCCAGGCTTTTTGAGCCTGCAGGCACCTCTGGAATTTGGACATAACATTATGGGCACTTCCACAAAATGGCTGCCACAAAATGGCTACTGCAGGAGTTGAAGCTGGATACAAAATGCCTACTGCAGCTTACCTTCAGCCACACAGCAAAAATCCCTATGCTCTGGTGGCAGCTGTTATCAAAGCAATGTTTTTAAAAATCTACATGAGCAATCAACTCTCCAACAGCCAGTCAGAAGCCTTGCTGGACCAAAGCCTCACATGGTCCCTCCCACTTTCCAAAAACACTTGGCAGGGGTCAGAAAAGGTGTCAGCAGAAACCATGGTGCCCACGGGCACTATTTTGAGGATCCCTGGAGTAGGACATGGTGCAGGTGGCTGCATCAAGAAGTGGGGACTGGCAGAAATGACTCAGAAACTCCTGGGCAATTTCCCCTTCCATTCACCAAACAACTCACAGGATGGGAGTCGTTTCTGCTAATCTCCCTTCCACCCCACACTGTATTCCCCTCTGTTTCTATGGGGCCCCAATTCTTGGCTTTGGGCAAGGGAGAAGGGAGAGAGATCCATTCCATAAACTCATTCTGTTCACAGTACATCATTCATCCAGCCCGAAACTTCAAGAACAGGGAAAATTCAGTCAAAAGCTAAGGATGGGGCATGGCTACTATGGAGCAATATTAATGGCACAGTTCACTGGTGGAAGAAAAAGGATACTAATCTTTGTTGCAATATAGAACTTGACATATCTCTCCTCTAACGGAATGGAGTCAAGCCAAGAACACAGTCCATTCACATATGTGACACGATTGTAAAGATCTGGGGATAAATATTTCAAAAAGACCTCGCACCACTCCAGTCACCCGAAGCCTCTGTTCTTTACCATCTGGCTTGGGCTGTTTCTAGAAACGTTAGTGTGGGAAAGAGCCAAGCAGAGTAAGGACCTTCATATGTGAAACAGATTTATGACATATAATGAATTAAAGATCCAAGAACATTCACCTCCACGGCTCGTCCTCGCAAGCAACAACCTTCAGAGCAAGGATGCAAACCAGCCAAACAGTGTCACTTTAAGCTAATTTTGATACAAACTGAAAGTTTGCCAGGTGTTTTTAATAAAAATTTATGATATACAGATAACTGTGCAACCATGGAACAATGTACACAAGGAAATGCGAAAGAGACTTAGCCTGCAATTCTCAGCACACTAACTAAGGAGTATGTTCTGTTGAGTTCAACGGGGCCTTTCTTGAGTATGCATGTGTAAGAATGCACAACAGAATATATATTTGTAGGGCAAGCCCTGTCATTGACCTTTAAAGCCCTGTATGGCTTCAGGCCAACATACCTTAAGGACTGCCTTCTCCCATATGAACCTATGCACTCTGGTCATCCTCAGAGACCTCGCTTTGGTTGACCTCACCATCTGAAGCTAGATGGGTGGCACCTGGAGAAAGGTCTTTCCCAGTCAGGGCACCAAAACTCTGGAACTCCCACCTCAGGTAGATTCATTGGTCTCTCTCTATTGGTGTCTTCCCCCAGTGGGTGAAGACTTCCCTTGTTTTGTTTGGCATATCCCCAATAATGGTTGTTGACCCTCCTCCCTGTTTCTGGAGTTGTATGTTCATGTGTTTTTATTGAATTATTTTATACTTTTAATTGTTCTTTATTGTTCAAATGTTTTAATGTTGTAATGTTCACCACCTTGGGGACCCTGATGGGGTGGAAAGGCGGCATAAAAATGGTTTAAATAAGCAAAATAAATAAAATTTCAATACATGTGGTGATCGAGATAAAATTGCATACAACTTCACTGCAGTGGTATTGTACATCAGCCAGAGTTAATAAAATATACCTTGTTACTTTAGGGAAATACTGTCAATGTGATGCTAAAGCTGCCAGGGGAGGGGATTAGGCGATTGGTACCATTGCAGTGTTTTGCAAGGATACGGGAAAGATGTCTTACAAGTCATTAAAGGAGGAAAGAAATAATTGGAGTAATGTCCACTCCTTGGGTAGTCCTGTTAAAATTCTTTGT
Organism: Gekko gecko; assembly: GCA_029375565.1. Lineage (NCBI taxonomy): Eukaryota > Metazoa > Chordata > Lepidosauria > Squamata > Gekkonidae > Gekko > Gekko gecko. The sequence goes on from JAPDNY010000009.1 coordinate 95,647,210, forward strand.
GAAATGGCATTAAACAGCACAGAACATTCATCAGTAGGTAATTAGGAGGCACAACAGTCCATCTTGCATTAAAGATAGAAGTGAGTTAAAAATAATCTGCAGAGGGGTGGCAGAGAAAAGATATGGAATGTTATGATAATAAGCTATCATTAAGACACCACTGGGAACAACAAAGCTACTGCTATATTTGAGAATGATTATACAGGAATGGGAATAACTCTCAAGAAAATGTGCATACCATTATTACTGAAGAGATTTATGAAGAGCCCAGCCCTGTTGGTCTGCTTCTATACCTGCCTTTTGATGAGACAACATTACAAATTGTTTGCTCCTTATACTTTTTCTTTATCAGTCCAGACCAAAGTTTTCCAAAAAGTTGTTTTTTATTAATATATTAATAATTGTAGCAGGTCTCTCTTTCATGACAGCTATACACAGAGAGAGAGAAACAACAGACATGCGATCATATGCCACACATTGCAAAGTGCAGTTTTCTTAGACAGACAATATTTATGTGTAAATGTCAGTTTTATGAGGAAAGACTGAAGGAACTAGGTATGTCTGGCATGGAGAAGAGAAACCTGAGGGAAGAGATGATCATATTCTTCAAATGCCTTCAGGACTGTCATATGGAAGATAGCAAATATTTGCTCTCTGTTGTTTCAGAGAGCAAGAGGAGAACTAATGAGCTTAAGTTACAAGAGTGTAGATTTTGGTTAAAAATGAGGAACGTCTTAACAGTATGAGTTACCCAGGATGCTGTGAGCTCTCCCTCATGCAAGGTCTTCAATATGTTTGCCAACTTTTAAACTGCCCCCTCCCTTTAATATAACTTTGATCTACAAGGAGTTATCAGTTGATAGGATTTTAACTTCATGCCATGAAAAGTTTCAGCTACTTATTTCTACTAATTAAACCTGTCTTCAAGAGGACCCATTCGAGGTTTTGGTGCTCACCTTTAAAGTCCTTCAGGACATGGGGCCCACAAACCCAAAGGACTGCCTGTCTCTGCTTGTTCCCATGTGGCAACTCTGATCTACTATCAATCCTCCTATTGTCTAAGGTGTATTTTGCTCAAGCTTTTCCAGGGTGTGCCCCTTGCCTCTGGAATAGCTTCGCAGAAGAAATCAGAGGGGCTCTTGCTTTCTTGGCTTTTTGGTGAGGCTGTAAAATTGAGATGTTCCAGACAGATTTTGGGACAATCTGAGCCTGGAATACCCTGCTAGTTAGGACATAAGTTGTTTTAGTTGTTAAAAAGGTTTTTAAATGTTTTGCTTTATTAAATTGTTTTTCCATAGTTGAATCTGCCTCTTTTCCACCATGGAGCTTACTGCAGGTCCAGAAGGAAAAGGCTTAAATACCATCTCACCCAGTGTCTCTTCTGCACAGCAGCTGCTGCATGGATCTGCCAATGTGCATTCCAAAAACCAGAAGATTCTCTAATCATGAGCCCATGAGGTCTGTTGCCAGCAAGCCATGCTTCTGTGCTCCTCTGTGGCATCTGTGTGGCCACTACTGAAAATTATTTATTTGTTTATGTGAGATGATTATACCCTGCTTTTTTCTCCAAGGAGTACCCGGAGTGTCTCACAGCATCATTCTCCCCTCCTTTATTTTATTCTCACAACAATTCCATTGAGGTATCTGAAGAAGTGAGCAGTGACTCACGAAAGCTCCTACCCTGCCACATATTTTGTTAGCCTTTAAGGTGCTGCTGGACTCTTGTTCCTTTCTTCTGTGATGTAGGTAAGGCTTAAGAAAGAGTGACTCTCCCAAGATTACCCAGTGAGCTTCCATGGTACAAATTTGAACCTGGGTCTCCCAGATCCTATTGAACTCTCTGTCGTCTACACCATGCTGGCTCTTGATGGAGTGAGAATCTGATCCCGTGTAGTTACTGTTACCGTCGTGACTTTTGCAGCCTGTGTAGTTTGGCCCTTGGAAGGCAAAAGGACAGAAATGCGGAGCCCCTGTTTTGTATAAAGTGAATGGTTCGTAAAATCCAATCTGTGCAAATTGTCTCTTAGGGAGCACTGACCCCCCCCACCTTAAAACACATTTATTTCAGCGGGCAGTTGCAAAAATTTAAAAATCTGTTTCTGATGAGAATTAACATGATAAGGCTCTGCCTGTTTTTTAAATCTAAATAAAGATTTCCAGGTCTGTCTAATCGCAGGCCCAGATTGTCTCTGATATCTCCCTGTGATCTTTTTACCCTTTCTACCTTTCATTTGAATCCAAACTATCTCAGCTTTGCTTGCCAAAACCCCATGTCATTTCCTTTTTTGAATGCAAAACTTTCCCCCCTCGTGTTTTGCCTCCTGTTGTCATGTTGTTTCTCCAAGCCAAGTTTTGGGGGTGAAGAGGGGTGGGGGAACAAGGATATTTAATGCTAGATTCCATACTGTCTCGTCAAGAGATCTCAATAAGGGCCTTGCTGTTTCAAAGGCTCCAAGTTTGTGGTTCTCATTTAGGTGGAACTAACCATTAGGTGAATCTATGTAATCAAGGTCACATTTTGGTCAAAACTCAAAACCGGAATAAGTGTTTTGTCCTATTCTTGATCATTTTAAATAATCAGAATTTTCTTCCTTAGAGGGACACAGTTGAATATTTACTATGAGGCTATTTTTAAAAAATCCTCATGTGCAGAACAATTTGCGTAAAGTTAATGTTCTATTTTGTTTGCAGGAAATAATTATTGGAATATTGGGAAATCTATTGCAATTTGGGGCCACTTTTCACTTTATTTTTTTCTATTCAGGCATGCATACCTAAGAGCACAGTAAATGGTTTACAACCAGGGTTCTCAGCATTGCCTCAGCAGATGTTGGGAGATTATAGGGGTGGTGCCTGGGGACCACAGAGACTAGGGAAATTTCTAGAGGCCATTTTTTCTTCTGAATTCCCTAGAGGCAGGAAATTGGGACTGGGGGGGCAAGTAAATAGGAGGCCTACTTATGACCAGTGTTCCCTCTAAGCTGAGTTAGTGTGAGCTAGCTCACAGTTTTTTAACCTCCGGCTCACACATTTTTGGCTTTGCTCAGGAAGGATGGCTCCAGAGCAAACTAAGTTATGCAGCAGCCAAATCACTTGTTCACAACTTTCATGCCAGTAGCTCACAAAGTAGAATTTTTGTTCACAAGACTCCACGGCTTAAAGGGAGCATTGCTTATGACATGTATATACAGAATAAAGAACACGTTGCTTCGAAGAAATTGGTAGCAGTGGCCTGATCCTTTTTTGGGTGATACTTCTGAGTTTTAGTAAAGAGATTTATGTAACTTTATGTGCACATGCCTGTACCCTTGATGGGGCACCCATGGATTTTGTGTTCATGCATACCTTAACATGATGATTGATCCAAATTGTATCTGTTCTATGGATAAACCAGTAGTCTATTATTGCACCCGCATTGCACAGAGTTCAGTTATGGGCTTTGGCATGATTTGGAACTATACTGGTCATTACTATGTGAGCAAGATGCTGTGAAAGTACACCCTGTAAATGCTGCTCCATTCTGGCCGTCTGAGGCATCTAGGTGCCGGTAACCATCCTGAGTCTTCACGTGGTGGCACAGGGCATTCCCAGCCCCTGAAGGAGTTTATCTCTGTTGCTTTTCCTTTAGTACACTTCCACCAGCTGGTAGTTTTGTGAATTACCCATAGCTTCCCTTCTGCAGTGGCAATTAAAGGCACTCTGAGTTCCCATGTCTTCTGCTACCCAGCAACTAGTTGCCATGCCAATGCTATGCTGGGGATTATTAGGAAGGGAATTGAAAATAAATCAGCCAGTATCATCATGCCCCTGTATAAATCATTGGTGTGACCTCATTTGGAATACTGTGTTCAGTTCTGGTCACCACATCTCAAAAAGGATATTATAGCATTGGGAAAAGTGCAGAGAAGGGCAACTAGAATGATAAAAGGGGTGGAACACCTTCCCTATGAAGAAAGGTTAAAATGCTTGGGGCTCTTCAGCTTGGAGAAACGAAGGCTGAGGGGTGACATGATCGAGGTTTATAAGATTATGAATGGGATTGAGCAGGTTGAGAAAGAAGTACTTTTCTCCCTTTCTCACAATACAAGAACTCGTGGGCAGTCAATGAAATTGCTGAGCAGTCGGGTTAGAACAGATAAAAGGAAATACTTCTTCACCAAAAGAGTGATTAACACATGGAATTCACTGCCACAGGAGGTGGTGGCAGCTACAAGCATGGACAGTTTCAAGAGGGAATTAGATAAACATATGGAGCAGAAGTCCATCAGTGGCTATTAGCCACAGGGTATAAATGGGAACTCTCAGTCTGGGGCAGGTGATGCACTCTATTCTTGGTGCTGGAGGGGGCCGCAGTGGGAGGGCTTCTAGTGTCCTGGCCCCACTGCTGGACCTCCTGATGTCACCTGGTATATTTTGGCCACTGTGTGACAGAGTGTTGGACTAGATGGGCCATTGGCCTGATTCAACATTGGCTTCTCTTATGTTCTTAAGCACACCAGTTGCCTCCCTTACACTGGTGCCTATTTTGAATAGTGTGTTTGAATAGCAGAGGTCTAAGTGGTATGGAAAGGAGCTACAAATATTTAAAGTATTATTAAACAAAGAAGTCCACACACATACTCTGCACAGTAACATGTTGAGCAAGGAAGGCAAAGAACCAGAGTGCATTCCTTTTGCACTAAATTCTATGCATGCTCTACCTGGTCTTATTCTAAGGCTGTGATCACACACAGAATTAGCCATGCCGTAGGCATGAATGCTGGGCAGATTTTAAGGGCACGATCAGACGCAAACATCTGGGAAGCATCTCACACCCATCGGCAACCCATTTTGCTCCACTGCAGAAGTGGGCTAAAATGACACTAGGGAAAGTCCGGTAGCAAATGGGTTGCTATGGGCCAGGAATGGATTTTCCCCTCTGTGATCGCTTCAGCGTGCTCCCATGGCATCAGGATGGTCTGATCAGGCCATCCTGACTCCATGCCATTGTTTTCCCCCCTGTTTTGGTATGCGCATCATCACACACTGCATAGGGAGCATTAAGTGCGGAGATGCGAATCATCAATCCCTCATTGAAGTACTCCGGAAACACGCGGCAACCCCCCCCCCCCGATTCACCCATGGTTGCGTCTGATCACAAAGTGGCGGGCTGCCCCCACAGCTCCCAGGGACTGTGTGTTCACGCAAATCCAGGTCAAATTCCTACAGAGCAAATAGCCTCGTTTGGCAAGAGTGGCAATGCTTGAGAGCAATTAACTTCCCCCTTCCTGCCTATCTTATGCTGAGGGGGAAAAAAAACCTTTTAAAACCATGCATGGCGGTTTTGCCAAGTGCCGATCTCAAAATAAAATACATTTCTTCACATCAGTGCACATAGTTACGGAGTTATTCAACAAGTTTCCAGTTCTGTTTGACTACTTAAATGTTTTTCTGGCTCTTGCAACTGTAGTAAAAATACCCACTTTGGTATTTACATTCACCCAGCTTTTTTTCTTTAACTCAATCTCACCTAATTCCCCTGTTTACGTCATCTCTCATCCTATATGCCTTTCATCTGAGACAGTCTCTTGATCCCCAGCGTAGCCCTTTGGGTAGCCCACTGGGACCGCCTTCCAACCTACCTTTTCCTTAGACCTTCTGCCTAAGATTGTGACTAAATTTTGGCTAAAAATATTTTTTAATATGAAATCTTCAGACTGATAAATACAGGAGACCTTTTTTATTGAGCAGGTAACTAAATTGATTGATTCAAACTGTTTAATCGGCCAAATGCTGTAGCCCTAGCTGAAAACCATCTTTTAGAAGTTGGATTTAGTTCAGAGAAAAGGAATAGAGGAACTCTGGGTAAATTCCTTGCCTTTCTTAATGTTGCAATTCAGTTGAAGGGCACTTTGTAATGGCATATGAATATGGGAGTTGTATATCCTGTGCACAGATTGCCCAATTGTCAAGTAAAGTTCATTGTGGATTGGCACATTTGGCATTTCTGCATCACTAGGGAATGTTGGTATTCAGATGACAGCTGGTAGCAAAGCTACTGTGCCTTTCTTGCCCTCTAAGGCATTCCCCCCTCCCTTTTCTTGCAAATGAAATATGTACAACCTGTCATTGCAAATGCCTTATCACAAAAATTATAATGTTAAAGCTCAGTAATTTAAAATAGTATGGATGGGAGGATCATGATGTTTAGGCTGTAGTTGTAAGAACACTTTCCTAGGAGTAAGCCCCATGGAGTAAAATGGGATTTACTTCTCAGTAGACCTGCTGAGGATTGCTTCCTAAATACAGTGAAACAATCCTTTTCTGCAGATTCATTCTCCAGTTCCAGGGAAGACATAAAGGAAGAAAAAAGGGTGAGGAAATTAAGCTAAGAAGGTCTGGGCTGGCCTTCTGTTTCCCTTCCAGTTGCAGATATCTAAGTCTGGGCATGTCCATAGGGACGCACCGACCGGTAATAACCAAATTGCTCTTGGCCCCTGACTCACCACCTGAGGCCCTAAGTGAATGAGCTATATGTATGCAAGATCAGCCCATGGTGAGGTCCACTGTAATTTATTGTAGTTTTTAACATTGTTTTCATTGCTGAGTACTATGCTTTGTTTTCCCCATTTGTTTATTTAGATTGTACTTTTGTGAGCCACTTTGGAACTCTGTGAGCTAAGAAGCCCAAATAAATACATAAATAAAGTTTCTGTGATCTATTGATTAGCCAGCTGCTTCAATTGTCCAGCTGTTTGGATCCAGTTCCTGTTCACCCTGTATGCTGCATGGCCATGGCTGTTGCTCATTACAAGGCATACACAACTCTGCACAACGGGTTACGCTCCTTGGATCAACATCTCCTGGTAGTCCCTGGCCCGAAAGACATCCATCTTGCCTCAACCAGGGCCAGGGCTTTTTCTGCCCTGGCCCCTCCCTGGTGGAACATGCTCCCTATTGAGATCAAGCCCCTGCGGGATCTTCTTCAGTTCTGCAGGGCCTGTAAGATGGAGCTGTTCCACCAGGCCTTTGGCTGAGGCAGCAGGTGCCCATTTATGGCCTCCCTGAGGTTTTTGTCACCCATCTAACTACTGCTGGCCATTATTTATATGTCACCAACTGGCCAGGGAACCACTTACAACCGCTAATTTTCTGCTCTCGGGTTGTGACCCCCATTTTAATGCATATGACAGGGTTTTAATAATTTAATTATTTATTGTACTGCCGAAATGTTATTCCCCTCTCTGAACTCGCTTGCAGAAAGGGTGGACTATAAATATGAAGAAATAAATAAAAATACTCCTATGCTAATATGATAAAGTTTGATTGGCTCAATAAATTCTGTCTGCCCCACTGTGTAAGTTTGCCTTTGTGCCTTTTCTGATGCTCTTCTTGTGGGGGAGGTGAACAGTGATGCAAATCTTCATGTGAACCTAGTTTGTACTTGGGTCCACCATGGTTTGTTTGTCCTTTCCCAGGATTCTTTGGCAGATTCTTTGGTATAGAGTCACTCTAAGTTTATAGTCTGGAAAAAGTCTTAGATTGTGGGAAACCATAGTGCAGAAGACTCTCATAATGCAACAGGATAGATTAACTATTTCTGCTCATTGCATCCATCTACCCCATTGACTGCATCTGGCATTTTAATTACCATCTTCTGTTTACTTACCTGCTCCCATTATTCATAAATATGCAGCTTGCTCCTCCTTCTCTAATACTGCTTTATTATCTAGGATTTGGTTTTTACTTTAGATATTTTTTTCACCCCAGACACCTTATCCAGTGTGTATGCTCAGTACTCTTATCATGGAAGTTCTCTGCCCTGTACAGATGGAGTAACCACAAAGAAGAAATCACTACCCATTCCTATGCTCCTCCGACCAGTACCATGGGCTCCAACTCTTCGACCATCCTCATTTTCTTACTTGGATTAATCTCTCTGCCATGCCTACCACATTTCGACCACATATTGAATGTATAGGTAAATAACCTGTCTGTCTTCCTCCTAAAGCTGGATGAAGAAAGGGAAGATTCTATGGTGAGATGCTTCCCAGCTGGATAAGTAGCCACTGCAGCAGATTTGATAGGCATTTTGCAGTAAGACTATTACTGGTGATGCTTCCGGAATTAAAGATGTAACAACCAGTCCTTGGCTATACCATAGACTTGATGATCGTTCATGGATCCCTTTCCTAGCAGGGCAGCTGTCACACTGGAGAGGTTTTCTTAATAAGTAAATAATAGAAGGCTTGATGGCATTCAACCAGCTTGCCAAGTAATTATTGATTTTAATAAACTATAAATAAAAAGCTATTCAACTTTTCCCAGGAATTATATCCAAAACACAAACCAGATAGCAATATGTCTCAATTCTGGATACCTATTTTGTTGTTTCCTTAGAATTTTTGAAGAGAAAGAGAGCCATTCACAACGTCCTTTCTCACATCTGGCTATAAAAGACTTCAATCAACATGCAATTGTCCAGAGAACAATTTTGTTCCAAGTATAGTCTTGGACACCCCTTTTGGTGATAAAATATTTCCCAGCTTCCAAAATTGGAAGCCAGTGCAAAGCCGTGTGGAAATTAACATGCACCCAGCCAATGTGTTTAACAAGGTAACACCCCACATACAAAACAAAGGCCTCTTTTAGTTTTCTTTTTCTCTTGTCTTCCATGAGTGGAAGCTACAGAAATTTGTAGGGCAAAGAAGAAATCCTGAAAAATGTATCCTTTCCCTACCATAGAGCCCTCAAGCCACAAAGGATGTTTGTATGAACTGGCTGAGTAATACACATTCCAGTTGCAAGAAATATCACAATCCAAGGCTGAGTCAACTGCAGGATATCAGTAAAATAAACTTCATACTGAAATACCAATTCCTGATTATTTTCTTATTGGGAAATCCTTGTTTTGTTTCATGGCTTTTTCCTTTGGAACAGCGTCTCCTTTCAATTGCACTCAGAGCCCTTGATATGCCCCCATTCTCCCCCCCCCCATACTTTCTTTCTTTGAATCCAAGACTTTAAACAGACTTTCTGGCACACTTGCATCCCCTGATATCTGACAACAACTGGGACTGTTGATGTCTCCTTAGAATAAATTGCAGTGAATTGCTTTAGGAACACACTGGGAGCAAGCAGACATACCAAATATGGTAACTCTCATGGTACAGCCGTATCCAACCATAACCAAAATGTGTGACTCTGATCCACAAGCAAGTCAGATTACATGGATATAAAATGATGGGACAGAAGATATTGAAAACCAGGAGATCTTGAGGATGCTTCTAACATTTTGAGAAACAGTAGTGGGGTGCCAAGGGAGGAGGGATCATGAACAAAATGGCTGCCATAGGGAGAGTTCACAAAATGTTGGGAGATTCCCCCAGGCTAAGTGTCCTCCATGATGGGGGGCAGCCATTTCTGAATGGGTGCTCCCTGTAAACCCAAAGATGATGCCTCCTGTGGAGCTTCTGCTGCTCAACTAAGATGGAGAGATCCTGCTCAGCTAAGATGGAGAGTTTACAAAATGTTGGGAGATTCCTCCGGGCGAAGTGTCCCACATGATGGGGGGCAGCCATTTCTGAATGGGTACTCCCTGTAAACCCGAAGATGATACCTCCTGTGGAGCCTTTCCTGATCAACTAAGATGGAGAGATCCTGCTCAGCTAAGATGGAGAATTTACAAAATGTTGGGAGATTCCTCCGGGCGAAGTGTCCCACATGATGGGGGGACGGCCATTTCTGAATGGGTACTCCCTGTAAACCCAAAGATGATAACTCCTGTGGAGCCTTTCCTGATCAACTAAGATGGAGAGATCCCCATTGGGGATCACAGATTTAAATCCATACATTTGTGTATAAGTGAACTATACATTAGTTTCTTTGAACACTGAGGTACATGGAGAATCCCTGAAATAATTACAGGTCATCATAGAGTTGGAAGAGCCATTATATCTAATCTGATCCTGCCCCATGCTCAGTGGACAAAATCTGGAGTCAGAGTATTCCCAACAAATGGCTGCTCAGCCTTTGCTTGTAGAGCTCCAGCAAGCAGGTGACTGCCTTCATAATGAGTAATTGGTTCCAATGTTAAACCACTGTTACAATTAGGAAGTTGCCCTGATGCTCAGTTGAAATCTGCACTCATGTATCTTAAGGCCATTAGATCTAGTCTTGCCCTGTAGAGCAGCACAGAACAAGGGGCTTGCTCTTATTGAATACAAGCAAATCTTAACACTTTGGAAGGTCGCCATTAAACCCATGTATAAATGCAGACTGGGGCAGTAGACAGAGGTAGCCTAGCTCTGAATTGCATCATTTCCTACCCTAAACACTTCAGCCCCTGAGAAAACCCTCCCTGCTCGTGCAAACATTCAATCTAAAGGAGAAGGATTTCGTATAGACCCAGCTACCTAGCAGAAACAACATGCAGAAATAATGACAGAAAGGAGACGAGCAACTTGGCAGAATCCAGGAGCAAGTCTGCCAGATCTTTGTCTTTGCTAAGAATGTTTCTGCAGCAGAATCAAGGAACAATGGTAGCCCATCCTACTTTGAATACTCTCTTCCAGTTACTCGCAGGCAGATCAACAGCACCCTTAGTAGACAGCTTTTCACTATCTATCTCTATAAATCCTCCCAAGGATTGGCTAGATCAATTTGCTGCTTTGGAATGTGATCAAATGTCACTCCCAGTCAACAGTAGTAGGAGAGGCCAGATGAAGAGCTGCCATAATAGTTGCCAGAATGATTCCAAGAGACATCATCTCCCACTCTTGCACAAGTCAAAAACATGGACGGAGCTAGCAATTCCCCTAACTGGAGATAACGAAAGTGAGATCTGTTTTTAAGTCACAGGAGACCCATCCAACTCTGGCTTGTTTTTATGGAGCTGAGCATCCTTCATTCATTCACTCACCATTTCACAGCAAGCGCCAAACAGCTGGCCTTTCTACATATCTTTTGGATCTGATGTGACATATAAATGCAGAACAAGAACTGAACAGAGTTTGGGTCAATAAAGCACATTTAATATGACAGTCCTGTAAGGGGAACGGTACTCACTGCCTTTATATCTAAAACAGTTGAAAACAAATAGCTAAAGTTCAGTTAGCTCTTGAGGGGGGCAGACATGTCGGAGAAGCAGTGAGACTGCAAGCAAGATGTTTGATGTATTTCTCTATTCCTGGATCCAGCAAACTTCTTTTGTCGAACTTTACTGGCTAGGAGGCTTCCTGAAGGAGGGACCACTGCAGCTGATGAATGGCAACAGTGATGTTTTTACAGAGCAGGATCTGCAAGAAATGTTTTTGAATATCTCCCGCTGGCAAAGAGATTTCATTTCATCTTCTAGACGATAAGACAGTGGCGGTTATGAATGACTTCACTGCCTCCTATCTGAGCTACAGCCCTGTAATTTATTGAGAGGAGGAACTGAAGCTGGTGTAGCGTAGTGCAAAAGCCAAATCACTGTGAACTAATGGGGGGGGAACACATTTGTTTGGTTCATCTGTCAACAGTAGCATCCTTAAGCCTGGTGCCCAGGAAAGAGCCTCTATATGATGACCACCTGATATTGTTCCATATGGCTGCTCATGTGGTTTGGGGCCATTTTACCCTGAAAATGCCTGATCTCATCTGATCTAGGAAGCTAAGTAGGGTCAGACCTGGTTAGTACTTGAATGGGAGACCACCTGGGAATACCAAGTGTGGTAGGATAAGCCTATGGCCATTCCACCCTGAACACACCCAATCTCATCAGATTCCACCCCCCGTCCATGCCACCACCAACCTCAAGGGGGGGGAATGTTGCCCTGGAAAGAAAATTCTCCAAAATGCATGTGTGATGATATTTAAGTAAATGAATGAATTAAAAATCACTTGCAGTGTGGGTAGCTGAATACTTAGTGGTTTACTATATTATGTTATGTTAATTCAGTTAGATATATCATTGTTGATGGCCTTTCAACTGTACTGCAACATGTTCCTAATGGCCCCTGGTCTCCTGAATACTGACCTTATTGTGCGTACTCTTCGTTTCACAGTCAACCTTTTGTATTTCCGTGGGTTGCAATGCTTGTTGTTGGTTTTGTACTACTGTTATTGATTAAATAAATAAAAATTATTTTAAAAAATCTCTTGCAAATGTGTTATTCCACCCTAAGTTGCAAAAATCTCATCGACGTGCCTCGGACTCTTCTTTTTACCATGTCACCGCTGAATCCAGCATTTGTATATGGCCAGTAGCAAGTGATAAAAGTGACCTATACAGATGTGAACTTTTTCACAAGCCACTAAGTTGTGGAACTGATTGCTTGTGTTCAGCAAGCTATCATTAAAACATTGTTTACCTCACTCTGCCAATAAATGCTTTAAGATGCCATCTGTGTGGAAACAGAGCTGTATACATAGGGTTACCAACTTTGGGATGGGAAGATTTGGAGGGTGAAGCCTGGGAAAGGCAGGGTTTAGGGCAAGGAGAGACCTTGGCTGGGTGTAATGCCATAGAGTCCTCTCACCAAAACAACCTTTTTCTCCTGGGGAACTGGTGTATATTGTGTGGAGATTAGTTGAATTTTTGGGAGATCTCCATCAGGCCACACCTGGAGGCTGGCAAACTTGGAAGGAGATGGAGGTCAGATAGTAAAGGAATCATCATACCCAATCCATAAAAATCTATCTTGCAACATTTTTTGCTAGCGAGGACATTTGACTGCACAGTTTCAAACAGCCTTCATTCCTGAGGAAGAATTAGAAGTTTCCATGGAGTTATTCGATCCCACTGGTTGGAAGTTGCCAAAGTGACTTAGATACTTTCCCCTTTTTAGTTTTTGATATGGAATGTGGAATACTTAGGCAAACAATAATTTTGTATTGCTTCTGCATTCCAAGCTCTGAATCTCATGGGCTTCTTATCCCACAGGAAGGATTAGGTGTAATCTTTATCTTTCCGAACTTGTTAAGGCACGTACTTATGGTACACAGTCATAGTTCAGAATTTAAGTGGGACCACACACTCTATAAATGTAATAAAATAGGAAATGGGTCAAAACATGCCCTAACGATTCAGAAATAGCCCTCAATTCTGTTTTAAATAACAACTGTCTCTTTGGCTTCAATTTATTTAAGTGCTCCTATGTGTTTTCTGAGAATGCCCAGCTGACATAAACCTGTGTTAGGGTTGCCAGATTCCAGGTGGGGCCTGGAGATCTCTCAGAACTGCAATTTATCTCCAGACAACAGAGATCAGTTCCCCTGGAGAAAATGGTTGTTTTAGAGGGTGGAATCTATGGCATTATATTCTGTTGAGGTCCCTTCCCTCCTCGAAGCCAACCTTCCCTATGCTCCACCCCCAAACCTCCAGGAATTTCCCAACCTAGATTTGGCAACCCTAGGAAAATTCCAGGTTGTAGGAGGGGAGAATTTACATTGTCTAAGATAATATACTGGGTGTGAATATGGTGGTCTCTTTCTTCTCTTTTGCAAGCACCTGATATAAAATTCTGGACTCAATTCACAAGGAACCTCTGAGCTAATGTTTAGTTATGTTGACTGTTGATTGAGACTGGAATCCCTGGGGCTGAACTTCAGTTTTCAAGATAAAAAAACAATTGGATCCAGCACACAGTTCTTGGGCAGTCCACGCAAGGACCCACATGAACTAATAGCCATGTGGGTTTGGAGGCTAAAGTAGGGGGTGAAGCCATTCCCTTCTTCCTCTTCCATCAGTGGTGCTCTGTTCACTAGGGATGCCAGCTTCCAGGTAGAACCTGAAGATCTCCTAGAATTACAGCTCATCTCCAGACTACAGAGATCAGTTCCCTTGGAGAAAATGGATGCTTTGGAGGGTGAACTCTATGAGAGCCTGTTTGGTGTAGTGGTTAAGTGTGCAGACTCTAATCTGGGAGAATCAGGTTTGATTCCCCATTCCTTCACTTGCAGCTGCTGGATGACCTTGGGCAAGCCATAGTTCTGACAAAAGCTGTCCTAGAAAGGGCAGTTCTTGAAAGAGCTCTCTCAGCCCCACCTACCTCACGGGCTGTCTGTTGTGGGGAGAGGAAGGGAAAGGAGTTTGTAAGCTGCTCTGAAACTCTGAGTGAAGGGCAAGGTATAAATCCAATCTCCTCCTCCTCCTCCTCCTTCTTGTTTGGCCTTAGGTGACCCTGTCAGCCACTCCTCCTCCTCTTCTTCTTTGGCATTGTACCCCACTGAGGTCCCTCTCCTCCACAAACACCAACCCCAAATGGTGTACTATCTTTTTGGAGCACAAACCCCCACCTTGGCTTGCCAGCTCTGGGTTGGGAAATACCTGGAGATTTTGGGGTTGGAGCCTGGGAAAGGCAGGGTTTAGGGAGGGGAGGGAGCTCATCAGGGTATAATGCCATGGAGCAGAGGTGTCAAACTCATTTGTCACGAGGGCTGGATTGGATGTAAATGTCACTTTATCAGGTCAGGCCATATGTGCCACACAATGTAATGCCAGGTACCAGAGATATTTTACCACTGGCTGTGACCATACCCCTCCTTAGCAGAGTTCAGGGCCAAACCAGCCGTCCTCGCCCCTTATGGGGCTGGACTACATTTGAGGAAGAGACGAACCTCAGCAGGTGGTACAATACCCTAATATAGGCCCTTCTGGTCTTCATTTGGACTGGTTTCCCCCCAGTTGCTTGTGGGCCAGATAAGAGCCCTGTATGGGCCAGTTCCAGCCCCCAGGCCATATATTTGACATGTCTGCCATAGAGTCCACTCTCTAAAGCAACCATTTTCTTGGTTGTCTGGAAATTGTAATAGTGGGAGATCTCCAGGTGCCACCTGGAGGTTGGCAACCCTACCCCATGAAAGAAATTCTATTATACAGGTCTAGTCAAGCTTTGGGAATACAAATAAGACTGCAGCAGCCTGCTGCTTGGAAGTATTATCACGTTCCTCCGCTGCCACAAATACTCTTCACTGCGCTCATTCATGGGCTTTAAACATTTTTGTTGTTTCAGTTTCTAATATGACACCTAGGATGATGATCCTCCACACTGCAGAAGTGTTCTTTTCTCTAACAAAGGCCTGTACTTACTGAGAACCAGCCCTCATTGTCATACACACGATACCCACAGCTTTTGCCTTGTCCATCATTTCTGATCGAGATGGAAAACAGCAGGTATTCTGGCTGCAGTCTGCTATTGATCAAGCCGTAGCTTTCCCCCCCAAAATGGCTTAAGAAGCCCTTTGTCTTTCAGTCTGCCTGTTTCTCCCCACTCAAGCTGATCAAAATGCCTGAGGTGAGGAGAAAATTAAAAGGAAACAAACTCCTTTGAGGGAAATGAGTTTCCTACTGCACAATGGCTAACAATACAACAATATTAAATAATGAATGCAATACATGTAACATTCCAGTCGTGTAGAGCAGGAGGCCTGGGCTAATAAAAAGCACAAGACAAAGGAATGTATTAAGAGTTGTGTCTGTACAGGAATTAAACCACATTGTAGGAAAGGGGAGATTAATGTTGAGTTTCTTGACTCCAGAGAACAATGGAAACAAAAGGCCATGTGTTCCTAGCATAGCTCCTATCAATGTCAATCTTGATATCAAAGGAAATACGAAAAAATATTTTCCCATTTGAGTGGCACTCACCCCATAACCACATGGAGGAAAGGGCCCACTTGTTCCAAAAGTGACTTATCTGGGTAGAGTACAGAGATCAGTTCGAAGTTTTAGGGAAGAATGTTTTCCGTTTGTTGTAAATAATATTCCCAAAGATGGGTGAGGTTTCCCATTCAATGAATCATTGGGGAGGTCACAGAACATTATTCTTCCAACTGGTAGCTTCTCTGTTTCCTTTTTTAAAAATTATGTGGTTATTTTATACCTGTGAGACCAATTGTTCAAAAACTGCACACTTGGTTTGGACAACAGCTCTCATTTCCTTGAAAATATTTTTTTTCACACCCTCTGAAATCAAAAAGTCAAAAGCTGCCCCATTTATTGGTCCTCCAGGATAACTAGTTGGCCATCACGTGAAAAGGCGTGCTAGTCTTAATAACCAGATTGCTGGTCTAATCCAGCAAGGCTCTTCTTATGTTACTATGACAAAATCTACTGACACTGTAAATGATGGGGATGAACAAGGACAGGGAGTCCTGATCACTAATGGATTCAGTAGGTAGGCCACAGATGAAAAGAAAGGTCTGGTTTCCACTGCTACTGGAATGACATCAGTTAGTGCTCTTTTTTTACAGTGCAAGTTTGTAACATTAACAACCTATGTTTACTAGGGACATGCAATTCAAATTCAGAAATATTTGGAATTCACCAAATAATTACAGCTGCCTCTAAGTAGGGCCTGGCAATCTCCTGGAATTCCAATTAGATCTCCAGGCTGCAGAGATCCATTCCATTGGATGAAAAGGCAGCTTCAGAAGGTGGATTCTGTGGCATAACATCCCCGCTGATCTCCCTCCCATCACTGATCTATGAACTGTCCTCAAATCTCCAAAAATCCCCCAAGCCAGAGTTGGCAGTCCTACAAGTAATGTTATTCTGAATATTTCTGAATTATTAATACCAGATATTCAGAAGTCCATTAGATAGTATAGTAGATAGGCTGGGCTTCCTGGGAAGTGAAAGGGAAATATATTCTCCAGACAGCCCGGCACCAAAGTTGTTGGGCAGGAAGCTGAGTGTCCTCTGATTGGTGTTGCCAAGGAACAAATGTCTGGGGTGAGAGCAAGGCCTGTGACTGGTGTTTGTCTCCATTTATGGAATCCTGAAGCAGGCACAGGCATAGACACAGACACTTTTACATTGGCCCTTTTCAACTGAAAGGTGATGACAGGTGCCTTATGTTGGAATATGCAAGGTCTATAGTGCAGATTTATGAAGAAGATCTGAAGATCACCCTACAGGGAGGCAGCTGAAGGAGCTAGCATAGCTAGATTAGGGACCTCCCACACTTTCAAATTATGCCCTTCCTGTCCCCTGATTGGCTGCTCTGCAGACTTCCTGTTCCTGCAGAGCTTCCTTCTTGTAGTTGTTCCTCTCACAGCAGTTAAGTTAGTTAAGCCTCTCTCCCTCTCCTGTTCCATCAGAGTATTCCTTTAATAAACCAAGTTATTTTCTTTGTGGGGCTAGGACATTAGAAGCTCTCCCACTGTTGCCCCCCCCCCCCGCAAGCACCAAGAATGCTAACAATACAGAACACCAAGCACCAAGAATATAGAGCATCACTTGAGTTTTTTGGCCATTCACCATCATCTTCTGTTCCAGTGTACATATCAGTGCTGCCCAGGGAATCTGCCCACCACGACCATCAGCTGACCTCTGCTTCACTGTGTCGTGCCTGATGCTACCTTGGTGACACTTGCAGTGTTCAGGATTCAGCATGGTCAAATTATATTCATTGCCCTGTGCCTGGGCACCACTGCCTGGCCATTGTGGATGCTGCTGTGCAGTTGCTGCCCCTATTTAAGCACTTTGTGGGAAGTGGTTTTTTTCTTGTTGGTGGTGGGAAATGTCTGATTCCTGTTGACTTGAATGGACATACAAATATTCAGAAATTCTGAATTTTTAAAAGCCTGAATTCCAAATCTGGAAAGTTACAGTTCCAAATTCTGAATCTGAACTTGGTGGTAGCATACATTCCTAGTGTGCACCTCTTTAGCTTTTAGAAAACTACTGTTCTTGGCTTTTCAGTGTGTATCTGTCTTGTGGATTTGCATTTAACATGTAGATTTGTAGGAGAATTTTTTTTTTCCTCTTCACCGAAAGCCAGAAAGTTCAAGAAAGGCAAGGCTTGGGCGTGGGGAGAGAAACCCTTTCATAAAACTAAAGCCACTTCTGTCCCGGATTTTGACAGAAAATGGATCAAATGTTAAAACAATATGACAAGGTGCAAGCAACATTATGACTTAATCAGGTACTCTCAGAAATCTGTGTCGGAGCATTCACCAACAATTCTCATCCTTGCTTCCCAGATTCATTCATTGCTAGTTTTTCCCCTGATGATGGCACCAGTCAGTGGTACATACAACCTAATGCATAACTATGGGTTAAATCATTCCAATGCATCTCTGAGGAAATACCATAAACACTGGCACATGTACAGGTGAGATTGCAGCCTTGTTAGAAATGCATGCCACATTGATGCACGCCATATTGTCCCTGCCAAAAAAGACAAGCAATTTCTCATGTTTCCACACTGGTTAAATCATTTGTGTCTGGAGAGCAATAGATCATGGGACTGGCAGGAGCATGGATGAAGCTTGGCATTAAGAAGTTTCTGCACTACTAACTTCATGCCTTTAAGTGGATTTCAGATTGCTTTTCTTTCAAGAACTTTTCTGCCGCATGCCAGAAACGAAAGTACGTATTGAGTGACGAATCGCAAAGCTGGCCTCCTTCTTCTGCTCATATTTTATCCATTACTTTTCCTGAAAAGAGTGCTTTCCAGCACTCCAAAACCTACTTATAGCTGCCTCATCAATGAGACACAGCTCCCCAGTCACTAATACACTGAAGGTTAAGCATATATTTGAACACGGAGACTGGGTCAACATTTCACTATAAACTTCAGCCAGGTCTGTGGTTCATTCACAGAAAAGAAACCAGCTCCTCAGCATAGGACTGTGAAGTCATGCAACTACAGTATATACCCAACATTTAGAAAAACAGTTCAGTTCTCAAGTGTTTCATTTAACTATAAAATAAAAGGGAAAGAGGAAACAAATAGAGCCCATTGCTTTATGTTGCACCTTGTGTCAATGGTATATACACACCTGGATTCAGATGACATAGGGTAATGGAAACTTATGAAGATCTATATCGTGATTGAAAGCCTGCACTTTCTTATATCTTGCTATTCCTCCAAGAAGGTCAAAAGCAATCTTTTTCCAAATAGCCTCAGTGGTACAACTGCACCATGTGCCTTCAGACTAATCTCTGTTAGGAAGTATATTATGCACATGTATGGCTTACATGGGCTGCGATTACACACACTAAATAATCCTCTTTCAGTCCATTTTCAGTGCACTTTCCAACTGAATTTTTACTGTGTGAACTGGCAAAATCCAGTTCAAAAGTGCATTGAAAGTGGACTGAAAGTGGATTATTTAGTGTGTGTGATCACAGCCATGAGTGGTTAACTTAGCTCGCTTTGGAAACCTCAGTCCTCTGTTAAGATATGTATAACAATGAGCTCATGATTTAGAAATATTGCCTTACCTGGGGACAGCAATTAACATTATTTTAAGAATGCTGACGTACTGATTGCAGGTCCCGTTTACTCTGAAGAAGTGATTAATGCCAATCATAGCAAACTAGGCTTCCTGATTGTTTGGTAAATCGGTATGCATAGTGGCTTGTACACCAGCAGCCTATGACTAAAGCATGGTGTTTGGACTGGGGCCATAAATAGTAGAGGAACCTAATAATTCTAATGCAGAAAATGCCTCTCTGCAAGGGAGTCTTTCTTCCCCTCTATTTTCCAACAGCCATTTAATATATCCAGTTGCAAATCACTCCTTGGGGTATCTTTTTGACAGAAAATAATTTTATTTTGTTCCAGAGTGGCAGTTTTGCTTCCCAGAGTTGTGGAAGAAATACTGTACTCTAATTTATCTGTCTTTGTGCAACAATGTTTATACATAGCACTTGACGGAATATCCTGGAAATCCCTCAAAGCCATCTATGCTGTGGGGAGGGAGAGTGAAGAAGAGCAGCCTTTCCTCTGCAGCAATAGAAGCAAAATAAAAACATCAAAAGCTAAAAATTTCAGGTCTTCTGGCTGAGTTTGATGTTTCAGTACATTTTCCTCCTGTCTGTTTTATGGCAGTTTTACAGCAATTTTGCAGCACTAAGATTCAGCTAGAGACACCCTGGGTTTTTTGGTCACTAGCTAGTTCTTCTTCAGTCAGGAGTGACCCAGGCCCAAAGGCAAAACTGGAAATAAATGTTTCTATGCAAGTTCTTAGATTTTCTAGATCTTCCAGTAGTTCTGTTAAAATACATTCTTTCTCACGTAGCAAGAAGTCTCTGTTCATTCATGACATTCTTGCAATACGACAAGGGGAACCATTTGAAATGGGAGAGCTCTGCTCCAAACTATGTCAGGTGAACACAGGAAGCTGCCTTATATGGAGTCAGATTGTTGGTCCATCAAAGTCAGTATTATCTATTCAGAGCAGAAATGGCTCTCCAGGATCTCAGGCAAAGGTCTTTTACACCACCTACTGCCAGATCTTTTAAGGAAATGCTGGTGATTGAGCCTGGGACCTCCTGAATACTGAGCAAATTCTCTACCATTGAGCACAGCCCTTCTCCAACGTATATATATATAAATGACATCAAGACTAGCATAGGTCTTAATCTCTTTAAGAAGATACAAAGGCTAAAGCATTGCTAGATCTCTACAGTAAGATAGTGCCCAAAGTTAGAGCAAACTTATCAATAGTAAGGTTGCAAAATTCCCTACAGATTCTCCTTAGAATATACCATTTAGTTCAAGTTGTCTATGCCATGGCACAGAAGTCCATGCATTTTTTTCATATATTTTCCTCTGGTGTGATCCAGATTTATGTATGAGGTACATGTGGAAGTACAGATTGCAGCACATATCAAACACAAATAAATTATGCATTAAAATATACATCATTTCACATGACCATCTACCTAAAGAGCATTCACAGAAATGCACAGTGCAACATCCTTCTGGTGATCCACTGAACATCTCTGTGAACTTTGTGTATATGTGGAAATGGAACAGAACAGTTGCTGCAGCAAAACTACTGAAGTCAATGCAAAGTTCTCCTGGGAGTGCTGTGGATTTCATGTCAAACCTATTTGACAAGCAAACTTCTCATGTTCAACTATGATGATCAGATGTGAGCTGGGCTTGACCTTTGACTACTGAACAGGTTTGCACTTTTTTTTCCAAAACTGCACATGTGCAAAAACACTGTTGATCCAAACAGATCAACAGCCATTAATATATTGCCTGGTCAGTGAAAAAGTGGAGCAGCCAGTGAGAGCAGAATTCAATCAGATTGCGTGAGAATATGCATGTGCAAAAAGCCCATTGTGCAGTAGTGCAGTGTTAGGAAGGGATACAGTGAAGAAGAAGAAGAAGAAGAAGAAGAAGAAGAAGAAGAAGAAGAAGAAGAAGAAGAAGAAGAAGAAGAAGAAGAAGAAGAAGAAGAAGAAGAAGAAGAAGAAGAAGAAGAAGAAGAAGAAGAAGAGCATGCTGTCAAGTTGTAACCAACTCATGGCAGCTTCATCCATGGAACATTCCAAACATGAGATGAGCAGAGGTGGTTTACCATTGCCTTCCTCTGTATAGCAGCCCCAGTCTTCTTCATTGGTCTTCCATCCAACAACTGACCATGGGCAACTCTGCTTAGTTCCCAAACCCTGAGGATCTCAAACTGAACTGGACTAAGGCTGCTGTCAAGTGAAGCAACCTATCAAAAAAGCTCTGTGATACTCAATGAAACAACTGTCTGTTGAGAAATCAACTCCCTGTTCACTGCTTGCAAAAAAGGGCATGATCCAAACTGGCAAGTGTTTGAGGATCCCTAGATACTACAAGGTGGTCCTTTCTGTCCTCCAGAGAATAAGAGTCCTGAGCGAGCAAAATAGGACTTGGCAAATAATAGTGAGGTTTAGTGCTCCACACAACCATATATTTCTTGTGGCAGGTGTATCCTTTTTGATACTGTGATATCTGTGCTAGGGCATTTAATGATTCCACCATCTTGTCCTGCTGAACCCATCAATTTTGTCAAGCTTAAGCCCAAAAGAGAAGACCTTTCACACCTCTCATCCTTAAACATTCCTTAGGTAGAATGGGGCAGCCCATCACACACAGGGGATCTGTAAACTGCAATATATTATTTGATTAATATTATATATAAGTTGATTTATTCTGTTTTTGTATCTTCAGGGGGACACTATTTGGATTTTCTCCTCCAGGCACCAGAAATATGTCTCCCCCCCCTTGTAGCCAAGACAAAACCCTTTTATACACTTAAGACCTATTCCTTTCAGAACAAAGAAAAAGGTTCCTTCATATCCTCACCAGACGGAAAGGGACAAAATAAATAGCCTTATCATCTGGCAACGAGCAGTATCTGATTCCTCTTCAGGCACGAGCTAGTTATATCTGATGAGAGCTGGGTGGCCCCCTTTATCCACTTTAACATACAAGGGCTTGTGAAAGGTTCCTGCTGTTTCTCAGCTTTTAAGCTTCGGAAAATGCTCTGGAAAATCCTCCACTCCTTCCTGCAGTCTCAGCCAAGCAACATAATTTTCCAAAGTACTTTGGGCTTTCGCGGCTGACCTTGCTTTCCCATTCAATTAGTCCAGACTTAGCTTCAGTAATGCAAGCTGATCTGATCACAGGGGTTAACTTCTACAACAGTTTGGTCTTTGATTCAACTTACGGAAAACCCATCTTTGTCTCTGGTGTGACACAGACACTGTTCCAAACGAACGAAGGATGAAGGAGGATCAGAGGAATTCCACTGTCATCCTCCCATTCTAGCCTACCTGCCAGAAGTAAATAAGAAATGAAGGCATCCATTGGTTATCACCCCATTAACAGCAAAATGTAGCGCACACATCCAGATCTAAAGAAGGGACGGTGCCTGGAAGGTAGATCATGAGGACTTTGTTTTTCTGTGCCACCTAATGAGGACAGGGCCTTACTGAGGGAATCAGGGCCTTATCAGGGAACTGACAGGGGCCTGTCCCATTAAAGAATATTCCAGCCAATGCTCCCTCTAAGCTGCGGAGTCTTGTGAGCAAAAATTCTGCTTTGTGAGCTACTGGCATTAAAGTTGTGAGCGAGCAATTTGGCTACTGCATTAATTAGTTTGCTCCAGAGCCATCCTTCCTGAGCTAAAACAAAAATGTGTGAGCTGGAGGCTAAAACACTGTCAGCTAGCTCACACTAACTCACCTTAGAGGGAACACTGATTCCCCTCTCCTGAATTTTCAGCTTACTTACAAAACATTCTTAGCCCTTTTATTGGTGGGCACATAAGGGAAAAGCATGGCAGCAGTATTCTACCCAATCATTCAAAGTACATTTACACCAGAGTTCCATCCAGTGTTCTGGCCAGGAAAAAAAAAAAAAGATTAAAAAGCAGGGTTGTTTTTTTAAAAAAAAAAATAAAATTTATTTTTGTGGCATTTAATATACATTTTGTGGTATGTAAACATTCAGCTACCAACATTTCTAGCTACACAGCATTTCTGATATGCAGACTCCTTTATAGCATGACCCAGTGCTTAAGAATGTCAGGCTAGTATCTGGGAGACCTACGTTTGAATTCCCCCTCATGCCATGGAAGCTCGCTGGGTGACCTTGGGCCGGTCACACTTTTGGCCCCCCCAGGCGAGAAAAGTGGGGTATATCTGAATCAAACAAACAAACAAATACTGTATAGCCTCAAGACTTCTCTTCACTAAACTGTTGGCAAGCCACCTTCCTGTGACTTGTACTAAGCTTGGACGTTCTTGTTTTGCAGTGAAATCCTAAGCAGAGTTACACTCTTCTAAGCCCACTGAAATCAATGGCTTAGACGGGTGTATCTTTCTAGGACTGCACTCACTCTGTAACAATGCCTCGCAGGTAGTTGCATAACTGCTTTAAGAAAAAGTGCTAACTTTCTAGCAAACTTTTCTCCCCCTTTCCCCAAAATCTCTAATCTCACATTACAAGTTGCAGCTGCGGAGTCCATTCATATATCTTGCCAGAACAGAAAGTTGCCATTACGCATCTGAGAAGACCAGGTTTGCTCAGAGGCCTCTTTGTTCGATTATCTTTATTATGAGTGATGAAGGAATTATGGTGGGAAATGATGGATGCCCCGCGATCGAGGAAAAGATAGTGTGTTTATGATACTTGAAAGTCCAAGCGGCAAGGAGGGCAACTAACGCTTCTGATAAAAGGAGATAATGAGCCTGTTCTGCACACTGAATTAATTACGCTAAGATTACAACGAGCAAGGGAGGAACTGCACGGCACCTATTATTTGAGAAGTTAAACGAGGCCTCGGGGAACCATTGCCGGAAACACTGCCCCATCAGTGGCTCTGAACCATTTGGCCAAATTTTCCTCTAAAGAGGAGTGAACTCATGAAAGAACAAAACAAGATAAAGCCCCATCAAAAGTATTTTTCCCCCAGGGCTCCTTCAGACATTGTCTTTCCATTGTGATTAATGGTTTACATCCAAAATTACATCGTTATTTAGTTTGACTCTGTGACAAGAGGCTAAAACTAGTGGTTTCCCACATTAAAAAAAGGCTTTCAAGACTGCACTTTTTTTTGTAAAATATGTTATTTATAACTGAAACCATATCATTCAGAATTGCAATGACACGATGTATAATAGCAAATTGTTGGAATTCTTAACAGTTATTTCAATGGAGCTTGGTAAAATGCATGTGTTCTTGCAGCATTAAAGTGTTTCCCATAATTCATTCAAGTAGTGTGAAAACAGCACTTTTTAAAAGTCCTGAAACAATATAATTAATATTAGGGCAGATGGTATGGTGTGAGAGCCAGTGTGGGATAGTAGGTAAGAGTGCTGGACTAGTATCTGGAAGACCCAGGTTCGGATTCCCACCCATGCCATGGAGGCTCAGTGAGTGACTTTGGGCCAATCACACTCTCTCAGCCTAACCTACCTCACAGGGTTGTTGTGAGGATAAAATGGAGGAGAGAATGATGTGAGCCACTTTGGGTCCCCATTGGGGGGAAAGGAAGGGTATAAATGAATGAATTAAATAAATACATAAGAAAATGCTACCTGTCCAATTTTGCCTCATGGAGGCATTTTCTGTTACTTGGGATTCTTGGGATACTTACTAATCTGTGGACTGAGGATTGACGTCGACCTGGGTAGCTGACACAGTCACTCTCTATCTGTCTGTCTGTTATTCATCAATCAATCTAGCATCTAAAAGAAGCAATTAATCAATATTGGTTGCATAGTAAAAACCAATGCATTGCTGATCGTAACAATCAGGAGAGGACAAGTAAGAGGAGAAAGGAAACCACAGAAATGGAAGTCAGTGCTCTTCAGACTGTCACTATCCCAACCATATGCCTGGTGGAACGTCTCTGTCTTACAAACCCTGTGGAACTGTTTCAGGTCTCACAGGGCCCACGTCTTACTAGACAGGGAGTTCCACCAGGTTGGGGAAAGGGCCAAAAAAGCCCTGTCCCTGGTTGAGGATAAGCAGATGGTTTTCAGTCTGTTGTCATTGGCTGACCGTGATGCTCTTTGAGGGACATACTGGGAGAGGCACCTCTCAAGCACCCTCTTCCTTTCACTGGAGCTTCAAAAGCTCCTTTGTTCATTGAGGTACCTGGGAGTGATGAAACAGATGGGCAGATAGTAAAAGAACAAGTGGTGGAAACCACAGAATAAGTTCTGACAAAACATGAGTGAGAACACATTGCCAATTCTGGAGCAATGACAACAGAAAAGTGGGCTCACTTTTTTGCCACCATCGCATCTATACAATGCTGCCAGTGGAGTTCTTCTGGAACTGTTTGGAGGTTTATATCTCAGTCCTCTGAGGACAAAGGTCTGACAATGTACATGCTTTCTGTGACTCATTTGCTAAGCATTTTGTAGTTAAAATTACTCTGAACTGTTTTGACTTGGACTCTACAGCCATTCAGTCTCAGAATGATATCAGAGCACACTCCGGTCCCAGTGGCTTACACTAATTTCTGTTGGTGAGGTCTGAGAAAGTGGACGAGCTGCTTAAAAATGTGTGGCCCATCATATCGAGGCTTGATCCATGGTTTATAACATCTCATGACAAGGGGCTGTCCAAGTGGGTTCCAGATGTTATAAATCTCTCACTAAAGAAACAAATAGTTCTGGACACTTTGCAGGAACCAATTCTCCATTCTTGGGCAACATGCTCAAGTACATGGTGGTTATGCATCTTTAGGCTATATTGGCTGAGGCAGATCATCAGACTCATTTCAAGTTGGAATAAGGCCTGGTTTGTGGATGGCAACCACCTTGGTTGCTCTGATTGACAGTCTTCACCAGGAGACACAGAAGACTTTTCAGTAGCCTTTGACACCACTGACCATCTAGACAAGCTAGTTGATCAGGGTGCTGGGTGTCATACCATCTAGATAAGCTAGTTGAGCAGGGAGTTGGGTATATCATACTCTGGTGGTTCTGGTGCTACTTGACCGGTTATTTCTTTTTTATATATATATAAAAACCCTCCTAAAGAGGAGAGAATTTTATTGCTTTTTATAATAAGAAAAAGGTAGGGTATATAGGTGGATTAAGAAAAGGATTGAGTGAATTTTTCTGTTAAAGGATTAGTTTCAGTTAATAAAAATACCGTTTTAGGCAACACCATGGTTGGAAGGTCTTCTTTTCACATTTCAAAAGTCCAAAATAACTCTGTTAGTAAGTTAGTAAAGTCCCTTGAGGTTAGTTATTAATCAGCTCCTTTCTGACGTTTCACGAACAGCTATTTCTTATATTGTCTTCTTTTTGTGTCTCTCAAATTGTAAGATGGGCCCTCTTTAGCCTTCACGTCTCCTGCTCCGGCACCTCCCTCCTCTGGGTCGCTGTCTTCTTCGCTGATTGATTCCGACCAAATTGCGAGTGCTGCATCTTCCTCTGTACTGGTGTGTCTCTTCAGAAATTCTTGTGCTTTGAAGACGGAGTCAATCTTCTCTCTTTTATCCTTATACTTAAACACCAGCCCTTCGGGGAAGATCCATTTATAAACAGTCTGATGCCTTTGTAGAAATGTGGTCAACCCTTTATATGCTTTCCTTTTCATACGGATTTCATAAGGAACATCCTTCAAGGTTCTAATAGTCTGCTCCCCAATCTTCAGGGGCACCGCTGAAACTGCACTTAAGATTTGATCTCTGGTACGTTGCTTAGTGAACTTGACAACCACTTCTGCTGGTAGATTATTTTTCTTTGTAAAAGCGGAATAGGCTCTATAAACCGTATCCATCTCTTCTTTTAGTTCTTTCGCTTCTCTGCCAGTTAAGGGTGCCAAGGCATTCGCCAGTATGGACCTGAGATCCTCTTTCTCCTTTGATGCCCTGAAAGCGGAGAGTCAGATTAGATTTCTCCATCTGCAACGTTAAAATCCTTTTTTCTTGCATATCCTGATGCTTTTCTAGTTTGTTGACCCTTTTCTTTATTTTCCTGGCATCTTCTGTCGAGACCAGACACTTCTGTGCGATCTCCTCCATCCTTTTTGCTGTTTCCGTTAATTGTTTTTGTTGACTGTTGAGAACACCTTCCATGTTAGTCAAAGTTTCGCTAATTTTCTGCATTTACTCCAGCAGAGGGTGCAGTAGCTCGCTTTTCTGTTGATTGACAGCAGGCTCTGGGGGGGGGTTGCCCAGACCGGAAGTCCCTCCTCCCTTCTTTTCCGGCTTTTGTGGGACCTTTTTGAAAGCCGACATTTTCCCTGTTTGTTTACTTTATCAAAGTTCGTGCCGCGTCCCTCAGGAGACCAGCTTACTCTTGATCTTCAATGAAACCCCACAGGTACTTTCACCAACACTTTTTCCCCTTTACCCCCCTTCGCTTTTCCTTTGAAGTCTCGTTTCTCAAAGGGGGTGCGGATTCCTCCCTCCTCCCAGCCGCTTATCCGCTTACAGGGGGAGTCGCATTTTTCGCTTCAAAGTAAACCTCCAACTCACGATTCGATGTCTGTTCTTCTTTTTATGTTAATTCACATCGCTTATCTTCACTCCTGGAAGTCGGTGGCGTTGCTAAGTCCCATACGGGCACAACGCAGTGGGGCCAATTGGGGTGGGGAGAAAGCCTCAATTTCCCGGCTGTCTGCCAGCAAAGAGGCTACTCCCCAAGCGCCCCCGGTTTGGAGCCTTTGCCTAAGGCTCACTAGGGTCTTTCGCATATGCGAAGACCCCCCCAACCGCGCATGGGCTAACCATCTCTGGGAGCGTCCCGAGAGGTGGCCGCCATTCGCTCTGCCGAAAACCGAAACTCCCTTGACCGGTTATTTCCATAAGGTGGTGCTGGGGAATGATGCTCAGACCCATGGCATTTTTGTTATGGGGTCCAACAGGGTTCTGCTTAATGTCCTATATTGTTTACCATCTACATGAAATCACTGGGAGCAATTGTTCGTGGATCTGAGTTGAGGTACCTGCTGAAGCCACCCAGCTTTTTTTCTCCTAAACATCTGAAACAGGTGGGTTTGGGGAAGTCCTGAACAAGTGTCTGGAGAAGTTTATGGGACAAATGAGTGCCAATAAACTGAAGCTTTACCCAAACCAGAATGACATCCTGTTGATCAATAATAAAGCCAGCCAGGAAGTTATGAGCCAACATATTCTGAATGGGATTACACATCCTCTAAAAGACCAGGATTATAGTTTGGGCATGATAATCTATACCAATGGTTGAATGCTCAGGTGTCTTCCATAGCCTGTTAACATGTTTTACCATCTTCAGATGATATGCTAGTCCAAGAAGTAAAAACTAGCCATAGTAATCCATGCACTGATCTCACTGGGATACAATCAATATTTCCTGACACAAAGTTTAAGCCTATTTCCTGACACAACGCCTATTTGAAAAGCAGGCTTCCATAAAAAATCAGGAAGTGTGTGAATGGGAAGAGGTCAAACATTACCTATGACTGCTCATGGACTGGGATCCAAGGTGCAGTTGTCTAGATGGGGAATGGCATAGGGCTGAGGAGTAGGGGCATGCAAAAAAGTTTTTTAGGTATATTGGACCCGAAAATATCTGTATTCCTGACATTCCCAAATTCCAAATACCAGTATGGTATTCAGATTTTTTTTTCTGGATTTCCAAATTTTTCAGGTCCATTATTCCCTATGGGGAAATGGCTGGGGGAAAGGCACAGTTGTTTTCAAAGGTTTTTGGTTGGTACAGGAGTTATTTTTAAGGGTACAGACACTGAAATTGCAGCAGAGCTGCTGGTATCTATCCTTTAAATAACCCCGAAGTTTCAAGTCGATTGGGGGTGGGGGAAGAAAACCAAGCTGCTTGCAGGGCAAAAAGCTATGCCTGGAAGTAGCAATCACTGACAAATGGCAACTTTAACAGAACCATTTCAGAGTTCAGTAATCCCAGCAGAACCACAAGCCAATGTAAGCCAAACAGAACCAAAGTCAAACCAGAGAATCTCTTCAGTGGAAACTGAAGGGAAGGGACATTTTTTTTTCAAGCCCAGCACAACCAATTCAGTGTGCAGAATGCCCAGCAGAACCCAGTGCCACTGTGGTATTGCAAGTTTAAAAGGACTGATCTCAAAACACAGAGTCACAAGAAATCCAAGCAAGGGGGGGATTTTGCAGGTTCTGTGAAAGAAAATGGGAAGGGAACACAAAGGAAAGCAAAGGGGGGAACTCTTGAAACTGACAGGACTAGTTTGAAATTGACAAGAGCAGGGAAGAAGCCCTTAGGAACCCTAGAGGCACAGAAACAAAAAAGGAAAGGAAAAACAGTCCTTGGGATCTTGTAATGCTGGCTCCTGATCTTCTCAGAAAATCCTAAATATATCCAGAATTTTGGGGAGGAGGATTTCCCAGTTTTCTGAAAAAATCCTGGATATCTTTGAGATGCCAAAATATACTCGAAATATACCAATAAGGGTATTTTTCAAGTATATCTGAATTCATATCTCTACTGAGAATTCATATACCTACTGCCTTGTTCCTTATTAGCTAACTGCACTGTTAGGAGGATTAACTAGTTCAAATGGTTTGTTGCCGACACTGCATAATCATAACAAATTTTTGGCCTGATAATTCACCCAATAATTTCTCTGAATGCATTCATTCTGTGCCTTGTGCAGCACACACTCCCCTAGCAGAGCTGCCATTAATTTCAGTGGGGCTCTCATGCTAGTATTTTTTGGTGCATTGAGCTTTGTGATGGTAGAATCCTTTGCATCTTGTCTCACAGTGGCCAACCAGTTCCTCTGGAGGTCCAGCAACAGAGCATAGAGGCCAAGGCCTCTCCCTGATGCTCCCTCCTGGCACTGGTATTCAGCAGCTTACTGCTTCTGAATGCAGAGTTTCTCTTCAGTGCCATGGCTCGTAGCCACTGATAGACCTGTCCTCTATGAATCTGTCTGATTTCTTTGGGGAGTAGCCCAAAGGGTCCTGCAATGCAATTCCATGCAGAGTCAGACTGGAGTCAATCTAATATCAATGGGATTAGACCGAAATAACCAGGGCTATTTTTGGGCAGGAACACACAAGAACAGAGTTCCGGCTGACTCTTGAGTTGGCCACACCCAGCAGGAACTCATTAGCATAATGAGTTGGGCCACACCCCAAAGCAGAAACTCATTAGGATTGGCTACATTTGGGGTGTGTGGCCTAACATGAAAAGGAGTTCCTGCTACAAAAAAAAGCCCTGGGTTTTGACAACAAACAAGGTAAACAGAATAAGAAGCAAAAGGTAGGTATGGCTGGATGACCACACTTCTGGTAACATGGGGTGTGTGGCCTAATATGCTAATAACTTTTCTACAAAAAAAAAAAAAGCCCTGGAAATAACTCTGCCGATGGGGAATGACATAGGGCAGTCCAAAGGAGCGTTACACCCTTCTAATCCTTTCTAGTTTTATGACTAAGACTTCTGTTTCAGACTGCACTGTTAATTCTTAATTTCTTTAAAGAAATGGGGGAGTTAGCAATAGATTTATGAGGTCCCTCCATTCTCTGCTTTCCAGTCAAATCTCCTCCCTTTCCATTATCATTCCTAATCATGATTCACTACTGCATCCAGAATAACAAAAGCATAGTTAATATTAACCAGGTTTCATTTTAACGAGGATTTGCTAATCCTCCTCAATCCCTGGTTAAGCAGCAGTCCTGGTTACCATTAATCAGTGCTGATGACTATTACTGGGAAGAGGGAATTCATGCATGAGACGCTCCCCACAATGATCTCTTAACCATTCTTTAATCTGATATACTATTCCTTTATTTATTTGCAATATTTGCACACTGCATTTTGCAGACTTTTTCCCCACACAAAAACAAACATGCACAAAACAATCCACTTGAAATAGAAAAACAATGCAAATGTCCAATCAAATTAAAAATTGAAAATTATATAAAATCTAATTCTGAAACATCTGATTCAATTATTGTCACCTGGCTATGAAAAAGACTCAGAGAATGATGAAAAGAGACAGACTTTGCGGGAGAGCTTTCCACAACTCTGGACACGGAACTTCCTTTCCTGGTAAATGGCAATTTGTCTCCCTATGGGCTACAGATCTAAGAACAGTTTCCTGGGCATAAGCCACACTGAATAAAATGGGACTTTCTTCTAAGACAGCTCTCTAAGGGTTGGCATCTGACTAAATTTTCTCTCAGTGGAATGGATCTTGCCTGTCTCTTCCCTTTCTCTTCTCCAGGAAATGCTGTTCCCAGAGGATAGGGAACACTGAAGGATAGGGTTGCCAGGTCCCTCCTGGCAAATGGAGGGGGTGCTTTGCTTACTATGAGCAATAGGGTGGCCCAGGCTATATCACTGTTAACATGACAACATCAGTCCTGGCATATACCAGAAGTAACGTCAACACATTGTGATGTTGTAATGACACTCTGGTATTTGAAGAAGAAGAAGAGTTTGGATTTATACCCCGCCCTTCACTGCCCAAAGGCGTCTCAGAGCGGCTTACAATCTCCTTTTCCTTCCCCTCCCCACAACAGACACCCTGTGAGGTTGGTGGGGCTGAGAGAGCTTCTGACAGAAACTGTCCTTGAGAGAACAGCTGTGCCAGGGCTTGTGACTGACCCAAGGTCACATCAGCAGGTGCAAGTGGAGGAGTGGGGGAATCAAACCCAGTTCTCCCAGAAAAAAGTCCACGCACTTAACTACTACACCAAAATGGCTTCTACCATAGAGTTTTTGCCCAAATACCAGAATATTGCCAGAATATTGCCATGATGTTACCAGCGTGATGACATCCCTTCTGGCACATGCCAAAAGTGACATTGCCACATCATTAGCTACATAGCCTGGCCTCCCTCCTGCTCCTGGTAAGTCCACCTGCCAGCCAGCTAATAGGCAGTGGATGGTGGGGCCTGGTGATAGGGCATCCCCTGCCTCCACCAGGAAGGCTGACAACCCTAATGAAGAATGACATTTGGGGGTCTGAAGCAGGAAAGGAGAACCAGGGCAAATAATCAATTCCTGTCTGGAGCCAATCCTAATTGGGAAAAAAAATGAAAAAAAATCCTGGTGGGTATCCTCCCTAGTAGATCTTCTCATGACCATGGAGGTTCATGACCCTTTATATCTTGACTAGGCCACATTCTGGTTATTTGCATAGAAAAAACTTTGAACACAATGAATATGCAATTTTTCTGCACTTTTGCAAGTATTCAGGGGAAAGACCTGGGGGATTCCTTTTCCACATTATGAAAGTGAATTAGCAAGGAGTCTGTAGCAAATTGTTCCCGTTGCAGATGTTGTATAAACTAATTACACTTCCTCACATTCGTGTATGGAAAAAAATTTAATTGTGCATATTAATTAAATGAAAACAAGCCCTTTGGGGCCTGTTTTCTGGTTAATAATAATAATGTTTAAATGATGCCAGATTTAATATGCTTTGTTTAAAATGTGGCATTTAAATCTCCTTGATCCAAGTAAACTCCAATTGGGTCATGAAGCTTTAATAAGGGACTTTATTAAAAACATAAACCAGGAAGGCAGACTTGAAGACATTTGACTGCTGAAAGCTAAATGGCTTCATGATTTATTGTTGACATGAAGTTCCAGTCAGGAGTCCAGACTCAGGTTTACTCTACTCAGGTTGGAATGTGGGTGGGCCCCTTCCCAAACAATCCCTATGGTGTGGACCCTTGACCTGAGTAATTGCTTCACCATGACAGTAAGAAGGTATGAAATAATTATTTAAGGCTGCAATCCTGTGCACGCTTATTTGGGAAACTGGACTGTATGCATGTGAATCAGAAACACTAGGGTAGGTTATTTTCAGGAGGGTAGTGGTGTTGGTCTGAAGCAGCAGAACAAAGTTGGAGTCCACTTGGCACTTTTAAGACCAACAAAGTTTTATTCAAGGTATAAGCTTTCATGTGCACACACACTTCTTCAGTTAGGTAGGTTATGTGAGTAATGTGAGTAATACTATTTCTCATTTTATAATTCACTTGAATTCAGATGTGTACCAGTATATAAAAAGCAAGTAAGCATTCTTAAGTAATCTTGTAAAAGTCTTTGCTCTGTAAAGCTAGTTTGGTGTAGTGGTTAAGTGCGTGGACTCTAATCTGGGAGAACTGGGTTTGATTCCCCACTCCTCCACTTGCACCTGCTGGATGACCTTGGGCAAGCCGTAGTTCTGGCACAGCTGTTCTTGAAAAAGAGCAGTTTCTGTCAGAGCTCTCTCAGCCCCACCTACCTCACAGGGTGTCTGTTGTGGGGAGGGGAAGGGAAAGGAGTTTGTAAACCGCTCTGAGACTCCCTTGGGTAGTGAAGCATGGGGCATTAATCCAATCTCTTCTTCTTCTTCTTCTTCTTCTTCTAAAGTCAAGACAAATGTCACTGGACAGAGTTAGATGGAGCCAATAGGTTGGATCAAGCCAGCTTTTCACCTGTTGTGAAAGGAATGAGGGGTTCTCTTTGGCCACCTAAAAAAGCTTTCATAGAATCTTAGAGTTGGAAGGGGCCATACAGACCATCTAGTCCAACCCCCTGCCCAATGCAGGACCAGCCTAAAGCATCTCTGACAAATATTCATCCAGCCTCTTCTTGAAAGCTGTCAGTGAAGGGGAGCTAACCACCTCCCTAGGCAGCTGATTCCACCTCTGAACCACTCTGACCTTGAAAAGGTTTTTCCTAATATTCAGCCGATACCTTTCTGCATGTAATTTAAACCCATTGCTTCGGGTCCTATCCTCTGCTGCCAACTGGAACGGCTCCTTGCCCTCCTCCAAATGACAGCCTTTCAAATATTTAAAGCGAGCAATCATGTCCCCCCTTCAATCTCCTCTTCTCCAAACGAAACACTCCCAAGGCCCTTAGCCTTTCCTTGTAGGGCTCAGTCTCCAGACCTCTGATCATCCTTTTAGCTCACTTTTGTACCCTCTTGATTTTGCCCATATCCTTTTTGAAGTGAGGCCTCCAGAACTGCACACAGTACTCAAGGTGCAGCCTGACCAAAGCAGTATACAAAGGGGCTATGACCTCCTACGATTTCGATGCTATGGCCCTTTTAATACAACCCAAGACTGAATTAGCCTTTTCTGCCACCACATCACACTGACTGCTCATATTTAGTTTACAGTCCACTCTTATCCTAAGATCTCTTTTGCGTACACTACTCCCTAGAAATGTATCCCTCATCCAGTATTTGTGCTTGACATTTTTGTGGCCCAGATGTACTACTTTGTAGAATTGCATCCTGTTTGCAACTGTCCACTTTGCCAGAGTATTCAAGTCTGGTTGAATTTTAACTCTATCTTCTTGGTTGTTTGCTACTCCTCCCGGTTTGGTATCATCAACAAATTTAATGAGTAGCCCTTCTACTCCTTCATCCAGATCATTTATAAAAATATTGAAAACTACCGGGCCCAAAACAAAGCCCTGCAAAACCCCACTGGACACCTCCCTCCAATCTGATGAAACGCCACTGACCACCACTCTTTGGTAGATAAAGATAAAACCATAAAAAATCATATATTGAAATAATACTGCTATTACAGATTTAAAAGAATATAGATGGTAGGCTATACATTACTTCGCATTCCGGACTGCCTGGCCATCTCATGGGCAGGGGAAGAGGAGGAACAAAACAAGTCTGGAGAGTAAGGAGAGGGTGCCAGCCAGAGTGGAAACTGTTGCTGTCCTCAACCAAAAGCCTGGTGGAACATCTCTGCCTTACAAGCCCTGTAGAATTGCATAAGATCCTGTGGGGCTGCGGCACAGTGACATGGTCGACACCAGGCTTTGCTTCCAGAGATCACTGATATTTTGTTACCCTTAGGGGAGATTCAGGGGATCCCAAACTCCACTGGACCTCCTGGTCCCCTCCCCTTCCTCTGCAAAGTGTCTAGAAGCGCACCAGTGAAGCTGGTGGCAAAGAGGATACAAAGACTGTTGTTCAAACATTTCTTAGTCGTTCTCATGATATAACCTGAATAATCTTAGACCTCCTGGAGGGAGGTCCAGGGCAAGGGACTTGATTCGGGCCCCCACGGGTGGCAGCGAGTGGGTGGGAGCCCAGGATCGTTCCAGAAACAAGGAATGAAATAGACAGTCATGGAAGCCATGACTGTACAAGCTGTGAACACCCCCACAAGAGAGAAATTATGAGCCTCATCCATAACACCAATGAAGAAAACTACTGTGAGTACTGTGAAAAGCAACATTGAAGAATCCATTGATTCTTTGGCTAAGCCTCCTTTAAATCTTTAGAAGGACAAGGAAGGAGAGGTGGAACGTCCCCTCCCCTTCCTCTGCAAAGTGTCTAGAAGCGCACCAGTGAAGCTGGTGGCAAAGAGGATACAAAGACTGTTGTTCAAACATTTCTTAGTCATTCTCATGATATAACCTGAATAATCTTAGACTCTTGGCTTTTGCTACTCTTAGTGGATACAATTTGTTATTTTTCCTTTTGGTTTCTTTGGATTTAAACGGAAGTGCAAATGACTTTAACTGAGGATATATTTCATTGAAAGGAGTACAGACTGTCCTTGGAAAAGCAGAAGAAGAGATTGGATTTATACCCCGCCCTTCACTACCCAAAAGTGTCTCAGAGCGGCTTACAAACTGCTTTCCCTTCCCCTCCCCACAACAGGCACCCTGTGAGGTAGGTGGGGCTGAGAGAGCTCTTGACAGAAACTGCTCTTTTTTCAAGAACAGTTCTTATTAGAACTATGGCTTGCCCAAGGTCATCCAGCTAGGTGCAAGTGGAGCAATGGGGAATCAAACCCAGTTCTCCCAGATTAGAGTTTGCGCGTTTAACCACTACACCAAACTGGCTCACAAGAGCCACTACACCAAGAACTGGCTCAAAAGAAAAGAAAGGAAGAGAGTCATTTAAAATTGAACTAACTATTGAACTTCCTATTGTAAAAATATATGCTGTTTAAAAAGGTAAAGGTTCCCTTGCTCGAAAGCCAGTCGAATCCGACTCTAGGGTTGCGGTGCTCATCTCCGTTTCAAAGCTGAAGAGCCAGCGCTGTCCGAAGACGTTTCCGTGGTCATGTGGCCGGCATGACTAAACACCAAGGTGCACGGAACGCTGTTTAGACGCCATTAAAAAACCTGCTAATCACCTGACTTCTGTTGAGGGATTCTTGCTTGTGGATATGTCTGGAACAGCCTCTTCTTAAAAGCTGTCAGTGAAGGGGAGCTAACCACTTCCCTAGGCAGCTGATTCCACCTTTGAACCACTCTGACTGTGATTCTGTGCTTGACATCATCTGGCATTGCCACAATGGCTCTGCATTTAATTAATGGTTTAATTTTGGATCAGGCAAACAATTTGAAGTTTCTGTCTGAAAAAGCTGAAAGCCAGTCAGAATAACCTTGATGTTTTGAATTTCTAAAAATGAAAAGGAATGCTCTTGATTATGTACCGCCTTAGAGGCCTAATTGGTGTTTTTTTTTTAATCAGATTTTCCCATAGTACACTGAGACTGCTGTGGAATATGCAACACACATCACACCTATGAAAAGCTACAAAAACCACTAGCCTGACAAGAGAAAAGAGTAAGAGTCCAGTAAGCACCTGAATAATTAACAAAATTTGTGGTAGGGTGTGAGTTTTCGAGAGTCACTGCTCACTCCTTCAGAAGTGAAGGGAGCAGTGACTCACAAAAGCTCATACCCTATCACAATTTTTGTTAGTCTTTAAGGTACTACTGGACTCTTGCTCTTTTCTACTGCTACAGGCAGACTAACACGGCTACCCATCTTGAGCTGGCCTGACAGAAACTGTGATGGAACCTTCAGGCATGGGAGTTCCACTGGGAAATTTATAGGTTAGATCCAGTCAGCTTTTCCACTCAGTCTCACTTACCTCCCCTCCTAATTACAGTTCCCATCCCACATGCCTTTTCTCCATGCACACCCCAAGATTCCCAGCTTTGCCTGTTTGTTAGTCAAAGTGGACCCCCTTCCTTCCCCCCAGGAGAAAAGCTGATTGGATTCAGCCCCATGACTACAAATCTAACTTTTAAAACACTGTTGGCTGACTTTACCTAAGGTTTCTAAAGAATAGTTTCCTGTCTGCATCACCCAACACCATTAAAAAAGTACCACTGGCGTAGATCTTACTAAATAAAATTTAGATAATGAGAGGCAACTGTTAAAAGAGCTTTTTGATTCTATAGCATTTGACAGTTACAAGGAACATATTTCTGCACGAACTGGAGGGAATATCATTATTCTTCAGAAGACTAAGTCCCCTTAGTTCAATTTTAAAAGCATTATTTCAAAGAAAGCCTCAGTTAGGAATTCCCCAATTAACAAATGCTTTGCATCTACGAAGATTTAAAAAAAAAGTCTAAGAACCTCTGCAAGTATTAATTGAATCTGACAACCCACTCTGAAATAGAAATTATCAAACTATTAATAGTGGTGCTTTGTTCTTTTTTGGACTAAGTGAATTACAAAGGAAATGAGGGCTGGGAATAGAACCCCCAGAGAAGAAGCTCAATACACATCTGGAATTCCTCCTGCTGAACACACAGTTTGAACATGTAGCTTCACTGGAATCAGTGGCAAGCTACTAACGGATAGTCTGATCTTTCAGTTGTTTCTGGCAAGTTTCAAGGGCTCAGCACTTTACAGTGCGTGCCATATCCCATTATAGGCCTGTTGCCTGTTGTTGTTGTTTTAAACATATACTCCTTTCACACAGAGAATCCCTCATGGAGACAGTGGCTGTCCATCTTAATAAAAAATAGACAGCCCAACTTGCACACATTCTCATTACAAATGGTAAATAACATTTCCTGTACAGTGTGGAATATGGCACTTCTCAAGCTGTTGGCCAAACATGTGTTTGGCAATTGAAGAGGTCCTCAGTCTGGCCCGAAATAGGCATGTTCTCTGCCGCTGACATTAATGGACTTAATTAAAGGCACCTAAACTGTGTGTGTTGGATGGAGGCTGGTTGTATCAAGTTATTTGATGTTTTTCATATGTGCAGAATGGTTAACGAGCGAGCTTTTTTAAAAAAATCAAATTTTAGGAGGAAATAATATATGCAATATTGATTTCCCCCCCACAAACCTTGTGTATGTGTGTGTTAACTGTCATGAGAGTCTGACCCACAATTCAAGCAGTCATCAAGACTTGCAAAGAAAATACTGTGTATTCTAATCTGAAGCACTACAACATCATAAACGTAAGAAAATCCTTGAACAAAGGTACATAATCAACGTCATCTCTGGATTACATAACAATGTTTCAGTGATGGATCTTCTTCAGGAAATATTCTGTAGTGTACAAAAACACAATTCTTTAGAATATATACCATGCAAACAACAAGAGACAATATAAAATCTTAGTGCAATCTTACTTACATACAGGTGCAAAAGCTCTCTGTTTCATGAGTACTAGACAACAAGTCTTAAGAAATCTGTAATGTAATAATGTTCCCTTTGGTACAAAAAATTACAAGGCATTTTAAATACAAAATTAAGCCAACCCAGTAGGAAATAGGGCATGGTTTCCTGTCCTGAAAAACACAAAATGCTCTGCAGCTGACAATAGCACTACAGATAAGATTAGTGTTTCAATAGCCATTGAACACACAAAAGAACCTCCTCAAACCTCCTCAGGAAACAATCCATAGACAAAAGAACTTCCTCAGGAAAGCTCCTCCATTAGCGTGTTCATAGTCTGGAGAAGTACACTAGATAATTGACTCAGCCCTACCCCACCTTCCAGGGTAGAAATAAATTACTTGCCTACCATTTTTCTGCTCACCTTGACATACAGAGTACTCAATTTTTCTGTGTTATACCTCTGAGGATGCCAGTCACAACTACTGGTGAAATGTCAGGCCCTACAATGCCAAGACCACGGCCATACAACCCGGAAAATCTATGGCAACTAAAGTATCCATTTGGGTTGATGAAAATATTAAGGTCGAATCTGCATTTTCCATTCACTGCAATCCACAAGGACAAGCTAGAAACTGATGTTTCTTGTCTGTGTTTGGACTCACCATCGTTCCACCAGTCATAAACAGAGAGTTGATTGTCCATTGATCAGTTCTTTGTTTGCAAGCAGTTTGAGCCTGTTCCTCAGATTCCTTTTCATTTAGTTGAACAGTGTGGTACAAAGCAATCAGCAGTGTTTCATGCACACACATCACAGAACCTGATGACAGTCCTAAATTCCTCCATCCCCCTTCCTCATAAACCTGTTGTCATTGCACACTACTTGGCCACCAATGGTATAAATAAACAGTGAGCAAATCTATCAGCCAGTGATAAGTGAACTTTTAAAAAAAGTTACCATTTGGTGTTCATACTAGTCTGGGCTATCGCTATTATTTTGTTTGTGCATATTTTCACACTGCCTTATGGGAAGCGTAGTTCCCCTGCATGATTCAGCCACGTATGACCCTGGGTAGAATCAATCTCACTTACTGTGCAGATGCAAAACCCTCCACAAAGCAAAGAAAGGAAACTTCACCACCACATACTTGAATTCCCAGATGACACTTCTGGTCCAAACACTCAAATGTTATATTGTGCATTTGAAAATACTTTTCCAGCATTTTTGATACTAGCAAATTTTCATTCTTGGTCTTAAATTTTTTGGTCTTTAATGTGTCACAAAATTCCTGTTTATGTTTGCTGTAAGAGACTAGAATGGCTACTACTTTAGAACATTTTTCCAGCATCAAGTCCTAAAACCGTTGCTTATTTAATAATCCAGTCAAAAGCTGTAGCAAAAATATCATTTTGGATCCTTTGAGTTTTGAATCTGAGACATTCGCAGTGCTGTGAATTGGCTGACTCACAATTTTTTTAAAAAAATAGCACTTTAAAAAGTATTTGACTTATCATTCTGAAACAGAAAATATTTCACCAGAAGATTTTTAAAAAGCATTTCCCAAAATTTTAATCATCTCCTTTTCAGATCACAATAAAAATATGGTGAAAATGTCCCCATTTGTTTCCAGTTTTTCCCAGGCCTCTTACTTCCCCACAGTATCCATGTAGGCCTCCTATTTACCCACCAAGGACAGGGAATTAACTGCCTCCAGTCCTACTGCCCCACTCCTGAGAAACTGAAGAGCAGGAGGAAAATGGTCTCCACATAGATGGCGTAGGTATGTCCCCTAATCTTAATTAATTAATTAATTAATTCAATTTGGTTTATATCCCACCTTCCCCACTGAGGTGGGCTCAGGGCACTTACATAACATTTCATATAAATACACTTGGTTGAAGCAAAGCTGGTTGAAGCTGAATCCAGCTAAGATGGAGGTTCTGTGGCTGGGGGCGCAGTTCAGAATTGGGGGGTCAACTCCTAGCCCTTGATGGGGTGCCTCTGACACTGGCCTGGGGGTGATCTTGGACCCTGCTCTGTCTATGGAGGCCCAGATCACCAACGTTGTACAATGGGCATTCTTCCAACTGCACCAAGTTAGGCAGCTGGCCCCCTACCTGTCTTGCCCCGACCTTGCCACAGTAATCCATGCAATGGTCACCTCCAGGTTGGATTATTGTGACTCGCTTTATGTAGGGCTACCCTTGACACTGACCTGGAAGCTCCAACTGGTACAAAATGTGGCTCCGCAGGTCCTTACAGGGACCCCACAGAGAGCACATATCCATCCAGTACTGCATGAGCTACACTGGTTGCCAGTGGAGCACCAGATCAGATTCAAGGTTTTGGTGCTTACCTTTAAAGCCCTTAATGGTCAGGGACCTACGTATCTTTGGGACTGACTCTCCTGATATGTCCTCCGAAGGGCATTGAGGTCAGCAGACAAGAATCTCCTGGTGATTCCTGGCCCCAAAGATATTCGGCTGGCCTCAACCAGGGCCAAGGCTTTCTCAGCCTTGGTCCCAGTCTGGTGGAACTCTCTGCCAAATGACATCCATGCCCTGTCTGATCTATTAAAGTTTTGCAGAGCATGCAAAGCAGAGATGTTCTGCCAGGCCTTTGGTTGAGGCCAGCGATGGTTCCATTACATCTGCCCGGCAGCCTCCCCTCCCCTCCCCCCATGAAAATCTGAATGCTAGATATGCCATCTTGTTTAAAGTGTTGAAATATCTATGTTGAATGTTTTTATATCGAATTCTGTAGTTTTAACTGGTTTTAAAGTTGTATTGGATTTTATGCTGTTGTGAACTGCCCTGAGCCCCGCAAAAGCTGGGAAGCGTGGTTAAGAAATCGAATGAAATTAATTGATTGATTAATCAAAACCCATCATAAGCAACAACATTCAATTAGAATACCATAGAAACTAGGAGAGGCAGCCTAGAGCACCATTCAGAAGTGACATCACATCCTTCCCAAACTCTGCCCTCCCCAAGCACCACCCTCCAAATCTTAGAGCATTTGTCAAGGCAGTGTTGTGAAACTTAATGTCATGTGTAAAACTGAAGATGCTGATTAATAATTATTATTTATTTTACAATTTGTTGCTTTTGATGAGTCTT
This sequence comes from Gekko gecko, assembly GCA_029375565.1. Classification (NCBI taxonomy): domain Eukaryota; kingdom Metazoa; phylum Chordata; class Lepidosauria; order Squamata; family Gekkonidae; genus Gekko; species Gekko gecko. The sequence continues at coordinate 95,688,874 of JAPDNY010000009.1, forward strand.
TTTATGCCATATTTATGCTATTTATATGTCCATGACATTTTTACTCCATTTATGCTCAAACAACAGCCAAATCTATCTAGTACATTTTTATCCCATTGTTCCTCTCCTTTCCATCATTCTCCCCTTTCCATTTTGCACTTACAACAGCCCTGTGAAATAGTTTTTTACTCAGAGTCACCCTTCAAGAATCATGGCAGAATGGGATTCAAATTCAGGTCTCCCACATTCTAGTCTAGAAGCTCTACACAACATTCGCAACAATGATGTTAAATGCTGCATACATTTTTGTGGTGCCCCTGTGGCCCTCCTCCCCACCCCCATCCACAATTGATAGCTATCAGGAAATCTTTGCATAGACATAGGTCATTTTCCCAGTAATTTCACAAGATCATAAAATTGTGTGTCCATGGTTCCTCAGCCCCATTTTTTCTATAGACAAAGCTCAACAGAATACAAAGCTCAACAGAATATGATTGAATTGACAGAATTGGATCATCCCAGCTAAAAGTGTTTAATTGGAGCAAGATCAGTGTCCAACTGGCACTGAACATCAAGAACTTAAATTTCATAAGCTGATTTTTAAAAGTTGCAAAGAATCTGGAGTTCATTTTGAAGCCCTGAATCTCTACAAGAACTCATTTCGGTGTCGTACAGGAACCCGCTTCCTTACACTACAGTGGCAGAAGGACAGAAAGGCCTGTTAAGAATGAGCAATTAATTCATACAACTTAGCTTTGTAGAATGTTATGGATGCACAAAGAACCAGATTCTAATGTATGCATTTTCCAGTGGAACAACATCAGTTGGTGGAACACCATCCCTTTGCACCAGCTGACAATCGGCATTGTGTTTCCATCCTAAAACATTTATCTCCGGTAAATCACAAAGAAGACTTGCCATTACCTGTTTCCATTATTTGGTTCTGCCATTTCCTTTCTGTATGCTTGTAAATCAGTTGCATGTGCAGGACCCATTGTGAACAGAGCTATGTCATACATCATAGGATGAGAAAGTGAACATACGAAAGATGATTTATAGCCACACTAGGTATGGCTATTTTTAAAAAAGGACAACCAATTTACATCAAAAAGATTCTCTGCTTTTCTCTTGAACTTTAGACTTTCTTCCATCTCCATTGTTCATAAAACTCTCCCCCCATTTCCTTTCAGTCCACGTTATCCTTGAACCCTGTGACAACGCCTGAAACTCCATTTCTTTTTTTCTGTTTAAGAGCTGCAAAATGCTGTCCAACCCGGCTCTGTAAAAACGAATCATTTACGACTTTTCTCACAATAAGACTTGTAAAAGCATCTGGAAGAGCTTGTAAAGAACTTGATGGAAATCATATGAGTTTGTGTACATTACAGAGATTTTGTTGTAAGGTAGTGAATTTCTCCACATCTTGACAGCACAGCACTGGTTGGGTTCTTGCAACTTCTAACAGCAAAGCCAAAAAAGCTATCCTTCATCAGAGAAAATTCTGCTTTTCATGTGATGATACTGAACTTAAGCCCTACAGAATGCTGCTACAATCTTTATTTTTTTATTGCTGCCCACATATATAGTACATCTAATGTGCAGACTCATATTACTCCTCTTAGATAGACTAATATTGGTTCCATTTTGATAACAAGTAATTGGGTCTAGCTGAAGACTGTGGTGACTCTGAGACTTAGTTTCCAGTTCCACTCAAATCTCTTGACAATGGATCGCATAAATGTAGAGGGTCACAGACCTGTTAATAAGTCTCCATATGAATAGGATGTTCTGTATGCCTCTAAAAGTCTCCTGGAGAGAGGAGAGGTATAATTTCCTACAAAAGTAAAATAAGCAATTTGAGCTTGGGAGAACTTGCAAGTAGTCTTTTCTCTCTTCCCATCACCTGAAGAATGCAAATTCTTGATGAAGTCTCTTATCGTCTTTTCTTTCTTTCACCAGTCACTTGCTTCTTCCACTGCTGTTTCTCCAGATCCACTCAGGCTGCAGTCAGACAACAGGTTTGGGGTGCTCTGTTCCCACCTCTAATTTCTCCATTTCATTTTGTAACAGAGAATTTGGATCAGACATCCCACCCTGAACCCATCTCACCATGCACTCACTCTGTGGTCGTCCATTCAGATTATTGCTGCGCAGTAACCATGGAGTGGGTGGTTGGGCGGAATCCTTTTTTAAAAATTGTCTTTCATGCATATGCAGAAGCATTCATTTGAATCATCATGCTGTTTTGACAGCTCCGCAATCTATCTGGCAAGTACGGTATCCCCTCTTAGCCTCCTTCGCTTTGTCTCTCTTCCTGGGAATACGGTGTGTGTGTGTGTGTGCAGATTTACATGAGAGTAGCCCCGTTGACTTCAGTACATTTACCCTTGTGTCAATCATGGGATGCTCTCAAACAGCAACTCTGAAGCAGAAACAGAAGAGAGGGTTTTTTTGGTGGGGGGATGTGTCACCCAAAAACAACTTCCCTGAGGCTCCTGATCCAGAATGACTACTTGGCTTCTTTCAAGCAGTGATTGACAATGCCAGGGGCAATTATACATTTATGAGCACATCTCTAAGTAATAAAAAAGGGGAGGCAAAGATGGAATGGAAAGTTCACACTCCCAACTAGCTTGATCTCACAACAGGGGAGTTCAGACAGCCAGAAATGTGGGGTGAAAGTGCAGACATACATAAAGATCAGACTTTCCCAGTGCCTGATAACTTTGATTTGAAGGTGGCTCAGAACGGGGTAGCAAAGACTGGGGAATGGGAGGCAGATGTCACTGTCCAATCATGCATGTTAAATCCAGAAGGGAATCTACAAGGACATTGGCTCAAACTGCCCATCTGACCACAGCCTCAGAAAAATCTTGCCAGAAAGCTGAAGGATGTAACCTGGTCTGCCAGACATTCAGTGTCAATTGTGACATCAGAAATGAATTTGGCAATCCATGTTGGACAAGCATTAGGTTTCCGAATGCATCCTTCAAGGCCCCTGGTGTGATGAGGACTCTTTCAGAGCAATGATTGGCTAGCTTGCACCCATGATTTGTACAGGCCAAACTGGGTTGGAGTAAGGATTTTTTTGGCTAGCCTGAATCCACATCTGAGTGGGCCAAACTGAGTTGGAGTGATGGCCAATACTGCAATGCATTCTTGAAGATGAAGGAAATGATATGATTCAAATCCTGGTTCACAAAAATATTATTCTTGAGATTATGATTTTGTTAGGGCATTGCTAAAAAAGATGCCGATGGTCCAATCTGATGTTACGAGGAATAGATATTACCCAAGGGTATACATTCAAGTTCATATAAAAACATGGCTTATTCTCTGAGTAAGTGGTGATGATTGCTTGTGTATCCCAGATTTCATTTCCAGCTGTGCTTTAGTAATTTGGTAAATTCCATTCAAATGAGGGACTGGAAATGTACAATCAAAGTTGGAAAAACAATTTGGAATGGCATTTATTTCCCTTTCTTATGGCAAGATTATGGAATGGGAAATTATATTCATTTTAACTAACTAAAAAAGGAAATTTAATATAATAGGAATAATTACAAAAAAGAGGTAATGCTCTAGGCAATCCCATAAAAGACCAACTCAAGAGCAGTTAATATAAAAAATGGGCCCCTCTAGAGGGCAGCTGCCTACGTTTCTGGACGGGTGCTATGCAACGTAATTGACCATACAGGAAGTGCTTTGGAGAAAGATTCATCCTCCATTTGGCCTTTTGTATTCACTACAAGAAGCCACTCAGATTGTACAGGTCTAACTGATGCTGATTCAGGCCCCATTCCAAATGATTTGATCAGACATGCTCTGCACCTGATAGTAGTGCTTTGTGGAAGCTCTTGAAGGGTAAAGGATGCTTCAGAAATTCAGCTTATCCAAATTTCTCCCCACATGCTATAAATGTCCGAGTCTCCTTTCTGAATTAGAATTAGTGCATTAAAAATCCTCCATCTCTCTCTCTAATCTATCACCTATCTTTCTTTCAGTTGCTGGACTTTCTTTTTTAACAGAACACTGTGCAAGGGCCATTTGCTGCAACTTCCTGTTCCTTTAATTCATTTGCATATTCCTACTTCCTAATGAATACATGCACAGGGATAAAACACTACAGAAAGAAAACAATCTTGACATGAATACTTTATTGTTGTATCATGATTCCTTTTGTGTCATGCTATTAATATGCAGGAATGCATACATTCACTAATAAAATACCACACAAAAAGAATGTTGATGTAATTATATATGTTTCCATACAGAGATTGCTCTTTTGCTTTTTTATCAGAGCACATGTCCACATTTGTAGTACAGGAGGCGAAACATCCAAAGAACTGTACATTATACTGTTGAGGTTCACCTGGACCCTATCTTACTTTCCTTTAGGCACTAGACCAAAACATTTTACCCAGGCGTTCAGCTCAGAGATTCCACATTTTTAGCTGTATTTATGGGGCTAGATCCACTCAGCTTTTCTACAGGCAAAAAAGGAAGTTGTGGTCCTCTTTGACTACAAAAAAGGCTATGCTGGGGATCATATGGACAAAAGTCATAAAGGACAGAGACTACCAAAGCCTCAGGCTTTGCCGTTCTTGGGTTGTAATCTGATTGAAATGTCATCAATGACATTATAGTGTTAACTATACGTTTGATGGCGCTGAAGCAGCTTCAACTTTGAGAAATGGTGAGCACCAAAATGGGTTCAAGCTGGCCACCTGTTAGGCAGATCTTGTGAGTGGAGTCAGACTTTGCAAGTACTTTTTGCACACAGAAAAGGACATTTATGTCTTTATAACACCAGGAGTTTGATTGGGACTTTGCATATGATAATTCCTTATCAATTGATTTCTTCTTTGTTATATTTATAATCAATAAAAATATTAGGATTTTTATCACAGTGTTAGCCAAATTACCTTAATTTCTTATCAATATGGGGGAAGTTATGATTATTAATTGGCAATAGGCAAATTAGGAGCTAACACCGGTGTATACAGAGGTCCCACCCTTCCAGAGATACCAGTAACAGACATGGAGGCTGAAGTTAGTTTAAAATGATGTCTTTACTTTACACACACAAACAATACACAGTCACCACACAACTATTCAAGTTCTAGGAAAATTGGAGAGATCAAGAGACTTTCACATTAGCAGGAGATTCATTGGTTGGGCTATACATTACCTGCTCCAATGAGATGAAGGCTTCCAAGTGGAAAAATAAGGGAATATAGAAAAATGGGGATTATGTTAGGAAAATGGAGAGTGCAAACTGAGCAGGCAGAAAGCACATGGAAGACTCTGGCTGCAGTCCAAGAGCCTTAAGGTAAGGTGGGTGGAAAGATAGTCACAAGTTCAAGAGTAAGAGAATATAGAGGTCTTTGGTGGGGTTAGAGAGAGACAGCACGTTTCTGTGTACCCTCTTTTATGGGGTGACTTCAGGGGGAGGGCTTGGCTGGTCACCTCCCTTGGGACAGCCCCTTATGGTCTGTTCCAAAACATCACGTATGCAGTGGAGTAGAGGGCTTAGGTTGGGCAATATTGGATGCTAGTGCTGATTGCTCCCTTTGTCTCAGGGCTGCAAAACCAGTTCTTCCAGGTGGACAAGTGAACCAATTCCTTTGTCAAGAGAATGTTGGAGATGATCCTTTTGTGTTCTTCTCTGCAACGAAGATGTGGGGGAGGAATGTGCCAACGTGATCGACACAGAGTCTCTTAATGGCATTGTGAGTTCTTTAGTTTGAGCAGCAATGGCAAATGGCTGCGTTGTGCAGTGTTTGATGTGTGTGTAGGTACATATCTGGAACAGGGCAGCCTCTGGAAACCATGGGCACATCATCTCAGGCTTCTGCTGGTGCGTGTCTGTCATCTCATTACCTGGCATCATAGTCCTTTTGCACACATTATGCACAATTCATAGTTCTTAAGAGAGCAAAAAGCTCCTTGCTGGCTAACAATTGCCATTGATTTTGTCGTATTGAGTTACACTGTGATTCTCTCTCTGTTTGTGCCCCTGGGCACCACGGCACCTGTAGGCACCTTCCCTGGCACTCATCAACTGTTTTTTAGGAAGTGGGTGGGGCCAGGTGGGGCTTTTGCCCAGCAGGGCTTCTGATTGGCCATAGGAGATTTCATCGGCTATGTAGATTTTTAAAAAAGTTAAAATGCCACTCCAGGACAAGAATCTTCACTGTATGACTGATAAGCTGTGTGTGTGTGTGCAGGAAAACATTTTGAAACAACCTATTCATTTTAAACAGCATCATTTTAAACAAGAGCTTCTGCCTGAAATGTTGAAGAGCTTGAATTGAAGAGTTAGATTCTGTGGTTGGCTCCACCTCTTGTGGCAGGCATTTTGTGGCTGTGCCCACCATTCACTTGCAGAATTCCAGTGATGCCCTCAGGCTCAAAAAGGCTAGGGACCCATGCTTTAATGTATGCCCACCAAAGGTGCCATTTGGTCCAGGGGAACTGATCTCTGTAGCATGGAGGTCTGTTGTAATTCCTGAAGAACTTCAGGCCCCACTTGCAGGATGGCAACCTTAGATGAACTAAAGAGGGGAATTTGGTGAGATTGTCTGGGAACTGTTTTATTAATATCATTTTATTTATTTATTTATTTATTTATTTATTTATTTATTTATTTATTCGATTTCTATACCGCTCAGACCCCCCAAGGGGTCTCAGAGCGGTTTACACAGTTTATCCTTGCCTAACTAGGGCCACAATCATATTGGGAAGGGACCTCCTACCAGCACCCGAGCAGGGCTTCTTCTTTATCTTTCTTGTTCCGGCGGGGCTTCAGATGGCCGTGCTTCAGCCTTTGATGTCCTGAGGCCCCTGGGATTGATCTTCTTTCCTGGGCCAGGAGGCTCCCCGTGGCAGGCCCGTCTTTGACGCGCAGGCCCCATGTAGGCTCCGGCTTCTGGTTAATGTCCCAGAGGCTCCGCCACGCTGCACCGTCATGCTGCCTGCACCTCGTAGCTCCGCCCACCACCAGGATCAGTCATCGGCGTTGCTTCTGCCTGCCACTGCTGCTGCCGTCACCGCTGTTGCCGCTTGCTGCTTGAAGTCGCTGCTACACACCCCCGGAAGGGAGGGTGCCCCCCGCCACCTACAGGCAGGTACCCATTGATCTACTTGCTATGCTTTCGAACCGCTGGGTGGGCGGGAGCTGGGACTGGGACCGGGAGCTCGCCCTGGTCGCGGTGGGACTCGAACAGCCGCAATGGCTGTTTGCTTTTGATGTTATAGCAGGTGATTTACTACCTGCGCCACCGCAGGATAACGAATAATGTTTCATGCTGTTTATGCCCTGCCTTGTTCTTATGCTGTTTTAGGACTGTATTGTATCACATTGTTTTTACCTGGTGAGCCATCTCAAGCCGGCCTCTGAGGAGATGAGCATATTAATTTTCTGGAACTGAACGGACTCTAATTTGAGGAACTGTGCATGCTTTATTAGCAGTGTTTTATTCCCTCCCCCCCCTTGTTAGTGAAATTCAGCACAGGGTGAAATTCTGGAAAGAAGGAAGAAAGGAGCAAGGGAAATGCCCTCATCTCTAATGAGCAACTGCATGAATTAGTAGGGTCATTCTTGTGTCTTGCCTTTATTTGAAAAAGAAGTATAACGAACAAAACTTCTGTAGTACTAACAATGCACTCCCAAGCCGAGTTACACTCTTCTAAGCCCACTGACTTCAGGGGATTTAAGAGGGTGCAACTCTACCGAGGATCACATTGTAAAACATCTAATTGCATTCTGGAAGGAGCATGCCATGAATATGTATGAAAGGTCTCTTGAGCGGTGCTCTCTAAAAGTTCACAGTGCTGAGCCACTGGGCCTTCAGCTTTCACTTGATACCTAAAGCTGGGTTATCAGTACATGCGAAACGGTCCTACGTGTTGTGGCATTCCTCATGAGAAACGGTTCTGCGTATCAGACATTCACAATTGAAGGAAAGAATGCGCTTTTGTCTTTAATGTTATTTTTAGGGGGAGGGATCATGTGGATATGGTTAATGCAGCATGTAATGCAAGAACCAGCCACTTTTAATTTCAATCGACCCTTCGAGTTGCTGCTATTTAACTCGCTTAATAGGTGTGTGTGTTCCTGTGAATGGAGCCAGCCTTAAAGATGCGCATGATTAGTTGCAGATGCTAGTTTTTGCCACAGAGAAACAGAGCATTCACACACCACTTCCAGAGGCCTGTCTCCTCCTTGAGCTGAAGACAATACTATTTCCAAGGGAGAATGTGCTAGCATTTGATAATGTTCCATTGATTGTTGGTGTGGTGTCATTGTGCCAATAGACAACATGCAATAATGAAGGTACAGGGATCTGGTAAAAGCAGCCTTCGTTCAAATATGCATATAGCCATTACATCACAGTGCTGGATCCCCCAAACTGGTTTCACTAGTGTAACAGATCTGTGGTGTCCAACCTACAGTCGGTAGCTACCCAAGTGAAGAAGAGCTTGCCCTGTAGGGAATAACATGACATTGAGACATATGGAACACGAGTGCACATAGAATCATAGAATCATAGAATCAGTGTTGGAAGGGGCCATACAGGCCATCTAGTCCAACCCCCGGCTCAATGCAGGATCAGCCTAGAGCATCCCCAACAAGGGTTTGTCCAGACACTGCTTAAAGACTGCCAGTGGGAGGGGGAGCTCACCACCTTCCTAGGCAGCTGATTCCACTGTTGCACAACTCTTACTGTCAAAAAGTTTTCCCTAATATCCAGCTGGTACCTTCCCGCCCTTAATTTAAACCCATTATTGCCAGTCCTATCCTCTGCTGCCAACAGGAACAGCACCCTGCCCTCCTCTAAGTGACAGCCCTTCAACTTCAAGAGAGAAATCATGTCCCCCCTCAACCTCCTCTTCTCCAGACTGAACACTCCCAAGTCCCTCACCCTTTCCTCATAGGGCTTGGTCTCCAGGCCCCTGATCATCCTTGTCGCTCTCCTCTGCACCCACTCCATTCTGTCTACATCCTTTTTGAAATGAGGCCTCCAGAACTGCACGTAATACAGCGTACAGCGGGACTATCACATCTTGCAATTTGGATGTTACGCCTCTGTTGATACATCCCAAAATTGCATTACAGCCCACTTGTACCCCCAGATATTGTTCACATACACTGCTACCAGTGTTCCCTCTAAGCTGAGTTAGTGCGAGCTAGCTCACAGTTTCTTAGCCTCCAGCTCACACATTTTTATCTTAGCTCAGGAAGACTAGCTCCAGAGCAAACTAATTTACGCAGTAGCCAAATCACTCGCTCACAACTTTAATGCCAGTAGCTCTCAAAGTAGAATTTTTGTTCACAAGACTCCACAGCTTAGAGGGAACATTGACTGCTACCCAGAAGTGTATCCCTCATCCAGTATGCATGTTCCTAATTTTTGTTACCCGGATATAGAACTCAGCACTTATCCTTGTTAAATTGCATCTTGTTCACATCTGCCCACTTTTCCAGTGTGTTCAGATCTCGTTGAATGAAGATGCCTAATACTGAATCAGCCCATTGGTCCATCAAGGTCATCATTGTGTACTCAGACAGGGGTCAGTGACTCTTCAGCATCTCAGGATATGGTCTTTCACATCACCTATTGCCTGGTCCTTTCAACTGTTGATGCCAAGGACTGAGCATGCTGCATACAAAACAGATGCTCTACCATTGAGCCACACCTTGTTCCAGTAGTCATGCAACTTTGTACCTGGACTATTAGTCAGCTCTTTTATATTATATAGTGAATCACTTAGTCCAGATCTTCATTTTATGACTCAGGACAGATTCTTGTACGAGCTTTACCATTTTGATACATATAGCTAACAATAATCCAACAATTGTGAACATTGTACATGTGGATAACTATCTCTTGCATTTGGAAAAAAGAGCTTTGCAATAGATAGGATGCATATGTATTTATACAAGGGTGTCAGTGCCTGGGCAGAAAATGGCATAGAAGGCACTGACAGTATCTTATATGTAAATTCCCAGCAGGTTCTTGTCCAGCTTTCTCATTCCAGAAGGGTTCGGGTACCATTGGGTGGTATCAAAATGATTACTTGAGTCATACAAAAGCATAGGGTTGGATCCAGCCAGGCTTTTTGCTGGTGCAAAATGGAGAAGAGGTTCCCATATGACTTCCAAAAAGGCTTTCCTGGAGACCATGCAGCCTGCACAGACAAAAGCCATGTGGGGTGGAGTCTATAGTAAGGAAGGGAATCAAGTGAAAAAAGCTGTCTGGATTTAACCCATAAACTAAATATCACTAAGCACTTTTAAACGTGACTCTTATACTTGAAAAAGCAGCAAGGAGCTTACAAAAAAAAAAGTTCCTCTAAGTCATCTTTATAATAATACTGTACAATCAAGCTAAAGTTTCAACAAAGGCAACATCAGTAAATTTAAAAGTACAGTCAACCACTTACTTATTTATTATTAGGATGTGACAATCCAAAAGCGTACGAATGTACATATGTGCAGTTTTCTCCATGTGCTTGGGGCTCCTGCTTTTTTGTTCTCAAGGAGGGGGCCCCCAGTGAACACATCCGTGTGTGTGTAAGCTTTATCAAGACTTTCCAGAGAACATGCATAGGTTGATACTCTTGAGCTTTCCATCGCAATCTCCATCCACCTCTGTGCCCATACAATATCCACACTTTGGTCATGTGAAAGAGGAATTCAAAATGTAATCCAGACTTTGAGTGCATTAAATCTTTATGATGTGTGGAACTTTAGTAAAGCCAGAAGGAACTGAAGGCACTCTGCAATCTACAAGGTTGCACTCTTCGTTGTTGCTCTTTAATCCTAATTTTATTAGTTGTATGATGAGAGCAGGCTTAGCACGCACACAACATACACACGCAACCTTTTCCCAAAGCTTCTACTACAGGAGAAGAAATTCACAATCACTCACAATCCCAGAACTGAAACATAAAGTAGATGACTCTAATATTTGTTGGTAAAAGTGGTGAATCACTGTCTGTAAATATGACAATTCTATTTCTGTCTGACTTTTCCTTATCAAGCACCAAGCTGGTACTCATTGCTGAAGCACAAGAACATACTCGGCGGAATAATTTGGGTCTTGGAAATGTCATTGTTTACCTCCCCAAAGGCTAGCTCCAGCAAACTAGAAATTTGCACGAAAGCACTATTGTCCAATGAAATTGTTTCCTATTTGTGCTTCTGAGTCTTCATAATACTTGGAAGAGCAGCCCTATATACACTTACCTGGAAGTAAGCTTCACTGGAAAGTAAAGGACAAAACTGTGTTGTAAGACTATGGTTCTTAACTCCCTTACTTGAAAGAATATCTAATTGCAACCAAGGGATTTAAGCTTCACTGGAAAGTAAAGGACAAAACTATGTTGTAAGACTATGGTCCTTAACTCCCATACTTGAAAGAATATACAACTGCAACCAAGAGATTTAATTCTGGGAAAACATGGTTCAGGACTGGGTTGCCACCAGGTTGTGGTCTCAAGAGATGAACCTGGCCTTAATAGAGCATCACTGATTCAAGTAGAATCATGTACCATCTAACATCCCAGAATGGAAACCACTCCTCACTTAGTACAAGTAACTATCTTATCATGGCCACTAGCAACCCCACCCTTCTAAAGAACTGACCTGAAATCAAATGAAGATCATCTGTGTGACTGACCAGCAGCAAATCCTGAAAATCCCATGCTTAAATAACCATCACACACACACACCATTTTCCCCAAACTGGTCTACTGGTACACATACATTTGAAAGATGGTATTTTGCCTGGTGAGTCAGAACACCATCTGCTTTTTTTACATGCAACATTTTTAGGAGCACACTAAAGATATCATATATCATGTAAACACATACATGCTGGGAAATATGCCCTGTGTAATGTGTGGGACAGCTTTATATATTTGCATGAGAATGCCTGAAAGGAAGCAGAAGCTTCTGCCTTCTGTTGGAGGCTTACTGACTAAAGACAGCAATGCAGTAACTCAGAAATTTTTTAAACAGTTGAATTGTGATCTCTACTTTAAGGTGTGAGCATGCTCATAAGCACTTGTGGTGTTTTTCCTCACAAAATTAGATGCCAAGTGTTGTGATAGAACTTATAATTCCAAGATATTCTCTTGTATTAGTCTCATGTGCTAATCTGAAGACCTTCCCTAAAGTCACATGTTCAAGTAGCCAGTTTGAACTGCTCTTTGTTCTGCTGGTCTCTATATTGGAGCCTAGAACTATTACACCAACATTAGTCTGACAACGTCATGAGCTATGTTATAATTGTTTGTTGTTGTTCAGTCGCACAGTCGAGTCCGACTCTTCATGACCCCATGGACCAGATTACGCCAGGCCCTCCTGTCTTCCGCTGTCTTATGTCTTATCCTTCTGTAAGCCACCGTGAACCTGCTTTGGTGGGGAGGGTGGGGTATCAGTTGAATAGATAAATATAAATAAATCATCTGTCTTGAGGATCTGCGTGGATATTTGCTGTCATGATACTATAGTGGCAGAGACCTGGGAAGTCCACTGTTCAAAGCTGACTGTAGTCCTGGGCAAACCTTTATTCCCTCAGCCTCATCAGGTTCCCTTTCAGCAGTATGCAGGATATTACTATTGTGCTGGGCTGTTGTACGGGTCACTAAGAAAATGTAACAGAGGTGATGTGGACCTGTGGAAAGTATGGAGATGGACGCATCATTGAGTGATTATCAGCTCATGTTTTATTTAGAGATTCAGAAAATAGGAGATCCCCTTGCCAGCTCGCAGGCTGCTTTTATGTACATTGCTAACCACACCCTTTACCCACACCCACACTTGTGATAGGCTATATACAAGGTTTCTAATCCTATAGGTTCTCTACATAATCCTAGCTTGCCGGTTGGCTGGTTTTAGGATCCTAGGGTTCTATTGTTCCAGGTAATGAAGCTTTGCTATTTTGTCGGGCCACGTGTTGCCCCGACCACGTGTGTGACTCAGCCAGTATACAACAACCTGCAAACATGTTATGCACATAATGGCTTGGATCCCACCTTGGATCCAACCTAAATTTCCATATGTGCATGGAAAGGGAGAAGTTTTGCTGATCCCCCTCTCACCAGAGACCCTTAACTAAAACACTGGTCAAGAAGGAGGAATCACTGAGGGAACACCAAATGAAACAAAAAAAAGTCTTCAGGAGATCCAGTTTGGTGTAGTGGTTAAGTGCGTGGACTCTAATCTGGGAGAACCAGGTTTGATTCCCCACTCCTCCACTTGAACCTGCTGATGTGACCTTGGGTCAGTCACAAGCTCTGGCACAGCTGTTCTTGAAAAAGAGCAGTTTCTGTCAGAAGTTCTGTCAGCCCCGCCTACCTCACAGGGTGTCTGTTGTGGGGAGGGGAAGGGAAAGGAGTTTGTAAGCCACTCTGAGACGCCTTTGGGCAGTGAAGGGTGGGGTATAAATCCAATCTCTTCTCTTCTTCTTTACCCCTTTGGTGGCAGCTGGGAACAGAAAGGAGATGGAAGAATCAGCCTGAGGAGAGAGTTCCAGACCATTGGTGCCAAGTGCCATGACCGAGAAGGCTCTCTCCCAGGTTGCCACTGCCTAATCTCAGAAGGTGGGAACACCTGAAGCAGGCCTCCAAAAATAACTGTAGTGGTCAGGTGGGTTCAATTATGATTCAATCCAATTACCTGAAAGAAGCTGAAGGAAAATGGATGATTCTGCTTTACTTAAAAAAAATCACTTAAATAATGCACTTGATGATGATTCCATTTCCACAGTTCCTCCAAGGAGCTTGGGGAAGTGTGTGTGACTCTCCCTTATCTTCACAACTCTGCAAGGTAGGCTAGAGAGAATGTGAGTAGCCCAAAGACATCTGTGAGCTTCATGGCAGTGTGGGGACTTGAACCTGGGTTTCCTCGATTTTAATTCATCAGCACCCTAACCACCATAGCACACAGACCCTGATCACTTTAGTTCCCAAGAACCATGTCCTGGGATTCAGAACAGATATCTCCCACATCCCCTAATCTTCTGCAATCCCTACGCCATCCCAAAAGCTGTTTGTGGGGGGACCGGGTATAGTGCAGAGTGCAGAATGGAGAACTGTACTTTGTGGAGCAAACAACAAGAAATCGCAAAACTCCCATTACATTCACAAAAGTGCTTTCACTTGTGCAAAGGCTACTTTGGATCCTAAGCCAATGTTTTAAATTGTATACTCTCTTTTCTCTGTGTGATTCCTCTATAATTTCCAACTTGTACCATTATAATATCAATGTGATGCCAAAAATAAGTCTTGGAATAGCTGCCTGTAATGTTGGACTTATTCTAAGCAATTATGCAATTAATTATTTGCTGGCCCAGAAAAGACTGGAGCTCGACTGTGTTATCAATATAGTATGTAAATGTCTGTGTGATAGGGGTAGGATTCCTGGCTGTAGCATAAAGAAATCATTATGAATGTTATTGCCATGTGTTTTATTCAGATTCTTTTATAAAATAAACTTTTATTGATTTCCCCCCCTAGAGACATTACAACGATATTATTTCACCTGTAAGTATTCTTCAAGCTCTTTTTGGGTTAATTTTTGACTGTGTTAAAGTACTGCCATATATGTATGCCACAATTCAGAATGCGGCATGGGATCTATTATACACACAGAATTCTACAGCAAGAATTCCATATAACTGCCATCACCTAATCCATCACACAAGACCTTGAAAGAAAAAGAACCAATTTTGCCAGTAGGGGGTCTCTGGGAACACTTGAACCCCTTATGTGTCCACCAGGGGTGCTGGATCACCTTTGTTGAAAACAATATTATTACAGTGCACATAAGGAAAGTGCCTATAAGGAAATACCATGAATTGTGGCCATCTCTGCCTGGGAAGCCTCCCTCTTAAAATACACTGAAATGTCTACATTTATGGTCATGGACATGAAGTAATGATAAGCACCATGTCCTGATGATGTTCAAAGACATACATTCTAGGAGACAAGAAGCATAAGTTGCCAAAAAATGTCCAAAATGGGAAAGAACCTGTATTTGAAATCAATATGTTAGACTTTCTGGAACACAGCCAGCAAGTAACTCAATGCTAAAACATATTCCCTAGAAGAAGGCCAAATATGTTATCATTAGCTTGATGGTGACAAATATGATTAATCTCAGACCCTGGAAGAGTATGGCTGGTCCATTAGAAAAGAAGCCAAGTGAAGGTCTGGCAGCTGTAGTGGAATTAAAAAAAAAGAACAGTAGGAGGAATTCAGCAAGGGCTGGGGAGACATTTCAAGCTGAACTACTGTATAGTTGCAAGTGCTACATAATTTGATGACAGTTTCGGAGGGCAGCCATGTTGGTCTGAAGTCAAACAGCTAGATTAGAGACCAACAAGATTTGGGGGGTATAAGCTTTTGAGAGTCAAATCTCCCTTCAGCAGATAACTTGAAGGGCTGGCTTTCCTTGTGTGTGGAATGTTTGAGCTGGTGAAAACAGGGAATTTTGCAGGGTTTTCACTTAATAAGCCATGGTCAGGGAAAAGAAAGGCAAGCATGGTATGCCCAATTGGTATGCCCTACTATTACTTAGGGTTGGATCCTACCAGGTTTTCTGCTGGTGAAAAAGGAAGGATGGCTACCAAAAAAAAAGCTATGCTAGGGATCATGGGATGTTAGTGTACAAAATCTATTTGGGGTGAAGAACTACAGTAAAGATGGGGAATTTGGCAAGACTGAGGAGAAAAGCTGGCTGGATCCAACCTATTGAATCTTATTACCTTTCCGAGTCAGATCACTGGTTCACCTAGCCTGGTACTGTGTACTCTGACTAGCAACAGCTGTCCAGGGTCTCAGGCTCTCTCTGTCAGGCATCTGATGGAGGGATCTTTGACTCTTGCACCATGGAAGTGAAGTCTTGTTGGTCTTTAAGGTCCTACTGGATTCAGATCTTGCAATTAAAAACAACTATCTTTGCTGCAACCAATGGGATAGAGGATCCTTTTCTATGAACATTCACACTTAATTGCTATAGCCTGGTTTGGGGTTGACCTTCCATGGTGCAACTGGTCTCCATTGGAATTGTCTGCCTGAGGACATCTGTGCCCTATGGGATCTGTTACTATTCTGTAGAGCTTGCAAGGCAGAGATGTTCCGCCAGGTTGAAGACAGTGATGGCCTGGCATTCTCACACCCCGCCCCCTCCCTCTATTCTGTATTTTATCTAACCCTGGGGGGAAGCGGGTACTAGAAATTTATCTCCAACTTGGATGTACTATTTTATTATGGTCGTTGAATTTTAATGCTATTTTAAGTTTAGTATTATTGTATTTTTATTTATATAAGCCGCCCTGAGCCCTGCTCACAGGGAAGGGCAGCCTAGTAAGTCTAATTCAATAAATAAATAAATAAATAAATAAATAAATAAATAAATAAATCAGCAGCCATAGGAGGGAGAACAGTTAATTCATCCATGCTTTATGCCATATGAATGGAAGATTCATTGGCCCAGAAGAAATAACAATTTCAGGCACATAGTGCTCCCGATCCCTAAAGGTCAGTTAACACAAAATTCCCATTTCTATTTTATCCTCAGAAGAAGTCTATGGAATAGTTTGCTATTGTTCCCATTTGTCGGATGAGGAATTATGTTTAAGAAATTAGAGCTTGCCTGAAAACCATCAGTGAGCATGTGACTAATTGTCATTTCAAGCCATGTCTCTTGGATCCTGCTCATTCACTTGGTGGCCATTCATAAAGCAAACTCATAGGAAAATAAAGGTTATCCACACTGCTAGCACAACACTGCAGTTAAGGATAATGTCTTGGGAATGGAGAGTAACAGTGTTAGACACACGCAGAGTCGTTGGCAGATTCCAGCAACATCTTTAATCCTTTCTTGATGGTTTATCTTTCGTTAACAATATATGATCAATTTGTTCCTTAAGGGCATATCTGTGTTTACTGGCAGCTATAAGTAGATCAGGAATGTTTACTTTCCATGTTCAACCTGATCTCTCAGAGGAGACCAAATCCATCAAGTCCAAGCTGTGAGCCAGCTTGCCTCCTTTAACCTCGGCCTTGCATTAGCCCTTCTGTTGTCAAGACCTGCCAGTCAAAGAAACGGATTGCAGATGTGTGTGCAGGATAGGGGTGTGCGTACTGTTATTTGTTGGACATTTGGGGCCATATCTCTACCACAATGGTTTTATTTCAGGCAATTCCATTCTGTTTTGATTTGTTGGAATGCTTTTGGGTGGGAGGTGTGTTAACACCGATGGATGCGGCAGGCTCACCTGCTACCTCCTGGCCATTTTCCACTACAGGCAGATGCATACTCTGAAAAATGCTCAGCTCTTGCTCCCATACACTTATCTAGCTCCTGGGCCCAACAGGGAGCAGTAACCTTCACTCTTCCTGTGATAGCCAGTGGTTCATTCCTTCATGATCCCCCACCTGACTCTAGTCTAGCCCCAGGCTCCACTGGGCCACTGCTTAATAGCTATAACCTGCTTAAATAGCTGGCCTAATAGTTATGACTTCTCCTTTGGGTGAAGCCCCTTCTGTCCACCCTAGATCTCAATATAATCCCTGTGGGATCCCACCTCCTTTTATGGCAACCGCAAAGGCCAGCCAGCCTCACTAAATGTGGCTGATTCTGGGAAACCCACCCTATTGGTGCCCTTGGTGAATCAGCCCCACTCTCCATCAATGGCTGGGGTCATTTGCTGTTGTCCTTGTGTGTTATGGTTATTCCTATAGTGGAATATAAAAGCTCTATAGTGCACCTACTTGAAGAAGATCAGAAGAACAGCCTACAGGGGACAGCTGAAGGACTTATAGTTAGCATAGCTAGATTAGGGACTTCCCACAATTTCAAATTATATCCTTCCTGTCTCCTGATTGGCTCTTTGGAGACTTCCTGCTCCAACTGAGCCCTCCCCCTTTGTTCCTGTCTCTCACAGCAGTTATTCAATTAGTTAAGCCTCTCTCCCTCTCTGTTGCATCAGAGGTTATTTCTTCTTTAATAAACCAAGTTATTTTATTTAAACGGTTGGTGCTCCGTCTCTGCCAACTCTGCCAACACCCTAGAACCTCCATTTCTGCTAATAGTGTCTTCTGCTCTTGCCTCGGCTGTGCCTGGCCACAAGGGAGAATAGAAATATATGTCACAACATTATGTAGCTAATCAGGTTTGGCTACATGTTCATATCATGTTTCCTGGATAGGCTTCCCAATTGCCTGGACTTGATGGGGAACTTCCCACTTTCAGCCCCAGTTTCCTGCCATTGACAAATGAGGAGCAGGAGAAAAAATAGCATCCATGGTGATGCTTAGGAACTTCCCCAGGTCTTTACCATAGAGATTAGGAGAAATTCCTAGAGCATCAGCTGGAAGTGACATCACATCATCCCCAAACTCCTCCCTCCTCAAACATCACCCCTCTCCAAATCTCTTGACATTTGCCTAGGCAGTGTTGGTAACCCTATTCCAGGGCTGGTCATATAAGTGATTTAAGAACTTAAGAACATAACAAAGGCTTTGCTGGATCAGACCAGTGGTCCACCTAATCCAGCAGCCTGTTTCACACAGTGGTCAACCAGTTACTCTAGAGGGCCAACAAACAGGGACAGAGGCCAAGGCCTCCCCTGATATTGTCCTGTACATTTGTTTTGTCTGTTCATTTAGCAAAAGATGCAAGTCATTGCTTGCTGAATTGGAAACCAGTTTCATCCCAGTCCTTAAAAATTCAATAACAGTGCCTTTCAATGCTAATCTTCCTTCCTTCCTTCCTTCCTTCTTTTTTTTTTTTTTGCAAAAATTGGTCTCTCTGTAGTTTAGCATGACTGTTACTTGTGAAGCTATTTTATGGTCTCCTTCTAGTCTTGAAAATGATTTTTG
The DNA here is from genome assembly GCA_029375565.1 of Gekko gecko. Taxonomy (NCBI): domain Eukaryota; kingdom Metazoa; phylum Chordata; class Lepidosauria; order Squamata; family Gekkonidae; genus Gekko; species Gekko gecko. Next base: position 95,707,753 of record JAPDNY010000009.1, read on the forward strand.
TTTTGCCTTGCAACGTGTACATGTTTCAATAGTCATTATGCATCACTTAATCTGAATGCTAGATTCTACATATTTTATATGTACAAATGATTACACTGTATACATAAATACCATATAAGTTGTGTATAAAAGCTGCATTACGTGCATGCAACATAAACAAATGTATAAAATCAACTGAGAAAGCAGGAGAACCAAAAAAAACCCCTTCAAAATACAAAAATACCAAAAGAAGTAAAATTGCAAGCCTTTGTCCCATACTCACTTAAAATATCTAATCAGACTCCATGAAACCCTGTCCATTCCAACAGTGGTGGCTCAACAAGGGCTGCCACAGGAGGGTGCTGCCCCTCACTTCTGCCCACCCATGGCCACCCCTCACAGCCTCAGCCCACTGCCTTCACCATAGCCTGCCAACTCCAGGTTAGGACATTCTAGGGTATCAGGGGATGGAGCCTGAGGAGGGTGGCATTTGGAGATGGAAGCTCAGTAGGGATACATACATCAAGCTGCCTTAAACCGAGTCAGACCCTTGGTCCATCATAGTCAGTATTGTTTACTCAGACAGGCGGCAGCTCTCCAGGGTCTCAGGCAGAAGTCTTTCATCTCACCTTCTGCCAGATCCTTTGACTGGAGATGCTGAGGATTGAACCTGGGACCTTTTGCCTGCCAAGCAGATGCTCTGCCACTGAGTCACAGCCACCCTGAGCCATTATGGATGCAATGCAAAGCATCCACTTCCTCCAGGGAAACTGATCTCTGTCATCTGGAGATACGCTGAGCACAAAATGGAAGAAAGAAGGGGTGTTCATTGTTCTGCTTCTGGATGGAGAGGGTATTGAGGCAGAAAAAGAGGAGGAGGTGGCAAGAAGAAGGGGCGAGGCAGGGGTGGCAGTGGAGGCTTCCTGCCCCCAGGATTTGGTACCAGAGGCCACCACCATAAGTTGTCTCTTTACAGAGAAGCTTTCTTTCCTTGCCCAGCCTCCAAAGCAGATCCCAAGTCCTCAGCTCAAGCTCCCCAGCATGCCTCTCTGCCCCAGCCTCCCACTTTCTCATAGTTTGGGATTCTTGCCAGCAGATATCATTTCCATTGCTGCCAGATGGAAGCAGGCTGATTAGCCCTCCCAGGCATTGGCCAAGGGCCTTGGTGTTGGCAGTGAGGCACTCTTCTCTGCCAGGACATATGGGGAGCCCTAACATAGACAATTGCTGGCAGCTTCACTGAGAGAGGAGCACAGGACTCACCTGATACAAAGGTATTGCGAAGCTTAGCTCTGCAGCATCAGTGATAAAAAGCAAGTTCTCCTAAGCCACTGGGTATTCATGCTTTGAAATTCACTTTATACTTAGATTAAAGATATGTAGCTGGAACAGTGTTCACAGCTCAAACATTTTGAGCAGTATGAAATATGAAACTTCTGCTTTGATTTTTATTTTACAAAATAAGCAGGCAAGACAATGAAAAAGTTAATGCTGCTTACAGGGGACTTTCTAGAATGAACACATTCAGAACTCCATGTTAGGGCATTCCACTGAAGTGCCAATATAAATGTTTTCATTTTATTTACAGGGACTATCAATTTTTTTAAATGATTCTTGTGCATGTGGCTTCTAGCAGCTCTCTGTCAAGGCCCTGACTTGTGGGAGAACAACCAGCTCCAGTGCAGAGGCCGGCACCCAGTCCAGCCTTCAAAGCAGGAGGATGACTTGCCCCAGGCTGGGCATATGGGTGCACAGCATGTTGATGGTGTTCTGTAAGGGCTTGAGGACATGCCATCTGACAAAGTGAGTGATTCCTTCCTGAACTCTCCATGTAGCATTTTTGACCTCTTGGTAGGTGTCCCAGCTTGGTGTCCCATGCACAGCAGCCCAATTGTGGGGAGTCTTTCTTGGAGGGGCCTCCTACTCTCCCTCCACTTCTCCCTGCTGAGAGGGAGTGGGCATCTTCTTCCTCCTGTTGGCTGCCTCTATTTTCTGTGGTGGCAACATAGTTGGGTCACGGTGCCTGCGGAGAATGGAGGAAGACAAGTGTGACGGACTTAAAGATCTGGGACCAGCAGAGAATAAAACACAGAACACTGCTGGATCACATGACAGAATGAGGAGGGGGCCATTTAGCTCGGAACCCTCAGTGATTGGCAGATAACAGACAAAAGGTTCCGTTTGGAATGGGCAGTTGAGGGAAGCTGCGAAGGAGTTCAGTGTGTGACAGAGAGCGGAGAAGAAGTCTGTCAGAGAACTGAAGAAGCTCTCTGTGGAAGAACCTGGTTTACTGAGTTCCTCAGAAGGAAGGGGACAGTGACCAGATGGTTAAAAACTTAACACAGCATAGTCACACACCATTGAGACCTCTCTCCTTAAAAAGGAACTGGAGGTGGTTTAGAAAGGGCTAAAGGACGGTCTGGCAGGAGTCTGGAAAGCTGGCTTGGTAACCAGGGAGACCCAGAGGGACCTGTTCAAGAAAGCCCAAGGAAAACCACAAAGCAGTTGCGGGAGAGGAGGAGTGTAAACGTGTTTAGAGAACTGATGAACATCTATGTATGAACTGAAAGTAGTAAACATACCACCTAAGTGAACGTAAGGGCAAATGTTTAGCCTGAAAGGAAACAAATTATCCTCTGTATATATCTTCCATCCCCCTGTTGAGTTTTCTGAAAATAAAGTACTATTCTGTTTTGAAGTGGACAAGCCTTGGTGCCTGACTCTTAACAACAAAAAGCAAATATACCTAATAGTGGTCCTCAACAGATATATAAAGTCAAAATTACCCCGAAGAGACATTTAAAAATTTGCTTAGAGAACTGGTCAGAAGAAATCAGTAGCAGCTCTGACCAGGTGCCACATGCAGACCCCCACAGTATTGTCAATATAGAAGGGGCGTGTGTCATAACAAGTGATGGAGGTTTGTGCCCCTCCGGATATGGGTGTAGTACACCTAGCACTCTGCCACATAGAGGTCATTGGGGAGGGTGCAGAAATGTTTCCAGACTGTGGGCTTCCCACCCACCCTCTGAATCACAGAGTCCTCCTCTCCAAAGAGTGTTAGCAACTGCTGGTGTCTCTGGGAAGTACTAACAACTCTTTTGCCTCTGCAAAGGGTTCCAGGAACAGATCAGGCAAAGGAGACTCCAAGGCCTCTGGTGATGCCCTGCTAGGCATTGTGCCTATCCCAATTCATGTGATTCATGAACCAGTAGAATTCTCCCTCTTTCCTGGGGGAACCTTGGGGGGGGCATAACTCGGACCCCATAAATCCAATCCTCACCAAATTTTGAGGGCAGGTAGAGGAGAGTCAGCTGGAGACCCCTGTGAGTTTGGTGTCTCTAGCTTCCACAGGATCCATTCTATACATTGAAAGGTGGTCATTTTGACAGGTGCAGGTTCAGTAGTGTATAAAACAGATCCTGTGAAAGCTAGAGGCATCAAAGTCGCAGGGGACCTCCTCCAGATTCTCCTTTACATGCCCTTCAGTTTTCACACACACACACACACCATTGCTTTGAAGTTTGGAAAACATTTAGATTGAGCAGAGACAGTCTGTCTGGAACTGTATCTGTTCACAAACCGGCTTGAAAGTTCGTGGAAACCGCTTGAAAGTTCATAGAAAGTTCGTGCCAGTTAACCTCCCACAAACTTCACTTTGCAAACCACGAACCACCAAAAATTTGTCATGAACTGTAGTTCATGAGCCCGTTCATGCCCATCCTTAGATACAATCATTTAGAGAATATTCCTAAGCAGGTCTTCTAAGAATCTTACTCAGGTCTGTTTAGGGAAGAAGGCATAGAAGGAGATACAGCAACTAAAGGCTGAAAAGTGCACTATACTCTACACCAGGGGTCTTTTCGGGGGGGAGCGCACCGGAGCACAGCTCCGGGAGCTCAGGAGCCAAGCCCCGCCCCCAGCCGGCGTCCCGGAGAGTCTTTCAGGCAGCCGAATGTCAATTTCAGCTCCATTATATCCTATGGGCCATTGAAGTCAATGGTGAAAACATAGGGTATATTCTGGGGGCTGGAGGGAGGGGTTTGAGGGAGAGGCTCGAAACTCACAGGATAGCTGATGGAGCCTCTCCCCAAGATACCCACCAAGTTTCAAGAACATTGGACCAGGGGGTCCAATTCTATGGGCCCCTAAACAGGTTGCCCCTATTCCCTCCATTGTTCTCTATGGTGGGAAAAAAATAACTTTTTTCCCACCATAGAGAACAATGGAGGAAATGGGGCAACCTATTTGGGGGCCCATAGAATTGGACCCTCTGGTCCAATGTTCTTTTGAAGCGTGGTGGGTATCTTGGGGAGAGGCTCCATCAGCTATCCTGTGATCTTGGAACCTATCCCTCAAACCCCTCCTCCAGCCCCCAGAATATACCCTATGTTTTCACCATTGACTTCAATGGCCCATAGGGTATAATGGGGCTGAATTGCCACTGAATTTCTTTCATTCCCTCCTTTCCTTCTTTCTTTTTCCTCTTTCCCTCATTCTCCTCTCCCTCTCCTCTCCTCTCCTCTCCTCTCCTCTCCTCTCCTCTCCTCTCCTCTCCTCTCCTCTCCTTCCTTCCTTCCTTCCTTCCTTCCTTCCTTTCTTTCTTTCTTTCTTTCTTTCTTTCTTTCTTTCTTTCTTTCTTTCTTTCTTTCTTTCTTTCTTTCTTTCTTTCTTTCTCACCTTCTTCTCTTCTCTTTTTTCCTCCTTTCCCTGTTTCCCTCCTTCTTCCCTCTCTTTCTTTCCCTCTTTCCTTCCTTCTTTCCTTCTCTCTACTCTCTCTCTTTCCTTCCCTCTTTCCTCCTTCTGTGGCCCAACTCTCATGAGAAGGAGTTTAAACTTAACTTAAACCCCTTCTCTCTTAGCTCCCCCACCCAGACCAGCTGGGGAAGGGAAGGGGAGGCTTTTGAAGATGCTTCCCCCCTTTTGCTTCCCCTTCTGACATCACTTCCGGTGATGTCAGGGGCGTGGCATATGCTAATAGCCTAATAGCTCATTAGCATACCATATGCTAATGAGCTCCTGCAGCTGTTCTTCTACAAAAAGACCCCTGCTCTACACAAAATTCAAAAATGAAAAATAGAACAATTGAGGATTCCACCTTGGAAGACTAGGTAATTTACTGTGCAACCACCATCTAAACCAATTGTTTCCTAACTTTAAATATATGCTGACTAGGTCAAACAGGCTGAGACTGACAGGGTGCAGCTGCAGTGAAAAAGGCAAACTCCATGCTGAGGATTATTAGGAAAGGAAAATAAATCAGACAATGTTGTAATGCCCCTGTATAGATCTATGGTGAGGCTCCACTTGAAGTACTGTGTGCAGGTCTTATCTCAAATAGGATGTTGCAGCTTGGAAAAACACAGAAGGGGGCAACCAAGATAATTAAGGGGATGAAGCACCTTTCCTATGAGGAAAGGCTGGAGAGCCTGGAACTTTTCAGTTTTAAAAAAGAGGTTTATAAAATTCTGGATGGAGTGGAGACAGTGGATAGAGAGAACTTTTTCTCCCTTTTTCATTGTACTGACATTTGAGGGCACCCCATGAAGTGGTAGATCACTGAAATGTTTGCACTTTTAATTTCGTTGTACTATGTACAATGACAATAAAGTATATTATTATTATTATTATTATTATTATTATTATTATTATTATTATTATTATTATTATTATTATTATTATTATTATTATTATTATTATTATTATGTAATATAGACAGGACAGACAAAAGGAATCACTTCTTGACTCAACAAGTAATTAATTTGTGAATTTCACTGCCAGAGGATGTAGGCATGGCCATAAGCATGGATGGCTTTAAAAGAAGTTTGACAGATTCATGAAAGGGATATGTAGCAATGGCTGTTAGACATAATGACTAAAGGGAACCCCAATATTTAGAGGTAACTAGGAGTGCCTATGACAGGAGGCAACATCAAGGGGAGGCTCTGACCTCTATGATCTGTTTGTTGGCCATCCAGAGTAACTGGTTGGCTATGGTGTGAATTTATTGGACTAGATTAATCTAGTCTCCAGGTAGGACCTGAATTGCAGCTCATCTCCACACTACAGAGATCATTTCTCCTGTAGAAAATGGACACTTTGAAGGGTGGACTCTATGGCATTGCAGGTTCCACCCCCAAATCTCCAGGAGTTTCCCAAACTGCAATCCTACACCCCCATCCTCTGCTGGTTGCCAGGGAGGTTGGCAACCCTATGGGATACTCACATACACATCCTAAACTCCAGGTCAAACAACACATGATATCTAGTAACAAGTCTCAAAACATTTCTCACAAGCCCACCCCATTCTTCCGCATATGATTTATGGTAACCTAAAGAAACCTTAATCTATAGCTTCAAGCCTGCATTTTCACAAGTGCCTTAATATCCACTAAAGAATGATATTAGAAACCCCTTTGTTATCACTAGCTAAGGCTAATATTGTAAACTCAGACACTGAACATAAAGCCTCTGTTCACATCTGGATATTTCCAACTTCAAGTCATGTAGCAAGGGCTCGTTTTTTGGCCTTAATTAAGAGCCTAGATTGAAAACATTCTTATCTACAAGGAGTAAAACCATTTCATGTTCTTGCAATATATCTGTTTTAAAGAGGCATAACTCAAGAGTGCCCTCCCATTTACATCACATGTGGTTATTCTCTAGTTTTTATTGAAGAAGGAAACCATCACCATAATTTATGATGTGGGCATATATATGAAGTAGATAGAAAAGTATTACCTTAAAACAATTCCCATTATTCACTTTTGGTGCATCATGAGCATAGACTCATCCAAGGTGTATCTGAAAAGAGAAGGGAAGTTCTGCTCCACCAGTGTCCAGACTTCCGATCAAAGGGAGGCCCGGAAGAATGAACAGATCTTACTGTCTATTCGTTTCAATTAGGCTGAGGACAGACTGGCAGTTTGCTCCGGTAGCCAGTCACGGCAAAAAAGCCCCAGAACAAACTGTTACGGGTTTTCCTGTTCAGACAGCCTGGGCTGCTGCTGGAAGATACGGAGCGGAGGTGGGTGGGAGCGTTCAGACTGCAGCCCCAGAGGCTCACTGTATTCCGCGTTTCCCCATTAATTCAGCTGTGGGTGTATGGGTGTATGTGCGCATGAGCATAAGCGCGTAAGTGCATTTTGCCAATTGGGGAAGGACCCCGCAGTGCCGGCACCACATTGGGCAGTAGAACGGAGCACAGCCAATCATACCACTGCTGCCTTCTGCCCAATGTGGGTTGCTCCCGGCTTATTGGCGGAGCATTCAGACTTCCTGGGAGCGGAGAAACATGCGACACATGAGCACTTTTGGGATTTGCTACTGGTTACATGAGGTATCTTTTGAATCCAACGGTGAAGCGCAACAGCATGGGTTGGCTATGGGTGGGGGATGCCAAGCAGATGTGCCTGTGTGACTGCCCAGTTTACTGCAGGATTGAATTGTTGCTGGCCCGGTTCCCTACTGGGGCAAATTGCCAGTCTGAACTCCACTTTTCTTACTGAGATTCAAGGAGGAATATATATATATATATATCAGTAAGAACAGTCAAATACATAAAGCACACAATGCAATAAAACTGCCTAAAATTATTCACAGATATTTAAATTATAACCGTACTTATAAAAATGTCCTCTTGACCAATTCCATTTTACACGTTCTGTTACAAATGCCTGAGGAGGCCAAATTTCCATCTGAAGGTTTGTCCTTTTCTATGTATGCAAGGATATTTGGGGCAGGGTTGTCAGGTCTCCTGCTATGGTGGGGACTTCTCACTATAATCTTCCAGCAGCTGTCCCTCTGGACAGTGGGAGAAGAATATTTTAAAAATTACCAGTGTTGAGCACAGTGTTACATCACTGTCAGGGAAAACCTGAAAGTGACATCACATTACTCTAAGAATTGCTGGAAACTTTACCGTTTGACCATAGAGTTTCCAGCAACTTCTAGAGTGACATGATGTCACTTCCAATTTTTCCTGGAAGTGTCATCATATCACATATTATGCCAGCAACCCCCTGTCCCCATTCCCATCTCCCACCAGTTGTTAGCCATTGGCTAGGAACCCTAGTTGCAGGGGGAGACATAATTCTGGAGGCCTTGGTCAACCTTGAGAATATGGGCAGTTGAGAAAAGCATCATTACTGCACAGCTATACATTCAACAACCACTTCTCTCAGTCCTCCACTTCTTCTCCCCACTGTTCCATGTGCTTGTACTCTTAAGGACAAAATGGCAGGTGCTGGGCTGTTCCTTGTCTGCGCTTCTTTAAACATTCTGCACAATGAAAGTAATATCCCGGATGACAATTCAGCACCCACCAGAGCCAGAGCACAGCCTGATAACCAAATATTACTTCATTAGCAACTCACTTGATTTATTTTTCATATTATGTACACATTGGATCTGGGTTATGAGACAGGGGCCCAGAGGGAATTTTTCAGGCGAGGGCTGTGGCGACTCTTAGTGGACGTGTATGCACACTCTGCGTAACTAAAAAATGTGCCACAGACTGAAATTATTGCACTGGTTTTGAACCAGAGGCCAAATCAGGAGGCATGTCTTTCAAAAAATTGTAATAATCATACTCATTGTAGTTGCAATACTGTATACTTTTAATGTTTGATGGATTGCTATGTTTGGATGGGCGAAGTGTATTTTACCAGTTTGCTTCAAGTCTACTGGAACAGCTGTTTCATGCTGGATTATTATTTCTATTTGGTTAAATAAATTGTTATACATAGCATAATGAATGTGTATTGAAACTTTTTCCTTCCTTGCCAGGAATTAGGTTCTTATTTCTTCTTATGTTCTTGTGGACTGACTGTATTCATATTTATAATAACCCATTTTCTTCACACTCAACTATTTTTTTTAAGGTACAGCCATTGATTCTATGACTTCCATTAGAAGTTTATCTTGATTTCATGTCTTCATCAGAGATGTCAGCATCCAGGGAGGGGCTTGGGGATGCCCCAGAATTACAGTTTATCTTCAAACTACAGAAATCTGTTCCCATAGAGAAAAAGAATGCTTTGAAGGGTGGACTCAGTGGCACTGTACCCACTGAGGTCCTTGTCTTCCACAGGCCCTATACTCAAATCTCCAGGAATTTCCTAACCTGTATCTGGCAACCCTACCCCCCCCCCATGTCCACTGGTGGCCAAGGGGGCCCTGGCAACCATAGTCTTCATATGTCTTGGTCTCCAGGCCAAGAGATACCAGTTTGATGTGAGAGCCAGTTTGGCGTAGTGTTTAAGTGCATGGACTGTAATCTAGTAGAACCGGGTTTAATTCCCCACTCCCCCACATGCAGCTGCTGGATGACCTTGGGCAAGCCATAGTTCTGACAAGAGCTGTCCTTGAAAGAGCAGCTCTTGAAAGAGCTCTCTCAGACCCATCTACCTCACAGGGTGTCTGTTGTGGGGAGGGGAAGGGAAAGGAGTTTGTAAGCCACTCTGAGACTCCAAGTGAAGGGCAGGGTATATACCCTTCTTCTTCTTTTACAAGAAAACTAAGATGCTATCTTATTATTTTCTCTCTCATCCCCAAACAAGGTCACCATACAAAATTCATAGGTTCAGTTGGGATTTTGTTCATTAATGACTGCTGAGATTTATTAAAATCCACCACTCAGTGAGGGCATCCTATCAAATGGGCTGCCAGAAGCATGCCAATGTTAAGGGTAATCCTACCATGGCTCCAACCTTGAGTTGGTATAAAACCACTTGTTGCTCATCCAAACCTGCATACAATAATAGTATGATGAAGGCAGCAGTAGCTCCACCATCCTCTCTCCAGGGATCAAATTGATGAAGCATCAGCACTAGGCTTGCCAGGTGCTGGTCCATGACAGGGGAACTCTAGCCCTGCACTTGATCCACTGAGCAGAGGGAGAAAAATCTGGGGAAAACAGTATCAGCTTCCCTAATGCTCTAGGAATTGACCCCATGTCTATGATATTCACTCACAAGTGTAAATTAATCACCCAAAACTGATGTCACAGCATCAGTGATGCTTCTCTCCCTCAGGTAGAGATGCCAGGTAGGGATTCCTGGCTTGTTGTCTGATGGCACCTGAAGCACCAATCAGAGGGAATGGGTTGGAAGGAGGGGATGGTAGCTCAATGGCAGAACATCTGCTTGGCATGCAGAAGGTCCCATGTTCAATCCCCAGCATCTCCAGTTAAAACAGACCAGGCAATAAGTGATCTGAAAGATCTTCACCTGAGATCCTGGAGAGCTGCTAGTCTAAACAGACAAAGCTGATTTTGATGGCCCAAAAGGTCTGGTTCAGTATAAGGTATGTTCATATGTGTTCAATTTTGTTCATATGTTTTCAAGGAGCATGCACTGGCATAGCTCCAGTGTGCTCATATCACTTCTGCTTTTGATCTGATGGAAGCGCTGGCATTTTACAGAAACTCTGTGTTGAACCTGCAGAGTTTTTGTAAATGCTAAAGCATCTAAGGACAGTGTACCACTGAAACGCTGGAGCACCAGGCCATACCCCTAATTTCTTCCAGGGGTTTCCAACTGCAGACTGGGAATCTTAGCTTCTGGTGATTGCAAACGGGAGCCTGGCAACATTACCATCCCTGCAGAGGGCCCTTCTATAACTCCACTCGTAAGACGCCAGTTTCAGAAACCTTGTTCCATCAAGAAATGCCTCAGGATGCTTGCCGATTAATGCCTAATTTAAGCAAATGCCCTCACTATTCCAGCCTAAGACCAGACCTAATTAAAAGCAAATTATCCCACTCTGGCTTGGGAAGTGAAGCAGGAGAAAAATGTGAAACCCCAGCCAATGTGAAAGAGACCCCCAAAAATCCTGCTTGGCCCAGAAATGACCAGCTGATCCAACCTTGCCAAACACAGAAACAGGTAGATGGGCAGGTCCAAATGGCAAGTGTTGTTCAGGGTGGGGGGAAATCAAACTTTATAGGTTGCATGGCCTGCTTGACCCAGGGGTTCAGTCAACCTAAACCTTTAGAATCTTAGTTTTTAGGAAGAGGAAGGTGGGCAAAAGCAGCTTCCAAGCCACAAGAGGCAATAGCAGCCCTGGCCTGGATAGCCCAGGCTGATCCTGTCAGATCTCAGCAGCTAAGCAGGGTCGGCCTTGGCAAGTATTTGGAAGGGCATCCTCCAAGGAATACCAGGGTCATGATACAGAGGCAGGCAATGGCAAACCACCTCTGAAATGTTTCTTGCCTTAAAAAACAAGTCTAGCTTACTACCTAGTGGTGTACTTAGAACTTCTGGGTGCCAATCTTAGGATATCGTGTCTATTCTACACATGGTGCCATATGATAATTAATTAAGAGACAGTAGCCTGCCCATCCTTAGGACCTCAAGGTTTCATACATGGGTGTTTATTCAGCTTTATTCTTATAGCAAGTCTGTAAAAGAGATTAAATGGGGATTTGAACACAAGTTGCCTGGGCTCAGGTACCCATTCACTGTTACCATTTTACAGTGCACTATCAATGCAATCTTAAACAGAGCTGAGGTAAAGTGAAGTGTGCCATCGAATTGCAACTGCCTCATGGCAAACCCATGAAGTTCCACCTAATGGGGGTTTCAAGACAAAAAAAAAATGAGCAGAGAAGATGGTTTGCCAATGCCTGCCTCTCCAGTTTTCCTTGGGGCTCTCCCATCCAGTTCCTAACCCTGCTTAGCTTCCAAGCTCTGACAAGTTCAATCTAGTCTGAGCTATTAGAGCTGCTCCTAAACAGTGTTTACACCCTTCTAAATGCACTGTGGGCTTAGCTGCATGTAACTCTCCTGTAGAAGTCATATTTTATTTTACTTCTGCCTATAAATTATATATTTTAGCCTACTATATCTCATATTTCATTGAATTTTACTGCAATTTCATAATCTTTCAAAACTTCTGTTATTAGTTTACACTTCAGTTTTGTTTTTGTTTTTTAACCTTTAAGCCTCCCTAGTACCCAATGAAAGTCAGGATATACTGTCTAAGTTAATAAGTAAATGCCATATCTCAGCAATATGTATGAAAAAGTTATGTTTCCTTCAGATGTCAGCTGAGCTGTCTCTTTAACTATAACACATCTCCACTCTACAGTGGGACATTTCCCTATAAAATTCTCCATAGCTGAGCTGCCAATGCAGAACTGATCTTTTTTCCACATCTGTCCAGTACAACTACACCAATTTCTCTTTCAAATCACTCGTAAGTAGAACAGGCCTAGTCATCAAAGCAAAGAAGTGCTTTGCAGCTTTGAACTGAAAAGTGCTATATATTGACCTATTATAACGATGGTAGCTCCATTTACAAACTGTCACCGGTGATAAAATTACAAAGCTCAGTGCATTTCTGCTGGATTTACAATAGAACTGGGACGTATTTCACTTCTGGAAGCTGTTCAACATCATTTACTGACTCACAATTTTTCTCCCTTTGGTGGTACAATGGACCATAAGCTTGGGAGTATGAGTGCTGTGTCATCTGATGAAACGGGTAATTCTGAGGCTGTCCTTTTCTGTTTTCTAAGGATTGTATGTAAACTGCATTATGACAAACTACTCACTATCCAATAGGATTGCCAGGTATCTCCTGGCAACCAGTGGGGGGAGACTTACCAGGAGAAAGGAGAAGGCTTAGGCCTTGCCACCAGCATCACACAGGAAGTGATGTCATCACACCAGTGACATCTGGGTGACAATCTCATATCTGAGCAAAAACTCTATGGTAAAACTGGCTCTTACCATAGAGTTTTTGCCCAAATACTAGAGCATTGCCCAGACATTGCTGGAGTGATGATGCCACTTCAAGTGTGACACCAGCCGTGAAGCCTAGGCGTTCTCCTTTCTCCTGTTAAGTCCCCTTTGCCAGTCAGCTGATTGATGACTGGGGGTAGGGCCTGGCAGTGTGGGATCCCTGCCTCCACCAGAGGGTCTGGGAACCCTACTATCCATGATTTGCAGCCAAATGTACAGACCTCCTCTATAGTGGCTAATAGAACAGTAAAAGCTGCTAGGACACAAATGCCATAAAGTGTTCAGCAACAAATTTAAGCTCCAGCAACACACAGTTAAAAACCAATACACAGTTAAAAACACATGCAAACACAGTTTACTCTCCAAAAATCATCTCTGGAATAGAACAATCTTGTACACCTTCCTGAAGAAGGCAAGTGAAGGTGGGTATGCACTATGGTGGGCAAGACCAGAAGAGAATACCTAACTGTTGCCAACTGGACAATAGATGAGGGCACCACCAGGAGAAAGCAGTCTAGAGAGCATAACGGGAGCATGGGAGTATACAGGGAGGTATGGTTCCCTCCTGGAACTCAAAATGAAAACAGTGCTTGCTGGTACTGAATTTGAAAGCTAAATCAGGTCAGTGCTCCAGTATGTGCACTCCATCCACACTAAGCTCCTATATGAACAAGCTTCCCCTCTATACATGTGGCACATCCACCTATATTGAAGTGAGTGGGGCAATCTATTCATTAAGCTGGATTATCTATATGTGTGTCTCATTCGTTCCAAGTATGTATCATTCGTTCCAAGCATGAAACTGCTGGATCAGGGTAATTGTGTTTAGGACCCAACTGTCGGTCAGTGTTAAATGAAAGTTATTAAATTTAACTATATTATGGATTGGACTGCCAGTCCCCCATTAAGAGGATCTACAGGAAGTGTGTTCTCTCACTATGAAATTCAAACCACTTGCTCTAGGACTAAGTAGCTTGATGATCATACGCATGCCAAAGGCACTTATCTAACACCCAGCAGAATACATGTGACAACTAAGTCAACAGAACATCTGGGAACACCGCCAGATGTTCACAGTTTCACTAACAAGTCAAACCCAACTTGATTTCAGATTGGTCTGTGGCCATAGCAGAAACTGTCTCACAAAGGCCTGCTCAGGAGATTATAATCAAATAAAAGAAAGAGAGAGAAGGAAGCCAAGCTTTGGAATGAGATAAATTACAGGACTCGTCGTATTTTGGGCTCGTATTTTTTTTTCCATGGTTATTGAAAAGTCAAGGGAGGGGCCATCTATAAGACATGAGCTAGTATGGTGTAGTGGTCAGTGTCAGACCTGGGTTTAAATCCATCATCAACAATGAAGCTGACTATATGAACTGGTTGTTTAAAGATGGCAGGGGCTTGACAAGATTTTATCTTAGCACTTTCATGCACACTAAATAATGCACTTTCAATCCACTTTCAGTGCTGTCAAGCCACTGCTGTTCCCCCGATGGCCGCCCACCCGTAGCCGTGACGTCCAGCCCTCCTGCGGGGGTGTGGTGCTGGGAGCGCTGACGGAGTCAAAGGAGTTAGGTTTGCGAGGCCTCAGAAATGGCAGGGGGCGGGGTTAATGGCACCCCTCCTGCCCCTCTGCCTCGTGTCACGGAGTCCCTCTGACTGCCCAGCCCTTGGCTCTCTCTCTCGCTCGCTTCCAGTCGGGTCGTCCTGACACGTTCGTCCTCCCCGGCCTCTTTCCCCATTCTGCCTTTTATTCCCTTTTCCTGCTCCCAGCACCGCTCTCGTCCCCCCATCCACCCCACCCCACCCCACTCCCAGCCCGCCCCCTTGATAAGGTAGGATGCGCTCCTGTCGGCTGTGGTGTGACCCATCTCGAGCCGGCAGCAGTCCTGTCGGCCCGGGGGCTGCGCCACTGCCGCCAGCCTTGGCATCTGGGACCATCAGGGGTGTGGTTCTTGCTCCGTCGGCCCACCCTGCAGCTTCCTGCAGGCTACAGCAATGCGGTCGCGCTCGCCCGGTTCTCCTCCCTGGACTGCTCTCCCGGCTGGTGGGGACGCCAGTAGCCGGCTCCCTGATGGACTTTGCCACGGGTTGGTCGAGCTGACGTGTGGCTTTGTGCCCCAACATGAGTAGGGGTGACAGGGGCGCGGTCGGTGGGGTGGAAGGCGGTTCCCGTCCCGGCCCCACTGGACCAGGACAAGTGTACTTTGCAACTGGATTTTACTCTATGAAATGGCAAAATCCACTTGCAAACAGTCGCTGAAGTGGATTGAAACTGCATCATTTAGCATGTGTGAAAGCAGCCGCTATCGCACATACTAAATAATCTACTTTCAATCCACTTTCAGTGCACTTTCCAAATGAATTTTACTGTGTGAACTGGCAAAATCCAGTTGGAAAGTGCATTGAAAGTAGATTGAAAGTGGATTATTTAGTGTGTCTGATCTCGCTTAATAATATTTTCCAGCTTCTTCTTGGTTGCTGATTAAAGAGTTGATTGAGAGATGAAGAAGCATGGTTACACAAATAATCTTATTTTCGTTTGTACAGATATGCCATGAGTATGCACTCCCTCACCCTCGAGCCTCTCCACTTTTGCAGAGAGACTCCCGGGGGAGGGAATTATATGCCTGGCTTCCCAGCCCCAACTTTTCCAGGTGCCCCACAGCTGCGGGGCACCTGGAGAAGATTGGGCAGGGTAGACAGCCTGGCATGTCTGCCCACCTCCCCTTCCTTCTCCAGCCAGCCCGCCGCCAGAAATGCCCTCCTTTCTGCCCAAGCCAGTCCACTTTTGTGGAGAGATGGGGGGGGATTTAAATGCCTGACAGGGGCGGCATGATCTTTCCTTTAAACTTTAAACCCCTTCTCTCTTCACTTCCCCGCCCAGCCCGCCTTGGCAGGCAGGGTGGGGAAGCAAAGGGGGGGGAGGCATCTTTAAAAGCCTCCCCTTCCCTTCCCCAGCCAGCCTGCCAAGGGGGAGAAGCGAAGCAAGAAGGGTTTTAAAGTTTTAACCCCTTCTCTCTAGATTCACACCACAGGGGCGGCACAATCTTTCCATTGTATTCTATGGGGCCATAGAATACAATGGAAAGATCATGCTGCCCCTGCAGGGCAACTCTAGAGAGAAGGAGTTTAAACTTTAGACCCCTTCTCTCTTTGCTTCCCCCCTCCCCCGGCCTTGGCAGGCCTGCTAAGGATGGGAAAGGGAGTCTTTTGAAGATGCCTCCCCCCCTTTTGCTTCCCCTTCTGACACACTTCCGGTGATGTCAGGGGCGTGGCATATGCTAATGAGTTGTATGATAATGAGCTCCTGCACCTCTTTTTCTACGAAATGCCCCTGTCTATAGTGAACAATGCAAGTGAACAATGCAAATAGGACTAGGAATAAAAAATTAAATGGCAATATGAACAGCCAGGATGGCACAGTGTGAGCGGTGTTGAATGTGGGATTGCAAAGGCAGAGGCAAGGCAATGCTTACTTTTATTCAAAGGCACCCTTCTGGACCATTCTGCCCCACTATCAATCAATTCCATTACCAAATGTCCTCCTGAACATTTCTGTTTTGCACTTTTTTACAGGACAGGAGTAGTGTAGGAGCCTTCCTCACTTCCTCAGCCAGGCCTTTCCATGAAGTGGGAACATACACAGATTTGAGGCTCAACTCACTAGTGACTACACTTGTTAAAAGTGGAACTTTTGCCTCCCAAACATGTTTGTGCCACAGTTTGCAGCAGATCTAGTTCTGATTAGCATTGGTTGTCTAAAGTCTTGGGCAGAGATGTTTCCCAGCTTCCTATTTGGGTTGCTTTTTTCTTGAATTGAAAATTACACCTGGGATAATGTCCACACAAAGTAAGTCCTCTGCCATTGAACTACTGGCCCTCATAGCTGTATGAAGGGCAGCACTGGAATTAGTTTATGGAAATCATTCATTCATTCATACTTAGAGCCAGGGCTTTTTTTGTAGAAAAAGCCCAGCAGGAACTCATTAGCATAATAAACCACACCCACCATCAGAAACTCATTAACATATTAGGCCACATACCCCATGCTACCAGAAGTGTGGTCATCCAGCCACACCCACCTTTTGCTTCTTATTCTGTTTACCTTGTTTGTTGTCAAAACCCAGGGCTCTTTTTGTAGCAGGAACTCCTTTGCATGTGAGGCCACATAGTCCTAATGCAGCCAATCCTAATGAGTTTCTGATGTTGGGTGTGGCCTGTTATGCTAATGAGTTCCTGCTGGGTGTGGCCAGCTCCGGAGCCAGCCAGAACTCTGTTCCTGTGCATTCCTGCCCCAAAATAGCCCTGCTTATAGTCCACCCTTCCTGCAAATTGGCTCAGGGCAGGTAACAGCATATTGGCAATACAATAAATATAATTTAAAAAATTTAAACACAGTCATAGAACATTAAAATTGGTGATCACAGACCAAATCAGAAATTGAGTGGTTGGGAGAGGTTCTCGGGCCCATTGGCAGAAATAAATATAGCCAGATAATTAATGGATGGGAGACAGGAGAAATCTCAGAACTGGGTTTTTTAAAAAAAATAATGGACCATTTGTGAACATTGAAATTCAGTAACCCTGAATGGATAAAATGATACTTGATGGTATTATCTACATGTGCCATTGATTTCACTTTTCTCTTCGCAAATGTAGCACCAGCACTAACTGGGATTTTTCAGCAGCAGCAGCAGCAGTTGGTAATGATAGAGACATTATAGTCCATAAGTCTGATGTCATTCTGTAGTGGGACACTGCATACAACCACTGGACAGTTATTACAACAATGCATAATAAAAGCTGCCACTCCTTAAGAGGTTAAAGCTTATAGCCATAATGATCTGCCTTCATGCTAGGTGTACATGGAGGCATTTCTTGACATGAGTAGATTTAAACAAGCACATTAACCCATCTGTCCGTATGGGGATCCAGAGGGATCTGAGTTTGTTGAAGGGGTCCAATGCTTTATGGAGGCTGGAGCCACTACCTTCTCTGTCAGCCAGAAATATCTAGCTTATTGAAAGCATGAAGGCCACTGATGGTGAGCTGGCTGCAGCTGTGGGAAAAGAATAACTTCTAGCCATGTGAGGTCTCGCAGTTTGTTCTCACAAGACAGGGGTGGAGCGAAATGAGGAAGACATTAAGAACAGAACATGATGACAACTGTAGCTTTTGCATCACAGTTAGCGAAAATATGACTTCCAGATTAATAGAGAGATGTTTTCCATATTTATAGATCGATAAAAACCTCAGCCCTGGCTTTTCTTAGTTGGTGAAAATCAGTATCATGTTTTTCCTACTCTTCATGCTAGAAACCAATCAGGGAAGAAGCAAGAAGGTTGGCTGGCCATAAAGAAAGGACATTCTGTGCCTAGACAGTGTTAATGCCATCACAGTGCCAGGGGGAACTTGTAATTTAGCATAGAATCTTGCTAATGCATATAGTTGGCAGCGAGGTCATGAAGGCATTATATATATATAAGTGCCATCAAGTTGCAACTGACTTATGGGGACCCCAGCAAGGGGCCTCTGAACCAAGTGAGAAGCAGAGTTGGTTTGCCATTGCCTTCCCCTGCAGAGTCTTCCTTGGTGGTCTCCCATCCAAGGACCAACCTGGCTAAGCTTCCAGGATCTGACTCTACCATGGCCCCTTTATATATGTACAGATAATAATTACAGAATATAAGTGTGACTCCACGTATACCCTTCTGTGAATGAAAACTAAGTTTGAGAGCCAGTTTGGTGTAGTGGTTAAGTGCACGGACTCTTATCCGGGAGAACTGGGTTTGATTCCCCACTCCTCCACTTGCACTTGCTGGATGACCTTGAGCAAGCCATAGTTCTGGCACAGCTGTTCTTGAAAAAGAGCAGTTTCTGTCAGAGCTCTCTCAGCCCCACCTACCTCACAGGGTGTCTGTTGTGGGGAGGGGAAGGGAAAGGAGTTTGTAAGCCGCTCTGAGACTCCTTTGGGTAGTGAAGGGCAGGGTATAAATCCAATCTCTTCTCTTCTTATGTGGCAAGGACCCTCACCTGCCTTAGCCCTACAGGTGTGTTTCACAACAATTGGGCCCGGTGCATATCCGTCTGGGTTGGTGATAGGTTTCATGTAGTGGGGGAACAATGCAAGTGCAGAACTATGGCTTCCTATCCACACACAAATTAACATCACATTTTCCAACTAGCATCTGAATTGTGCCTGCATCCTGCTTCTCATATGTTTTCATGCCACCATCACCTGGACACATCAGCCACAGGCTTTGGCGTGACCCTGATTAGATACCTGCTTAGACAGGTTCCTTAGCTACTGACCTGCCTCTGGTCCTTCTTGACTTCCAACTTAATTTCACACCTGTGGAACATCTTTGCTGCTAGTTGCTCAAGCCATCCCAGTCCAGGCCTCCAGGTCCATTTTCAAATGCCAGCCCTGCTCCTGGAACCACGCTCAGACATAAGCATCAGACAGAGGCCACCTACAATTTGGCACATGAGAGGCATTCAGGATGAGAAAATCTGAAAGTAAGTTAGTCTAGGAAATTTTAAAAGGTCCTATTGCCACAACAGAAAGAGGGCAGCAAGAATCTTGAATTAGACACTAAACAGATAGAAAAGGTATTCTTTTTTCCATACAGCAGCCACATAAGACCAGCAAAAAATATTACTGTGTCATAATTCACTGATAAATTAATGGAAGAGTCTTATAGTTTGCCAGGTTAATAGAAGTTTTTTAAAAAGAACAGGAAGCATTAAACAGATAACTAAATATTATAAACCATATTTAAAACACCCAAATAATGTCCAAATGCCCATTCATTGGTTACATTAGCCAGAAGCACTTGAGCAGATAACTGACGCCTTCCTTTCTATCTTGTACTAATTCAAAAATCTATAGCCTAGCCAAGTTTGTTGCACCTCTAATTGAATCCTAGTAGTACCAGAGAGTGCTGTATCTATAAAAGCTGAAAGAATTTTGCTTTTAAAAGCTCAGTGCGGAGATATCCAGTTTTGGCATGGGATTCTTGGGGCCAGAACTCTGTTCTGTTTAAGAGTTCAGACAGAAGGATATTGATGCTTCCTGCTATAGGAGGGATAGACCAGCAAGTGCATAGAACTTTTTAAAATTTCATTACTTAAACTGGGAAAGCTCTTACCATGCATACGGACTGATTTGCCTGCCTCTTTGACCACCCCAGTGCAACTTTTCTGTCCTCAGTAGAAGGTTTTCTTACATACTGCAACCCAGACAACACAATCACTGGATCTAACAACATCAACTATACCATCTCAGGCACATTCACTTGCTCATCTTCGAACATTGTATCTGCCATTAAATGCCAACAATGCCCTTCAGTTCTCTACATAGGGCAAACAGGTCAAACTCTATGTCAAAGGATAAATGGACACAAATCTAGTATTAAGAATCACAAAACTGAGAAACCTGTAAGAGAACATTTCAACCTCCCAAGGTACTCAGTGGGGGGACCTCAAAGTAACTGTTTTACTGCAAAGGAACTTCAGAAACAGGCTGGAAGGGGAGATTGCTGAATTACAAATTATTACAACACTCAGGAAAATGGAACTCCCAGGGCTTAACAGAGATATTGAGTTCTTATCTCTCTACATATGCTAGGTCACTTAGCTCTCACTTATACCCAGAATTAAACTTCGTTGATCTTGGAGGTGCCACTGGACTCAAACTTAGTTCTCAGATCTGTTTGTTAACTCTTTTATTATCTGTATGCTAATTTGCTGCTATTCACAGGTTTTACCAACTGCTTTAATCCAGTCTCAGCTAAACTTATCACTCAGTTACATATGCACCTTGACGCTGTTTAGCTCTTCCTGGTAACTATCCAGCCCCACTTTCTCTCTCTGCCTATATTAATATGTATATTAATATCTAATGGTCAAGGAAGACTTGTTTCAATGTATCTGAAGAAGTATGCATGTACACAAAAGCTTAAACTCAGAATTAAACTTTGTTGGTCTTAAAGGTGCTACTGGACTCAAACTTTGTTCTGTTTCTTCAGACCAACACAGCTACGCACCTGAATCGTATTGCCATTTGGGTCTTTTCCATCCTTATTTCATGACGATTTGTGCACAGAAAGGCTTGAGAACATATGGGCTTCTCATAACACAGTAGTAATGGAGTAGCAGTAGTACTCACTAATTGTCAGTTCTTAATGATGGTACTCCCATCAATCATGGACTTACTGTGTGTGTGTGTACTCATGCGTTATGTGTTATGGCAACCATATGAAGTAATGACCTCCAACACATCCTGTCATTAACAGCCTTGATCAGGTTTTGCAAACTAAAAGCTGTGGCTTCCTTTACTTTGAATTTACTGGCTATTGGGAAAAGACTGACCTTATAGGACAGATTGTGATTGTACGATGAGTGATCCATTCTTTCCAGCAGGACAAGCAGAATCTTGATGTGTTCCTAGAACTATTCAGGGACATCAGAATACAAACGTCAACACCAACAACATAATGTAAGAGCATATTCTTTTTTTAAAAAGTACAATATGACATCACACTCTTAAAAAATCTAATTCATATAATATCTTTTCTAATTATGTAAATAACTAGGTTGTTTGCTAACCTAATAAAAGATCATCCACTGCAGTAATAATTTCTGATTGCTGACCCAAACACTAATCTGCTGTCTTAATTATCACTTTTATATCTATACTTAGCAATAATTACATTTCCCTTATTGACCAACAGGGAATAAAAAGCTTTGTGACTGGGGAACATGCTCTCTTAAAGTATATGGAGTAACTCAGGCTGGAAAACTGAAGATGGTTCTTTTTTTAACCCTATCACTTATGCTATAAGGGAAAAAACATAGGATGACTGCAAGAGATTTCTATGCTGCATCCACCTAGGCATTAGGTAGCCTCTCCTGCTTTCTCAGAAAATTTAAGCTCCTCAATGGAAGTTAGAACATGAGTGGCAGAAGACTGGTTGGCCACGGTGTGAAGAAGCTTGCTGGGTAATGGACCAGAGGCCTGAACCAGCAGGGCTCTTGTCATATTCTTAAGGTTGAGGCCGTGTCGTAGAGCCCATCTTCAGGCCTTTTAGGTGCCAGGGATTGTGGCCAAGAAGATCATCAGTACTGTAACACCAGCAGAATCAAATTCCACCTAATGTGTGACCAAACATGGATGGTGAGATGGTTTGCTTGATTGTTTATTAAGAATATTTCTCATACTTTCTTGCTGGGTTAGGTCATACTCTCTCTAATCTGGCTTGGACACAACCGTTATGACTGAGCCTGGACTAAAGTTGTATGAAGAGTTGTTTGTTTCAAGTGCTTTGATCACATCAGCTGTTTCCTTTGAGCATGTTGACAGGCACTGGGGCTTGTCAGTGGTGGGCTGAGTGATTTTAGGGCCCTGGTGAGAAGTTTAGGATGGGGCCTCTGAATCACTGCCACCCCACCAGTGGTCCCACTGAAACTGAAAAGTTTATGGTAGACATTGTAGAAGTCCCATTCATGTGAGGAGGCTATGGTTCAAATATTTTAAAAGAAAATACCACCTTTCACCATTTGGTTTATTTTTTATCTTACCTTTTTAGGGAAATATATGGCAATAGGGGAACTACAGTGCATCTGAATGAGGCATCCTTCTTCAGAATCCTGGATTCAGCTAATGGTTCAACTTGATTATGGACCATTTCTGTAGCCCTGATGGATTATGTCTGGCAGCTGACATGGAGAATTTTCCTCTCCTGGTGTCTTCGAAGCCATCAGTGGCTTTTGAAATAGTGGTCTATCCAATTTTGTTAGCAGCAGGGTTGTAAGGAATGACTCTTGAAGCTTTCATTTTCACTCTTTTTCACAGAGAGTACCCAATGGGATATCATTTGTAATGCCTCCATATGTATACTCACTGGGATTTCATCTATCTATACTACCACATCCATTACATTCAAAATGGTGGTAATAGTAGTTGTTGACAGTACAGTGGGGGGAAGACCCAGTGAGTTATGGTATGGTGGCCCTAGGAAAGGGGTGGTGGAGTTTATGCATAGCTCTAGGCCCTACTGTTAAAGTATGCTATTATGCTCAAAAAGATGAATGATTGAATAGTAAGGGACAATTATAGCCAATGCATGATAGTGGTCAGAGTGTCAGTTAAGATCTAGGCACCCATGTTTGAATACCCACTCTGCCTTGGAAGCTTGCTGGATGACCTAGGTTGCATCATATGCTCTCTCTGCCCAGCAGGCCTAGCCTACATCACAAGATGGTTGCTGTGAGGATAAAATTGAAGAGGGAGGGGACATTGTAAGACACTTTGGATCCCTATCAGGGAGAAAAGTGTTTTATAAATAAATAAATAAGGGACACTTGACTCTGTGTATGAATTTATGATATGCTGTACTTCACTTTAGCACAACGTTCTTCGTTTCCAATTATGATCAGGAAAGCGGGGATTTTAACATCCTGTATCACAAAAGCCTTTTCTTATTTGCATGGATGAACCACATAAGGGTTATGCAGCACTTTAAATACTCTTTATAAATGACAAATAATAAAAAAAATAATTCAATATTTCAGCTAGCCTGGAACTGCTACAAGACTAAGCCTGTGAAAGTTATAACTGATCCCAGCTGGAATCAGCAAAAGTAGAGACACCCAGAAGAAATTTTTCAAATTAACATTGTAAAAATATTGCAAACCCCAAGCTCCCATCTCTTGAGAAATGGCACAGTTGAGTTTGAGTGCTGGACAAGCGCAGAGGTCAGTTATGCTTATCCAAGCCGGCAGGTTGCCCATCCTTAATATAAAGATGACAGAATTACGTTGGAACTGTATGAAATAGCTGAGAAAAGTTAAGCTCTTGTCTCAGTCACAACACCAAGAAGGTTAGACAAATTATTAGATTAAAATTTTTATTAGTTTTCTTGTGCATGAGACCAACGTTTAGGTATTTATTTTAATTCCTCATTTAGCCTGTGAGAAACAGACTTCGCTGTGACACATTTAGCTCAGAGGGTCTGCAGCGGGCAGAATTTTAGGGCCAATCTTACACATAAAGGCTGCTACATGGAAGCCACATTAAAATAGTTCATATGGTGGCTGTATGTGCATGTTAACCTGCTGCTCACTGATCTGTCTCCACACCAGTGGGGTCAGCTCTGAATCTCAGTTCTGTAACTGTGACATCACACTCTTGCATCACAGTGAGTCCCAAGCTGCTCCTTTGGAATTTAAGGTGGGTCCCAAGTCTGGAAATGTTGAAGTCTATCACAGAGATGTATTGCATGGAGAATATTAATACCTGCAATACATAAAGTGATAGCAACGAACCACAGCAGCAAAGCCATCAAAAGCAATGACTGTATCTCTCTCGGCTGGCTGTAGCCCAGAAGGCAAATTCAAATAAATACCCTTGTCTGAATTAGGAATGGGCACGAACTGAACCATAAAGCAAAATTCATCACAAATGTTGCCCTGCTTGTGGTTCACAAACTGACGTTGTGATGGGTCTACCATCATGAACTTCCACGAACTTTTAACAGTGGTTAACAAACAAAGTAACGAAAGCTGTAAAAGATAAGAAGGATTCCTTTAAGTGATGGAAAACTAGTCTCAGTGAGGTTGATAAAAGGGAGCACAGGGTATGGCAAATAAAATGCAAGTCTACAATCAGGCAGGCAAAAAGGGAATATGAGGAGCATATTGCAAAAAACATACAGACCAACAATAAAACTTTCTTCAAATACATTAGAAGTAGGAAACCAGCCAGGGAGGCAGTAGGGCCCTTGGATGACCAAGGGATAAAAGGAATACTGAAGGATGATAGGGAAGTGGCTGAGAAGCTGAATGCATTTTTTCCCTCTGTCTTCACTGTGGAAGATGAGAAGTGCTTGCCCACTCCAGAACCGCTGATTTTGGGAGGGGTGTTGAAAGACCTGAGTCAGATTGAGGTGACGAGAGAGGAGGTCCTGATAGACAACTTAAAAACTGATAAATCACCATGCCTGGACAGCATACACCTGAGAGTTCTGAAAGAACTCAAATGTGAACTTGTGGATCTCCTGACAAAAACATGTAACTTTTCATTAAAATCTGCCTCCATTCCTGAGGACTGGAAAGTAGCTAATGTCACTTGCATCTTTAAAAAGGGTTCCAGAGGAGATCCAGGAAATTATAGGCCAGTCAGTCTGATGTCAATACCGAGTAAGTTGGTGAAAACTGTTATTAAGGAAAGAATTAGTAGGCACAAAAACTATTGAGGCAGACTCAACATGGGTTCTGTAAGGGAAGATCTTGTCTCACTAACCTGTTAGTGTTTTTTTGAGGAAGTGAACAAACATGTGGACAAGGGGGACCCAATAGATATTATTTACCTTGACTTCCAGAAAGCTTTTGATAAAGTTCCTCATCAAAGACTCCTAAGTAAGCTCAATAGTCACATGACAAAAGGACAAGTCCTCTTGTGGATCACAAACTGGCTAATTAATAGGAAACAAAGAGTGAGTATAAATGGGCAATTATCTCAGTGGAGAGTGGTAAGCAGTGGGGTACCACAGGGATCAGTACTCAGTCCTATGCTTTTTAACTTGTTTATTAATGATTTGGAGTTGGGAATAAGCAGTGAAGTGGCTAAATTTGCAGATGACACAAAGGCTGATTTCCCACTTCAGCTGCCTCGGTGTTGCACTGCTGTTTGTCTCAACACTATCGGTCAATTTCACACCTGAAGCCACAGGGCTGTATTTGACCCGCGGCTTCACCCGATTTCCCCGCAGTTTCGTGATCCTCAAAAAACAGGATCACGAAACTGCGGGGGAAATCGGGCGAGCCGTGGGTCAAAATGCAGCCCCGTGGCTTCGGGTGTGAAATTGACCGATAGTGTAGGGGCAAACGGCGGCGCAACACTGAGGTAGCTGTAGTGGGAAATCAGCCAAAGTTGTTCAGGGTAGTGAGAACCAGGGAGGATTGTGAGACACTCCAAAGGGATCTGTCGAGGATGGGCGAGTGGGCGTCAATGTGGCAAATGGGGTTCAATGTGGCCAAGAGCAAAGCGATGCACATCGGAGCCAAAAATCCTAAATATAAATACACATTGATGGGGTCCGAACTGGCAGAGAGACATCTTGGAGTCATAGTAGATAAGTCAATGAAATGTCTAGACAGTGTGCAACTGCAATAAAAATGGCCAATGCTATGCTGGGGATTATTAGGAAGGGAATTGAAAATGAATCAACCATTATCATGATTATCAATGGTGTGACCTCATTTGGAGTACTGTGTACAGTTCTGGTTATCACACCTCAAAAGGGATATTATAGCATTGGAAAAAGTGCAGAAAAGGGCAACTAGAATGATAAAAGGGTTGGAACACTTTCCCTATGAAGAAAGGTTAAAACGCTTGGGGCTCTTTAGCTTGGAGAAATGATGGCTGAGGGGTGACATGATCGAGATTTATAAGATTATACATGGGATAGAGCAGGTTGAGAAAGAAGTACTTTTCTCCCTTTCTCACAATACAAGAACTCGTGGGCACTCAATGAAATTGCTGAGCAGTTGAGTTAGAATGGATAAAAGGAAGTACTTCTTCACCCAAAGAGTGATTAACACATGGAATTCAATGCTACAGGAGGTGGTGGCAGCTACAAGCATGGACAGTTTCAAGAGGGAATTAGATAAGCATATGGAGCAGAAGTCCATCAGTGGCTGTTAGCCACAAGGTATAGATAGGAACTCTCAGTCTGGGGCAAGTGATACTCTGTATTCTTGGTGCTTGGGGGAGGCGACAGTGGGAGGGCTTCTAGTGTCCTGGCTCCACTGCTGGACCTCCTGATGGCACCTGGTATTTTTGGCCACTGTGTGACAGAGTGTTGGACTGAATGGGTCATTGGCCTGATCCAACATTGGCTTCTCTTATGTTTCTAGTTCATGGCAGTTCTTGGATAGATCAAAAAGCAGGGGTTTAAAGGGACTCCACTGCTCAGCTGTTTTGGGCTGTCTTGTGCAGTCTTTTAAAACCTGCCCACTCCCCACCAATCTGCTGTTTTTCGGGCTTTCAACAAATCCCAATGGAAAGGGACTACAGTCCCTTTCAATGGGATTTGCAGGGCCACAAACCACAAACATTCAGTTCATGAACGAGCCTCCTAGTTCGATTTGGTTTGTGGTTCAGTCACAAACCATGAATTGGCACGGACTACATTTTTCCAGTAAGTGCCCATCCCTAGTCTGGATCTTACCAATAGACATAAGCAGGGCTTTTTTTGTAGAAAAAGCCCAGCAGAAACTCATTAGCATAATAGGCCACATCCAACAGCAGAAACTCATTAGCATATCAGGCTACACCTCTAACAGTGCAGCTCATTGGCATATTAGGCCACACTCCCATGTTACCAGTGTGGTCATCCAGCCACACCCACCTTTTGCTTCTTATTCTGTTTACCTTGTTTGTTGTCAAAACCCAGAGCTTTTTTTGTATCAGGAACTCCTTTGCATGTTAGGCCACACACCCCTAATGCAGCCAATCCTAATGAGTTTCTGCTGTTGGGTGTGGCCTTTATGCTAATGAGTTCCTGCTGGGCGTGGCCAACTCAGGAGCCAGCCGGAACTCTGTTCCTGTGCGTTCCTGCCCCAAAATAGCCCTGGACATAAGCATAAGGAACCCATGGAAGAGCCTCTTCCTTGCCTTCCCTTTCCCTTTCCCCTTCCCCACAGTAGCCCCTTGTGTGCCCTGAAGCCCTCTGCTGAAGTGCCACGTGGTTGAAGTGCAAAAGTGAACTCTGTTACTCTTGTGTGAGTACAGCAGCTCACAATGCTCACAGTACATATGCAACAATGATGGGGATGCAATTTCCCCCAAGTTGCTTCCTCATTACAGATCCCCATGCTGCATGGCCCTCTGTTCTCCCACTTTGTACAGAAGGTTTCAGGTCATTTAAGAGGGGCTTCTGGAGAAAGGAAAGGCCAGGAGGAGCCATTTATACAAGTTCTTTTACTTGTGCTTCCATAGGATTGAATGTTCAGAGTGATCTGATTTACGGGTTGCAGTCCAAATCTCTGAAGTGGGATAACAGATTTTAAATATTGATTTTTTTGAACCAGTAATTCTGTCAAATGCACATTTTCAACTAGCCCCCAAGATCCTTCCAAAAGAAAGTGCTAACCAAAGAATGGGAAGCTGTTTGAAAAACAACTGAAACATATTCATGTCTTTTTTCTCTTATCACAGAGGGAGGTGGGAAAGTTGACCATCCTTCACCTGGGAGAATTGCAGATCTAAGGGGCAAAGCTGTCAAAGGAACTCATTCTGAAGGCTGGTGTTGACAGGATCCCAACAGTGTGGGTTCTTACAGACCAGCTAGACTTTGTTCCATGGCCACCCTTGACATACAGTAGATGTAATTAATAAAGCAGAATGAAATGGAGAAGGCTGAATGTGTCCCGATGAGAAGTGAAAGGGTACTCTTTAGAAAACATTCAGAAGTATGTTCACATATGACATCATGACTGACAAGACATGAGAAGCAACTGGTGATTTGTCTAATAAACCAGTTAACAACATGGCAGGAGAAAACAATAAACCTTGATAAAACATATATAAAAGTGGACCAGGGGAAAAAAAATCCCCACCAAAACAAGGGCCACAGCCAACCATATTTACTGCAGAATGGAAACACATCTACGTAGAAAGATAGAGCTGGAAGGATCCCCAAGGTCATCTAGTCCAACCCCCTGCACAGTGCAAGAAATTCACAGCTACCTCCCCCCACTCCCCCAGGTACCCTCCTGTATGCCCAGAGGAAGGCAAAAGACTTCCAGGATCCCTGGGCCAATGTGGCCCAGAGGAAAATTCCTTCCTGACTCCAAACTGGCAATCAGCATTACCCTGGGCATATAAGAAAAGGCCGTAAGAGTCCCTTTCTGCCTCATTCATTCCTGCCTTCCCTCTCACAATCCGCCTAAATTCATGCTGAGTCTTAGAACAGGGTTAACAAAGAATCCAACATAATGTGCAGGACCAGGACCACACTCAAGAAAATGCTTTTTGAAAAACAAAAACAAACATGTACTGAAATTTGAATAAGTTCATTGCTGTTAATAGTTGTGGGGAGAGTGTTTCCACAGCTGAAGCACTACAACAGAGAAGGCCCTGTTCCTTATTGCTATCTACATCACATCAGAAGGTGGGGTACCCAGTCCTGAGTCTGTGAACATGACCTAAACTGAGGGACAGGTTTGGATGGCCATGGAGGGTCATAATGTAGATATGGGGTTGCCAACTGAGTGCTGGCAAGCAGAGAAGAAATGCTGGAGGATGGGTGGGACAGCAAACAAGTGTGTCAGCACCATGACATCACTTCCAGTGCAAACCAGAAGTGACATCATAGCAACTGTGACATCACAGAAGTGCCAGTCCTCCCCCACTTTGTTCCCACTGCTCCACCAAGTAGCAACAAGAGTGGTGGAGCCTGGCATGGGAGTTCTCCTGGTATAGCAGGAAATCTGGCTACTCTACAAAGATATCATCTCTACTATATAGAGACATGTGGTTTTATGGAGCTCATACTGGGCACCATTCAGTCCAGTGTCAGGTAAAACTCCACACATGTGGAATGAATTTGAAGAGATTTTTATTTTAATGGTAGAACCCTACCAGGTGAACCGATGGCCTTTCTTTCAGGCATTTAAAGGAATGTGGTTGATCTGTTTAGGTATGCCTGTGCAGATTCTTCTTTGGTGGTTTGTGGATTTTTGTGATGATTTATAAACAAAGTTGCTTTTGAGTCAGACCCTTGTTCTGTCAATGTCAATCTTGTCTACTTGAACTGGCAGCAGCTGTCCAGGGTCTCAGGTAGAGGTATTCTCTGTTACCCATTACCTGTTTCCTTTAACGGGAGAGGCTGGGGATTGAACCTGGAACCTTCTGCACATAAAGCAAATGTGCTATCATTGATCCATATTATTTTGCTGCCTTCAGTGACTTATTTCACAAGCAGAAGAAAAGAGCAAGAGTCCAGCAGCACCTTAAAGACTAAAAAAAAATGCGGCAGGGTTTGAGCTTTCACCAGTCACTGCTCACTTCTTTAGATAGAAGAAGATAGGCTGCTCACTTCAGTCACTTCTTCATGAGCAGTGACTCAAGAAAGCTCATCCCCTGCCACATATTTTGTTAGTTTTTAAGGTGCTCCTGGACTTTTGCTCTTTTCTCCTGCTACAGACTAACATGGCTATCCATCTTGCTTTATTGCATAAGCTGTCTTTTAGCCTACATGTTCATAAGTAATTAATTGATTTCTCATGTCAAGCCTATCCTGTTCTAGCATGCATAGCAAAATGTTTGATAGCACTCCAAAGGACCCTGTCATCCCATGGCAGCTCTGATTTTCAACCAGCTTGTTCTGCCTTTCAGCTGTGTGAACCCTTGGTTATGTGAAACCCAGACCAATCACCCAGTGAACATGGCTGCACATGGATGAACAGATTCCTATATATTGGCACATTGTACCCATGGCTACATACCTGCTTCTCCTGGGCTGGAACGCAATGCATGATAGAAAACTTTGGATTGTCTGAATTTTTGTGATCTTTGGAGTCTTTGTACATTGTTTCAATGCATGATGTACTCTACTGACTTTTTAAATTCCACTATCTTTTTAATGCTATTGACCATCATGGCCTCACTTTCATGCCCATTTTGTTGGAACTAAAAATAAGGGGATGCAAACAGCATAGTCAGCCAAAAGCTATAAAAAGTTTGTACTAGAAGGAGGGATGTTGCAATAAAAAGAACTTTGGCTCAGAGCTTTGCATAAGCCAGGCTCTTATGCTAAACTTTCAGAACATAAGCAAAATATAATGTGATCCATAATAGATAAATCAGGTTTTAAATTGGACTATCTTTTTTTCTATGGGAAGATGCATTAGTAATATAAATTACACTGTGAACCTCGTTTTCCTCATTCCAGCTTTTGCAGTTGGCTCTCCCACTGCACTATGTATTCTTTGACATAAATAGAGGTGATAATGGGACCGTAAACCTTCCACAAGTCATTTCCAATGCTTCTTACGGATTTCTGGGGGGGGGGTTGTTTTTGTTTTCCTTCAGCTGATAGCAGATGGGCTGTTGTTAATCACTCTGCAGCTGTAATTATCTTCTGTTCATAAAACTGACTTTAAACAAACCACATTTGGGGGGCAAACAGTAAATACGCTCGATGTATTCACCTGTTGAAACACTGTGTAGTAAACCTGCAGCACAGACAGAAGAGGCAGGAATGCCATCGCTTGATTTCTTTCCAGCTTTTGCCAAACAAAAAAAGACAAAAGCAGAAGAAACTCGATTTTAAGTGCAAAGGACAGAGAACACTCACCTCTGTCTGTTTGTATTTCAGATGCAATGAGTCACCACTTAACACATGTTTCTCAAGGCTTATCGGGTATTTCATTGGTTCTTTTGTTCCACTTCTTTTTTTAAAAGGATTTGAGCATAGAAGCCAGAGTGTTAGAAGATTCCCAACGGAGCATCAAATCCCGCTTTCTGCACTAATGCAGATCGACCTATTCCTAATCCAGTGTTTTCCAGCATTCTGATACCCAAAGCATGCTTTTGGGGGGATTAAAGTGGGAGGCATCCAGCATTCCTGAAGAGTGGCAGCTTGTGCAGAGGTTTACCAAGCCAACTTCCATTGCTGAATACTGATGAATGGGAGAGGGGGGCACCCAGTGGCTCTATCAGGCCTAAAAATCAGGAGCTCCTGCATTTGCACTATGCACAAGCTACAAGCCA
The DNA here is from genome assembly GCA_029375565.1 of Gekko gecko. NCBI lineage: Eukaryota > Metazoa > Chordata > Lepidosauria > Squamata > Gekkonidae > Gekko > Gekko gecko. Next base: position 95,739,262 of record JAPDNY010000009.1, read on the forward strand.
GTGATGATACTAGTGCTTGCACAGTGCTGGATTGGCAGTCCCAGAGCAAATGAACATTCAAGCATGTGAAGTGCATTTATACTGAATCAGGCTCTAGGTCTATCTATCAAGGCCAGTACCGCCCATTCTGAGCGGCAGCATCTCTCCAGGATCTCAGGCAAAAGTCTTTCGTATCATCTGCTACCTGATCACTTTAACTGCAGATGCCGGGGACTAAACCTGGGTCCTTCTGCATTCCAAGCAGATGCTCTGCCACTGAGTCATGCCTCCAGCACCCTTTCCTGGTGCCCTCTGGATCTTCACCCTTATTCAGCAGTGCTCAGCAGCAGAGGCTGGTAACCCCCCAGCTAACTGCTGCATGACCTACTGCTGTTTTTATAGGCAGAAAGGATCAGGATGTGAGAATATCCAGTCTCAGGAGAGCCCACAAGTTCTGCATATGTCACAATGCTATGCAACTTCCTCAAATATTAGCTAATATTGGTACTATTCTGTCAGGAGGCAGAGCTGGCCTGTGCATTTCGCATTCCCTAGGCTAGAATGCTAAAGTCACCCCGCTACACCCACACCAGGATGCAGGAAAATGATGCTTGCCTGCCTACCCCCCCCCCGGTTGCCAAGCCCCTACTGGAGGTGGGGGAATTACCTGTAAAAATACAAGGAACAGGCCACTGGGCCAACAATGTGACATCACTTCTAGGGAAAACCCAGCAGTTATATCAGTCCATTCTAGAAATCACTGGTGTAGGCTCACCCATCACCATCTCTTACATCGCCACTGTCTCAGCTCAAGTGACTTGAACCCAGACAGGGACAGTGTCCTGGAACATGCTAGGCACGGGCTTGGTCAGCTGAGCTGGAGCTCGAGCAAGACAAAGTGTAGGCACAACTGGCACAGCAGGGTCAGAGTGCTGCTCTCAGGTCAAACACGGAGTAAGCAATTTGGCAGCAAGAACAGATTCGTGGGCAAATCCCGAAGACAGAGTCCAAACATGGTCCAAAGGTTCAGAGTCATGAGTCAGAATCAGAGCCAATGGCAGCGAGGTCAGAAGTAAAATGACGGGTTGCTTCCACAGCCAGTCTTCCCCCTTCTCCGCCTTTTATAACAGAGGCGCTCATCTTGCAGCTGGATTGCATCAGACAGGTGTGTGCCCACCCATGCTCACTGTCTTGATCCGGGTGTCTCTGGGCTGCTAATCGCGCACTCCACCTTCTTTCCAGCATCTCATGTTGAACTTTCCTCCGTCTATGTTCCAATGGTTCTGGAGACAGGGGAGGCAAGGTGGATGGTGGGATGCTTCCTGATTCTGAGCTGATTCTGGGATGCTGCTATCAGGCTGTGAATTGTTATTTGGCAGTGGAGAAGTGACTCCCTGTAGCAGGCTGTCTGTAACTGGCTGCAAACGAAGACCTTCTTCACATGCCCATTCCTCTTCTCAGGGTTAGGACTCTCAGGAGTCCTCTGCCCCTTCAGGGTTAACTATGCTTCACTGACCTGTTAGCCTACATGTAAGGAGGCAATGAGTGAACCTACTAGAATTGTCACCACAACTAGTGGTGAACCAGGTGAGGTTTTACCATTGATGGTTTTACCATAGTGTTTCTGGAAGAAGGAAAATTTTTCCATAATGGGATAGTTTCTACACATCACAGGTGAGATTAGGGATGCCAGCCTCCATATGGGACCTAAGGATCCTTTGTAATTACCAGACTACAGAGATCAGTTCCCTGGGAGAAAATGAATGCTTCAAAGGGTGGACTCTGTGGCATTGTATCCCACTGAGGTCCGTGTTTCCATTTTATTGGAACTAAAAAATAAAGGAAAGCAAACCGTGCAGCCAGCCAAAAACTATAAAAAAGTTTATACTGGGGGGGGGGGTTTGCATGAAAATGAACTTTGGCCTGGACACCTGCATAAGCTGGGCTCTTAGGCTAAACTTTTGGAACACGCTCCATTCCCAAATCTCCAAGAGTTTCCCAACCTGGATCTGGCAACCCTACCCACCCCCATCCCCTGCCAGTGGATGGGGGGGCCTGGCAACCCTGGGTGGGATTCATCTCCTATGTGTTTTCCACCGTGTCAATCTTCTTTTTATATCTGTACATTGCCAGGCATATAACTGGCACTTGATCATTTTGCCTTGGCCCTCCCTCACCCCACTTTTTCTCTCATCAGGCTGTCAGTGGGCACAGACTAGTGGTAATCAAGCCTGAGAGCTGTCAGGTAGCCCTGTCATGGTTATGAAATGTGGAGGGGTACTTTTAGTCCACCAGCCTCTGAGAGTTACCATTTTCACTGTCTGGATGTTATCACTTTTGACCTTGTAGAAGCTCCAGCTGCAGAACTCCTAAGCTGGGAACCAGCGGCTTTTAGATCGTTTGCTTGCTTTGCCAGCTTGCTTTGCACGTGCACATGAACTATACTCATTGGCTTCAGCTCGTTAAGGGGGGTGTTTGATATTAGTATAACTTAGGAGGCCCTACTGTTCCTGGGCATTCCTGACAAGAGCTCTCCCACTCCTGAAGAGCAGCTAGGTCCCTCACAGACTTACACAGAACCACTCTCTATCAGGCTACAAAACAACCCACTCTCTCTCAGTCCCCACACAGCAACAAGGAAGGCAAAGGGAGAAAGAAAAATCCCTTAGCAACTCCCCAGGTGCTCTCCACTTCCAGCCTCAGCCCAACTGACTCAGCTCATAGGTGTTATCCCATGAAAAGGTATGGACACAGGGTTAGGAAACTCATGGAGATTTAGTGGCCGAGCTCAAGAAAGATGGCGTTTGGGGAGGGGAGGGACCTCAGCAGGGATGTGATGACATAAAGCGCCACCATTTTCTCCAGAGGAACTGGAGATTAGTCCTATTTCCAGGAGAACTCTGACCCCAACCTGGAAGCAGGCAGCCCTACATGGACCATTTTACTATGCCTCAGGTGCAGTTTGGAAGCAAAATACATGGCCAGATAATGGTCTGTGACCACCCACTGTTAGACAGTTGGCAAAGTGAATGGCAGAGTGTGAAAAGAGAGTCAGTCATATTCCTTTTGTATCTGGGCAGCTGGAAGAAACCATGGGGTAGGTAGATGCTCTGTGTTTTAGCTGAAATCCATGATGAAAGCATCATCTACTGTTTATTATTTTTTATTTATCTATCTATTTATTTATACCCCAACCTACTCCCAAAATGAGCTCAGGGTGGCATACAACGTAAAACCATCAAAGAAGAAGAAGGGATTGGATTTGTATCCTTTCCTTCACTACTCGAAGGCGTCTCAGAGCAGTTTACAATCTCATTTTCCGTCCACTTCCCGCAACAGACACCCTGTGAGGTAGGAGGGGCTGAGAGAGCTCTGTCAAGAACTACTCATGAGAGAACAGCTCTGAAAGAACTTGTAACTGACCCAAAGTCACACCAGCAGTTGCATGTGGAGGAGTGGGGAATCAGACCCGGTTCTCTCATATTAGCATCCACACTCCTAACTACTACACCAAACAATAAAAACAATAAACAGTAGAAGGCAGCAACAGATCATAACAAGGACTCATGCCTCATGTCAGGCAAGAATTATTACCCCAAGGAACTCCAGTGCCCAGTAATATCCATATCAGTAAGGGCACTGGGAGAGGGACCATAGACTGGGGAGTTCAATATAGTTGAACATCCACTGCCTCAACCAAAGGCCTGATGGAACAGCTCCATCTTACAGGCCCTGCAAAACTGTAATAAGTCCTCCAGGGACCTGATCTCAGGTGGGAGCACGTTCCACCAGATTGGGGCAAGGGCTAAAAAAAAGCCCTTGCCGTGATCGAGGCTAAGTGGACATCCCTTGAGCCGGGGACCACCAGGAGATGCTGGTCAGAAAAGTGTAAAGCTCTTTGGGGCACATATGGGGAGGGGCTTCTCCTTTCTCTTTCTCCTGGAATCCTGGTTTGTTCCTTTGTTTATGTCATAAGTGGAATACTCTCTCTGGAGAATCCACACAGCCAGTCGCAGTTGGGTTGGATTGCATAGGGATCAGGGAAGCTGGTTTGGGCACAAAAGGGTGCCAACTGCCACACAGCAAGACAGAGGCCAAGCAGGAGGCTCGAGAGCGGTGCAGTTGGCCTTGCAAATCACCTCAGAGTCTCTGCCATGTCTCAGAAGTCGAGGGCTGAATATATGCCTAACTGCCCAGTCATACTCCCACGGCAGCAGAGAAGGCATGGGTGTCCAAACAGGGCCCAGACATCACAGGAAGATCGGGAGAAAGAAGGCCGGAAGCACCAGGCCAAGAAAAAGAATGAGGGAGACCCAAGTATCATCAAGTCTCCAAGCGACCACAAAGAATACAGGTAAATGAATAGCCTGAGGGGAAATAACTCTGTTAAGACACAAAAGGCCACTTGAGCAAGCCTCATGCCCATTGGATCTACTGAGATATGTGCTCAGCAACAACAACAACGACAAAACTAATTTGTTCCTAGTTCTGAAATGAAGATGGCCCAAAAACCTTTTCTCACTGTAAGTTCCCCAGGATCCACACAAATGAAAAAATAGCAAAGACCATAGATTAATGGTAATAACTCACCCTTATTAAAAAACCCATCTATCCTTGTATCATCATGTTGCAACTGAGAACAAGAGGGAGAAGAGTTAGTCATGGCTGCTCCTCCCCCTTTCTCCCCTGGTCTTTTTATCCTGCCCTGCCAAATGGTTAAAGATTATTAAAAAAAAACCAGTAAGAGTGTGAAGATTATTCCACGCTGGGAGGTAGAGCAGGAAGTAGTAAATTAGTGGAAGTTGTAAAGAAGTGTAAATGCGATGACAATCAGGGCAGTCATTCCATCCTCATATAGAAACTGATAGGAACTGGACTGGTCGAAATTATCCAGGTAAGGGATCTAGAGGTTGAGATGGAAAGTGAAATCAAAACATCAACTCAGTATGCAGTGGTGATTAAAATGGTAACATTCATGTTATAAAATCTACACCCACCCTGAATGACTCTTTGGGGAGAGATTACTATTAGGTATATAGATTCCACTAACCATTCTTTAATATTTCTATAATTTTTAATCTTTGGCCAATTCGGCATCTAGCATTTGTTCTGTTGTTTTCCCAAACCCACACTGGAACAGAAAAAGATGTGGCTCAAAGCCACGTTCAAATACCCCAGGCCAATGCTGTATGGACTGTAAAGTTACCCCTGAATGGCCATAAAACAGCCATAAATCTATGCAGACAGTACCATAAAACTGAGAGATCAAAGGAAGTGAAACTGGTGTGCAGTGTGGACTCTGCCATAAAACCTGACAATCAAAGAAAGTGAAAGTGGCAGGCAATATAGAGGGGAATTTCTCTTCCAGCATGGGTTTGGTAAAACAGCAGAGCAAATGCTAGATGCAAAATGGGCACTACTAGTCAGTGCACCGTTACAGTGGACAGAAATAAATGAAAATTCTAGGACATACCTATGCATGTCCCCAGTTCCACTAAAATCAGTAATATTGAAAAGGTCAAGGGATTTCACTCTTTTTTTTTTTGCCATTGAGTCACAGCTGATTTATGGAGACCCTTTTCAAGGCTAGAGACCTTTAGAGGTGTCTTCTCGTCATGACCCTGGTATTCCTAGCCTAGGTAGTCTGCCTTCCAAATACTAACCAAGGTCAACCCTGATTAGCTTTCAAGATCAGATGAGTTCTGGATAGCCTGGGCTATCCAGGACAGAGCATATACACACGGCCAGATCACCCATAGGGCGAACTAGGTGCTCACCTAGGGCGCGCCGGCCTCAGGGGTGCCAAATGGCACCCCACTCCCCCAAAAAAGCACCCCCCGCCACCCTAACTGGGCGCCCGCCACCGCCGCTAGACCCCTGCCCCCTTCCCAGCTTTCCTGGGGCCCCCGCAGCCACGGAGCCCCCAGGAAAGCCGGCGCTGGGTGGGAGGGGGTGGCAGCTAGACCCCCGCCCCCTTCCCGGCTTTCCTGGGGGTCCCGCAGCTGCAGAGCCCCCAGAAAAGCCAGCGCTGGGAGGGAGGGGACGGTGGCTAGACCCCACCCCCTTCCCGGCTTTCCTGGGGGTCCTGCAGCCATAGAGCCCCAGAAAAGCTGGCGCTGGGAGGGAGAGGGTAGTGGCTAGACCCCTGCCCCCTTCCCGGCTTTCCTGGGGGTCCCGCAGCTGCGGAGCCCCCAGAAAAGCCGGCGCTAGGAGGGAGGGGGTGGCGGCTAGACCCCCACCCCCTTCCCGGCTTTCCTGGGAGTCCCGCAGTCGCGGAGCCCCCAGAAAAGCCAGTGCTGGGAGGGAGGGGGCAGCGGCTAGACCCCCACCCCTTTCCTGGCTTTCCTGGGGGCCCCACAGCTGCAGAGCCTCCATGAAAGCCAGCGCTCCGCCGCCGGCCCCCGGTCTCCAGGCCCCACTGGGAGGTTGGCATCCCCAGTGGGGGCGCCCCAGGCTGTCCTGCCTAGGGCGCCCAGACACCTGGAGCTGGCCCTGCATATACATATGCTATGTCCATACTTAAAATGAAGCACATTTCATTGTGCACCAGATCATCCCAGTGCTTCGTGGCCTCTTCCCATGACCCATTTCCATATTAATTTCTAAAGTGGTATCAGTGCTACAAGCTTAAACTGATTTAACTGCCATTTTTACCCCAGGGAATCATGGGAATTGTAGTTCAGTGAAAGTGTCTCATAGGTTCTAATTTTCCTCAACAAACTACAGTTCCTGAGAGTCTTTTTGGGAAGACATAACAGTTTAAAAGTGCTTTAAAAAGATATAATTTTACATTGTCAATAGGATGTCTCTGGCTACCAGAATGATAATACATATTCTTGCAATTATTTCTGCAGGTATATTAAGTTAAAAAATGACCTGAATGTACTGCTGATATCTGACTTGACTGTTGATGACTGCAATTCTTCTGAGACATCAGAAGAGGAGGAGGTAATGTCCTCCGAAACTGACGAGGAAGAATATAATGGAGCAGGAAAGGACAGCAGCCTTGAGGACGATGAAGAGAAGGATGGAGAAGACTTTGCAGAAGAATATGATGGTGCTGGTGAAGATGAAGGAGAAGGAGCTGCTAGTGATGGTACTGGAGAGATTGATACCAGAAAAAGAGGCCAGCATGGCAATGACCCTGAAGAGTTTGAAGAACTTGTGAAAAAAGAAGATGCAAAGAAGATGAGTAGCACAGAAAAGCAGGTATGTTACAAAGCAATACAGTCAGTCCCTCAGTCCTCATAAAATATTTGGCCCTTCCATCTATCAGGCAAAGGCAAATGTGTAATGTACACTGAACAGGGAATGAAAGCCAAGCACAGCTTACTGTTCAGTGTACCTAGAGAATGTGTATTGTTAATCTGAGTGTATGTAGCACATCTTCAAAAATAGACTCAGCCTTGGGAGAAAATCCATTCTCTGGGATCGATTTTGTTCCAAGATGGTGAGCTAAGCTAACCTGCAAACTTATCCTTTTTTCCTTTATTTATTTTTACATGGGACTTTCCAGGGAAGCTGCCTTACAAAATAAAATGTAATAAAAAGAAAACATTTAAAGCCAATAATTAAAACCCAGCATTTTAAACCAAGTCATAGCATAAGAATGTAGACCATTGAGCAGCTTCAATTAGCCATTTTCAGACTAGGGTTGCCAAATATCAGTTGGTGAGGCAGGTACATGGGGGAGCTACCAAAGAAATAGCATCAGATCACTTTAGAGATGAAACTGGAAGTGACATCATTGCATCAATGTGACACTCTATAAATCACCGAAAATTGTAGTTTTATCATAGAGCTTCCAAAAGACTCTACAGTGTTACACTGACCCAATGGCATCATTTCTGGGTTCGCCACGAAAGTGACATCAACCTGTTGCTTTGACAGCAATTTTCAGCACATTAAAGTAACCACTCAAAGTAGGGGACCAGATGCATGATTTCTGGTGTCAGCATAAGTGTGTCAATATCGAGGCACCGTGGAGCAAACACCATCTGCCATTTCATAAGCTACAACCGCTGAGATATATTTTGAACCATTGATAACCTCTTTGGGGATAGTTAGGTTTTTCTGCTATGTGTTGAAGTGACAGAATAACACCCTCTAGGCTTCTAAACTGGCAGAAGGCAGGCAATTGCAGTGTCAATGAATATCACATACAGAAGACACCACATAACCTTCGGTAATACCTGTTTATATGTTGCAGGGAGGCCTTGGGCATTGAAGGTTGCATTGAGAAGAGGGTCTTCCAAGTTTGTCCCTAGTTTCATCTGTAAAATGTTGGAGAGGTGGAGGTTATATACTAATGTGTCATTCATGTATTTACATTTTTATTGCAGTCTGCAGCTGCCCTTGCCATTTGTATTGGCAGTTTCTGTGACCCCGATGATTTACCTGGACTAGCTCATTTTTTGGAACACAGTATGTAGCTCCGCTCCTACCAGGCTTTATCTAAAACAAAAAGGAAGACAAAAAGTCATATATCAATGATCTTTAATATGGTGCCACTACAGTTTGGTGTAGGGATTAAGTGCGCAGACTCTAATCTGGGAGAACCGGGTTTGATTCCCCACTCCTCCACATGCAGCTGCTGGGTGACCTTGGGTCAGCCGCAGTTTTTGCAGAACTGTTCTCTTGAGCAGTTATCTGAGAGCTCTCTCAGCCCCACCTACCTCACAGGGTGTCTGTTGTGGGGATAGGAAGGGAAGAGGATTGTAAACTGCTCTGAAACTCCGACTGAAGGGTGGAGTATAAATCTTCCTCCTTCTCCTCCTCCTCCTCCTCTTCTTCTCACCCATGTGTTTCCTGAGCCCATTTGTTTCTTCAAAGAGTCTCCTCCCCAAAGCAAAGATCAATCCTAGCTTTTTCCATCTCATTGGTGCCTCAGGCCCTTCAGAAGAGCCAAAGAGGCATCACTGTTGTGCCATGGTGTCTGCAGGGAGCACCCATTTTGAAACACGGCATCTAACATAGGAGGAGGCTTGTCCTGAAACACCTGAGCATGATCTGGAAGCTTTCAGTGTTTTATGATTGGACTGAACGCCCACTTTCCTCGGCTCAAATTCCAAAAGTAACCACAGGCTAAATAAGTTAAAGAGCCCTGATATCTATTATATTACCCAGTATAGTGGTTTGGAAAACAGATTTCTAAAATTAACAAAAATGTTTTTATTATATGCCCATTGTCTTTTCATTTCGTTACACCTTAATCCCATACAGCATTTGCCCATGAAGAGCCCATGATCCTCAGCACAGACTTTTTTATTAGTCAAAGAGAATTCCACTTTTGCCTTTTGGATCCGATCCACAAAGTAGATCCTTCTTTATTATGGCTCCAGTTTTCTGGAAACTGAAGCTGACATAGGGTTGCCAGATCCTCACCTTCTGGAAGTGACATCATCACATTGGCAACATTAGGGCAACACTCTACTTTGGGGGCAAAACTCTGGTAAAAATGGCTACAAAGTATAGAGTTTTTCCCAAAAAGTACACCTGACATTACCAACACGATGACGTCACTTCCAAAAGTGACATCATCACACCGCTGGCATTGCCCAGGGACATCTTTGTGGGGGTGGGGTTTCCCCTGCTGGCCAGCAGTGGGCTGGAGCCCACAAAACCAGTGCATCCCCCGCCCCCGCCTGGGGACTGGAAAGCCTAAGCTGAAGCCTGTCAAACTTCAGTGCTATAGACATAGAAACATAGAGCTGCAAGGGACCCCAAGGATCATCTAGTCCAACCCCCTGCACAATGGAGGAGATTCACAGCTATCCCCTTCCCCCAGTGACCCCCTGCTCTATGCCCAAAAGGCATAATAAAACCCTCTTTTGAGATACATAACATTTTCAATGTCTGTGAAGAGGTCTCCTCGCCATTACAAAACCTTCACCATTCATTTCCAAGAACATGGGTTAATTCAGATGAACAGGGAAGGTCATAACACCAATGTTCTATGCATCTATCTTAGCATAGAAGTATCCATTGGGCTCATATATTTTAATTGACAAGCCTTTGTTAATTATTTATTTCAGTGGTATTTATGGGTAGTGAGAAATACCCAGATGAAAATGGGTTTGATACATTCTTAAAGAAGCATGGTGGTACAGACAATGCTTCGACTGACACAGAACGAACAGTCTTCCAATTTGATATCCAGAAGAAATATTTTAAAGAAGCTCTTGACAGGTAACTTAGCAATTGTTTGTCACTTAATGGCTGATCTGCTCTGATTGATGTCATAAGCCTCTGTTGGACTGATTTGTTCTAGCTCTTCTGACTGCCATGGACTTATATGTGCTTGAAAAGGGAAGAACAAATGTCACCTTGACATGAACATAAAGAGTATTTTAGACCCCAGTTTATTATCTGCTTTGATGCAGTACTCCCCTATAGCGCACTTAGTTCTGCTCCTTCTCTTATGTGTTGCCTTTGTATACCTGGACATTGTGAGTATACATTTTCTGAAGTAGGTAAGCTCACCAGTGTATCTAAATGTGAATTGTATAGGAATTCTGTGGAACACATAGTGGATATCTGATAATGGGAACACATTGAAATAGTAGTGTATATCAGAATGGACATCAGGTTTGGGTGATCCAAAAGTGATGGAACCTCAATGACCTTTCTTTGTTTAGTGGGAAGTTTTAACTGGGGACACTGTTTTTCTGTTGTGCTGGTATTTAAAACTGAAAGTTATTCATCCAGATGCTTGTAAAAAACAGAGCATTGTTGTCTTGCCTTTTCACCAGAGGATGGCAAAGGTCTGTGTTGCTATTGTTGTTTCCTATAGATGGGCACAATTCTTCATTCACCCACTGATGATTAAGGATGCAATTCACCGGGAAGTGGAGGCAGTGGACAGTGGTAAAAAAAATGTGCTTAGTCTTCCTCTTTCCTTTCTTATTTTCTGGAAGTTTTTGTACTTCTCATGACAGTTGGATGACCTGTCTTTTATAAACCATCAGGTCATAAAAGCAATATTATTAGGTACGGTGGACACAATCCAACACAGTTTGAAGCAATCTTAGGTGTACTGAAGGAATGTAATTTTATTGATTCCCAGAGCCTACAAAATTAATAATTGTAAAGTTTCAATTTTAAGCACATCTATATAATGTAAATCCCATTAAACCCAGAGGGAGATAAGCACTGGGCAAAGATGTTTAGGATCGAGCTATATAAGTAATGAAATTTAGATGCTTCACTCTCTTGGGTTAATTCTGCATATTTTGGGAGGCTGACATTGGTGGCAAGCAAAACTGAAAAAAAAATGAAAGTATATTTTCTTTTCTGACTCCAGTCTATTTAAGCTCAGGATCATTCAATATGTCAGAGTAACTGTGATCAATTTTTGTAGGCTATGTAGTAGCCCTCTGTTAGCCTGATTCTCTTAAATTATTACTTATAATGGGGAATTTATGCTCTTATGAAATGGGCAATAGGCAAAAAGGAACTAACACCTTTATATACAGAGGTCCTGCTTCTTCCAGAGGTACCAGTAATAGACACAGAGGCTGGAGTCAGTATAAAAATTATGTCTTTTACTGGAGAAACTTCACATTCAAACAATATACATACAAACACACAAGTACACAGCTTCTAGGAAAATCAGATAGACATAGAGATGTTCTCATGAGCAGGATATCGTTGGTGGGCAATATTTACCTGTCCGTCATGATAATGCGTTCCACTGGAAAAATTAGGGGAGGCTATTAGAAAAGGGGGGATCATGCTCCGAGCTGGCAGAAGCACATGGAAAACTCTGGCTGCAGTCCAAGAGTCCTAAAGATAAAGTGACAAGAGAACTAAGAGAGATAGAGGGCCTGGATGGGGTGAAGAAAGAGAGAGCATGTTGCTGGATACCCACTTTTATTGTGGGGCGTTTGGGGGAGGGCTTGCTGACACCTCCCTTGAGACAACCCCTTGATGGTCCATTCCAAAAGTCACGTTCACAATGGGTGAGGGGCTTAAAGTGTTGGTCAATATTGAATGCTAATTTGGCTTGTGGCAGAGACACCCGTTAAGTCAATCAGGCTAACACCATAACCTCCAGTGCAGAAGAGGTCAACTCATTAGTAGCCAGTAGCATTTTTTAAAAATGTGATTTCCCCACCTCCCAAGCTGGAAAGATACTGTGAGTTTCAGCTGCAAAAAAGCAACTAATTTTTCAGCACCCATGCACGATGCATATGTTTCCCAGCTCTAATCTAATGAATGAAATATTGGACTTAAATCTGGAGTAAAATCCTTCTTCAGCTAAGAAGCCTTCAGTGCAAAGCATTATCTTTTACCTCCTGTTCCTCATCTATAAGAGAATGGCCAGCCTCATAGGCTTCACAAAGATGTTAAGCTTTTCAAAACATTTTGTACACTAATTGTAATCCTAAACAAAGTTAAACCCTTCTAAAATCCATTGAAGTCAACACACTTAGAAGGTGTGACTCTACTTAGGACTGCACTGTGGCAGCCTGGATAAATGTTCTGCAGTATCATGGGAAGGCTCAACCAGATCTGATGACAGGTGCTCACTAGATCACTCTCTGTCAGGTAACACTGAAAGCTACTTCCCAAGATTCTGTTTCATGTTCCCAACATTCCATGACATTCCAGTGTGACCAGCCAACAGAACTCAAAATTAAACCCGATAAGGACTGGCTTGGTTTTCATTCCTGTGGTCACCACAAGGAGAGTGTAATTTTAGTCCTCCAGCACAATTGCATCTGTGGGTCCACCTCTATAATTTCACCCACCTAAATGAGAAGTTGCCATTCACTCTTATGAACTGTACTCCTGGATACTCTGGCCAGAAAACAGAAATCTACTCACTTTCACCTCTTACACTGGGTAGACCAACCTCACTGGCGTCTGTTCTGCAAGGGTCTTCAGAATATATAAGCCCTTTTATCACACCCTTCATAAGAACAGACATTCTTGGGGTAAAGATAACAAATTGAAACCATGGCTTCTTCTTAATTGCTAAGGCCCATTCCCTGCACCAAGTACGTTCTTGTCTGTCCATCAGTTTCATCTCTGATTCTGTTTTCTTGATATTCATCACTGGACCAATTTATGAACTGAAAAAATTGCATCAGTCCTGCAGCAGGTTTCTACAATTATGTTACATTTTAAGAGTCCAAGGTCCAAAAGATCCATCTGTATACACTGGCTTATTCTTCTGCTTGGCTTATTCTTCCATGCTTCAGTCTTCTGCTTGCCTCCTGCTACCATTACAGCTTTCTTTTTCTCACTTACTCTCAGCCATCACATTCATACTCCCCTCTTTAGCCTTTATATTTTCCACCCAGCATTCTGCCCCTAAAATAAGCGACATGCTTAGGCTTTCAAGTGTGGACATTACACTGATATTGGAAGAAGAAAAAACACAAGGCATTTTTTTTTAGTAGAAAGGGGGTGAAACAGAAAAGAATGCTCATGCTGGTGTATTACAGGGCAGTCTTGTCCTTTTTTGTGTATGTGCTGGTACAACATTGTGCCAGCACATTTGTGTGATACATTTAAATGGTAGGTTTCAACCAACAAGCCCTACATTCTTGTAAAGGATGCTGCCTTAATTGCATAGTCTAAGGCTGTTGTGCCAACAAAGCCAAAGTTGTAGAGAATAGGGACTGAGCCTTAGCAGTGCTATATGGATGACTATAAGAGAAAGTACCTTGGCTTCTGTCACTGGGCCACACTTAGCTTCTAGTGTTCAATAAACATCTGTCTTCTAGAGCTCACACAACATCCAGAAGGCCCATGGTGACCAAGGGTTTTCTCTTCCACCTCCAGGCCCTGCTGTTCATGGCATCACAATAGCACAAGTGCTACTATCAGGGGCTTGGGAGGCTTCTTTTCAGTTGTGTTGCTGCCTGTATCACTCTTTTTTCGTGATGCTGTCTGTACAGCTGTTGCTAAACAGGCAGTTCTTCCACTTCCCCCAAAGCAGTAGGTCTTCCCTGACTCAGCCCATCAATCTTACAAAACACAGCAAGGTCTTTCTCTGTATCATTTCAATTTAAGTACTAATAAATGAGACACTACACACATTTTGCTGCTGCTTCATATACGTTTATATTATGTATTATTTCCTTTAACAATGACTGATTTCAGAAATCTTGCTGCTAAATGTGTTCTTTAAAACAAACAGAATATCAAATAGCCAAGCCTTCTGATGACAACAGAAGGGAATTGTTGCTTGGAAGCCTTGCAAAACCAGGACATCCTATGAGAAAATTCTTCTGGGGTAAGTAGAGTATCCCAAGAGTCACTTAACATGCTGAGGTTACAGATTTAGCAAAGTTTGAAGAATAGGAGATTCTGGGGGGGGACATTGTAACCAATATTTCAAAATGTTCAGAATCTGCAAAAATCTTTCATTTTGGATATTGCTAGATGCCTTAACAGTATGGGGAGGGGGTTTCTTTGAAAAAAACCCGCTGTTTGATCCTGCATTGACTATGTGATCTAAGCCTGGTTGTTGGGCGAAATGCTCTCTAGGGGTGAGCACTTCGCCCCAGGTATAATAACCTTTGGGATCTTTTGGTCTATGTCTACGAGGAATGGGCTGCCGCGGGACCTTCCCAGTGAAGAGGTGAGAGACAGGACTCAGAATAATGTTTGTTTACTTAAATAAAGCACAGTTGCAATAACACTCAACAAATACAATTCACACACACATTCACATCAAGATCTAAGAATCAAAGATAGATAAAGCACAGTTGCATGAGCAGGTTATCGTTGGTTTCGTTGAGGGCAATATTTACCTCCAAGGCGCGGCTCCTAAGCTTCCAGCGAGTGGGGTTAGGTGGGGTAAGAAGGATGGAAGAAGGGACACGTGGTCTAGACCAGCTAACAACGTACGTGTATAGTTCCAGCTGCAGACTGGAACGAAGCGAGGCAAGGGTTCGGGTACAGGATGGGGGCTTAAGAGGGTAAAAGCAGACAGACAGAGGTCGTGGTTTCAGCAGCAGAGAGAGAGTTCCCTAGAGCTAACCCAGAGATCGCGTTATTATAGCGTCTTGGGTGCTGGGCGTGGAAGGCCAGGCGGTGTACACCTACTGACCCTCCCAGCCGGCTGTGTCAGTGTCAATTTCAAATCTTATTGGCTACTCTGTCCATTGGATACCTGAGGGCTGGGCAGAGGAGGCTGGCTGGCAGGCAGATGGTTTCTCCAGGTAGCTGATGGCTCTGGTATTGTTGTGTGTATGGCTCTCCTGTTGTCGTCTGGGGTGGGGAAGGCACTTAATCTCATCATGCAAACGACTGGCAGATGGAAAAGTCCTTTGTCTGCTGTATGGCCCTTAATCTGTGTAGGGGACATGCGGCAGGTATGCAATGGAGTCCCTCAGAGTAAAAAGACAGCTTTTTCCTTTCCCTATGGGCTTCTCCTTTGGCATCCATTTTACAGTCTACACAGACCATGTGGTAACAGCAAACAGTCCATAGCAAAGCCCCATAATGGCGTCGGGGCTAACATGGTTCACACAGAAGATGAGTAGGTAAAACTGCTTCTGGAGTATCCCGTTTCATTCTCTGTGTAAGGGCTACCATGCATGAATGCTTCCCATTCACATGATCTTTTTCGAACATTCAGTGTGGGTAGAATTCACATACGTAGGACAATGGCAGGACTTCTCTGATATCTGCACGTTCGTTCTCCTTCATGAACCTATGGAGCAGCTCTGCCCCATACAGCAATGCCTTCTTTTGGTTTCAACACCTGTAAAAATAGGTCCAGTGACTGTCTGTTTGTGGTTTTTTTAAAAGCAGTTGCTCAGATGCAATGGAAGGTTACCAGAGGAAGATCCACATCCCTTCTACAGTTCCAGAGGGGATGCTAGGCTGAAAGGCTTTTGGTCCAAGTGTTGCTTGGACCTTATTTTGAATGTATTATTGCTGGTTATTTTAATAGTTATTCTTTAGTGTTTTTAGAATGTATTTGATTTATCAAGAAGAAAATGACTACTGGGAAAGTACACAACTTTTAAGACCGATGATAAGAAATCAAAATTGTTAAAGCTTTTCTATTCCTTGGCTCCATCATCAAACAAAAGGGAGATTGCAACCAAGAAGGAGCTAGAAAAGATTATTAAGTGTAACAATGTGACGCTGGTGACCAAGATCTAGATAATTCATACAATAGTATTCCCTATTACTCTGTATGGGTGTGAAAGCTGGGCATGTTGAAAGCTGACAGGTAGAAAGTTCAAGATGGGTAGCCGTGTTAGCCTGTCTCTAGCAGTAGAAGGGAGCAAGAGCCCAGTAGCACCTCAAAGACTAACAAAATTTGTGATAGGATATGAGCTTTCCTGAGTCACTGCTCACTTCTTCAGATACAGCTTGCGAGAAAGTTGATTCCTTTGAAATGTGGTATTGGAGGAGAGTTTTAAGGATACTGTGAACTGCCAAAAAGACAAAGTGGGTTCTAGATCAAATCATGCCTGAATTCTCCCTAGAAGCTAAAAGGACCAAACAGAGGATATCATACATTGGTCACATGATGAGAAGAGAAGAGTCACTGGAAAAGACAATAAAGCTAGGAAAAAAGGAAGACCCAACATGAGATGGCCTGACTCAGTAAACATGAGATGGCCCCGCTGCTGGACCTCCTGATGGCACCTGGTATTTTTGGCCACTGTGTGACAGAGTGTTGGACTAGATGGGCCATTGGCATGATTCAACATGGGCTTCTCTTATGTTCTCTTATGTAGGAAGCCATGGTCCTCAGTTTGCAAGACCTGAACAAGGCTGTTAACAATAGGTTGTTTTGGAGATCGTTAATTTGTAGGGTCACCATAAGTCAGAAGTGACTTGACGACACTTCACACACACACACACACACACACATTAGTTTTATTGTTGTATTTATTCTTATTGTTTAATTATTGTTGCTTTATTGTTGTTACCTGCCTCGAGTCCCAGTTCTATGGGAGAAAATTATAAATGTTTAAATCTGCATACAAATACAAGGCTTGTGATGGTGTTTACAAGAGTGTACCACTGCAGTGCCATTTCCCCCTGCACATATGTTCATTCTACCCACACTGAACATCTGAAAGAGGCATACAAAACTGGCATATCAGAGAGAAGCCTAGGCTACATCTCCTCTCCATGACTGATAGTTTCTACAGAAAGAGCCGTTCAAGGACTCAGTGCCTCATTGCCATCTGAAGTGCAGTTCTGGTCAGGAACAACCACCTCATTTGATGAATGTGTAAAATACACTTCAGTTCTAGGAACTTCTGTAGAACATAAATATTTGAACACTTTTGGTGCCCGCTCTTGAATTCATAATGTCTGAATTCATTAAACATGCCAAGATAGTGGAGGCAGGTAATTATAGAAAATCCTTAAATGAAAGAAAGATCTATAATAAAATAAACAATCTAGAGTGAAAATCTAGGGTAAAATAAACAATCTGCTGATCCTCAGTAGCCTGCTCCTCAGATGTCATTATCCTTGATTGGCTAATTTGGTGCTCATTTATTGAGTTTATTGAATAGAAGTTCCTTTGGGATACAGTACAGAAGACCAGAACAGACTATTTAACTGTTTTGCAACAAGCTGATATTCATTACTAGACTAAGTTTACGTCTGTTGGCACCTTTAAGACCAACGAAGTTTTATTCTGGGTATAAGCTTTCGTGCACAAACACACATCTACTGAAGCAGGAAGTTTCCATTCTGAAGAAGTGTACATGCACACGAAAGCTTATACCCAGAATAAAACTTTGTTGGTCTTAAAGACACCGCTGGACTCAAACTTTGTTCTGCAGCTTCAGACCAGCAGGACTACTGGACAAATTTATGTTAACCCCATGATTGGTCCTCAAGAAACTGTCTAGAAACTGTCTAATTCTAGAATCTAGATTTTTAAACAGATCTTCAAGACTTTTTAAAAGCAAACCTTCATTTACAGGCAATGCAGAGACACTTAAACACCTGCCAATGAAGAAAAAGATAGACACTTATGGAAGGCTGAGAGATTTCAGGAAGCGCCATTACTCTGCACACTACATGAATCTAGTTGTCCAATCTAGAGGTATAAATCTCTCCCTTTTGCTTTAATACGAGTCATAGTAACAGTGATGGATATATGCATATGTATTATGTTAAATTTAATGAATTCTGTCATTGTTAGTATATGTCTTAATTCAGGGGTGCAACATGACAGTGACACATGCAGGGCCATTATTGTGGGTGCTACCATTAGGCAGAGGCTAGTGTGTGCTTGCACTTAGCCATGAGAATGAACAGTAGTCCAACTGGGCCAGTCAAGTGGTGCTTGTCTACACAGCTGCTGACTCAGTGGAGTTATTAAGGAAGAGCTGAGTGGAAACACGATAGGGATGTTTCACAATACAAGCCACTCACCTGTTTATACTGAGGTCTTTGCATAATAGACATACATGAGGGAACTCATTCAGAGTATGGCTGCACATGTGTCTTCCTTACAGACTGATACACACAATCCTATTTCTAGATGTGCCTTGGACCAGAGAAGTTACTGCATGCCATTGTCGCATTATGAAATACACATAGGGTTGGATCCAGACTAGATTGGCCATTTCCAGCCACTCCTTTTTCCTGCTGCAGACCCCTTCATGTCATCACTCGGGGTCCACTGTCTCCCAGGAGCAGCATTTTGTGGACATCAGTGGACTGCAGTGGGAGGGGGGAGGCAGGAAAGTTCCATTCTGCTATTGGAAAGTTTAGTCTGGATCCAACCCATATCTTTATCCATAACAATATGTTGCATGTATGAAACGAGATCAAATGTACCCATATATCATTGTAATATTAAATGAAAGGATCGAGCCCAATACAAATGGCAAGGCAAACTATAGAGTTGGATCTAGCCATGCGTAAGCAGAAAGGAAAACCTACTTAACAGTAATGAGCAGGCAGTAGTGCAACAGTAGTAACACATATCACTTTCATATTTTTAATAAAATAACAATGTGCTTATGGAATGAAAAAAAAAGATGTTTCATGAACACATTATTTCCTTTAAACTAATTTTCCAGTTGACTGAGAAGAAATACCTAGTGCTATATCTTGTGCATGCAGAAAAGATAGTGGGGATACAACCGCTTAGGCCAAGCGGACAGGAAAGAGTAATTTTAGTACTTCTACTGAGGTGAAGACTGTTCCAAGTGTAGAACTCTTCTATGGAATCCAGCCCACAGAATGCAAAAAAAAGCCTACAGTGAAATATGACCAAATAGTTCACTGTAGGTATGGGTGCATGCATCAAAATAGGAAAAGTGCATCTCAAGCAACTGGAGATCTAGCAAAAACATCATTATTCTTTTGGGGGGAAATACAGTATCACCAAATGATTTACGAATGCTACTTCAGTATTACCGCTGTGACTTTGTCTCCCTTTTTAACTCTCTTTCTCTTTTTTAATCTTCCATTTTAGAAACCCTGGATACCTTGGAAAAATGGGTGACAGAAATCTTCTCACAGATCCCCAATAAGTGAGCTGATTTATTTTTTCTGGAAGATATAAAACTGTGATGTGAGGTTGCAAAGTTTCATACATATGCCATATGTTCCATTAGAAATATGAATGAGAAAGAATGTTTTCAATTACAATGCTTTCAGAAGGTATCACTGTAAGATGGAGTCTATATGTAGCTGTGGCTTTTAGCTAATCTTACCCATTTAATAATGGGACACATCTTTTCTGTCTCCTGTTTTGTGGAGTTTTGCAGAGCCAAGGAATAAAATCTAAGGAAGATAATATAGGGGTAAAAACATAGATGTTCAAGATATATGGGGAAGTACTGATGGAAACTGCAGATGTTGGGCTTTCTTTTAATTAAAAGTGTTATAGAGTTACAGTTAGACTAATGTCATTTGTTCCATTCTATATTTGTTCCATAGTTTCGCAGCCTCAAGTATTCACTTTACATCATTCCAGTGGTCCACTGAGAATTTCTATGAACTCTGTTTGCATGAATATGCATATGATGCACATTTCAATATGTATTTTATATATGTTTCATGTGTATTTGCTGTTTATTGCAATCCACGTTCTCATAGTATTTCCATAATGATAATGTGTATCCAATACATGCCTTATACCGAATCAGACTATAGGTCCATCAAGGTCAGTATTGTCTACTAAGACAGCCAGCAGTTTTCTAGAGTGTCCACTGTGTGAACAAGATGCTAGGCTGGATGGACCATTGGACTGATCCAGCAGGACACCTTTTATGTCTTATGATTTGGAATTAGGGATGGGCCCAAACCAGCTCATGAAGTAAAGTTTGTGACAAATCTTGGCTGGTTTATGGTTTGTGACCTGAACTTTATGGCAGGTCAACCAGAACAAACTTTCCATGAACTTTCAAGCTGTTTGTGACAGTTCATGGAGGTTTATAAATGGATACATTTCCAGACAGACTGTCTCCACTCAATCGAAATGTTTACCAAACTTCAAAGCAACAAAGCAACTTCAAGGCAATGGGGGGGGCATAATTCTCCAGCATTAGAAACACCAGTGGGTTCCCTGTGCCATTTGCTGTGTGTAGCTTGCACTTTTGACATTGCTTGCTTGCTCCTGATGTTGCCCCCCAAAGCACCTTCCTGGGGGCATCTTCTTTGGAGATCCATACCCCAGACCCCCAAAGTCCAATCTGCACATAACGGAGTGCAAGTAGAGGAATATCATGGGGAGGTCCCCTATGATTTTCATACGTCTAGTTTCTACAGGGTCTATTCTATATATCCCTGAACCTCCTGAACCTACACCAGTCATTTCCCTCAAAAGCACCTTCTTAGGGGCATATTCTTTGGTGGGGGCATAATTCAGACCATAAATCCAATCTGCACATAACTTGGAGTACACACAGAGGAGCATCGGGGGGGGGGTCTCCTGTGATTTTGATATCTCTGTCTTGCACAGGGTTCATTCTATGCACCTCCTGAACCTGCACCTGTCATTTCCCCAGAAAGCACTTTCCTGGAAGCACCTCCTTTGGGGTCCATAACTTGGACAGCAGGTAGAAAAGAGTCAGCCAGAGGTCCCGTGCTAGTTTTGTGCCTCTAGCATGCTGAGGGGCTTCTACTGCATCATGAACCTCACAAACCAAACTAGTTCATTTGGCGGCTAAAAGTTCATGATGGTTCATGGTCCCTGAACCAGGCACACCATGAACCACAAACTGAACTGCACTTTCCCAATTCATGCCTATCCCTGTTTGGAATGCTGGTGGTGGAATGTGCCATCAAGTCACAGCCAACTCTGTGAGGTTTTCAAGGCAAGCGATGTTCAGAGGTGGTTTGCCATTGCCTACATCTGAACCACAACCCTGCTATTCCTTGGTGGTCTCCCATCCAAATGCTAACCAGGGCTGATCCTGCTTAGCGCTTCCAAGATCTGACAAGATTGAGCTAGCTTGGGTCATCCAGGTTAGTGCTTTGGAATGCTCCTGTCTGTATCTTTAGGCATGGCAGTAGGAGCCAATTACCCAGCCCTCTCCTAGCATACCTGAAGGTTCTCTGGGCCAACTGGTTTTTCTTCTTCCCTCTTTGATAGCTGTTTACTTATTCTGAATGTTTGTGTTGCTTTTTTCACACAAAACTCCCAAAAGCAATTAACATAGTTTTTGAGCAATATTAAAGCAGCTGTATAATATATCCATTGAACCCAAGAAACTCACAGATTGAAACCTTATTCCATAGCTCTTTATAAAGGGAACATTTAGATGTATTAAATCAAACTGGAAATTTCTAACTTATTTTGGCACTAATGTATAAAACTGACAGAGGTGGGGAAAGAAACAGAGAAGAATTTGTGAGAGGATGATCGGCGAAATGGTTGCCTTTACCTCTTCCATTGCTCATCACTTTCATCTGCATCTTGGTCTTCCCACAGCCACTTCCCTTCCTATACTTGAGGATTCTAGAGTTGTGGGTCAAGAGGGAATAATAAGTTGCAAAAGAAAAGCAAGAGATGGGAGAAGGGTGTAAGTCCTCCTGTTTCTGCCTGCTGCTTCTCCCCTGCAAGTGGCCCTCTTGTCATCTTTTTGTATTTTTTCATAGCTGGGGAAACCTGGGATAGGGACTCTTGCCTGCCTAACTGGCCACAGAGATGGTCTCAGAAGATCTCAGTGCAGTTAATCAAACACAACTCAAAATTCCAGGAGCAGTTCTTTAATAGGGCCAGGCTTGATATCAGTTGTGTTGAGCCTCAGGCTGCAAGCTTAAGAACACTTTCCTGGGAGAAAGTCCTATTGAATACAACGAAACCAAATTGACCAGTCATAGGAAAGAGTTTTGAATGCACTGCAAATAGATTCTGGTTTCCTAATAGACCTACCTACCTTTGCACAATGGAACTGTGAGCAGCATATCAGTTTTGCTTTGCTATTTAAGATTTTAAGCTATAAAGCCCTGAATGTAAAGCTATCTATGTATATTTTTAAGTGGTTTGCCCAGACCAACCTTCGGTCATCTGCTGAATCCTTTTGACACACCTGAATTTCACAAGCTTTACAAAGGTAAGCATATTTGATCTTGTTTTCAGTATCGTTTGGGGAAATCAGGACTGTCCTATCAAAACTATAACCTTAATTCTTTTTTTAACTGAAGTTATATAATGACAAATAGAATGAACAAGAAGTCCCTAGTTTGAAGTTTACTTCAGCTGTATACTCAATAACTGTGTTCAGACATCATATGGCCCCACTGATGGACCCCCTGATGGCACCTGGTCTTTTTGGCCACAGTGTGACAGAGTGTTGGACTGGATGGGCCATTGGCCTGATCCACATTGGCTTCTCTTATGCTCTTATAATTCAATTAAATGAATGCTGGCTAGTATGACTGTCTGAATGCCAGCTTCTCAACAAACTATGGGCCTTTTCACACAAGCTGGATAATTAACTTTCAATCTACTTTCAGTTCCCTTTGCAACTGGATTTTACGGTGTGAAATGGCAAGATCCATTTGGAAACAATTGCTAAAGTGCATTGAAAGTGTATTGAAAGTGAATATGTTGTTGGCCAAGCCAAGATCATGGCCATACAGTCCGGAAAATCTACAACAACTAATGTATTGAAAGTGCATTATTCAGTTTGTGTGAAAGTGATTACTTATGGCCGAACAAATCCTGATCTTTTGTGATACTTGAATGCAGATATCCTGACATTTCCTGGCACCACCTTTATACATGCAGTACAGGCCAGGGTAACAGTTGGGTTTGCTATAGCAGAAAATCAAAGGCAACCCCCCCCCCCAAGCACATCTACTGAGGCAAACCAGGATTTGAATCTGTGACTAAAGGGCTGGCTTCACAAGTTATAAAAAGCCATATTGTCACACAGGGTCTGAAACAAGTGAACATGTGATTTGTGCAAAACCCAGTCTTTGGGTTTCAGTTCCCTGTTTGCCATGAGAAGATAATTGTATTGTCCTATATTAGATAGAGGATAATTGTACTGTCCTATCTTACAGGGATACTGAAAGGATTACTGTAATATAAGTACAGAGCGCTTGACAGCCAGCATTGTGTAGAGGTCAGAGTGCCGTACTAGGATCTAGGAGGCTTAGGTTCAAATCCTGCCATGGAAGCTTGCTGGGTGGCCTTGGGCCAGTCACACACTCTCAGGCTAACCTACCTCACAGCGATGTTGTGAGGGTAAAATGGAGACGGGGACATTAACCTACTTTGAGACCTCATTGGGAAGAAAATGGAGTACTCATGAAGTAAATAAATTATAGCATTTAGGAAAGTTATTATTTGAAAAAATTGTTGATAATAGCCATGCTGGTATAGCAGGCTTAGAACATTTTGCATTAATGCATGCATGTCTACCTCCAACACTGCCTCCTCTTTTACTTATCATTCTTACCAGCATTGCAAAAATGTATATATTTTTGAATAACTGCAACTGCTACATTTCTTCTGGTTCAGTTATTCCAGTCAGAGAAATCCATTCTTTGAGCATCAGTTGGGCTCTTCCCCCACAAGAAAAGCATTACAGGTAAGGAACCGCATTAAAGCAATGATCCCAGGACGTGGTGATATAAGCAGATATCTGAATCCATCCAATAGGCTGCAGTCTTAAGGAAGCTTCCGTGGGAAATAAGCCCCATTGAACTACATGGCCCTTGCTACTGAATAAACCTGCTAAGGTCCCATATTCAGTAAGTTTATCCAGCTTTGGCTCTGGCCACCCTAGTCCCGTGACTTTCTGTTGAAAGCCCAAAGCGACTAAAGCCAAGGAGCTGTGTTGCAAGTTATATTGCACTAGTATGATCTAACGGCCAGTGGGCTTCACAGATTAACAGTTTAGAGTCTATTTTTTGCACTGATCAGCTGAAAACCGAGAACAATCCTAGAAAGAATACTTGCTGAGAAGATGGCAAGTGCATAGGTACTATGAAACTAATGCCGGGGGTATCATGCAAGGCCTTGCATACTTGAGCTCAGATGTGGTGGTGTAGTTGCAGGGAAGGCCCTCTTAACTCCTCTCTTACGGGAGCATCTAGGATTCCCGTGTTGCAGAGGATGGGGGGCAGGACCAGCTGGGAGAAGGGAAGAACAACAGAAGCCCTTAACAGATAAAGCAGTGGGCACATAATAGATTTACAGGGATCCTCATCATCCTGTTTCATTTGGCCCAGCCTTTGCATTGATTACCTGAATTCCCCACGGGGAACAGTCCCTTATAACCTTTTCTGTGAAGCACACATTTTGAAGTGGAAGACAGATCCTGCTTATTTGACTATTTGATATGTTACTTCTGCATCGACGGGATTTTATTTTCTAAAAAAAATATTTTTGGTATTTTTAGGGTGAAGCCTCTTCATTACATCTCTTGGCTGATAGGACACGAAGGCAAAGGCAGTATCCTTTCCCTTCTCCGGAAAAAGTATGTCAAATGTCATTTGGCATTAAAGGGTGAAAGGGGAAGCCACTGAGGAACCTGAAGTTTTGACGGCTTGATTAATGACTCATTTCATTGCAGCTCAGAGCAATTCAGAATGAAATTTAAAGCTGTCACTAAAGGTAAAGCCAGAGACCTGTATCCTGTGGCTCAGTGGAAGAGCATCTGCTTGGCATGCCGAAGGTCCTAGGTTCAATCCCCTGGCAGCGGGTGCTGTGAAAGACCTCTGCCTGAGACCCTGGAGAGCTGCTTCCAGTCTGAATAGACAGTACTGAGTTTGATGGACCAAGGATCTGTTTCAATATAAGACAGTTTCATGCTGGGTTCCCTCTAAGCTGAGTTAGTGTGAGCTAGCTCACAGTTTTTTAGCCTCCAGCTCACACATTTTTGACTTAGCTCAGGAAGGATGTCTCCAGAGCAAACTCATTTATGCAGTGGCCAAATTGCTCGCTCACAACTTTAATGCCAGGAGCTCACAAAGTAGAATTTTTGCTCCCCAGGCGCCACAGCTTAGAGGGAGCATGGTCCTGTGTGCTCATGTATTCTACCATTCTGCTCATCAGATAGTTTGTTTTCCAGTGGAATTGTCAGTTCTATCAAAGGAAGACTCCTCAGGATGAGGAAAGCCTTCAGACATTGCTGAGCAGTGGGGTGAAATACACTCACTAACAACACAATCTGAAATGGCAGTGTTAGGTCTTCACAGAATGGGACCGGCACCCCTAAACATCCATTAGAGCAAAGTGCTAAACGATTCAACAACCAACTCAGTCAAAAGCTAAACACGACAAGCATGGTTTCATAAGACATGTGACTGCGATCAAGGGAAGTCCAGGTAGACATACCAAAGCGATTGTCAGGTTCATTTTCTCAGCATGAACTCCCGTGGTCTGAGTGGTTTTGTTTGTCCTGCTGTACAAAGACAGCCCAATCAAACTTGTTCAATTGTTTATTAACATTTGAGCAGAAGCATATGTAATCTTACCTGTATTTCTGACCATATTTCTATGGTCCAGTTTTCTGTCACCTCTTTCCCTCTCCTCTTTTAATTTATGTATTTAATTTTCTAATAGGTTTTTGGCTGTTGCATTATTTGGAGGAAACGGTGAGATGGGATTTGAACAGAACTCAACGTATTCCATCTTCAGCATTTCTGTCACTTTGACAGACAAAGGTTTTGAACATTTCTATGAGGTAATAATCTGACACAGAAATATAAATAAAAAACAAACATGTCTGCATAATCCGCATACAGAAAACATACAAAATACAGATTTATAACAATTTCCACAGCTTTATTCGATCAAATCCAACTATACCAAGAATGAATCAGTTATAAGTTCCTTCATTATATACTGCAGGCACCACCATTAGTCTCCCGAGATCTCTTAAGGATCAAATCATGAGAGGTGCTTTGGAATAAGTTTAATTATATACATCTGTTCCACTACATTAATAAACCATTCAGTTTTGGATGAAGCTCTGAGCTTTCACATCTGGCACATGTCTTTCTTGCAGCTACCAGTAAATTTAGTATTATTTCTTGTAAACCGCACTGCTATTATGGGTTGGATCCTACAAACTGTGAACAGAAAAAGTCCATGACACAGATCTCTCTCTTCCCTCTGCTATCTCAAAATCTCAAAATGCTCCTCCAAAAATCATATCCTTAGAGTCACCCAGGGCCCTTTTGTGGCCACAAGATGAGAGGCTGGGCTGGAAAAAGGCTGCCTTTTCTTCAGCTGGGGCAACAGGCAGGAGCCTTGCCATGACAGCTGGGAGATATCTGGGTGGGGGCCCGGCAGCCTCCTAGGCATGCCAGCCAATCGCTGGCAGCCTGGAGTGTTGGGGGAGAGCATCAGCTGGAGTGGACCTGGAAGGTGCAGCCTTCCTTCTGGTCCACTCCTTCCCTTGGTAAAGGCACACTGCCTGGATCCGGCTGCTCCGAAATAAAAGGTGATACATAGTGATTGCTTGCTCCTTGTGTGGAAGAGATTGCCCAAGAGGGCAAAATAAGTGATTTCTCCCAGTTTTTCCCCAAGCTACGCCTCCATGCTGTGCTCCAATCTGTTCACTTAGGGTCCCCCCACTCCTATAAGCAGCTTTTGGGGGGATGCAGGAGGTTGCAAGGAAAGGGAGAAGAGGAAGAGTTTCTCTCCATTGACTCCTTCTGTGCAAGCTTTGTAACATCCAGCCCTATATAGCTGACCAAAGTTAAAAGATGTATGCCTGGATCACAAGGTACCACTGCAGTCTGGAGCTCTGGCACATGTCTGCCACATTCTAATGAAGCCTAGATATAGGGTTAGATCCAACCAGCTTTTCCATTGTTACAAAAGGAGGCAGGATCCCAGC
This sequence comes from Gekko gecko, assembly GCA_029375565.1. NCBI lineage: Eukaryota > Metazoa > Chordata > Lepidosauria > Squamata > Gekkonidae > Gekko > Gekko gecko. The sequence continues at coordinate 95,766,501 of JAPDNY010000009.1, forward strand.
TGACCACCAGAATAGCTATGCTGAGGATCATGGGACAAAAGCCAAGTGGACTGGGGGCTATAGATGGGATATGAGATTAGGTGAAAAGGCCAGCTGGATCCAACCCATAGTTTTGATACTTTCCATATGAGGTCGAGGAATTGATCTCGAAGTGTGCCTGTGTGTGGGTGGTCCGCTTCAGTCCAAATTCACACTGTGGAGGCCTGAGCATCAGGAAGAAACCTTCTCTTCCCTTTCATTCCTATTCTAAAGGAGATGCTGATGTGAGTTTTTGCACCCATTTTAACAGAATACACCCAATGTGAGCAGTGACCCATGTAAACAGCAACAAAGGGATCATTAGCAAAGCAGTGGTGCAATTTTTTGAAATATGTACTGAGAAACTTGAATAGAGTGAAATCAGAAATAAATTTGTTAAGACGAATAGCTAGCCAGATCTCAGGCAGTTGCAATAACATCAAACAAGCATATACTTAATCCCATATTAACACCACAATACGTATGGTAAGAAATAATGTTCCCAGATAGCCACACACGTGTGTGTGAATGGCAAAGAGGGCTGGTCTTGGCATTAAGATGGAAGGGGAAAGACAAAAATGGAGCCCTGATTGTGAAAGGGTGTAGTGGTTAGAATGTCAGACTAGGTTCCAAGAGCCCATCCAGGTTTGATCTCCCAGTTTGCTGTAGTGGTTAGGAGCACGGACTCTAACCTGGGAGAACCAGGTTTGATTCCCCACTCCTCCACATGCAGCTGCTGGTGTGACCTTAGGTCAGTCATAAGTTCTCTCAGAGCTGTTCTCTCATGAACAGTTCTCTCAGAGCTCTCTCAGTCTCGCAGGGTGTCTGTTGTGGGGAGGGGAAGGGAAAGAGATTGTAAACCACTCTGACTCCTTCTGGTAGTAAAGGGTGGGGTATGAATCTAGTCTCTTCTTCTTCTTCCCCATTCTGCCATGGAAGCTTGCTGGGTTATTTTCTCTCAGGCTAACCTACCTGACATGGTGGTGGTTGTGAGGCTAAAATGCAGGGCACGGAGAGAAGCTGCTTTGGGTCCTCATTGGGGAGGAAAGTAAATAAATAATAGATGCATTCTTCAACAAGTTGCATTTTTAGAAGCTCTTTTTCCTCAGTTGTCAAGGGTCAAAAGGAGTAAATTGGTTTATTTCTTCTGTCATCAGGTTACTCATCTTATTTTCCAATATTTGAAGATGCTTCAAAAACATGGGCCTGACAGAAGGTGATTTTTTAAAAAAAAAAAACCTGAAACTTTTAAACTGGATGGTAAAACTTCACTGGCATTTTCCTATTTCAAGATTCATGAATTTTTGTTTCCTCTGTAATGTATTGAGCTGATGACACCCAGCTTTATCTGCTGCTGGGTGGGTGGCCGGATGCCACCCCAGGAAATCTGGCCGAGGGATTGGGGGCTGTGATGGAATGGTTGAAACACAGTCGGCTGAAACTGAATCCTTCTAAGATGGAGGTTCTGTGGCTGGGCCGAGGAGATTCTGGTTTGGAATGCCCACTCTCGAGTCCCAGCTCTTGACAGCATGCCCTTGAGACCGGCACCAATCACCAAGAGCCTGTGGGTGATCCTGGATGCCTCTTTAACAATGGAGGCCCAGGTCTCTGCTATTGCCATGCTGGCATTTTCCCAACTGTGCCAGGTCAGGCAACTGGCCCCCTACCTGTCTCTCCCCGATCTAGTTACAGTAATTCATGCAATGGTCACCTGCAGACTGGGTTACTGTAACTGGGTTACTCTACGTGGGCCCACCCATGAGACCGCCCCAGAAACTCCAACTGGTACCAAATGTGGTTGTGCAGGTCCTCATAGGGACTCCGTGTACAGCACATACCCATCCAATGCTGCACGAGCTGCACAGTGGAGTACCAGATCAGGTACTCCTGAATAATATCCATGCCCTGCAGGACCTGTTACAGGACCTGCAAGGCAGAGATGTTCCACCAGGCATTTGATTGAGGACAGCAGTGGCCCCATCTGTCTCCCACCCCCTGCTTCCCCATGAGGCCAGTGGCACTACTAGGAAGTTTTAACACCATCTTAGAATACTGCTGTGTTTTTAATCTGTTTTAATTTGTTTTAAAGATGTTGTATTTGTTATCCTGTAGTATACCTCTCTGAGCCTGGTTTTTCTTGGGGAGGGTAGTTTAAAATCGAGATGATGATGATGATGATGATGATGATGATGATGATGATGATGATGATGATGATGATGATGATGATGATGATGGCGGTGGCGGTGGCGGCGGTGGTGATTCTGGGGAGGGGTGGGATAAATAAATCTAATAAATAAATAAAAGTAAGAAGTAAGATATGTGTATATATCTTTCCCTCATTTCTTTTAAACCTTTTTTAAAAGATACTGGCCCACAAGGATAACAATATTATCAAGGATGAAATGCTAATTGCCTTTAGGTCCAGTCTAAACATGCATGCTTACCTTTTGATGGTTTTGATGGGGTAGTTTTGATGGTAGCATGAAATGATATTAAGAACATAAGAACATAAGAGAAGCCAATGTTGAATCAGGCCAATGGCCCATCTAGTCCAACACTCTGTCACACAGCGGCCAAAATATACCAGGTGCCATCAGGAGGTCCAGCAGTGGGGCCAGGACACTAGAAGCCCTCCCACTGCTGCCCCCTCCAGCACCAAGAATAGAGTGCATCACCTGCCCCCGACTGAGAGTTCCCATCTATACCCTGTGGCTAATAGCCACTGATGGACTTCTGCTCCATATGTTTATCTAATTCCCTCTTGAAACTGTCCATGCTTGTAGCTGCCACCACCTCCTGTGGCAGTGAATTCCATATGTTAATCACTCTTTGGGTGAAGAAGTATTTCCTTTTATCTGTTCTAACCCGACTGCTCAGCAATTTCATGGAGTGCCCACAAGTTCTTGTATTGTGAGAAAGGGAGAAAAGTATTCATGTGAACAAGCTGCTGCAGATCAAACACCATAGACAGAACTTTGGTATCAGCTGAGAGGCAATCCTTCTGGCTAGGCTCTGTTTGCATAGCTGGCTGTAAGCTGCCTAACCACTGCTTGCTATTCTTTTCATTTGCACAGTCACGGGCTCGCTTCCATGCTTTCACTTACGTTAATCCTAGATTCTCCAGACAGAGCAAAGTTGTCTGCGTACACACTCTCTAGAGGCATTGCCTCACTTCTATTTTTTTTATCTTATCATTCCTCTCAGCAGATTTTGAATACTTCCCTCAGTCCTTGGAGCCTCCAACTTGTGGCTCTTCTGCTGGTAAAAGATCCACTTAAACCAGAAGAAGGCTTCTTCCTGGAGGAGGGATTCAGAATTTGCTGAGTGGGGTGGTTTGATATAAGAATCACTCATATTGTGGGTCTCATTTTCATTATCGGGGGGGTCTTAGCTGCCTGAGATCAGCAAGTTAATTAGCATTGGATATTGTCCCTACTCACCAGCAGAAAGACGATTATTGGGTTAAACTAGGACACACCATTATTAAATGGTTATTCTGTAATGTATATAGCCCATGGTTTCTCATGCAAATATGTACTTTTCATGTGCACTTGAAGCTGAAATCAGTCCTTGATCTATCAAGGTCAGTTTTGTCTTCTCTGAATGGCAGCAGTTTCCTGGGATTTCATGTGGGGGTCTTTCCCATTACCTGTTACGTATCCCTTTACTCAGAAGATGCTGGAGACTGAGCCTGGGCCCGTCTCCACAAGCCACAAGCTTTGGGCAGTTACACCCTGCAGTACTCATGGTCTGTGTTTTTACTGAGCCAGGGCAAAAGCATTCCCACATGCAGGCATTGGTGGAGATCAAGTCAGTTGGTAGAGTTTGCCATGGATAAAAGAATGGACTGCACTATTGGCATGGTGGTGGTGGACGGTGCCCATCAAATCACAGCTGATTTATGGTGACCCCTCATGGAGCTTTTAAGGCAAGAGACTTTCAGAGGTGGTTTACCATTGCCTGGGTCTGCATAGAGACCTTGGAATTCCTTGGTGGTCTCCCATCCAAGTGCTAACCATGGCCGACTCAGCTTAGCTTCTGAGATCAGATGAGATCAGGCTAAGTTGGGTCATCCAGGTCAGGACTTGCATGATTGTAGGGTTAGTTTAATCGAATCACTGTTTTTATTGCACATATGAAAGAAGGGAGGTGGTTGTTTTCCTGAACAAAAATACCTGATGTTATTGAAGTTGCATGGATATGAATGTGGGTAAGTGCTTGTTAGCCTAAAATGTATTTGCATTCCCAGATCCAGAGAAACAGCTAAATGTCTTAGCCTCCCTCATAGGGAAGGGAAATCTTACAGATACAGGAAATAATAGATTTTAAAATGTATTTAATTAACTTCACTAGATGGCAATATTGTATCCTACATACAATTACTCAGAAGTAAGTTTCACTGAGTTCTCAAATAAGTAGGCATAAGATTGCAACCTGAAACAATTTCCCATTCCTTCTCTGTTCAAAAATGTGAATAGTTACAGCAGGAGAAGTAGCTGTTGTTAATTCATGCTACCTTCTCAGTTTGATTGTTTTCTTGAGAAGCAAGGCTTAGAAATAGAAGTGTTATGGTTTTCTTTTCCCTCACAGAATATGGGATGAGATCCAAAAGATTGAAAGCAATGAATTTTGCTTCCAGGAACAGGTATTGTCTTCACTCCACCCATGTTTTCTCATGTCTCCAGATGTAAACACTGACGTTTTCATTGTCTGGCTTGGTTGCAATTTGTACTTATTAATTTATTTGGAACACTGAAACACCAACTTCTGGCAATATTCCCCCCAAGGGTGAAGGGGATGCTATACAAATCTTAAAGCAAGAGTTTCAATTTTTAAAAAATGAGCCCCTGCTGTTCCTTAATCTTTGCCACACAGGTAGAGAATCTTGGGGACCAAGTTGGCCAAAGGTTTAATTGGAAAAGGCCTTCCAGAAGAAAATATTTTCAGCTGATGCTGGGAAGTCTCTAAAGAAAGGATCATCTACCGTCCATATTCTGAAATAAGAACGATTCTTCACTATGTCAAAAAAACACCATTTTACTCCCAAAGCTCTCCCCAAGTGTCCATCAACCTGTGGGGGAAGGATCTGGGTGGCATGGCAGGTTGCCGTGGAAGGGGAGAGGTCAGCAAGTTCCTCTTTGCAGGCACAGCTGCACTTATTTACTTCATTTATTCTACGCTTTTCTTCCCAATGGTGACCCAATGTGGCCAGCTTCCTCCCCATCTCCATTTTTTGTAGCAGGGGATTCAAAGTGGTAACTAAATGGCCCAAGCCCGCTGCATGTGTAATGCTTCAAGGTCAGTTCACAAAGCTATGCCAGTCCTTCCACTTTTTGATGATGTTTGCACTGTTTTTGCTCATCTTCAGACTGACCCGATTGATTATGTAGAAAACATTTGTGAAAATATGCATCTGTTTCGGAAGGAGGACTTTTTGACAGGAGATCAACTGCTGACTGAATACAATCCAGAAGTAAGTAGGCCTCATCTGTGTTAGGGAGGAAAATGGTACATACAAGAATCACTCTAGGATTTGAACCAACCAACCCCCCCATCAGAAAATTCAGTCATAGGTTAGCTTGTACATGTCCAGATCTTTTCAGAACTAGAAATGGGTGTCAATGTTTGTCTCTTGTTATTTTAGGACATGTCCACAGGCTCTCAGTTTACTGCCTTATTTCACACCCAGAAATACAGTAAGCCTGTAGCTCAGTGGAAAGGCACATGGTTTGCATGGGGCTGATCCCAGAACGAATATTTGTCATCTCCACACAAGGAAACACACACAAAAAAGGCATAATGTGGATAGTTTAGTAATAATAATATTAAAATGCAATGAAAATAGTCCTGGAATAAACCTTTACTTTCTGAAATCAAAGATCCAATCTCTGTGTAGTCTGTACTTCTGAAATTGCACTTCGTAAATACGGACTTAAAATTCAAATTGCCCCAAAGTCTGGGAGATCTCAAGCATGTTTTTGGAAAATTGGAGACTGAGGGTTATGCAGAACTAAAAATAGTTGGGAGAAGTTAGCTAGCAGAAACTGCATGAAAAAGATCCCTGGTTGCACACAACAAAGCCAGGCTTGATTGCTTTTTGTTCTTTAAGACTCCTAGGATCACTTATCAAGTAGCTAGATTTTGTGTAATGGTACTGAGCTTATGGAAACTGTATTTGAATTAGCTTCCCAATTTTAATCCTTTTTAATTTGTTTTCTATGTTCTGTAAAAAAACGTTATTACAACTATATGCATATCACTGGTCTAGTGATTTTAATAAAACGCTGAACTGCATAAAACGTGTGCTTCTTAAATGGGAAAGGCTAGATTCAAGCCCAGTAGCACCTTAGAGACCAACAAGATTTTCATGGTCTAAGCTTTCCCAACTCAAAGCTCCTTTCATCAGATGCCTAATCTAGATCTTCTACAGCAGGTGAGCATGGCGACCCTCTGAAATTAAATGGCATTATTTTTAATTCAGTCCTAAGCTGAGTTGAACCTTTCTAAATCCACTGAAATCAATGGATTTAGAGCAGTATATCTCAGTTTAGGGTTGTCCTGTTAACCCTTAAACTTTTCTTGGTGTGCAAATTAGGGTTAGGCAACTTTGGCAGAATCTATTTTATGCTGAATACCTATAGCCATATTCTATCTTATGTAGTGAGAAAACCTCTGGAACATTATTAAGAATTGCCTTTAGAGGTATATGCTCTGCAAGCAAAAAAAATATGTATTATAGCAAGAAAACAGTAAGGATGTTTCCAAGCCGATGTCCCATCTCCAGTTGTAATTTCAATTTTCCATGCTGATGTCCCATCTCCAGTCGTGTGATGATCTGAGAAGGGAGCAAAGGCCAACCCATGGCACTGCAGAGGATGGAACTAATTTTTCCTAAGCCTAGTAAATCTGGAATTGCTAAAGTTAAAAATGGGTTACATTGTTTTACATTTCTAGGTAATTGGTGATGCTGTTAACCATCTCATACCCCCCAAAGCCAACCTCATCCTGTTTTCTCCAACCTATGCGGGAAAGTGTCCCATGAGGGAAAAATGGTTTGGAACCCAATACTCTGTATCAGGTAAAAAAAAAAAAAAGCCTTAAAGTCTTTATAGATTTATGCTTGCTTCTGCAGTTTAAAAAAAAGGTAGTGAGGGATCTAGTGACACCATAGTGAGGTCTGATCCTTAGTTCAGTACGAAATGCTTAAGGATTGGGTCCATGTGTTGCTCAGTGGCTACTTCCCATATGCATTAGAAAAGTGTCACAGTAATTCTTCTGCTCTGGAAGATTTATGAGATGAAGGTGGGGAGCATAGCTGTGCATCTCTTCCATCTAGCTAGGATTTTAGCCAGGCCTGTTTCAGTATCAAACGGCAGCTCTTCAGTCACCTTTAATTTTTGGCTTAGATCACCCTATGCTACATAACTCATTGAGTGATGGCCGCCTACGTTCATGTTCTGTTTTATTTGCAGATATTGACGAATTTTGGAGCAAACTGTGGGACACTGACTTCCCATTAAATCCTGATTTACATCTGCCCGAAGAAAACAAATATATAGGTCAGTGTTACAGAAAGGACATTTGGTTCAGATGTATGTCCTACTAGTTAAGCCACTGTGGGTACACTGATGGAATTGGAGCTGGGAGACTAATTCAGACTCCAGCTCCACCATCAACCAGTATGATGGTTTTTGATGAATCCTGGTTGTTGCTCCCTCCCCCTGACCCCAGTCTGCTTACTGGTGACATAAAGGTTTTCATTATATAGTACTCTAAAAATACAATAGATGAAGGGGCAAGTTTGCATATGCATCAAGTGATGGCTGCAGCATCCTAGCCCTACCACACATAGACAAGCATCTTTGTGCACACTTACCCTGTCAGTTTGGTGTAGTGGTTGAGTGCGCAGACTCTAATCTGGGAGACCCAGGTCTGATACCCCACTCCTCCACATGCAGCTGCTGGATGACCTTGGGCAAGCCATAGTTCTCTCAGAGGTGTTCTTGAAAGAGCAATTTCAGAGTGTCTGCTGTGGGGAGAGGAAGGGGAAGGAGATTGTAAGCCACTCTGAGACTCCTTCAGGTAGTGAAGGGTGGGGAATAAATCCAATTTCCTCCTCCTCCTCCTCCTCTTCGGTTGCCCAATTTGATGCCTCCAGCTGCTGCAGACCTTCTGACAGCTGGTGCTGATTGCTAGTTCTCCTTGAACCTAATAAGGCTTCCAGGCTGCTGGCCCACTTGTCAGTCTGGCATTTAGGACAGTTCTGCATGTCAGGGAGACATGTCAGGGCCCCATCAGGCATAGTGGCTGTCATCACAGCATTCCCAAGAGTATGAGGTTTTGTCACTGTGGTTGCCTCCAGGTAGGTGACAGAGCAGAGCAATATGCTCAAGTATCCAACACACTTGATTAATGGGCACCACACATTCCTCGTGTCAATATTTAGCCTTAGATGCATTTAGATCATATACAGAGATTATGCTCCATGTTTCCCACTGCTGATGATATGGCAGATGGTTAAACTTGGCAAGGCTTTTTCAGTGGTGGCACCAAGATTGTTGAGTTACCCTTCCGAGGAAGCCAGTTTGGTGCAGTGGTTAGGAGTGTGGACTCTAATCTGGGAGAATAGGGTTTGATTCCCCACTCCTCCACATGCAGCTTCTAGTGTGACCTTGGGTTCTTTCACAGCTGTTCTCTCAAGGGCAGTCCTCAAAAGAGCTCTCTCAGCCCCACCTACCTAACGGGGTATCTATTATGGGGAGGGGAAGGGAAGGGAAAGGGATTGTAAGCTGCTCTGAAACTCCTTCAGGTAGTGACGGGCAGGGTGTAAATCCAATTTCTTCTTCTTCTTCTTGCTCTAAACCTTAACACGTTAGTTGTTTTCACCTGCCCTTAACTGAAGCGAGGCTTTTTTGCATCTTTCTGATGAAACATCTCCTGGAGGGGGGGCTTCATCCTGTTTTATTTAAATGTTGCATGGATTTTATGGACCAGAGACAACAAACAGAGATATAAATATATTAAACAGGGGGAAAAAACTTGGTTTGGATTGCTTTATAATAATTCTTGTATATGGGAGCAAAACACCTGTTTTACATAGTTGGAGCAGTTATTTGCTACTTTGCATTTCTTCAAAGACTCAGGAATTAATTGCATCCCTTTACTTTGTAATGTAAAATGCCTTTTTGACATTCAAGGGCATGAGTGAGCATGGGTGTCAAATTTAATAATGCTTCTATCTTTGTCCTTATACTAGCCACAGATTTCTCTGTGAAGAAATCAACTGATCATAGCACTGAATATCCACACAAGATACTGGATACACCCCAGGGTTGCCTGTGGTACAAAAAGGACAATAAATTTATTATCCCCAAAGGTAAAAATCTGTTGCTTGTGTATTAATACATACAACTGGGGGCCTGTGGGACCCATGAGACCCGTCAGACCCATTATGTCTCCATTGCCCCCCCCCCGCCTGCAGCAACAGTATCAGTATCTGGGAGCCCAAAGGGTCTCCAGGAGTCCTCCACTGCATAACCGGACTCAGAGTGGCTCCCAGAGTGCTCTGCTGTGGCAGCCAGGCAGGGAACAGCTCCCAGAGTGCGTTGCTGGTGCAGTCAGGCCTTGAACCTCTTCTGGTGTCTTCTGCAGTGGCAGCCAGGCACCAAGCTGCTCCTGGAGTCTGCTGTCAGAGCAGCCAGGCCTCTAGCTGCTCATGGTGTCCACTACCATAGCAGCTGGGCCCAGAGTTGATATCTGCGGTGGTGGCTGCTTCCACCGGCTTAACTGGTAAATGTGTTGTCTGTGCATGTGCAGACAATGCATTTTTAAATGGGGGGATTTAAACCACTAATATACTTTTTAAACTTTTCACATTTTTCAGCAAACCTGGGGAGTACCCCGAGTTTGCAGAAAAATACGTTTAGCATCACTGTGGTCCCGATCCCCAGATTTAAGGATCCACTTGTGTGTGAAATGCTTGCATTTGCTTGCATTTGAAGAAGTAGTTAGAAGAGCAGCTGAACAGAAGTCCCTGTTGTTAATATCAGCTTGAAAGGATAGCGAAGCCTTCGGTTTACTATTGAGGCAATCAGCACTCTGGAGAGCTCTTACTGTTCAAAATGGAGCTTCGGAAGAACTGACATGAAGGGTGTTAGAATGTCAGAGTTCCAGATGACACACAGGGAGTTCAAAACTAGTGCTTAGCAGGAAGCTTAAAGAAAAGTGACTCCACTTGGCCCTTGGCCCTGGGAGGGAGACTGCATAGGTGCCCTGTCTTCTCCATTGGTATCTGATGAGGTTAAAATGGTCTATTACGTTGTGCCACTTGGTAGTCAACTTTCCTGTTATCTGGAGTGGAATGGATGTCAACATAAACAAGGCTGCTTCCTCAGGACCCTGGGCAATATGTATAATTTATGCCTACATGATCAGAACTCACTAGTCAGTTAGAATCACATATCATGCTAGCCTTGCCTGTCCTTTGGGGATATGCCATTGGTGTGAAATGTAACCATGTGATCTACCATAAGCTTGATACACCCACTTACAAAGTGGCATAAAAGCCATTTCCTTGGGGTGCAATCCCAAACCAGTGTGGAGTATGTGTAAATGGCATAGTTAAATGAAGAAAGGTGTGTCACACCCACTTACATGGCACCCTGCCACGTAAAAGGTTGTCAGTTGCATGAAAGGGGCTCACACAATCAGTCCTGTCTCCATGGCTTGCTTTATTCACACAAACCTCACAGAGCCAGTTTGGTGTAGTGATTAAGTGTGCAGACTCTAAACTGGGAGAACCAGGTTTGATTCCCCACTCCTCCACTTGCACCTGCTGGATGACCTCAGGCAAGCCATAGTTCTGGGACAGCTGTTCTTGAAAAAGAGCAGTTTCTGTCAGAGCTCTCTCAGCCCCACCTACCTCACAGGGTGTCTGTTGTGGGGAAGGAAGGGAAAGGAGTTTGTAAGCTGCTCTGAGACTCCTTTGGCTAGTGAAGGGCAGGGTATAAATCCAATCTCTTTTTCTCTTCTATAACATCCAAGTAGGGTACACAGTTGAATGTACTGCTTTATGTAATTTGTAAAACAGTTGAACGTATCGCACAACGGCAACAGAGAACTCAAAAATGAAAATAGACATTTGCACACAGCACCCAGAATACCCCGAGTGCTTTTGGAGCAGCTGAGGCAAGATGAAGCACTTTCATTTTTAAAACAGCTGTATTTTGGATCTTTATATTATGGTATCTTTGGTGAGTTTTGGGGAGGAATTTGAAGGAAGTATGAAAGAGGTAGAATCACCTTGGTGCTCTGATGGGAGTCACAGGCATAAACACCAGCAAAAATCATGTAAAGGAACATAAATATGTGTCATCATAGCAAGAAATCACAGGCCATCAGGAGCAAGCTATTTGTGCAGTTAATGACTCTTCTGTTCTTTTCCATTCTGTTTCATTTCCTTCAGTATTCATCTGTTTCCACCTCGTCTCTCCAGTGATACAGCTCACTGCAACAAAGTAAGCATTTTTTACACCATTGTAATTTCTGTACAAATTGCAGGCACTGCTGTCTGAATCATCAAAATATGAGGTTGATACGACATCCCAAATGATTTTGGAGAACAGAAAAATTAGTAGAATATACCTATAAGTTTGGGGCAGGGTTGGATGAACTATTTTGTTCAATAAAGTAAAGTATTGGGCCCCCAAACAGATCCTGGCTAGTGCCACGGAGAAATCATTTGGGAAACTCACACCTATAATACCAGTTACCACCTATAATACCAACTAGGTCCCTTTTAAATTTTCCCAAATTTTTATGGGCTATACTGGACCAGAGGACAGTTTGAAAGTACACCACAGTTCTAGTGCTGAAGCTATGTAGATCTGGGCCCAATCTGCATATAGCATTTGCTCCACTGTTTTACCAAACCCATGCTGGAACAGAAATTCCCCTCTACATTGCATGCCACTTTCACTCTGATTGATGGCAGTGTCCAGACTGATGCCACTTTCACTTAGTTTGATCTCTCGGTTTTATGGTAGCCATCTGCATAGATTTATGGCTGGTTTATGGCCATTCAGGGGTGACTCTACAGTCAGTATGGCATTGGCCGTGGGGTATTTGAATGTGGTTTTGAGCTGTGTCTTTTCCTGTTCCAGTGTGGATTTGGTAAAACAGCAGAGCAAATGCTAGATGCAGATTGGGCCCTGATCTTATAAAATGCCTGGATGAGAGGTGCTTGGGAATGCTCTATAAGCTGTTCTGGCCTGCTTGGGGGAAAAAGGACCATATCAGTGGCTGTGCAATAATGAGTCAGCATAAGATCCCATCACCTTTATTGTGGTTCTGCTTTTAGAGAAGCACCTGCCAGTTGTGACTATCTTAAAAGGCAAAGACTACACTAGAACTGAACATCAAGGAGCTTTTCATATAAAGTAACCCAGCCCTAATGTTTTCCTTGTGGTACAAATCTGATTCCCCATAAAACCTACCAATTCAAGCAACTGCGCCGCATTGTCTGCAATTCAAAGCCCTTTGGGCAACTGATGTACTTAGGCGACTAGTGTTTGACTTCGTGGTGGGGGAAAGGTGCCATCAAGTCACAGCCAACAAATGGCAATCACGTAGGGTTTTCAAGGCAAGAGAAGAGCAGAGGCGGTTTGCCATTGCTTGCCTTTGTGTAGCAACCGTGGACTTCCTTGGTGGTCTCTCGTCCAAGTACTAACCTTGGCCAACCCCACTGATGAGATTGGGCTAGCCTGTGTTTGACTTACAAACCTGTAAATGTTCCTCCTGATCTTCTCAGGAGTCCAATCAACAGTAATTCTAACTGTAGTCAGCTGCATGTTCTGAGCTGGATCCTCCTGCCAATGTAAGAGTGGACCAGTGCAACCGTTGCGCCAGTAGAAAGCTGTTTGAACTTGCCAATGTTAGTGGAATAGTTCTAGGATCCTGTCTTATATATTCATGGCCTGACTTTGTATGCAGTATTTATGAACTATGCTGGAAACAGGTCATCTGTTTATCTGAGAGACTGAATACAACCCTGCAGTAATAGTTAGGTTATTCATTTCTGAAATCAAAAGTTTCTGCCCTACTGATGTCAGAGCAGTAAGTTTTGTCTGTCTTTAGATGATGAGGGGAAGAAGCAGCAGCAAGGATGTTAGGAATTAAAGCCCAGTGTTATGCGCATTTATTAGGATATGTTAGGAATTAAAGCCCAGTGTTCTGCACATTTATTAGCATATGAGGCTCACTGTGTTCAATGCTGGATAGAAAAGCAATCAAAAATATAAAAGCAAGTCCTATGTTGCAGGTTGTGACTTGGTCTGAAAAGACTGGTGACTACTGCTCTAGTGAACCAAAAATACTAAAGAATAGCATAATCCTTAAACACTGGATCTTTTTGATATTATAGATAGCAGGGGTGGCTATAAACAGACTTTTGCACCATTGGATCCTCTGCCTGTGCAATGAACTGGCATTATACAGTTGACCGTGCCTATGTTTGTCTTCTAACTCATCGGCATTCTTTGGCCTCTATTGTCATGCCACCGGTCATTTTTCCCCCCTTTCCAGTGTGGTGCTTTTTGATACTTTTGTAAGTGTCCTTACACACAATCTTGCCGAACTTGCATATGAAGCAGATGTTGCTCACCTGGAATACAAAGTTGTAGCAAAAGAGCATGGCCTGGTCGTCCGAGTGAAAGGTTTCAACCACAAACTACCAGTAAGTATTTTTTGCATAATATAATGTGTCAAGTTAATGCTTATGCATGGCTTCAGTTTTGTTTTTAGACATCTGGTTGGTTCTACAACCCTGATTCCCATTGCATTGTTCATTAAATGTCCTGTCTTATCAATTGTGTTGACTCACTTTGTTGTAATCTGCCTTGAATCCAAGTGAGAAGGGCAGACTATAAATAACACAAATAATAGTTTAAAAAGTACTTTGATAATCCCTCTTTGCCATAGTTAACACCAATGGGAGCATCATGTAGGAGAAGGAATAAGATGTAGGGTATATTCTTGTGACATTGCCAGTGTCCTTACTCTCCGGATGAATGATATCATATATAAATATATGAGACGGTTATCTTTTCATACGATCGAACCAGATCTGTTTACTCTGCAGGGGCCCCCATCCATTTGGTGGACCTATCCAATCAACCTAGGGTGCCAGAGGCAGAGGGCCAGGAACCAGCAATGTCACTAACCTGACCACACACAGTGGCAAGTGGTAGCCATGAGAAGTGCCCTCCGCCCCAGTGGGTGGCCTTGCAGGGAGCTTGCTCCTTCCCTTTCTCCCTGCATCATGGAAATGGCCCCTCTTTCTCCTTTCCTCTCCCACCTCCCTGATGGACAAGAAGGGCATGCAGCAGTTTTCCACCTCCCTTTCCCACTGTACTTGGGTGAGGAGGGAATATGGCAGCCTCCTCTCTCCCCACAACATGGCACTGGGCAAGGAAGGCATGTAGTGCCCCCCCCCCAACTCCCCACAGTGCAGGGGGGTAAGGAAGGCATGGGGCTGCCTCTCACCTCTCCACAGCCCAGGGAGTGAGGATGGTGGCCACTTTTCTGCTTCCTGGTGGCACAGAGGGGAAGGATGGTGGGCAGCAGGAGGGTATCATTGCTGCCCTAACCTAGGCCAGTCCTGTTACTCTGGCTGGTAGATGCAATTCAATGGAAGATCCTTCCAAGCCCTCTTACCTGAAATCTTTCAATGGGAGTTACCCTTTCATTGGGTGCATCCATGAAGTCAAGAAATGATGCAAGACACCATAGCCTGCTTTGCCCACTTGCTAACTGCCACACACCATCTCTGGTTTCTGAGGCATTTACAGATACTGTCTGAATATTTCTGTTTACAATTCTATTTGTGTGTTTACATATCTGAATTTGTCAGCAAGTCATGTTAAAAATTACCAGCCGTTCTTAACATTTCAAGATAAGAGCAGGCTATTTCAAGAAACACCATGTGCTTGTGGTTAATAACCAACCTTCATGTCAGTCATCTATCAGTGAGTGTTAATATTTCCAAAGACATGCTCACAGGTGTCCAAACAAAGCCTTGAATTGAACTGTTCTATTGCAGACCTATGCAGCTACACTCTGAAACTATCTTTAAAGTTCACTTGCAAATGTCAGAATATTCTGGAATTACTTCCTTGCTAAACATTATTACTAAATGTCAGTATTCACTGCATTTCTGTAGTTTACCATAGCATACATCATATGACTCCTCTGTATTTTGGGTTCTTCTATTTCAACTCGTTTCCATGAATTTGAGAGGACCCATGAGGAGAGGTGTAGTAGACCCTTACTGGGCCAAAATGATCTCATTAATATTAACATTATTTCCCTTTCCCCTCTCCCAGTTGCTCTTTCAGTTGATTTTTGACCACATTGCTGACTTCAGTTTCACACCAGCAACTTTCGAGATGATAACTGACCAGCTGAAAAAAACATATTTTAACTTTCTCATCAAAGCAGATACACTGGCAAAGTGAGTGTCCTTGGCGTGATAATGAGAAAAGTTATAAAATGTTGAGAATACAGTGATATACATCTGTTCTCTGCAGCATATAGGAGCCATACTGGATCATATCAAGAGGCTATCTAGTCCAGCATCCTTTTCCCAATAATTGCAAACTTGATACCCCTGGGAAGACCACAAGTAGGGCATGAAGGCAACAGCCATCCCCTACTGCTTTGGGGCGGATTCCAAAGTGCTTGTCTGTTGGCATAATAACATTTACAGCAATGGACCAACCCTTCTGACCATGTTGGGGGCAATTTTGCCAATTCCCCCCACTACATACCCCACCTTTGCCCTCAGTTCTGTTTGAGGGATTCCTTGGTATCCATAATAGGTTGCCATGGCACACAGTGGGAGAAGGGAGTGGGAAAGTTTTATTCCATGGGCTGTGTTCTGTCAGCTCTGCTTTGGATCAAACCCACTACCTTCCTAATACTTTTGTTCTTCAATACAATGATATTGTATGTTCAGAATGACATTTTATGAATAATCGTGCCTTTACTGATGAATCTTTCACCTGGGTTTGCAGAGACCTTCGGCTTTCAATACTGGAGCATGGCAGGTGGTCCTTGACAGAAAAATACGAGGTTTTAAATAATGGCCTTTCCTCAGAAGCTCTGTTAGCATTTGTGAATGCTTTCAAATCTCGCTTGTGGGTTGAGGGACTTGTCCAAGGAAACTTCACAGGCAATGTAAGTATAGAATTCGGATTGTGCTTTCATTGGAGGCAAACACTTAGCAGTTGTGCACATCGTTTTATTTGCCCTTGTTGACCCCTTTCCATCATTTCGTGTTCATAAATGGAAGGAAGTCCCTTTCACCTAAATGAAACCCACTCTTTACCATTTATATCCTAGGAATCAAAGGAGTTTCTGAAATACATTGTCGAGTGAGTACCTTGGGATGACTCTTTCACTTTTAGGTAATGCAAGACTGTCCTGAGGGGAGAAAGTATCTTGGATCTTTTTGAAAAGTCCATTCCTTTTTAAATTTTAATAAATGGCACATGAAATAACTTGAAATGTGAAAGTTTAAAAAACCCACATTATTTTAAACGAGCTAATATTCCTTTCTAAATTTTATCAGCCTGGTAGCTAAATGGAGCCTTCATTTTCAAAGGCAATGTACATCACAAGTATTATGAAGCATTAAATTAAATCACATCATCTTCAGAATTGTACAATAAATAGTTGTTCTGCTTTTGGACATAATCTAGGCAAATATAAGAAATGAAGCCACATTGCCTTTAATGAGTGAGAATTAATCCCCTGTCGACAAGTTAAGCATGGGATTAATTTGTACCACTGACTCCAATAGGACTCCAAAGAGCATAACTTTGTTTGTGACATGTCATTATTTTTTTCCAAAATAAATATAAGGACCATGAGCCAGCAAAAATTAGGCACTTTTATATTCCAATAATTTTAATAAGAGAAAGATGAAGATGACCCTCCCATTTAAATTAACAGTATTTTAAAGGTGCTTAATTTTGTCTAGATCATATTCAAAGTACTTTTCTTCTTCAGCAGTGAATATTCTTGTGTGTGAAACAGAGCTCTTCAAAAATCTGATCACAATCCTACCCCCCAAATAGCAGTGAGGAATTGTCATATATCTCAACGTAGTCCTCTTTCCTTCATCTCCTCCCTTTGTCACCATGTGTACTTACTTATAAGCAGTTCAAGTGGCCATAATAGACTGTAGGAGCCTGGTGTCATCTTCCTGTAGACCCTCACCTCCATTATGCGAGTTATTTATGCTTGGAGCTCAGCTTATGGTAATTTTTATCCAAATGAGAGGAAGGGCTGGATGTAGAAGGCATGCACATATCTTTCAATTCCAGTATAACACCTGGGTGTGCCCATGCCGAGTAGGTAGGGCAAATCACGGCAGTATGGCAATTCCTCCATGAATAGTGCTATGCCCAGAGTTAGTTAGACCAGTGTTCCCTCTAAGCTGAGTTAGTGTGAGCTAGCTCACAGTTTTTTAGCCTCCAGCTCACACATTTTTTGTCTTAGCTCAGGAAGGATGGCTCCAGAGCAAACTAACTTATGCAGTAGCCAGATCACTTGCTCACAACTTGAATGCCAGTAGCTCACAAAGTAGAATTTTTGTTCACAAGACTCCACAGCTTAGAGGGAACATTGGTTAGATCACGTGATTTTAGTTTTATTTTTGGAAAGGAAATTTCCCTGAAGATTATAAAATCATTACTCTGAAAGAGACTGTGAAGTTACTGAGTCCTGATCCAGGATCTCTTCTACCCAAACACTCTTAATGAGAATGATACACCCTAAGAACAAACTGAGCTGTAGCCAACTGACATGCTACAAAATCAGCTTAATGTACACACTTAAAGGCTCAAAAAAGCCATCTAATTGTAATCCTGATCTCTGATTATACATTTGTTAAACTGTCACACGATCCAGGCTATGGGTCTTGAAGGCATGTATGCAGCAACCTTGCTGAAGCTTAGCAAATGTGGGTATGGTCAGTGCCTGGGCAAGAGATCTTCTGAGATCCTTATGTTCCACAAAGTCTTGTACACAATGACGAAAGAAAAGTGGGGATGTGAAATAAATAAGTACCAATATGAACACTGAAACCAGAAAAGACCTTTCTATTTTGTTTTGAAGAAACTACAATTATTCACCATCACCACTATGTTTTTTATTGTTCTGTTCAGAAAACTGCAGTTCCTTCCACTTCTACACCCATGTCCTGTTCAGTTTCGGGTGATAGACTTGCCAGTTAGTCACTTTGTATGTAAAGTGAAATCCCTTCACAAAGGAGATGCCAACTCCGTTGTCACTGTCTACTACCAGGTAATGTGCTGCTGATTTGGGCCTATTAATCTTGGATGTGTGGCCATTTGTTGAGCCAGTGGTACTTAAGGATGCCAACCTCCAGGTGGGACCTGTGGATCTCCCAGAATTACAGCTTATGGAATCATAGAATCATAAAATGTTAGAGTTGGAAGGGATCTTGTAGGTCATCTAGTCCAACCCCCTGCACTCTGCAGAAGCATAGCCAAAAGGTAGCACTACAACATACCTGAAAGATGGTTGTCCAGCCTTTGCTTGAAAATGTCCAGTGAAGGAGCATCCACCACCTCCCGAGGCAGTCTGTTCCACTGCTCAACCACTCTTACAGTTAGGAAATTTCTCCTGATATTTAGCCAGTTACTCCCTTGTAATTTCCACCCATTAGATCTAGTCTTGCAATCTGGAGCAAGAGAGAATAGATCTGCTCCATCTTCTACATGATAGCCCTTGAAATATTTGAAAACTGCAATCATGTCCCCTCTAAGCCTTCTCTTTCCCAGGCTAAACATTCCCAACTCATAAGACTTGGATTCCAACCCTCTCACCATCCTGGTTGCCCTCTTCTGGACATGCTCCAGACTAAAGAGATCAGTTCTCCTGGAGAAAATGGATGCTTTGGAGGGTGGACTTTGTGGCATTGTACCCCACTGAGGTCCCTAACCTCCCCAGAATACATCCCTAAGCCTCCAGGAGTTTCCCAGCCTGGATCTGGCAACCCTACCCCCCATCCCCTGCTGGTGACCAGAGGGACATAGCAACCCCAGTGGTGTTTAGGGTGTAAAATAATTTTTGGATTTGTGGAGTTTAGAAATGAACTCTCCCAATGTGTGCCTCATTTACAAGTTCGGCCAAATGCTGCTCCAGAATCTGACTGATATTTGCCTACTCCAACCTTCTCTGCCACCAGTTTCCTTCCTTCCACTCTTTATCCACACCTTGAGAAAGTGAGTTAAACTATTGGCAGGGAAGGTTGAGGAGGGTAGGTGCTAAAGTAGGTGGTGTTTAGAGAGACAGCATATAATTATTTTTAGATAAATAAAGTAGGCTAATTATAGCAAAGGCCCAGTCTCTAGCTTTCCATTATTTGTGCTGATCAAAAATAGGCCTTGGAGGATGCTGTTAAGCCTTCATTACTTCTGGCAATGCTGAGTTCTTCCTGGCTCAATCAGTTAACCCACTAAAAATTAACACTAAAGAAACCAGCCTGTCCAAAAGTAATGGAGGCTTAACTATACCTTCCAAGGCCTATTTTTGACTACCACAAGCAATATGGTGTTAAAGATGGGCCCCGTTGCTCTCTCCAGCTTTCCAGATGCTAAGTTCATCTTGTCCTGCCCTTGCAAAAGTAAGTTTGGAAGAGGGGGAGGGATTGATGGCAGGAAAGACTGGAGAGAATGGATAGTTTGCAGGGAAGTGCTCTCAGAGTTTCAGCGAATTTTCAGAGAAAAAATTCAAGACTTTTCTGGAAGAACTTGGGAAAGCTGAGCACATTTAAATAGGGGGTTTGGCCACTTCTAGCAGTTGGATTCTTGTCCAAGTTTATATTCATTGTTCCTCCCCCACCCCCACCCCTGTTGTATGAAATGTTCTAGTAATTCCTGGAATCATACTGTGCCTCCTGGAGTGAGTATGCAGAGTAGATTCTAGATCACACATTTAACAGTTTGTGCAGGACAAAAGTGATACTGCCCTCTCAATTTAACTGACAGCATGACCTAAAATGTAAAGGTCTTCAGAGAATGTATCATGTGGAAACAATTCCTAGGTAGTTTGAAACATATAACCTTCAGGGCCAATTCATGTTTCACAAAATCCTCATGTCCTCTGTTAGTTCTGTTGACAAGATGTGCTCTGAGCATTCCCTGGTTGGAACTTAGTTCCTAGGTGAGTGGAGTCCAGTTCAGATTAGGACCACGGTGCAGATGAAGAGAGGCTTATGCCTCTCCCGTGGCACCACTTTCCTAGGTTCATTATTGTGGCAACTAGAAAACTGGAATGAAACTCTTGTGCTTCACTGAAAAATTGCTTACCTACTCTCACCTCTTTTTGTTTTTTTAGACTGGCGCTAGGAGTTTAAAAGACTATGTACTCATGGAACTGCTTGTGGTATGTTTTGATGCTCTTTCCATAAAACATGCAAGATTATATGTTTGAAATACCAGTTATAAACATGAGAAAGTGACATGCAGTCACAGGTGACCCCCATAGTGTTTTCGAGAAGAGACAAACAGATGTGCTTTGCCACTGCCTGCCTCTGTGTAGTAATCCTGGACTTCCTTGGTGGTCTCCCGTTCAAGTACTAACCAGGACCAACCCTGATTAGCTTCCAAGATTTTATGAGATTAGGCTAACCTGGGATACCCAGGTCAGGGCAATTTATTAATATAGATTGCTCTCATTGGTTTAATGAAAATGAAGGTGGTACTTTGAGATTTATTGTCATCTTGGTGTGTGTTGTATGGATCAAGCTGAATGTTCACATGGAAATCACACTGCCTTTCAGATGCACATGGAGGAGCCATGCTTTGATTACCTGAGAACCAAGCAAACCCTGGGGTGAGTTTGCTGCTTGCAGAAAGCCTTGAAGTAAACTTGAGGATCTCTGGGTACTTAGTTATTCTAGAACTTCCTGCTATTTAGTAACATTGAAAACTGAGGTGGCTAGCTTCTCAGAGGTCACTTGATTCTCCAGACAGTATTTTGCAAAGCTCAGAACAATCCAAACTCATGGATGGTTAGGGTCTATAATAAAATATCATCGCATAGGAAGAGCTTCATGTACATGGAGCACTCCTCCCTCCCTCCCACTGTGGCCTGAAATGGCCCCTGAGATGCTGTTCCTGGGTGTTTTGGACTCTGGCAGAAGGGTGTGTGTGAGAAAGTTATGCTTTGTGGCCAGAAATCCTACTGCCCAAAGAAATGCTACCCTGGAGCCAAGCCATTGCTTCTCTTCCTTACAAGTGAATCTGTGAACTGTGGTGCATCCAAATTAATCCAAACTATACTTGGATTAAAATTTGAGACAAAAATTGTGCCATAGGGATTGAGGTAAAGGTGATTTGGGGAGTAGTTCTAGTGTACTAACTGCCAGTCCCCTATCCCCTTTTAAGTACCCACAAATTTAGGCTCTGTGCACTTAACAAAATGTTCCACAGTAGTTCAAGAGCCAAGGTCTAAAAAACCTAACTTCCTTTCCATCCACATTATTGTCAGTGAAGATGTGTCAGCACAATAGTGTAGCATATGACGACAAATATCTACCTACCCCTATCCTCCTACAGCTGGTTGTCTACTTCAAACAATTGGTCATGGAAGCATAATATAAGAACACTTGCCTGATAAGAAAATCCTTACTATTTTATTTGGACCTAGTAAAAGATTACCCTTTTATTACTGATGGATTTTCCAATGGATCAACATGGCTGCCTGCAATGTTTACTTCCTTGCTGAAATTACAGTATTCATTATCATTATAGTTGTGGTCAGTTAGAGTTGGAAGGGATCAACAGTGAGAGATTAGAACGTTTGGAAGGGGGGAGGCTTCTAACTGGCTCTGTCAGTAAAAGGCAGGGGGAAGGGGAAGGGCCCTTTTCAGCCTATTTTGGCCTTTGGAGGAGGGAGCCTTAGGGCCAGGCCTGACAAGGGTTGCCAGTGCCAGGCTGGGGAATTCCTAGAGATTTTGTGGTGGACTCTAAGGATGAGGGCTGGGTTTGGGGAAGGAAGAGGCCTCAGCTGGGTATAATGCCACAGAGTCCACCCTCCAAAGCAGCCATTTTCTCCAAGGAGACAGATCTCTGTTGTCTAGAGCTCAGTTTTAATTCTGGGGGGTCTCCAGGTCTCACTTGGAGGTTGGCAACCCTAGGCCTGGCATCAGTCTAGGGTTGCCAGGTCCCCCTTGGCCAGCAACAGGGGATGGGGGGGGTAAAGTTGCCAAATCCAGGCTGGAAAACTCCTGGAGATATGGGGGTGCTTCCTACTGTTCATCAGCAGCCACCCTATGAAAGTCAGTGTGGTGCAGCAGTTAGAGCTTCAAAGTAGGGTCTGCAAGACCCAGATTCAGATCCCCATCTTGTGGTGGAAGCTGACTGGGTGATTTTTGGACCAGTCACATACTTTCATCTTAACCAACCTCACAGGGTTGTTATGGAGATAAAATGGAGAAAAGAATAATGTAAGCTGCTTTGGTCCCCACTGTGGAGAAAGACTGTAATTTTCCTAAGTAGAGGCTGTGGGGGAGGGGGCAGAGGCAGAAAGCTGAAGACAGAGATATGGATAAAAGTAAGTTGATCGTTGGGTGGGAAGGAAATAGGATTTTCAACGCCAGGGTGGAAAATCCCTGGACATTTGAGGGATGGAGTCTGGAGAGGGTGGGATTTGAGAAGGGGAGGAACTTCAGACTGGTATAATGCCATGGACTCCACCCTCCAAACCAGCCATTTCCTCCACAAGAACTACCATTGCCAGCCTCCAGATGAGGGCTGGAGATCACCCAGAATTACAACTGCTGTCCAGGTGACAGAGATCAGTTCCCCTGGATAAAATGGCTGTTTTGGAGGGTTGCTTCTATGGCATTATACCATGCTGAAGCTGCTTCCTTCCCCAAGCCTCACTGTCCCAAGGCTCCACCCCCGGATCTCCAGGAATTTCCCAACCTGGAGCTGGCAGCCCTAAGGTGAATTGATCTCTGTAACTGGGAGATCTTTGTGATTCCTGGAGAGCTGCCACTGCTGCTGTGGGGGGAGAGGAAGCCGGTGGGTGGCTGGGAGCACTGCCACCACTGCTTCTGCTGCTGTGCAGGGTGGGGAGGAAGCAGGCAGGAGGCTGGGAGAGTGATGGGGGCAGAAAGAGAGAATAATGGGGTGGCAGAAAAAGAGAGAGTGATGAGGTGGGGAGGCAGAAAGAGAGAGGAAGTAACAGGCATGGAGGAGAGATAGAGAGTAAGAAAAGGGGGGCAGAAGGGAAAAAGAGTGTGAGAGAAGTAGGGGGAGGGGGGAGGAAGCAAAAGTGTGAGGAATGGGATAACCATCCCACAAGTTTCTTGCGGGTCTCCACTTGTTTATACCAAACCCTTGAATGCAGCATCAAAATAGGCATTTTCATGATAAAGTATAACCCAAAAGGAAGACAGCCAGTGGAGAAAAGAGGAACTCAACTGAATTCAGAACTCAGGTACAATCACTCTACAAACAACCAGAGGGAATGGCCATGGATTGAATCCGTCTGTCTGTCTGTCTAGTACATTTTTATTCCACCTTTCCTCTAAGGAACTGAGGGCAGTAAAGATGGTTCTCACTTCTCCATTTTATTTATTTATTTATTTATTTATTTATTTATTTATTTATTTATTTATAAATTAAATTTATGAAGTGCCCAATCCCTGAGTCCACAGAGCTCTGGGCAATGTACAACAGCAAATAAAATACAATATAAAAATCATTAAGTTATGATAATAAGCTATTCAGTACAATCTTAAAAACAGTTCCCCAATGGCGTCCATAAACCATTTTTTAGCCAGTTCTGCCTCATGTTGCTGCCTCGTAGTCAGGGTAGGGAGGAGGCCAAATAAAGATGGAATAAAGAAGGGGGGGTGCCACAACAACCCTTTGAGATAGGTTAGGCTGAGAGAGTATGACTTCCCCAAAGTTATCTATCCAGCAGGTTGGACATTTGAACCTTGGTCTCCTAGATCTGACATTCTAACCACTACACCACATTAGAACACTGTTTGGACAGAATGAAGATCTCAGTGGTGTTTGGTCCTGACCATCCTGACAGAAGCATTGGACCTTCTCCCTGCCCTTTAAGCAGTTGTCAGGTATAATGGTAGTAATGACGCTGTTTAAGCAATAATTCAAATGGTGCTGTCCACCAATCTACTGAGTCTGGCTTTCATATGTGTTAAATGTGCATGTGGGGAAACAGATTTTGATGGATAGCTCCCATAGAGTAATTAGTACTTAGTCAAAATAAAATTACTTGTACTAATGGAATGTTATTCTTCTCCTTTGGTTTAAGCTACCATGTCTACTCTGCCACGAGAAACACATCTGGGATCCTGGGTTTTTCAGTTACTGTAGCAACACAGGCAACCAAATATAAGTAAGTCTCCTATTAATTGTTAAGAGTGCAAACTTTAATATTATTATTTCCACTCATGAGCTCTGTGGATACTAATGTTCTTCACTGCTGAGACCCACATTTTCTGATCAACTATAACATGCTTAAAACATATAAGGCATCAGGTTCCCCATAATTCTCTATGACTAATGTTCCTGCTGCTGTCTTCCAATGTGCTGTTGAGACACAGGGGAATGTGCCTTTACTGCGATATATTTCTTTCTACATACCACATCTGTGGCTATGATCCATATCTAGTTAATCATTACTAAATCCCACTGAAACCAATTGAAGAAGTTAGTTGCAACTAAATTAAGTCCAAGTGCTTTAAATAGAGATGACTAATTTTACTCGGGACCCTGTGTTAAAAAACTACCTTGGATGTGGGCCTTCTAATATGTAGCTCATACAGTGCTTCACTGGGTAAGTTGGTGTCAGGGGAAAGTGCTGTTAAGTCACAGCCAATTTACAACAACTCCATAGGGTTTTCAAGACAAGAGACATTCAGGGGTGCTTTGCCATTGCCTGCCTCTGTGTAGCAACCCTGGACTTCCCTGATAGTCTCCCATCCAAGTACTAACCAGGGCTGACCCTGGTAAATTTCCAAGATCTGATGAGATTGGGCTAGCCTGGGCATCCTTTAAAATGTACAAACTGGGAGTTCATAATATATCAGTGGGGAAAGGTAAATAAATTGTTGGGAAATCTTCTCCATACAGATCTCCTACTCTTAAGCTCCTGTCTTGTTTCACCCCTACCCATGTTTCCCCACCAACAACAACTTTAGCTCCATCTCAACATTCCATGCCTCTCAACTTTCCTGGGCATGTTCAGTCCTTATCATGACAGTTTGATCCCCCTCCCCTCTGAATAATTTACAAAGTTCTTTTTTCCTGTTTACTGAGTGACTCCTTCCTGTTTGCAGAAACCCATAGTTGTCTGCATACCATCTGTTTGCTGCCTTCATAATAGGCAGTCAGTTATTAAGTATCTGATTAGAGGGAGTAATGGTGAGGCAAGCTAAGTGGATTGGGTGTTTCCTGATCCACACAAGCCCAAATCTCCACCTCCTGGGTTCTACAAGCTCACTGAATCTTGAGCAGGCCAATAATTTCCCCTTCTCTTTCTGGGTTTTCCCCCTTTCACCAACTCTCAGCTACATTCAATATGTTGTGCCTCCTAGAGAATGCTCATCAGGACATTTTGGGAAGAATCTTTGGTAGCAGGCTTTATTTATCTCATTGCCCAGTAAGATTCAGAGAAGGACAATGTGCAAAATCTATCTGAGAACTGCCTGAATTAAGAAAGCACAAAAGCTACCTGAAAATTTCCACTAGGCCCATTAACCCTCTTTTGAATCTTTTTATCAAAACTCCTTGAAAGCTTCACCTAAGAAAAAACTTACAAGTTTCCCTTGAAATTTTGCTTTAGGGAGTTTGGTAGCAATTCTGATTTAACCCTAAATTTCAAATACGCCAACTTCCAGTCACTGCAGTATCCTGGGACTGAGTGGCCAATGCTCCCAGGCATGTGTTTCCTGCATATTTGGGTACTTGCTTCTTTCTCTTTATGGAAAAATTGTGCTTAACATCCTGTGGCAATTATAAGGGATGATCTTCTTCAGTAGCATACTAAGTGACATTAAGACCCAAATCAAAGTCCTTTACATTCTGCATCATGGCTTTGAGAGCCAGTTTTGTGTAGTGGTTAAGTGCGCGGACTCTTATCTGGGAGAACCGGGTTTGATTCCCCACTCCTCCACTTGCACCTGCTGATGTGACCTTGGGTCAGTCACAAGCTCTGGCACAGCTGTTCTCTCAAGGACAGTTTGTGTTAGAGTTCTCTCAGCCCCACCTACCTCACAGGGTGTCTGTTGTGGGGAGGGGAAGGGAAAGGAGTTTGTAAGCCACTCTGAGACGCTTTTGGGCAGTGAAGGGCGGGGTATAAATCCAAACTCTTCTTCTTCTTTGAAACAGGCTCAGCCTATTGCTCATGCAACACACCTGGGCTGCGTTCACACGGGCAGTTTAATCCACTGTTGCCCCACCTCAAATTAAGCCAGGTTATTTTGTGGCAGAGAATCCTGACCAGACTCACCCATTTTAGCACGCTTCAATGCCGTTTTACCCCTCCTTGCATGACCAGACAGCAGAAACCAGGGAGTCAGCCCGCCAGCCATTTTTGTAGAAGTTTGCCCTTAGGAGCACGCCCAGAAGCACTAAGCATTCTGAGATATGGAGTTAATGGGGCTGTCGGCCATTTTCTTTTAAAATTAAGTCCACAGAGCAATCACACAAGTGGTGAAGAGACTGCTGGGAAATGGAGTCTACTGCTGTCCTCCCTTTAATCTTTTCCATTTACCCCTTTCCCAAACAACATTAAAAAGCTGCAAAAAAAGGGGTGTCTTTCTTTAAGAGTTTTTCAAAAGAAAATGAGGTTTTGAGCAGCCCCCCTGGGGGGAGATACATATATACAGTCATGTGATCCTCGCTAATGGGGGGGGGGATGGCAGCCAGAAAGCAAGAGCTCAGTGAGACCTGCCTGACTGCTTGGCTGTGCAACAGAGTGACTAGACAACAGAAAATCCACTTTTGAAGCAGCTCAGACTGGACTTTATCAGGTATCAAAAAAACACGGGGCAAGGGGAGGGGGGAATGGAACTCAGATGACTCAGGCACGACAGACAGATGTTGCTGTCTGATTGTGCACTTTAAATCCATAAGGGAACAGCAAGGGGAACCAATCAAATTGCCCATGTGAACGCAGCCCTGGACAAACAAACTTCTGGATAATGCATTTTTCATGTTTTTGTTAATATTCTGGAACATATCAAAAATTCAATTTCAGATATGTACAATTGTCAGTTACACAATTTAAAACCCCAGCTTCCTCTGTGTGGTCTTAATGCTTTAATCAAGTTCGTAATTAATCAATTAACTGAACAAAGACCAACAGTATAAACTGGCATTCTTGTCTGTGGAAATGTCTTCAGTACTAGGAATCTAAAAAATCTGAATTTCTTTCTAGTCAGGCAATGCAATTAAGATGAATTTTCAAATGACACATTTTTAAATCTGAGGAGGCGTGGGACATACTTTTTTAAAAATAATTTTTTTTTATTTTATCGCAAACATATAAAACAAACACATACAACAAACATATATTACATACAAATTGGGGGTCTTCTGAATCTATATAATAATAATCTGTTCAGTTACTTCTTACAGTATCCAATTGGTTGTTAAAATATATATCATAAAGCAAAAAATCTTTTATCCATAAAGTCTGCATATATTTGTAGATAATATCTATAATATCTTTAATGTATGTTATGGAGTTATGTAGTTCATTTGTTATAGTCTTTCAACCAAGTATAAAATGTCGACCATGTATTGTGGAATTTTTCTTCTTGTCCTCTCAAAAATAAGGTTAATTTGTCCATGTCTGCTGTTTCCAAAATTTTATTTATAATTTCTTCTTTTGAAGGTATTTCATCTTTTCTCCAATATTTGGCATATAATATTCTCGTGGTAGTTAATACATGTATACAGAGATAAAAATCATCCTTTTTACAATTTTCTGGTCTTATATTCAATAAAAATAATTCAGGAATAAAAGGTATAATACAATTCAACATTTTTTAAATATTCCATGGATCCAGGCCCAATATTTTTTAACTCTATCACATGCCCACCAGATATGAAAAAAGGTCCCAGGAACTTTCTTACATTTCCAACAAACATTTGATAAACCAGGATAAAATTTTGCTAACATATCTGGTGTTATATACTATCTATAAAACATTTTCTATATATTCTCTTTATATGCAGTTGCTTTAGTGATCTTTACATTTGTTTTCCAAACCAGAGACCATTGATCTAAATTTATATCATGCCCAACATTTTGTGCCCATTTTATCATAGAGCTTTTAACTATTTCATCTTGTGTTTTATATTCAAACATTAATGCATACAATTTTTAAATCAATTTTACCTCAGAACTTAACAAGATTTTGTCTACTTTAATTATTTTAGAACAAAAACCTGTAAGTTTATCTTGATATATCTTGACTGAATTAGCACTATCTCCCACCAAATAAGATCTGAATTGAAGTTTTTGATGTTTTCAACTGATTTTAATTCATTTTTATTGTCCAAAAGTTCAACATATCTTAACAAAACCATCTTGACAGCCAAGTTTGGGTTTGTAAATGTTTCCAGTGGAGAGACCCATTTTGGAATCTTAGTATAAAAAAGTTTTTTAACTTCTTCCCATACCTTTAATAAGGCTTTCCTGATAATATGTTGTTTAAAATATTTACGGATCTCAGCTTTCTCATACCAAATAAACACATGCCAGCCCACTAATAAGTCATGTCCCTCCAAAGCTAAAATTCTAGTGCGAAGCAAGCTCTTTCTCTTGCAACACTTTCAGTTTTATTCTTGGTTTCTTTCCCTGCCATATAAAATGATTCAACAGTTTGTCTAGTTCCACAAAATATTTCTGATTTTGAAGAACAGGAATCATTTGAATTAGAAAGATCAACCTAGGATGAATGTTAATCTTTATTGTTGCAATTCTACCCATCAAAGATATTTGTAAGTTTTTCCATCTTTCAAGGCCTTAATTTCTAGAATGAGCTGCATATAATTGTCTTGCATCAAGGAACTGCATCTGTTTGTTATGTTTATTCCTAGATACTTCAGTTTTTTCTTGACTTCCAAACCTGAAAGTTGCTAAAGCTGTAAATTTTGCTGTTTAGTCATATTTTTTGTTAATATTTTGGTTTTATTAAAATTAATTCTCAACCCAGCTACCTACCCATATTTCTGCATCAAATTTAAAAGCTGCTTAATAGATTCTATTGGATTCCCCAGTATAAAAACTAGATCATCAGCAAATGCTTGCAATTTGTATTTTTCCCCTCTAACTTTAAGGCCTCTAATATAAATATCATTTCTAATCATATTGTTTAATATTTCAAGCGCAAATATGAATAAGAGTGGTGAAAGTAGGCAACCTTGTCGGGTTCCTTTTTGTATTTCAATATTCCTTGTTAAATCTCCATTGACAAGAATTCTCACTTGTTGTCTGGTATAAATTATTTTTACCATTGTAAAGAATTCTTGACCACACTGTGAAGTCAATAATTGTTTGAGCATAAAGTTCCAGTTGACATTTTCAAAGGCTTTTTCAGCATCTAAGAAGACCAAAGCCATCTGCTTTTCTGGTGTGCTTCAAAGTATTCAATTAAATTTAAAATAGTTCTTACATTGTTTTTTAACTGCGTGGGACATACTTCTGAGGAGGCATTGGCCCCATGTATCACCAGTAGCTATGGGCCTGCTTCAACCCCTCCCTACAACTGCTACAAAGCCAAGTTGTTTTGTAACATTCAAAAATACACTGGGAGCACCAATTAATCCTTCTTCCTACCATGAGTTTCCTTGACACTCACTTTATATACATAAAGTTGATGTAGGCTTCCCAAGAACTTACCGCGTGCCGGCGGGGGATGGATATGTCCTTGCAGGACCATCCCCAGGGGAAGGAGAGGCGCGGAGCACCATGCCATCGCCAGGAAGGGACGGTAGGCGATGCTCTGGCAATGGGGCTGGAAACTCGATGGTACCATCGAGTTTTCAGCCCCATTGCCAGAGCATCACCTGGTATCACTTCCTGGTGATGGCATGGTGCGTTACCAGGAAGACTGGTCTGGCCGGGGAGCATTTGTCCCCCGCCCCCAGACGGTAAGTATTTGGGAACCCTAAGTTGATGTGATGGCATGCTGAAAATCTTTCACACCATATCCATACAAATAGTTTGCACATGAAGCTCTTCTTAGGTGAGTTGACCTATGAATCTAGTCAATAATAATAATAACAATAATAATAATAATAATAAAATGAAAATCAATTCTGTATTTTTCAATACACTAATATAGCATTTTATCAGTTAGCCAGTTATGAGCAAGGTAGCTAACCAAAGACATCTTTATTTATATCCCTTAATGCATTACTAACCTTCTTAATGATGAAACTTAATTTCTTTAGCTCTGCATTAGTTGATAGAAAAATAGAAGACTTCCTTGTGCACTTTGAAGACAAACTCCAGAATTTATCTGATGAAGAATTTAAAGTTCAGGTAAGATCCACAGCTTCTTTGCTTTCTGTGTTGCTTACTTGAGGCTGATTTAGTTAGCAGCTGACCTACATTTTTTACATAGAGAACATCAGGAAGTCATATTGGGTGCAGGTGTTAGCCTGATTGCGCGTTATTATGAATAATAACGAGGGGAATTGTATTGATTATTAATAAGCAATCGGCCGCGAGAGCGAACACCTGTGTATACAGAGGTCAGCCCCGCCGGGAGGAGTTGGTAACAGACCAGGAGACTTTTTATAAGTGAAAATAAAGTCTTTTACTGAGGTTTTGCACACACAAACAATTTCACAAGCTCACACACAATTATTCAAGGTCTAAGAAATACAAAGAGAGGCAAGCACATTTGCATTAGCAGGTAAATCGTTGGTGGGTCATATTTACCAGTCTCATAGTGTAGAGCGTTCCTCAGGAAAAATGGAGGGGAAAGAAACGAAGAAAATCGGGGACCACGCGGTCTGACCAGCAGATGACATGTGGAAACTCGGCCTGCAGACCAGAGTTTAAAGATGGAGGCAGGGGTTGGGGATAGCAAGCTGGACATAAGAGGGTCAAAGGTTCGATAGGGGTCGAAGAGCAGAGAGAGGGCCGGTGGTCTGGCATTTCCTTATAAGCATGAGGGTGGGGGCTGGTTCCAGCCCTGATTCCCGCCTCCTGGTAAGTCTGTCCCTGAAAACACCCTATTGGTTGGAAGATGTAGGGGAGGTGTGTGGAGGTGTGCCTGAGGGATGGTCAATACTGAGAGCTAGAAACTTGCTTGTGTCTGACACCAGGTAGCAGCCAGGATGAGTCACCCGGCCGATTCTATTGTCTTCTTGATGGCATTAGCCCGGCTGTTGATGGCCCTCAATCAGTTACTAGGCAACGATGAATAGACTCTGCCAGGGCTACGTGAGGTCTTGCAGGTGAAGGTGGGGGAGGGAAAGAGGCTGCCTGCCTGCTGTAGAAGGAACTCTCAATGGTGTTTTTGGAGTTCCTAGTTCTTGTATTTTATCAGGGCATGGTACTGTGCTTTAGTGTATACTGGTTCTGTTCCATATTCCCTTCATGAGGAGCAGGCTGGTAACCTCTGCTGGGCACTGGAGCTGCTGGAAAGGTCAGGAGAAGCGTCTCTTGCCTGGGTGCAGTCTCTGCTGGCATCTGGGAGGGTTACCATGTGGTTCAGTTCCTTATACACGCACTGGCACAGTTTATTATTTATTATAGTCCATAAAGAGGCTCAAAAGCCTTGCAGGGCAACACAGGTAAGATTGAGTTTGCCTAGCTGAAGCTGCATCATTTTGAAAGAGGTCAAAATGCTCCCACTAAAATACAAGAGGGTTGTGCACAGAAGGAGATTGTGAATAGAGAATTCAGTGCTCTGCTGTTGTGCATGGTTTGTGCATCTACCATCTGCTGGCATGCCTTCTGATATTCTGTTCAGCAAAGCTGGAAGCTTTCCTATGTCCTAAGGAACCCTTTTCTGACCGAAGAGGCTCATCCACTGGAGGAAGAGGTATATCTGTCAAAAGAAAGCTTCCTTGGCAGAAGGAAGACTTCAGCTTTTGTTATGCAGAATAGTAGGATACAACCAGCTATCTTTGCCTGGCCCTGGCTTCAAAAGAGATTACTTATATTAAGTAACCTCTACTACCCTGAGAAGTAAGCAGTTTTAGAGCAATACTATCCCAGCCCCATTTCTTTCAAAGATGAGAGCACCGGAGACTTTTTGTTTCCTTGAAATATTTCCATTACCTTCAAATATAGAGCATATACAGGAGACCAAGACACACCTCTCCAGGGTGGCTACTCCACATCAAATTTCTTGAAATTTCTTGAAGTGTTGTACCCAGGGTACTTCTCAGCCTGTTCACAAGTCTGTCCTATTATCCCAGCATAGCCTCTTTTGAAGTCAAAGGGGACCTCATTCCCCCTTTTTTATCAGTGGAAGAGCACCATATCTCTTTCCTGCAGTGTTGTACCGTTGTACAGTGTTGAGTCTGACTGAGATGTTTTGCCGGCATGCCATAATTTTGTTATGCTGGTACTCTATTCCAAATCTGTTACTGCACATTAGCGCTCCAGCCTATAACCCACACCTTTTTCTTGCCTACATGGCTAATGGTACTATAGGAAAGTACAAGCAGTCTAGTTCAGTAAGTAGTAAATCCATCCAAATTTGGAAGAAAGATAGACTCAAGGATTCACGGAGCAGACACTGAGCCACAAGTGGCACAGCTGCTTGCTATGAGATCCACAGTGGTACCTTTTGAAAACAGAATGTTGTTACCTCCTCGTAGACAGAAGCTCTCTTAAAATGATATATTTTAAAACAGGTCTCAGCTCTCATAAAGCTTAAACAAACCGATGATGCTCAGCTTGCTGAAGAGGTAGAAAGGAACTGGACTGAAGTGATCACTCAACAGTATGTGTTCGACAGGCTTGCCCGAGAGGTAGTAAATTAAAAACACAACTTTTTCTGTTTTCTGGATAACAGTCTGTAACATCTGATGCATAGATTTCTTTTTTCTTTCTAAGATTATACTCTAGCTATTGAATGGCTTTGGGTCTGGCTCACAAACTGGTTGAAACAGAAAACGGGAATTTAATCCGTGGTGTCAACTCCATGGAACTGGATCAACTGGAACCTCTGTGTTCCACCATAACCAATTTGTTCCACAGTGACAAAATTGTAAAAGAGAAAGAATTGGGCTTACTGAATCATGTTATTACAACAACCAAAAAAAAATTGCTCGAGCCCCTCTTCACAAGTGACAGTGTACCCTCCGTTTCCCACTCAAGGATTATCTCCGGGTAGGAGCAACACGTGTGAAGAGTTGTGAGTGAGGTTTTCAAATGAAACTTGTAGTCACTGCAAAAAAAAAAGAAAGAATCGCTTGCAAACAGGATCAGATTTTCTTTTCTGTAGGGACTGTGGGAATAAGAATCTAATCTGTTTTTCCTTTTGCAGCCCAAAACTGGGGAGTCAGTTTTGGCAAGCATGGTGCCTCTCCTCATTTATGTTCTGTTCTTTTGCTAGTTATCAAAGCTGTAATCAGTGAGAGCTCCACGTCAGAAAACTACATCTGTGGGGGGGGGGGTTGTTGATTCACAGGGTTATCCAGTAAAAAAAAGGGAACAAAAGTATAGGGGTTGTTACTTTGAGTCCGTGAAATAAAAACATATTTAAGTGTAGAGAGCCCACAAGAAGGGATGGGTGAACAACCCTGCCACTAAAAT
Organism: Gekko gecko; assembly: GCA_029375565.1. Classification (NCBI taxonomy): domain Eukaryota; kingdom Metazoa; phylum Chordata; class Lepidosauria; order Squamata; family Gekkonidae; genus Gekko; species Gekko gecko. The sequence goes on from JAPDNY010000009.1 coordinate 95,800,383, forward strand.
CATATTTTTGCCAATAAATTATAAGCTTCTTCTGTGGATGATTGAAAACAAGTCTTGGAACAAAGGTACTGGAGGGAAATGTTATTTACTCAGCCCATGGTGGAGATTGCTAAGGTCTCATGGTCTTTCTTGGCACTGGATGTGTAATGGGCTGTCAAGTCACTTCCAAATTATGGTGAGCCTAGGGATTAATGGCCAAACATCATATCATTAACAGCCTTGCTCAGGAACGGCAAACTGAATATCATGGCTTCCTTTATTGAGCTGATCTACCTCATGCTGAGCCTTTCTCTTTTCCTGCTGCCTTCAACTTTTCCGAGCATGATTGTTTTTTCCTGTGAGTTTTGTCTTCTCATGATGTGACTAAAGTACAATCACCTCAGTTTAGCCATTTTAGTCTCTAGGGAGAGTTCAGGTTTAATTTGATCTAGAACCCGCTGATTTGTCTTTTTGGTGTTCTACAGTATCCATAAAACTCTCCTTCAACACGACATTTCAAATGAATCAATTTTCTTCTGAGCCACAGTGAGTTCTAGCATTCATAGGATACACTGGCAAGGCCACCTGACTGTTGTCTAGGGTTGCCACATCCCCTCATCACTGCGGCAGAGGGATTTGGGGGCCATTCCGGGGGTAGATGGGGATGTCCCCAAGCCCCGCCCCAAGACTGACCACCTGGGGCCACCCCTCCCTCCCCTCCTATGAGATTTAAAGGGCTTCAGCTGATTGGTGGGGAGCATGTGGCCCGCTGATCAGCTGGAGGGCCTTTTAAATCTTCCAGGGGGGAGGAAGAGGGGCTGTCACTGGCCACACACTCTGCTCACAGAAAGACCCTTTAAAGGGTCTTTTTGCAAGTGAGGTGTGGGCTGCGTTGTGCAGGACTGATTTTTAGGCAGTGATTAATTGCTTGGGATTCAGGTACACATGCTGCTGCCCCACTCACTGCAAGACCCACTAGCAGCCAGCCCCATGTGCCACCACCCCACTCACAGCAAGTGGGGGGCAGTGAGCAGAGTGTGTGGCCAGTGACAGCTCCTCTCTCTCCCTCCTGAAAGATTTAAAGGGGCCTCCAGCTGATCGGTGGGCCACATGCTCCCTGCCAATCAGCTGAAGGGAAGGGAGAGGGGTGGCCCAGATGGTCACTCTTGGGGGCAGGGCTTGGGGGTGAGGCTTCTCCCACCAGCCAGGTGACTGGTGGTGGAGTGGAGCCCCCCAAGCAGGGGAAACCCCACCCAGACCTGGGGACTGGCAACCCTACTGTTGTCACTTGACTTCAGCATGGTTGCATGCTAAAAGCCAACCTGCCCTGATCCCCTTTGGGTGATTCCAGTGTCCAGGAAACTGCCTGGGACCCCCACTAATGTTCAATGGACTAGATTGAGACTGGCAAGAGAGATTTCACACACACACAGAGAGAGAACCAAGACAGTGGCTTTACCTTAGAAAATATTTATTGAGTCTTGGAAACCATAATGCAGAAACTTTCAACCATGTAACATTCTAATATGCAGCATACAGAATTAATCAGATGCCTAAATAGGGTGTACTGTAGTTCTATTGAGGATATATCTTCATTGCTCTGTCAAGCCCCATAAAAAGGGTGATTGTCTATAACAGTAATAACAGTAATGACCAAAATCCAAATGTTAAATATCTTTTGCCATCAACAGAGGTCAATGCAGCTGTCAATTTGACCTGTGATGAACATCTGATATATCTGACAAAACCCATCCCCTCGTATACAACAAGCATGAACTTTACCTGTTATCAATGTAGTATTTTATAAGGAAATGATCCCCCAGACTATTCTGGCCCCTCTTCAACTGACAACCTGTATATTATCATTGGGTCAGTACAGCTCTAGACATACTGTGTCACAGATACCTCAGGAACCTGGCAATCTAAGTTTAGGCTTAGAGGCTAGGACCACTCTCCCCTGATATGTAAACTATCCACTAACCCAAAGAGCAATGTCTGTGCATTAGCTTTACAAAGTCTTGTGGGATATTGAGCCCAAGAGTAGCTATTAGAACCCAATACAAGTTAAAGCCAGAAAGACCACGTCTCAATTACTGGTCAATTCTCCAACAATTTCAGCAAGAGCCATAGCTAGGCTCTGTCTGCAGTCCAACAATCTAATCAAGGTAGTGTCATACAGTTGCTGAAAGCATGTGCAGACGCCTGTCTACCACACATTATAACACCCAAGCAACATTATAATTTGGTCTTTTTATCATTCATAGCAACAGCTCATAATGGAATGGAATGAACATGGTTTGCATGGAATGGGGGACGGTTACAGCTATTACTTAATATGGGTATTCCACACTTAGAATCAAAACAAGATTTATATTGTCATCGTTTTCAGTTTCTCACATACAACACTTATTGATGAAAAGTTAAAAAGCAGTACACAAGTGTTTTCAATAAAACAAGGAAATTACGTGTGTTTGTGTGGGTTAAAGCTTAGGGATTGGTCCTTGGAATTATTTTGAAATCTTGTTTTATTTCTCTGGATGATAGATTGTTGCCCTGAAGAGCCTTTCCAGAAAGAATCTGCATGACTGGTTCCTATCACATAGGACCAAGAACCGAAAGGTGTTGAGCACCCATGTGAGTATGTCTGAAATTAGAGCTTTCTCTATATTGCATATAAAAACAACGCTCACAGTGGTTGATAGCATAGCCTGCAGTATCAGGCCATAAAACCACCTCCCTTTTACATCCTGAGTGTGGTTTCTCAGTGGCTGCATTAGGGAGAGGTGGTGATGCAGTGGTAGAGCATCTGATTGGCATGCAGAAGGTCCCAGGTTCAATCCGTGGCATCTCCTGTTAAAAGGATGAGGTTGTAGGTGATCTGAAAGACCAGAGAGAGCTGCTACCAGTCTGCATAGACAATAGTCTGATTCAGTGGTTGAGTTCAGACTGGCAATTAGCCCCACGAGAGCCACATTCCAGCCCCGTTTCCCAAGCGGATTAAAGGGGGCATTCACACAGGCACATCTGCCTGGCATTCCCCAGCCATAGGCAACCCCCGCTGTTCTGCTTATCCCCCGCGTTAAAAGAATACCTCAGTAAAGTGGTGGCAAATCCTGAAGAGTGCATTTATCCCACTGCATTCTGCTTCCCCAATGTGTGACCACTCAGCTGATAAGCCGGGAGCAAGCTGGAACAGCAGCAGCGGTTTGATTGGCCGTGCTCCACTCTAACGCCCAATGCAGTGCCGGGATCCTCCCCCAATCAGTGAAGTGCAAATGGGAAAAGCCAGCAGTCTGAATGCTCCAGTGCACCTCGTCCCAGTAAGCTCCCACATCAGACGGCCCCGTGTGACCAGGGAACCCACTGCAAAATGCCAGTCTGAACTCAGCCAGTGTAATTCAGATTCATGCGTTCATGTGACTTGTGGGTGAGAACAGTCAGAGTCATGCTCTCTGGCCTGCATGGGCCATTCTCCAGGGCTTCTGCAAACAACAAAAAATACTTCACAGGAAGTATTTTGCAGCCTCCTCTCCGCCCATATTCTGGTAAAGTCACTCCTGATGGTCAGAGGACCCTCAGGAATAGCATGGGACATGGGATAAAGGCTGAACTAAGAAGGGGGAATTGGAGAAGTCAGCCCTCTTCATTCTTCTGTGATTGGAGAATATCTCCACAAAGCTCATGCAAGAGCCAGCAGGGAAGGTTTCTGACAATTTCCCATTCTTGCTGCAGGCTCTATTCTCTGTCCCATGTTGTTCCTGATTGTCCCCTGACCTTCAGGAGCTGTTTTTGGAGGGAATGCAATAGGGGGTGGGTTGCTATTGGAAGAGGAAAGCAGCGGGGGGGGACCATCCACAGACTTGTTCTGTTTGTGAAGGATTCAGTTCAACCCCTGCTCTTTCATAATGCTTGAAGTAGAACAGCTGATGCACATTCCTGACAGAAGCTTTGCTCCCAGGTGAAAAGAACACACCCCACACTACTATGGTGGAGATGGAGAGACTGGCAGTTTTAAACATGACAGAAAGGAGAGGAGGAGGAGGAGGATATTGGATTTATACCCTGCCCTTCACTACCCGAAGACGGGAAATGCAACCTGTCCACCAAATTTCATTACTAAACTTTGCCACACACAAACATCTTTCCCACATGAAAAAGCAATAAGCAAGTTTGAACTACCAATGCAGATTGTTCATTTCCCTCTGAGAAGCCCTTTGAAAAATGTCCGTATTTAAGATTTCCCCCTTCCTGTCATGGCCTTTTGACAAATGTCTTTAAAATACAGACCTGTGAGTACCTTTATAAAATGCCCTTTAATCTGAAACCCATGCAAAAAAAAAAAAAATCAAAACTCTAAATATTGCTGAATAAAGCATGTAGTATACCAGAAGTAAATGTCAAACTACAGAAGTGGAAGACAGCCTACATTTAAAGACCTTTTTACTCATAAAAAAGTTGAGGTCACCTAAGTACAACACAGGTGCTTACAGTAGTGAAGGCTGAATGTATTAAACCACACCAACAGTTTTGCAGAGCAAAATCCCAAGACTAACCTACTTCCCTGTTTGCAAACATGTTCTGTTTTTGTTAAATTTATACCTCATGGAATCGATGTAGGGCAACCCAACTGGCTTGTGATTTGCGAGTGTCAACATAAAGTGTTCTCTTGAGGTATCATCTGTTTGTGGGAAGTTAGACAGAAATGTCATAATGAAAGTACTGTGAGGATTATGTTTGAAGGAAATCAAGCTTTGTTCAAATGTTTAGAATCTGGACGTTTGCTGACTTGGTAACCGCTTGACCTTGAATTTTCAGGTGGTTGGATATGGTCAACAGGAAGGAGATTCAGAAGTTCACCTAACCTCCACTGCTCAGGAATCTTTATTTGGTCAAACACCTGAACTAACATTTTTACCCTCCTCTCCTCTCTTGAATTTCCCCTCTGTTATGGACATCCGAGCTTTCACCTCAACTCTGAACATTCTTCCTTATCACAAGATAATAAAATAAACCTTCATCAATCTTTACTTCAAGCGTGCTTATATCATATGCTTTCATGGGATTTTATCCATGGTGTCTCTTCTTCCATGTAGGGCTGCCAGCTCTGGGATGGGGAATCCCTGGAGATTAGGGGGTGGAACCTGGTGAGGGAGGGGTTTGGGTAAGGGAGGGACCTCAGTGAGGTATAATGCCCTATAGTCTACTCTCCAAAGCAGCCATTTTTCCCAGGGGAACTGATCTTTGTCATCTGGAGACCGGTTTTAATTCCAGGAGATCTCCAGGCTCCACTTGGAAGTTGGCAGTCCTTCCAAGAGCCCCAGACGATCCAGTAGTGAGACAAGTATGATTAGGCATTTTGAGTGCAGATGCAGGAAGCAAATCAAGGTAGTCCTGACTTTGGACAATACCAGTCAAGCTAACAGGGGAAGTCTCTGAGAATATAACAATGTTTGAACTACTTCCATGATTGTCAGGGATGCTCTTGGCTTATACTGCACTGAGCAGGGGGTTGGACCAGGTGGCCTGTAAGGCCCCTTCCAGCTCTGTGATTCTCTGTTATCTGTGCCAACTACATTGGTCATCTCCCTTGGGCTCTGTATGAATTCCTTAGCCTGGTTTCACATGCCCTCCCCCACATATGCTCAAAAAAGGGAAAAACTCAAGAAAATCCAGAACAATGTCCACCTGACTCTGTACAATGCTTACCCGTCTTTATAATTTTAATGTGTATGTGTGGTAGAAAGTGTGCATGAATGTGCTCATCTCCCACCTTGAGAACAGAAATAACATTCAGAAAACAAATGAAAACCAGAACCAGAGAACTCTATGCACAGACCACCAGATTATGGAAAGGAGACCTATCCAGATGCACATACTGGGAAGGTACTGCAATACTGAGAGAGCCGCTGTTGGGCTACTGGACTAGAAAGCCAGGTTGAAATCCTCACTCTGCTATAAGAAGTTTGTTGGGTGACCTTGGGCCAGTCACACATTCTCAGCCCAACCTACCTCACAGGGTTGTTGTGATGATCCAATGGAAGAGAGGACAATGTTGTAAGTTGTTTGGGGTCTTCACTGGGGAGAAAGGTGGGGTATAATGGCAGTAAATAAAAATGTAAACCTAAGATGCTGTGGAAAATGGCCACCCATTGTAAAATTTGTGTGTGCATGTTAGACCAGAGAATCTTTTGACATCTTCCAGCTTTACCATTCTGTAACTCCCTCATACTCTTCTTTCAACCTGATCAGAACTAGAAGGTGGGACCATATTTGTATGATATTCTTCTGCATTGTAATTATAGGAGGTATATGGTTGCTGCTCTCTTGAGTGCTTCCATTTCATACATCTCCAGTAACGTTTGAACCTTATAGATCGCATGAGAAATGGGAAGAAACCATAGACTGCACCTGGGAGGAAAGACAACAATGCTGCTTCAGTAATCTTATGACCCACAAACAAAAATGCAACTTGTATGTTGGCACTGCCAGGTCACCTGTGGCTTGATACACTTCTGGGAGGAGGATTTCTGTCTGGAAAATGAGAGAGAGGTTACTGTTGAGAACTTGGCAGGCCCAGTGTGATTGGCTGGCTATATTCAGAATGGCCACAAGATTTACAAGTCGGGATTAGGAACATCTTTGAGAAGGGTTGTAGGGAGCTGTCATGCATTCTCTTGTTCCTAGGGGTTTCCCCTTACTGACCCAGTTCTACAGCAAGAAATTTAGGACCACAGCTGCTTTGAGATCACACTGTTCTAAACCAGTTTGCAATTAAGCTCTGGAAGGCTTTACTTCCCTGCTTTCCTACACTTAGCACATACAGCACACAGATTTCAATGACAGCAATCAACTTCAGAGAATTCTGCAAAGAAATGTCAAAATATTATTTGCTTTTGTTCTGGTGCTATCAGCCATGTTTCAGAGAGAACAGTTGTTTGTGCCAAATGCTCTCAGTGCTTTGCACCCATGTAAGACTGTAATTTGAAACATGGGGAGGGAGGTTTTGGTTCCATTTTTCTCCCTAATGTAATACTAGTACGTCGTATAAAAAGGAGTGATAAGAATATTAGATATTTCCATTCCAACTCAATTCTTTTCTCACATAGTATAATAACTATGATGTCACTCAGCCCTCTTGGGTAACAGTAAATCATATTGTTCGTGTAGCATGGTACAATGGAAAGCAAAACCCAATTCCCTCCAAATGTTATTTTCTTCTGACTAACAAGCTCTGTGGAAGCAGATTCCTTTATGAAATGGAGAGAGATGCCTTATTGTATTTTGCTTTTTGTTACATTACTGAAAAATCCTGTGGTTAGCATTGTACATGGAGAAAACAAACTATTGAAAAATGAGCAGGGCAAAAAGGGTAGGTGGGTAAACAGGTGAGAAGGAAGGGAAGGAAGAGAAGAACAGGAAAACACACAGTCTGTAGGCAGCAGCTGGACAAATACTTGTCAGGGATGTTCTAGGCTGATCCTGCATTGAGCAGGGGGGGTTGGACTAGATGGCCTGTAGGGCCCCTTCCAACTCTGTGATTCTATCATTTCTATGAAAACATGTGATCCCTAGTAACTGTAGCTGTGGACAGGTTTTTATTCCTTGAGCTCTGTGAAAGAAGGATGGGATAAACCCCAAATAATTACTATCTTGCCAAGTGGAGCAGAGGCCTGTACTTGAAACCTTGTACACAGTTTTGCGTCATGAGCCTGACTTGCCTGTTCCTCCCTCACTCTGGATACACAAGGGTTGACAAAGGATCTGTAATGGCATTGAGGAACAACCCTGTATGCTCAGTTTATTGTACTTTGGTCACACCATGAGACGACAAGAGTCACTGGATAAGACAATAATGCTAGGGAAAGTTGAAAGCAGCAGGAAAAGAGGAAGACCCAACATGAGGTGGATTGACTCAATCAAGGAAGCCACGGCACTCAGTTTGCAAGACCTGAGCAAGACTGTTAAGGATAGGATGTTTTGAAGGTCATTCATTCAGAGGGTCACCATACGTCAGAAGCAACTCAATGGCACTTAACACAGACACACACACACACTAATTAATAAAAAGGTTATATTTATATTTATATAATATATACGCCAGTTTGGTGTAGTGGTTAAGTGCGCGGACTCTAATCTGGGAGAACCGGGTTTGATTCCCCACTCCTCCACTTGCACCTGCTGATGCGACCTTGGGTCAGTTGCAAGCTCTGGCACAGCTGTTCTCTCAAGGACAGTTTAGAGTTCTCTCAGCCCCACCTACCTCACAGGGTGTCTGTTGTGGGGAGGGGAAGGGAAAGGAGTTTGTAAGCCGCTCTGAGACTCCAAGTGAAGGGTGGGGTATAAATCCAATCTCTTCTTCTTCTTCTTCTTCTTCTTCTTCTTCTTCTTCTTCTTCTTCTTCTTCTTCTTCTTCTTCTTCTTCTTATTACTGTTTCATTGGGTTGCCGTGTAGCACCTTAGACCAACAAGATGAAGGGAGCTTTGACTCTTACAAATTTATACCCTGAAAAATGTGTTGGTCTCTAAGGTGCACCTAGATTCAATTCTGGCTAAATGTTGATTATTGTTTTTGTGGGTCACATGGGATAGGTGGCCCAGGTCATGTGATAGTCAAGCAGCTGTTTTGGTTGACCTTCCTGCAGGAATGCTATGAATTTCTCCATGAGCATGTTTGACAGTCAGATCTGCAGTGTTTGAAAGTGTTGGTTAGACATCAGCTGATCATTCTATTTGTTCAGTATATGCTGAAGAGCTTTGGATGGCTGCCAAACAGGTTTGCAATCGGATTTTGCAAAGCTGTGCATGTGCAAAGATGCTGCCAATTCAAACCAATCTGCAGACATTAGCATCAGTCGGGATTACTTAGACAAGGACAACGGGCAGCATTTAATGATGACTGATTTATATATTAGGTCGCTGATTTAAGTGTCTATTTAAACAATTGCCAGCTGAGCAGAGCAGTCACTCAGCAAAGGGAAGGGGGTAGCAGAATTCAATCAGGCTGCCTGAGAATACTCATGTGCAAAAAGTCAATTGCTTTGTACGACATTGGTAGGAAGGAGAAACCAGCCAAGTGCTCGTGACTAGTTCAATGAACTCTCAAGCCAGCCACTCAAAAAGCAGAGCCCTGTTCCCAACTGGCGAATGACACATGAGCCATACTTGTTGGTGTTCAAGCATCCCTATTTCTGCAATCCACCATGAGTTCCACTAAAGTAGAATTACTTGTCCTGGGAGATGGTATGTCCAGAACAAGGATTCACACTGAAATACAGGAGACCAGGTTCCCTCTGAGGCCCAGCAGTGGTTAGCATTGCACATGCAGAATTCTTTTACTTCACAACTGGGGACTCTAATATGGATGGAGGCTGAAGCAATGGGAAAGAGTGGGCTTAATTCTTCTCCATATACCACGTCCCCAATCAAAACCAGGCTTATTAACAGTCAATAAAAGAATGCTTGCCCCCCCCTTTTTCCTGGGCTAATGATAGGCCAAAGGAATCCATTTTGTTCACCAGCAGTATAGGAAAGGGCAACTAGCCCCCTTTGCTCCAATCCTTATCACCCCAACCTGTTTTGTCAAGTTACATTACATTTAGGGGGATCTAATTTTGGACTCCCCACATACAGTGTACTGATTAGACTATCAAATCCTGATGCTGGGGTATAAAAGAGAAGTGTATATCCAAGTAGGAAAGGGATCTAGCTGTATCATGCTAAGCAGAGTTTTACCATTCTAAATCCACTGAAGTCAATGGGCTCAGAGGAGTGTAATTGTTAACTGGGCCATTCTGAGAGGGCATTGGGAATTGATTTAGCTTAATGTTTCTGCTAGTTTAATTTCTATGGATTAAATGGGAATTTACACCTAGAGGGTATCAATGGTATCTTACAGTGTATTAATCTAAAATACAAACTCTTTGAATTCATGCTAGAATTGTCAAGCAAGTAAAGTTGATTTATCTCTTGGAACTGTCCTCCAACTCTACCTTTTTGGCATATGGTTATGGAATCAATTAATGATGAGGCATTATAGATGCCCACATAATTTTACTCTGTTAAGTAAAAGAGTTGGTCAAGGAGTCCAATTCTGTGATTATTTTTAGTCCACTTTTAGCATCATAATTATGCAGTGCAGTGAAATGGACGATGTCTAATTCACCCTCAGACAGTATCATAAAATGAACTAATTTGTTAGGTGCAATGTATTTAGTATTCAAAATAACTGGTTTATACAGAAGTAAGGTATGTCATGTTCTGGAACAATCAGTTCCAGGACAAATACATGTATGTTTTGAAAGGATTTAAATAGTTTTGTAATAATTATTCTTAATTAATTGTAATAATTTATAATTTATAATAAAAACCTCATTTTTTGTTTTAAAAAGTGCCTCTGAATTTAATTCAAGAGGAAAACATCATAACTTTAGGAAATTTAGCCCAAAGAAAAGGCTGACTCCAGCATTTTATGAAGCCGGTTAGGTTAAACTGGTGCAAGAGAGTGCTTAAACCAAGCCGAGAAATCTGTGATATACCAAATAATATTTCCTTGCTTGAGCCATGACCTAGGGGTGTGCATGTTTTGATATGCTCATGCTTTGGAAGAAATCTGCCTGAAGCCATTTTTCTAGTCCTTATTTTCAAAGTCAACCAAGTTAAATAAAGAAAAATATATCAATGCACTCTCTCTTTCTCTCTCCCCCTCTCCCCCAAAGGGTAAAATTTCAGTTTTATGTAACCCCACTAATAAATCTTTCCCATCTTTGCAGCAAAGAAACTATTTGCACTAGGCCATACCTTACTCAATGGTATGAGCAGCTAATGCTTTGCTTGTAACACAAGCTATCACATTAGCACCACATTCCTCCAGTTTTGTGAAGCATTCCACTGCAGACTTAGCACTCCCTTGATCTGATTAGGTCCCCGTCCCTTTCAGCTAAAAGGTTTAGCTGTTTTCTGAAAGAACGGTGAAGTCTTCCACTAAAAGGTGAGCCTCTTTTTTTAGCACTCTTGTAAGCCTTGATTTCCACACCTACCTACAGAAGCTCAACCCGGGGCCTGTCACTTTGTTCTTATCTCTCTTACATACACTAGCATAACAACTACAGTCAAGCCCTCCAATGTCTTCATCTTGCCTTTCTCAAGTTCAAAATTCCTTTCCTCCTTTTCTCACACTCAACATCCCCTTCCTTCTTATGTTCCAGTTTCCAAGCAAAGAGAACTCAGTTGTGTTTGGAGATTTATAGAGGGCTATGCGTAGCTTTCAGAAACTTGGGGCAAGTCTGTTGACTGGCACAATCTATACACACACATGAACAACACATGTTGTGATGAAACCAGTGTAGGGATCAATTGCACCCTCCTGGATTGCACTTTCATGCATATACACCACAGAGCACCACTTATTACATGCAGCAAGAGGCTGCCTCCTATATATCCATTCAGCCATCTGTTTCCTCCTCAGGGCCAAAGGAAATAATATATGCCAGGACAGTGACAGCTGCCTGAATATCCTGGAGTATATTGGCCACAAATTGCAAGCAATAGCCAGTAAGTACCTTGGAAGACAAGAAAGGTCCACTCCAATGACTGCATTTGCAGCTATTGGGGGGAATCACTCCCTTCCTAAAGATAAGGGGTTGGATCTTATCACTTTTGCACTTGACCTTAACCAGTTCTCATCTCCACTGTGCTCTTATCCTATGTGGCTTTTGTCCATGAGGCTCCCATGATCCCAGCACAACTTTTTCAGTGATCAAATGGGGATTGCTTTTTCACCAGCAGACCAGGTTCAAGGTTTCGGTGTTGACCTTCAAGGCCCTTAATGGTTTGGGACCCACATATCTTCGGGACCATCTCTTCTGGTATACCCCCAGGAAAGCACTGCACTCAGTAGGTCAAAAACTGTTGTGGTTCGCAGTCATCAACCAGAGCCAGGGCATTTTCTGCTCTGGCTCCAACCTGGTGGAACTCTCTTCCAAATAACATCCATGCCCTGCGGGACTGGATATAGTTCTGCAGGGCCTGTAAGGCAGAGATGTTCCACCAGGTGTTTGGATGAGGACAGGGATGGTTCCATCTTCTTTGCATGCTTTCCTTAGCCCCTCTGTGGTTTTACCTTTTCACCTAATGCTCATGACTGGCACTTTCCATTTTCTTCCCTATGCATTTTTCAGTGCAAGTTAACCTCGTTCACGAGATATATTACAGTGCAATCCTAGGCAGAGTAACATCCATCAAAGTCTATTGAAGTAATGGGATAAGGGTGTAACCCTGCTTAGGACTGAATTGTTAATAATTTGCCATTGCCTCCTTCTGTATCATTACATATATAGCACAATCAATGTGTGCACACTGCTTTACAAGAAGACAGGCCCCTGGCCCAAATAGCTTATTTGTCTGCTTAATGAACATGTGTCTTAACTTCCATTCATTACTATGCAATTACATACAAAACGTTTTCTAGTAGCAATCACTGATGTATCTATTCATGGGGAAACAAAGGTAAACATGGATTTGCCCCTTCTAATCTCTTTGTTTACCTCTGAGAGAAGATTCCACAAATGGGAGGAAAGCTTACACAGCTCTGTTGTCTTGTCAGGGATTGTGGTTTTCTTTGTCAACAGACACTTGCTTTGTGTTTGTTCTACAGTATTTGTATTCTGAAATATTTACTTTGAAACACATAGGAATTTTTTGTTCATTTTTAAAATATCAAATCAGGATTTGCAGCTCTCTTTTAGCTGGAAACAATGCCACTCATGAGAAAACAACTGACTTGCTGAATTGGACCCTCCAAGCCAGGCCTCCAAAATGGCTCCTTCGATATCCCTGGGAAGATGACAGGCAGCCTATTACAAAGATAATCATCTCCCCTGTTGTTTGTCCCCAGCATCTGGTAATCAGAGAGATACTGGCTCTGAAGATGGAAACTGTATTTTAGTTCTGGTGGCTATTAGCCTTTGGCAGACCTGACTTCCATGAGTTTGTCTAATCTTTTAAAAGCTATATAAGCTAGTGGCTGTCACCCCATCTTATGACAAAGAATTCCATACGTATGATAATGTTGCATGCATAAGTACTTTCTTCTTATATGTTCTGTTTTCAATCTACTGCAAATACACTTGGAGGGGCTGTGGCTCAGTGATAGAGCATCTGCTTGGCATGCAGGAGGACCCAGGTTCAATCCTCTGCGTCTTCAGTTAAAAGAATAAGGCAAAAGGTGATGTAAAATAACTCCTCTACCTGAGACCCTAGAGAGTCACTATCAATCTGAGTAAATAATACTGACCTTGTTGGACCAATGGTCTTACTCAGTACGAGGCAGCTTCATGTATTCATGTGTATTCAATTCTTGGGAAGATCCCTTATGCTACTACCACTTTATTCCTGTTTTAAAGAAAAATATCCAAATATACAAGGCACTGGTGGGAGATTATACATTAAGAGGGAATGGGCTGGGACAGGAAGAACTGAAATAAACTTACCTTCGCTGGCTAGAGGCAGCCTAGGTGAACTCACCTGGCTAAACAGTATAGGAAAGGGATGAAGCACCATTATGTGTCCATTCTCGGTGATCAAGCCGGCCATCAGCCGACTGTATAGATTCTTGGTCCGGGAAATATCCTGGCTGGTCTCCTCCAGAGCCTCTCCCATGCCATTGTCCTGCTCTCTCTCCTCCCGTTTCTCCCCACCCCATCCCACTCACCTCTTTCATGCTTGTGCTCACAATCACGGTCCCTATCTCTGTCCCGATCCCTTTCTCTGTCTGTCATGGTGACTGCACCACCAATGCCTCTCTCTATCCCTGTCCTTGTCTTGATCCCTTTCTCTACCTTTCTCCTTCCCTCCCGGCTTCACCTCAAACCCATCTATGCCCAGCTTGCCAAGGGTGGCCTCATTAAGCTGAGGGTCAGACACTTTTGGCAGCTCTTCCTTCTTGTCTCTGTCACAGTCCCAGTCCCTTTTCTGGTCCCAAGAACAGCTATGATGCTTGTGTTCTTGGTCTTTATCCTTGCGGCATTCCCCGCTGCATTTTCTTTCATCCTTCTCTCAGCTGCATGTCTGGGATCAGCTGAGATGGCGTTCCTTTTCCCAGTCTCAGCTGTGGTATCAGTGATCTTGCTTGTGTTCAGGATCTCAATCCCATTGATTGTCATGGGAGATGTCATCCCAGCCTGAGTGCCTGATGTTGGGACTTGGCTTGACAGCAGCACATGTGAAAGGGATCTAGGTGTTATGGTTGATTACAAGCTAAACATGAGCCTGCAGTGCGATGTGGCGGTGAAAAAAGCTAATGCAATCTTAGGATGTATTAACAGAAGCATTGTGTCCAGATCACGGGAGGTGGTAGTTCCGCTCTATTCTGCTATGGTCAGGCCTCACCTGGAGTACTGTGTCCAGTTTTGGTCACCACATTTTAGGAAGGATGCTGACAAGCTCGAGCGTGTCCAGAAGAGGGCGACCAGGATGGTGAGAGGGTTGGAATCCAAGTCTTATGAGGAAAGGCTGAAAGAGTTGGTTATGTTTAGCCTGGGAAAGAGAAGGCTTAGAGGGGACATAACTGCAGTCTTCAAGTATTCGAAGGGCTGTCATGTAGAAGATGGAGCAGATCTATTCTTTCTTGCTCCGGATTGCAAGACTAGAACTAATGGGTGGAAATTACAAGGGAGTTGTTACCGGCTAAATATCGGGAGAAACTTCCTAACTGTAAGAGTGGTTGAGCAGTGGAACAGCCTGCCTCGGGAGGTGGTGGATGCTCCTTCGCTGGACGTTTTTATGCAGAGACTGGACAACCATCTTTCAGGTATGTTGTAGGTATGTAGGTATATCGAGCTATCTTTTGGCTATGCTCCTGCAGAGTGCATGGGGTTGGACTAGATGACCTGCAAGGTCCCTTCTAATTCTAACATTCTATGAGTCTATGTTGGCATCAGCACCACCCCCCGGGCCCCACTAAGACCTGTGTGGATGCCACCCTTTCACCATCTGGCCTCTCTCCACACTCACCAGCACCCTCCTACCATCAATTTTTTCCCATCGGCGTGCTTGTATGCCTAGTGCATGTCATGCTCATGTTCATATTCAAGGAAGGCACAGCCATGGGGCTTGCTGGAATGCTTATTGTACACCACATACATTATTTTTATAGTACCATATACTTCAGATTCCCACCTCAGTTTGTATTCTGTTGCGTTGTAGTTAACTCTGGCCACCAACTGTGTCTTGAAAGCATTTCCTTAGGCATTGGGGTCATTATGAGGATCCCACAACTACAGCTCACTCTCCACTTCTTGCGGATGGCAATCTTCTCTCATCTCTTACACTCCATCTGTTCTTCCCACATCTCTGCATGAGTAGGCGGGGGAGCACCATGTGGGTCCTCAAACTCTCAGATGTACAGGCCAATATCACTATAGGGCTTCTCATGGGGTAGTTTCTCCAAAGGGGCAAATAGGGTATAGGATCAAGGAGGGGCAAAAAGTGCCAACAAATTTGGGGGCAAGAATTGCATAATCTTGGAAGGCCCCCCTCCCTCCGGGGCCTACAAACACACTTTCCTCCCCCCACACAGTGGCTCTCCTTCTGCTGTGAGGGCAATCCGGCTGTGAAATCTGTCACCCCATTGATTGCCAGGGTTGATTCGGCTGATCTGGCTGGCTAGGCGGGTGTCCCCTACCTCCCTCACCACTCTATGTACATCCCTCCCAAAGCTATGTGCTTGGCCAAAGAGGACGACCATCCCAGATAGGAGTGCACCATTCTTCAGTCAAGGATATATCTTATTCTACTATTTAAAGAAAGCAAATAATCTCTCTGCAGCCGTCACCACTATTGGGCTTCTTTTTCTGAATTAAAATGATGTTAAGACTGGAAACTGGGAAGTCACTGGTTCAAATCTGTAATATGGGAATAATAAATGTGGATTTTTTTGTACATGATTGCTACACAGATTACTGAGGTGACTGGAGCATCAAAAAACCACTATGTAGTTCCTATAATCAACTATATTACTCTTGTTACAATTATCATTGTGCTCCGGTTTAACTTCTTCTTGCTTATTGCCAGCTTCTGAGAATTTTTGGCATCTCTTTTTCAAAACCCATAATTTTTACAAATTTAACATTTTAGGGAAGTAGAATCAGCGCATTGAATTCTAACACAAAGTATAAGCTGCACAAGAGTTTGTCAGGTCTTCATGCAACATATAGGTTATGTTGCAATGGAGCATATGGATTATAGCTAATTGTTTCATATATTAAAGTAGAAAAAATTGCATCAGAATTCATATATCAATCTGTGAAAGTAATTCTGAAGTAAACAAAAGTTTTGTAAAACCATATGTACAAACTAACCTCTGGAGGTCATTTCAACTTGAAGCTGGGTATCTGAACAGAATATGTTCCAACTCATGTCTTTCCTGAAAGTCCTTCTTCTAAAGAATAGGGTCTAAGATTGGCCTTTGCCAAAAACGATTAACAATTCAATTGTAATTTTAGTTATCAAACATCTGGAATTGATCAAAGTGACTGCAGTTAAAAGAATGTATACAATCAAACCCAGATGTTTTAATGCGGTATTGCCCTCCTAGGCCTGTCGGATCACAATGGGTAACAAACAGAAGATAAATGTTTTAAAATTAAAGGGCTAAGTGAGTTTAAATGTAGGTGGCTTGAGGGTGATGAGGATGGTGAGTGACTTTATATTCAAGTGGGTGTGGGGTCTGAAGAAATTCTAAAACTCTATTCAAAGTCTGTTTATTCAAAAATATTAGAATCCTGCCTACAAAACTTAGCACTTCTAGGAGGCTTCTCCAAGAGGATATAGGCCAGAAAATCGCTCGTAGAAGCCCTTTGTTTTTACTTTAATTGTCATATTTGAATCCTGCTGTACCTCCAAGGAGCAAAAAGTAGCATGAATGAGGTTCTCTCCCCAATTTCACATTTACAGTTTTACATGAAGCTCACCCCAATTTCATCCTCATCATAATCCTATCAGGTAGGTTAGGTGGAATCAACCCAAGGTCACCCATTCTGTTTAATGGTGGCCTGTGACTTGAAGTCAACCCGCTATTCATTGCAACACAGTAGATTTTGACAAGTGGACAACTATGGACGATTTCAATGGTAAAATGACAACTATGACAGTACTTTAAAGAGCAAAGAGACTGAGCTAGTGTGATCACTCCTTGCAGTAAGGTTTCTAGTCAATCCATCCAATTCATCTAGGGTTGCAAGGTCCACTCATTGCACCAGTGGGGGAGGGACTTTCCAGGAGTGGGGAGGAGTGTCGCGACATGCATACATAAACAAGAAGTGACATAGGGATGTCAAGAACATCAGGGGTGACACTCTGGGTTTTGGGCAAAACTCTATGGTAGAATTTGCTTCAAATCATAGAGTTTTGCCCATAAATCAGAGCACCCCCCCCAATGTCCTCAACGCGCTACATTACTTCTGGGTTTTGTAGGCATATCACAATGATTTCTGGGTTCCTGCTGGTAGGAGGGGGTGATTCTGCAACTGAAAGCAGGAGACCCCTGACTGCACTGGGCAGTCTGGCAAACCTAAATTCATCTCACAATTTCTTTTAAACTTATTTAATATCCATACTGTATTTTCCATCATTGTAATGGGACTTTCCTGCATCCCTTCCTCCCACTGCAGCCTATGGATATCCAAAAAATCCTCCTGGGGAACAGGAGACCCTGAGGATCAAAGTGAAGAGATCTTTAGTGGCAAGGGGGAACTGGAGTCAATTGCTCACCTTCCATTACCAGGCAATTTTGCTTGGATCCAACCCATGGATAGCAAATAAATAAATACCTTTATAAACATATGATTCTGCATTATACCGAGTCAGACCATTAGTCTCTACAGCAGCATTCTCTACTCTAACTAGCAGCAGCTGTCCAGTGTCTTTGGTAGAAAAAGGCTTCTCCCAGAACATGGATACCTTAGGTCCTTTAACTGGAGATGCTGGGGACTGGATGTGGGACCTTCCGCGTGTGCTCTGACATCAAGCCATAGCCCCGCACCATGCAAACTGCATGACAGACTATAAAAAGACTCCAACCCAACCACTATTTCTTTATGTTGTTGAAGGCTTTCTCTTCACAATTTCTTTGTTTACAATACTTTTTCCCACCACCGCCAGTCATTCAACTTGTTTCCCTAATCAGAGAGGAGCCTGAAATGTCAGGAGAATTCATTTCTGAGATATTTCAACTTTATTAGCTTCGAATTATGGTGGCTGAAACAATAGGGTGCTTCTTTGCCAACAGAACCTGATTCCTGTGGCTGAGACCCTCCTACCTCTTCTGCTCAAGTTCAACTGATTACCCTCCTCACTTCAGACCAGCCATGCATAGCATGCATAATTACAGGTCCAAATGATATCCAGAATATCTTTTTTTGGAGTCTCCAAAGGAAGCCTTCCTCCCACTAGAACGACCAGAAAAGCTACATATTTTCTGCAGTTACACTACCACAGTTAGAGAGTCTTGTATTTCTGCAACAATGCAATATCTCTAATGCTCTGTTTTGGTTTTTCTTCCATCAAGTTGCAACAAACTCATGGCAACACCGTAGGTTTTCCAGGCAAGAGATGTTCAGAGATGGTATGCCATTGCCTGCCTCTGCCTAGTGACCCTGGTATTTTTTGGTGACCTCCTATCCAAATGCTAACAAGGGCTGCTTAACTTCCAAGATCTTATAAGATCAGGTTAGCCTGGGCTGTCCAGATCAGGGCCCTAATGCTGCGTAACACTTGGAACTACAATGGCAATTCACAGCATTACACTAGAGCAATCAGTTAAGTAGCACCTCACAGCTATTTACTTACCTTGCATTATAGACCAATGGACTATAAATTGCTCATGTTTCATTCAGAAAGTTACCTGGTGGGTTCCAGTGGTGTTTCAGACCGGAACGTTTCAGACAGGAACTGCATTGACTCGAAATAATGTGGAAAAATGGATATTAAGCATTCCGGTTTCACTGCAAAATGCTGAGACACTAAGTCAAAATATAATATATAAATGCAACATCTAGCTGAAGACGTAAAATATGCCATTGTGGGGGAACATGACAGCTTGATCCTCTGATTCAGGGGTTCACATGGAACTGGGAACTCCCAGAGTACCATTATATTCATTTTAAAATATCAAGTACAGCAAGCAAAATGAGGGTAGGTATGTCCGTACATTGGGATTTTTTTTTAACATCTCGCATATCATCATGACAAATGCAAGATCAAATGTTATCTCCTATCTGATTTGGACCAGAATCCACAAAGGATAAATTTCAAATTAGATTATAAACTTGATCTGCATTCCAGGAAATTTAAAACCAGCATATTATAAAGCAAGCAAATCAATCACAGCAACACAAAACAGAAATACCACGAACAATGCTTATATTCACGAACTTTGTTAACATGTATATATAAATATGCATTTTTAAAAATAATACTAATGCTCTAACCCAAACTGACAAAACCAAGATAATTGAGAGATAAGCTTCTTTTTAAAAAACACAGAATAATTTCACTTTGTTGTTCCAAGTCCCTTGGAATGGCAAATGATTTTAGGCAACTGCCAATGTGATACTTTATGACTGAGAGAGCAAATATAGGATAGGAATCGGAGCCGGAGGCTTGAATTTCCTTGTGCAGGATAAGTTTACACTTCCCATGCCAAAGGCAAGTATGGAAAACTATATGCAGTAGAATATCACAGTTTCTTCTCATTGCATAACTCTTTATCCAGTGACACAACCAGCAGAATCTAAACCCCAAAGCCCCTTAAACATGAACAGTCTAATAGATGTGCCTAGTGTTTGAGACCTTTTAAAAATTCCATTTGAGGGGTAGTTCATTCCAAGTGTAATAAATCAGCTGCTCCACAAGTTCATGGGAAGGGTTATGAAAGGCCCATCATGACCTCTCTTTCCTGCTTTCTGTCCTCTATGTATGTGTGCCCCATTCTGAATGCATTTTACCTCATTCACAAGGTGGTTGTGGATAAGTACAGTGTTGGACATAAACAAGGGACACCCAGGTTCAAATTCCCTTTCTGCTATTAAGCTCACAGAATGACCTTGGGCCGACCACTCTCCTTCAGGCCACCCATAATAAGTTGTTACGAGGATGAAACTAGGAGTGGAGCTACAGTTCAGTGAGAAAGCACATGCTTCTTTACACTGATGATCCCCAAGTTTAATTTATGTATTTATTTTTATCTTACTGATTAAAACATTTATATACCACTTTTCCTCATGGATCAGGGTGGCTTATGATAATAGTTAAAACATCCCCGCTAAAACCAAAGATAAAACAGCAATCCCCAAATTTCCCCGTTAAAAGATGCCTGTCATTTAAACCCCTCAAAACTCTGACAAACAAGCAGGCCTTGCAGTGCCTCCTGAAGATCTCCAAGGAGGGGGGCCCCACACCTCTTCAGGGAACCCATTCCACAGAGCCAGGGCCATGATGGGAAAAGCCTGGGGTGTGGTGAATTCCACCCTAAGTGGTGGGATAGCCAACAGATGGCTGTCTGATGACGTCATGCTTGTACAGAACTACAATTGGATCCGGATCATGAGATCTAGAAGCAAAACCTGCATCAACAGCAAAATCATAAACATATATCAGTTGGGGTCAGAATTGTGAATTTGAGGTCTGTGACTCCAAACTTCTGCACAAATGTAACTTGCAGTTGGAAGCATGTGCAAGACTTAAATCAATTTCAGCAAAAACGGGAACCCCAGCAACCCAAAGTGTTTGAACAAGCAATTTGCAGCAGTGAAACCTGTGTTGGGTTTTGCGACCCTCCTTGTTATTGCAAATGCGGGGGAAAGACATAGAAATAAATTCAAACAACATCTGCTGAAGAAAGTAGCTGAGGCCTTCAAAGGGAACATGCAAAAATGGCCTTCTTCACTCCCAGTACTCCCATTCATATAAAAATGTTTTATTCTAAACACACCCCATTTTCCTCTTCTTCAAAAATGCTATAAATTTCGTCTCTTAAAAGATAAAGCTTTGCTTCAAACAATTTTAATGGCCCATGGGGTAAAACTCAGTCAAAATACAGCTGGAGACAGACATAGCTCCTCATGGGAAACTCACTTAACCCATGGTTTAAGGTAAACATGTTTAAGATTTCCAGAGGCAAAACATAAAAGGGAAAAGAGGGGTAGAGATACAGAAAGGAAGAAACGGCCCTGCCGTGCACCGGAAATGGAATGGAGATCTCAATGAGATCCATCTTTTTCTTATGGTTAACAATGACTAACAATGACATTTTAGGAACCCGTTTGGTTTATTCATGAAGTTATCTTGAGAAACAACACTCTAAAAGTGATGGACAATCACACAAATTGCAGTGAGATTGCAAACTAAGAGCAACACCATCAAAGAGCTGGAAAAAATGTTTGATTTTTATCAAGTGCTCAAAAAGTGTTGTACGTTATATTACAGATGTTCAGCACATGCACGATACTGCACTGTTTTCCCACAGCTGGGACCTTCAGGCCTCCTTCCTCCTAAACTACCATGGAGAGAAAAATATTGACTTGCAAAAGTGGGGCTTGCCTGGGATGTCTGGAGTATCCCACTGGAATAGTAGAGGTGGGAAAGCTTCATGGATCATCTTCACACACCTTTCAGTAACAGCGTAAAACTTTGGGGAGGGGCTGTGGCTCATTGGTAGAGCATTGGCTTTGCATGCAGAAGGTCCCATGTTCAATCCCCAGGATCTCCAGTTGAAAGGACTGGGAAGCAGGTGACATGAAAGACCTCTGCTTGAGAGCACCCTGGAGAACTGCTGCCAGACTGAGTGTACAATACTGACCTTGATGGACCAAGAGTCTAATTCAGAATACCTCAGCATCATGTCTGTGTGCATGTGTGCACATGTATGCTCTAGGAATCCATAATCATTAATTTTAGGCCAAAGTCCATGCAGAGTGGAGTTTAGTGTGTCAGACTAGAATATGGGAGACTTGAGTTCAAATCCCAGTTTTCCTTATGAGCCAGTCACATACTCCCAGCCTAATCTACCTCTCAGAGTCTTAGTGAAGGCAAAATGGGAAAAGATGTATTCCATTCTGAAGTGCTTGGAGGTTTTTTTGTTTACTTACAACCTATCCCATTATCTCACGTCTGTATAACCCCCACCTGGTGGCTGGCAGCCATAGGCGTAAACGAGGCACAACCATTGGTGCTTCCTGGCTTCCTGCCATCCCCAAGAAGACCAGACGTTCTACCACTGAAGTGACTGGCTGTCCGTGCTGTAGCTTTAATTAATATGAGTAATTCCAGTGGATGAGGTAATATGATGCATTTTATATGCTTTTATTAGATTTGCTAAGGCAGTGTAATGTGCTATTGTACTTAATAAATCAGCTTAATCCATAAATCTAACCAGGGGTGTGTGGGAGGTTGGTCTTGTTCTCACTCGAATTCTGAAAAGAACACGCCAGGGCTGTTCACTGCAAAAACTTCTGTTGTCATTTCAGATTCAGGTCCTCTACAAAGCATGCTTTAGCTATTCTGGAATTTCAGGGGAGAGTGGTTTTAGTTTTAGCCATTGTTTTCAGGCCACGACAGCCGAAGAATGGAGACCAGTGCATGGGCTCCTGGCTGCAAATCATGGCCAGTGAGGGGTTTACAAGGCTTGGGATGACTTTGAAAGCCTCTAGAAGCCTTCATGAAACTCCAGAGACTCACAAAGGTTTCTGAAGCCTTGCTCAGCTTCGGCCTCTGCGAGCCCAGTGGCCCACCATTCTTCAGCCTTTGGGGCCCAGGCAGACTCTAAGGGTACAGAAGGCTGTGATGCGGGCTGGAAGAGCCTTCCTTCCTTTTTCTTTTCCTTTTAAAATAATTTAAAAGCCATGGAGAGGAAGACCACCAGACACTCCCAAAATTCTGGGAGGTAAGTTTTTGTTACTCCTGGTATTCTGGAGAAGCTTGCTTTTATTCAGATATACTCCAGCTGAGCCAAAATGGTCAATTTCAGGTATACTTTCAGCTCAGGTATATCTAGGGTTACCAGGTCCAGTCTTCTCCCCAGGAGGGGGATTAGGGGATGTTTCAGGAGGTGGCCTGGCCATGCCTGGTGCGATGACATCATGCAGAGTGACGTCATCCCATCCCTGCTTTTTTCCTACCATTTAAAGGGAATCTTCCTTTTAAATGATGGGGGGGGGGACAAGAGTCAAGTGCTCCTGCCCTGCAAGAAGCAAAATCAGCTCTTGGGAGGCAGGAGCCGGTGGCTTCCACTTGGAAAGAACAGCTGCCATGCATGCATGCCCTGCAAGCAGGGAATTTGCCGCTTGCATGGCAGGCACCTGTGGCACTCGCTCTTTTCAAGTGGGGCTGCAGATGACTGTTAGGGGTGGGGCTCCCCCGGTCAGCTGGTGGGCGTCAGGGGGGAGCCCTAAAAATTGGGGGAACCTCCACCCACACCTGGGGACTAACATCGCTAAGTCTAACCAGATTCACACTTCTAGAATGTGTGGCACTGTGGCTTATTCAGCAGAGTTGAGCTAAGTGCAACAAACTGGTTCTGTATGTGAGTTTCCTGCCTATGTTGTGGGACAGGAGACAAGTAGTGCGAGGTTTGTAAATTGATCCCAAAAATGTAAGTTTAGAAGTGGGTCCCACTTCAAAAGGTTTAGGAATGACAATGTTATGGACTTGTGAATTCTTTCCTTCCCTCTCCCCCCCCTCTTTTCCCTTTCAGTGTCGGGGTGAACTGGCCCTCCGATTTAACTGCTGGTGGACTACTACCTAGGGTTTCCAACCTCCAGGTGCTGGCTGGAGATCTCCTGAGATCACAGCTGATCTCCAAGCAGCAGAGATCAGCACCTAGAGAAAATGGCCACTTTGGGAGGTGCAATCATATACCCCATTCAAGTCCCTCCCCTCCCCAAGCCCCGGCCTCCTCAGGCTCCACCCCCAAAATCTCCCAACCCAGAGCTGGTAACCCTGCCACTACCCAGAAGGGCTCCGGAGGTCCAGGAGGAAGCTGAGCTGAGTGGTTCCTGCGGTGTTGGCAGAGCCACAGGGCCCGCTCAGTTCAGACCTGGACTACAGCTCGGAATGCCAAGTAGCATCCCAGCATCCCCAGGACCTTCAGAAGAGGCATTGCACCACTGACAACGGCACCATTTCCCTTGTTTCTGTGCCCCCCACACTGGTTACCAGCCATTGGCAACCAATGCCTTTACAGGAGATTGCCTGCCTGAAGTGGGCATTTGGCATGCCGGGCCACAGCAACAATGACAATGGTTGTCGGCTTGCAGGGAGAGAGCATCTTTTCCCAGAAGTGGTAGTTGTGGGCAACCCTGCATGTCTTATCAGCTATGGCCTGAGGGATGGATACACACCTAAACATAAGGATTTAAGGCAGGGCTGTGAGGCTCCTTCCTTGCTGGCCCCACTCTCTCCCCTTCTACCATGTTAGCCTGTGGTGGGGGAAGTTTCTCCACTCCTCAGAATATGAGGGAGAGGAGGTTGCAGCACCTTCACCTTTCTTGGATAGTTATCTCCCTTCCAGCAACAAGTCCTGTCCACAGCTTTCCTCCTCAGCCTGTCCCTGGAGCTGCCCTTAGGAAGGGTGCCTGCCCCACCCTCTTTCTCAGGGTCCAATCCCTGCCCTACTTGTCACCTGTTCTGGCCAATCTGGAGCTGTGGTGGGAGATTCACCCACCATTTCCTGGCTGCTGCCTGCTTCTTCATCCTTCCTCCCAACCTCTGGCTTCCCCTTTGCTCCAATGGCTAAGGGTTGTCTCCACCCCAGCTAGGGTTGCCAACCTCCAGGTGGTGCCTGGAGAGCTCCCACTCTTACAGTTGATCTCCAGGCAACAGAGATTAGTTCCACAGGAGAAGATGGCTGCTTTGGAAGGAGGATTTTATGGCATTATACCCTATTGAAGTCCCTCCCCTCCCCAAACCCCATCCACCTCAGGTTCTACTCCCAAAAACTCCAGGTATTTCTCAACCAAGACCTAGCAACCCTAACCCCAGCTACGGCTCATCCTGGCCTGGTCCCTGGCCTCTTGCCTGGGCTGCTGCTGCTGCTGGGTTCACTGGCAAAGCTGTCGTCCTCTGGGCGTGGGGTTCACTTCCCTGGTAGTCTTGGAGGTTGCTAGGGCCTACTCCTGGCTGGAGTGTCACCAGGCTGCTGCTGGCTGATGACATCATCAGCCTCACCAGGATGAGCTTAGGCCAACTCCCACCCCGGGCAGCCACTGGCCCCTCCCAGCTCAACTCTCCTTCAAACAGCTGAACTGGTAGTGGTATTCTAGGCCTCAAGTCAGTCTCATCATCAGGGACAGCCCCACCACAGTCAGTGGGGGTCTGGATGAGTCTGGGCTAGGCGTCAGCTCCAGATGGAAGCATAGAGAGTCGTCACGGGGGGGGGGGGTTGATCCTGAGGCATTTCTATTCAACTGCAGCTTCTGTTCAGAAGCAAAAAAAAAAATAAGTTCTTGTCAAGTCACAGTGCAAATGGTCAAGCCTTTTAAAAGATCTGAAACATTCACTTTGCTTTGTCCTGGAAAAGCAAACTCAGAGCTGGCCTATTAGAAGGATCTCTCACCCTTAGGGTGGCAAATGGATGAAGCCTAATGGGGATAGATTGGCCTTTGGGCTAGATTGGCCTTTGGGCTAGCGTTATGTCCTTCATCCTCAGGGTATGTCTCTTTGCTCACTGAAGGCAAACACAGATGTATCAGATTAATACTACTGGAGCATGTCAGCATTAGATCATGT
Organism: Gekko gecko; assembly: GCA_029375565.1. NCBI lineage: Eukaryota > Metazoa > Chordata > Lepidosauria > Squamata > Gekkonidae > Gekko > Gekko gecko. The sequence continues at coordinate 95,826,141 of JAPDNY010000009.1, forward strand.
AAGCAGGAGAGCTTGCCAATATGAGGCTAGGCTCAAAGTGAGACCATCAGGCTTACATTATTCCAAATCATCCTCACTGCAGATACACATCTAGAAAGTGCCATGTGTATGTTACATATCACAGCTTGCTAATTGCAAAGGGGACAGGGCCTGCCACCAGTCCCGCCCCTACCAGAGAGCAGAAAAGACCTTGTCCCATCTGGAAAAGAGCCCTTATTAAGCAAGCAAAACGTGCTCAGAACAGTCATTTGTCTTCCGTGCTTCCTGAAGAGTTTCATTTCACACTCAGGGGTCCAGGCTGATGCTCATTTAGAGAGGTTGTGTTTATGAGGCGTTGCCAAGGTTTGGTGTCTAGACAGCTGGCTGGGATGTAATGCTTTTTAGAGCTCACACCCATCTCTGTGAAATTGCTTAATTTAATTTTGTGTGCACACACACACAAAGAAAGGCAATCGCAAATCTAAACTCTCCAGGTTCATAAAAGTTCTTCTCCAGTGATGTCTTCTCTTGGGCTAATAAAAACTGGGGCGTTGGAAGGGAGATGTATTCTAGCAATGGTTATGCCCTTCGATATGCCATAGTAAGAAATGTGAAGTCCTGGGGGGAGGGGAATGGCTTATCTAAACTAGCTCCCAATCTCTTTCTAGGCACATAAGAACATAAGAAGAGCCCTGCTGGATCAGACCAGTTGTCCATCTAGTCCAGCATCCTGTCTCACACACAGGCCAACCAGTTCCTCTGGAGGGCCAACAACAGGGCACACAGGCTGAGGCCATCCCCTGATGTTGCCTCCTGATTCTGGGATACAGAGGTTTAGAGCCTCTGAACATGGAGGTTCCCCTCAGTCACCATGGCTAGTAAGAATTCTGGATATCTTGCATTATAATATTGGTCATTTTATGTTTAATCCCTTTCCTAATAGTCCCTAACACAGACTTTGGCTTTTTCACTGCTGCAGCACAATGAGTTGATACTTTCATTGAGCTATCCACTATGACCCCAAGATCTTTCCCCCTCTCAGTCACAGCAAGTTCAGAGTCCATTAGCCTACATTTGAAGCTCAGATTTTTTTGTTCCAATGTGCAATTCAAGGTGCTGAGGTAAAGCCCTATATGGTTTGGGATCAACATACCTGAAGGACCACCTACTCCTTTATGAACCTACCTAAACACTGCTGTCGTCTTCTTCTTCTTCTTTTTTTAAAGAGTTTATTAACAGGATATAATAGCATGTTCCACAGTTAATAACCAATTGTTAACATATCCTTTTCTGCAGTTTTCTTCCCTCCCCTCCCCCGGCTCCCAGCGATGCTCCACCCCTATTAATATTTCAGTCAATATTCTCTTACATTCAGTTCTTACTAAATAATCAAATCTTCATTTTAAACATTTTCCTTTTCTATTTCTCCCTCTTAGGTAACATTTTGAATACAATCCATTTCTTATACTACTTCTATTCTTAATAATCATCAAAACAAAGTAATCTATTTTTAATATTCCAATTCAGTTCTAGGTAAACTTTAAAGTCTTTCCAATCTGCTAAAAATTCTTCATCTTCTTTTCCATTAAGTTTTTTTGTCAGTTTGTCCATTTCTACCATAACTGCTGTCGTCTTCTGAGGTCCTGTGTCAGGTGCCCCACCCTTTCTAAGATTAGGCACTTGGCAGCCCAGGAGAGGGCTTTCTTGATTGTGCACCAAAACTCTCTCCCCAAGGAGACTCATCTGTCATCTTCTGTTGCCATCTTCCACCAGCAGATGAAGACTTTTTATTTTGTTCAATGTTCCCTCAGTGATCCCTCTTTCCTGCCCAATGTTTTAATTGTTGTTTTTGTGGTTTTGTATGTGTATTTTAGCTCTGGTTTTAATTGTTTTACTGGTTATGTTTGTTGTTAGTTTTATTGTTTTTTTAAGATGTAATTTTAATGTATGTTTTTAATTTGGTGGCCTCTTTGGTGTGCCTTATGAGGGCAGAAAAGTGGGGTATACAGTTTGTGAAAAAAATGAAAGTAAATATATATAAATAAATGCAACATCAAGTTTGCTTTTAGAAGGAGTGACAATGTTGATACATCTTATAGGGCTGGTGTTTGAATCTCTGTATGTGAAAAGTATTGAACTCTTGAAAAGCTTATATAGATGTTAAGAATTCTGGATATCCTGCCTTGGTTAAAACCAAACTGAAAACCCAGCCATCAGAGTTATAAACCATTCCAGTATTTCAACTGGAGTCTATTAAAAGTGAAAAGAAAATAAGCCTGGTATGCTCAATGTGATGGATCCCCTCTTTGAAACCTGCAGGCTCTGATTTAAACGGAGTCCTGTGTAAATCAAAAATGAAAACAGAACATCTTCAAGAATATCTTGCTCTTATATCTTATATCTTGCTTTTTACTGTTCATGTTCATTTATTGACCCCAGTGTAACATTTCGGAAGATAAAGATCTTCACCAAATAAGGCCACTAGGACAGTAATAAAACACTTGGCACATCAACAGAGATGAAAGCCCAGAAGCTGTAATTACATTATATTCTATTTGTAGGCTTTAGGCTTCCAACAACAAACATTTGAAGGGCAATTTCAAAAGGTAGGTGTTTGGAAGAGCTTTACCCACCAACATGCAGACCACGAGACAAAAGACTTGCAAGAACACAGCAGCAAAAGATGTTCAGTACCACATGCTGGAGCCAAGTTTAATGTCCCTTCCTCCTCCTCTATAACGTTTAGTCCAAATTGCCTTGTCATATCATCCCATTTTGTGTTTGCACATAGCTAGCAGAGGTGTGTGGAAATGTAAAATGTCATGACACTGCTGCTGTTATTCTAAAGGTGGGCAGGCATTGCTGCTGTAATTTTTGCGTGGATGATTGGTTATGCAAATCTGACATATCTTTAGAGTGACATAGTGGAGGCAATAAAACATTAATTCCTGATGTATGTATAGCCAACATAGGAAAGGGTTTTTCTGGGGCAATAATAGGTAGTAAGTAGTATGCAGAAAATCCCCAAGATGAAAAGATTTAATGATCACATTTACACTGCTGCTTTGTGTCCCCCCCCATTAAACTTTATGGGAATTCCTGAATAAAAGATATATTTTATGTTCAGAACTATTCACATAAATGCCCATCAATCCTGTTATCTGTTTCTAGTTCAAAGTCAGCAGTTATTTGTCTCGAGCAGTAATCTGTCTTTTGTAAGGTAGAGGCTCAAAGTAAAGAAAGCACAGTGTTAGCAAAGGTGGAAATTAACTAGGTGCCATAACCAAACTGCAAAGTGGGCTAAGATGCTAACATTTTAAAGTATCGTGGAATGGGAGGGGGGCATGAGAACAGGGCCAATGAGAACATGCATGACGCCCAGTCATCCCCCCCTCCGCCACGCAGTAAAACCTTTCCATTACTGCTTAGAGAGACCATTGCCAGGTACCTCCAGTCCTTTACTACTCCTTGGGACAGTCGAAGAAAAATCTTTTAAAAATCACCAGCATCACTCGTGGCAGGATGTCACTTCTGGGAAAAATGTAGAAGTGACATCCCATCACTCTAGGAATCACTGGGAACTGTATGGAACATGGCCATAGAGTTACTTCCGAGGAAAATTGGAAGTGACCTCATGTTGCATGTCACACCAGCTCCCCCCCATGCCCCCATCTCCTTCTGGGCCCTATGAGGTGGTAAAAATGACACCTCCTCCTTTGCAGTTTTAGAAGTTAGATATGTACCTTCACATTCACTTAGAGGTCCATGCTATGGTGCAACTGTACCACAGCTTTCATATGAGTGCAAGGCCTATTTATTCCAGTGATTGAACCCTTCTACATTTCTGACTTCTGTATCAGCCTGTTATGTGGCTGCTGTTCCTTAATATAAGTCATGATGGTGAGGGTCCAAATCACCATTTTATAGTCTATTTGTTCAACAATTGGGGATCAGTTTATTGTTGTGGCATTCAGTGAGACTCAACAACTAGCTCACTACCTACATTTGTTGCTGGGATTGTTTTCCTGATGCAACCAAGCAGCTGCTTGCATTGTCTGACTTCAGAGAATATGGACACATGTAAATCCAAGCTGGAAGTCTTATTGATTTCAACAGCATAACTGACTTCATAAGGATTAGGACTATTGTTTTTAGAAAGACTAGGTGAAGACAGAAACAGCTCTGTGTGGACAATTTAGTTGAATACATTCTCAGCAGTGTGAGAATCCATCAAAACAGAGGCAACAAAGTGATAAAAATTAGCTTCAGTGCCAAAATGTTGATTTCAGTTGTTTCACATGAGCATTTTTGTTGTTGTTGTTAAATAATGGTAAATAATCCTGTCAGTGTGGGATAGAGAATCACCTCAGCATTTCCCTAACCTCTGCTGCAACCGCTACAATAAACTCAAGTATTCCAGCTTTGCCGACAATAGCCTGAACGTTTCCCTACAAAAACAGAGTTCTGCTTTGGAGATGGAATGGAGGATTTGCGCGTGGAGAACATGCCCTGCATCTTGATTTGAATAATTAAGCAGACATACAATCGATGACAAGATTTATATTTTGAATAACCATTAAATCACCGTAGCAATTAAAGTGCAATTTTTGCAGTATGTAACTCAATAAGAAAAATGTACAGGAATATCTTGCTGCCTTCTGGCGTCCACCTGTTGAGGTAGTTGGGTGCCAGATACCTGTGGGGAGTTTTTCAAATTTATTGAGACACGATTTCCAGAACTTCTTGATTGATGTTTAATTACTGCCAGCTTTCATTGCTGAAGCCTTGCCTTGGTGGGGGGGAAACATCTGTTCTCTATGTTATTTTAAAGTCACAGTTCATGTTAATTATGAGCTGCAGTCTGCAGGGCACTTTGGGGGGACCAGGACCAGCCAATCAGATGCAGTGCTTTTGAGTGCACAGCCTGATCCTCGGCATTCTGTTCACAGAGTCTCTTTCCATAAGTGAGGATCAGCCATGGAATAATTTTGTGCACATAAAATATAGCAGTGCATAATACACTGTGTGTGTGTGTACGCGCTAAAGTATAGATTTAAGTATAATTACAATGCCATCCTAAACAGAGTTGCACCTTTCTAAGCCCACTGACTTCAGTAGCCTTAGAAGGATGTAACTCTACTTAGATTGCACTATTAGTTTCCTAGATTTACACACACACACACACACAATTGCTGGAAACTCAGCACAGGCAAAAGCAGATTTAAATGTCACATATTTTGCCCATTTAGTTTACTTCATTTACACCCTGCCTTGCTCCCCAATGGGGACCCAGAGCAGCTGACATCATTCTCCTCTCCTCCATTTTATCCCAACAGCAACCCTGTGAGGTAAGTGCGACAGACATGAGGCTGAAGTTGGTTCCTTATTCCCAGTTCCTTATTCATTCCTTATTCGGGTCTGATTCATGAATTCATCAAAAACACTGAGGAGAGTTTGAAAGCTCTGAAACCCAAAATAAGATTTGGACCCCCAAACTTCATACACCCCCATTTTCAGTGAACACTCCCCTGCAAGGGGACATATGCTGTGTCCTGGTCCAAAGTGTGGTTCTTGTGCCAGCTGCTCCAAAGTGCGGTGCCCCCAGGACAATCACACAGGCAGTCACTGGGGCCAAGCTGCACCCAAAAACAATCTTTGGACCACCCCAAATGACACATCACCATGCTCTGGAGACTATCCCCTGCAAGTTGGCATGCAGTGGAGCCCTGTCCAAATACTGGTTCTGGAGCCACAGGCTTCTATTTTGGTTGCCCCCAAGAAACCTGCATTTTTAAAAAAAGATTTGAATAAGGAACTGGTTTGAGTGTTTGCCCACTGCATCCTGGAATGAGGTTTGGACTGCCACATGTCATACACCTCCATGTTCAGTGAACTCTCCCCTTCGAGGAGACATATGCTGTGTCCTGGTCCAAAGGGCCGTTCTTGTGCCAGCTTCTCCAAAGTGAGGTGCCCCAAGGGAAGTCACACCGGCAGACAGTGGGGCCTGGCTGCACCACAAAACAATCTTTGGACCACCCCAACTGAAACATCAGCATGCTCTGGAGACTGTCCCCTGGAAGATGACATAGAGTGATGCCCAGTCCGAACACTGGTTCTGCTGCCATGAGCTTCTATTCAGAGTGCCTCCCAGAGGCCTGTATTTCAAAGAAGATTTAAATAAGGGAGTGCCCTCTGCACCTAAAATGAGATTTGGACTCCCACACTTCATACACCCCCATGTTCAGTGGACGCTCTCCTTTGAGGGGACATATGCTGTGTCCTGGTCCAAAGTGCGGTTCTTGTGCCAACTGCTCCAAAGTGTCGTGCCCTCAAGGCAGTCACACAGGCAGACACTGGAGCAAGGCTGCACCCCAAAACAATCTTTGGACCACCCCAACTGACATATCATCACGCTCTGGAGACTCTCCCCTTCACAAAGACATGACCTTCTATTTGGAGTTCCTCCCAGAAGATTTGATTAAGGAAAAGGGGGAACCTTTTCCAGTGCACAGACAGCCCCCAGTCTCAAACTACTCATCATATTCAATAATACAGCATCTAATTTAAACATGTAGGGTGTGTCCACACAGCGTGCTGGAGCAGTTTAAATTGCTCCAGTCCAATGCGAGTTTTTTTAAATCTGAAGAATCGCGATCACACTGACCTTGTTCCGGGTTCCCCGCCGTCCACACGCAGGTGGAGTTTTTTTCCTCTCAGTCTGAACATGCGCACAGGGAGCCCTCTCTAGAGCTAAAATTTTCACACATGCGCAGAACAGCGATTTCCACACATCCCTTTAAACTTTAAATGAAGACTTCTCTTTAAATTTTTACCCCGAAACTGGCCTCCCTGAGATCCCAGACTTGTCTAAGTGCTAAAACTGGGCACCATTTAAGCTTTTCTTTCATTAACTTAGGAGCGGAGCTCTGCTCAAGCGCACACCGCCAAGGCATTAAAAAAAATGGTGGACTAAAAGCAGAAGCCTGAGGCAGCTTCCCAGAGGGGAGGGGGGTTGAAGCACCCGGAAGTGGCTTGATGGAGCGATCAGATGTCAGGAAAGTGCGGCTCGATAACGGAGAATCAGGAAAACACCACTTGGGTAAGTGGTATCAAAATACTCCGTTTCTAAGGGGGTTTGCTCCAGAAAGCCACAGCTGGGGACAGTGCGCAGATGTTGGGCGTGTGAATGCACACATAAAATCCATCCCTGAGCCATGCTGAAAGCAGCTCAAACGGAGCGTCTGAACACACCCGTAGACTGGTACCAGAGCTTACAACACACCCTGATGCCAACTTTGCTGCCGCATACACCCAAACAACACAATCACTGGACCTAACAACATCAACTATGACATCTCAGGCTTATTCACCTGCTCATCTTCTAACACTGTATTTGTCATCAAATGTCAACAATGCCCTTCTGTTCTCCATATAGGACAAACAGGTCAAACCCTACACCAAAGAATAAATGGACACAAATCTGACCTCAAGAATCACAAAACAGAGACACCTGTAGGAGAAGATTTCAAACTCCCAGGGCACTCCACGGGGGACCTCAGTTCCATGTCAAAGGAATTTCAGAAAGAGACTGGAAGGGGAGATTGCGGAATTGCAAGTTATTGCAACACTCATGACAATGGAACCGCCAGGGTTTGAAAGAGATATTGGCTGCTCATCACACCACACAAGCCAATTCATTCTGTTCTTACTTATACCCAGAAATTACAGTTTTTTGGTCTTATAGAGGACGCTGGACTCAAACTTTGTTCTCACATCTGTTGTTCACTCATAGAATAATAGAATCATGGAGTTGGAGGGGATCTCTAGGGTCATCGAGTCCAACCCCCTGCACAATGCAGGAAATTCACAAATAAATCCTCCACCACACCCCCAGTGACTGCTATTGCACGATTAGAAGATGACAAAAAAACCTCCAAACCTCTAGCCAAACTGTCCTGGAAAAAAAAAATTCTTCCTTACCCTTACTTAGGGTTAGGAATATTAGGGTTGGGGTTAAGGTAAGGGTTAGGGGTTAGCGTTAGGGTTATTAGGATTAGCATTAGGGTAAGGGTTATTAGGGATAGGGTTAGGGTAAGCTTTGTTAGTGGTATTAGGGTTAGGGTTGTTAGGGTTAGGGATTAGGGTTAGGGTTATTAAGGTTAGGGTTAGGGATTAATGTTAGAGTTAGGGTTATTTGGGTTAGGGTTAGGGTTATTAGGGTAAGGGCTAGGGTTATTAGGGTTAGGGATTAGGGAGTAAAGTTAGGGTTAGGGTTATTTGGGTTAGTATTAGTGTTGTTAGGGTTAGGGTTATTAGGGTTAGGATTGTTAGAATTAGGGTAGTTAGGGTAACGGTTGGGGTTATTAGGATTAGGATTATTAGGGTTAGGGTTAGGGATAAGGGTTAGGGTTATTAAGGTTTGGATTGGCATTACCTTCCCACCAAAGCGGTACCTATTTATCTACTTGCAATTTCTTGCTTTCAAACTGCTAGGTTGGCAGGAGCTGGGACCAGAGACGGGAGCTCACTCCATCACGCAGCACTCGGGGCTCGAACCGCCAAGCTACTGACCTTCCAGTCTTAACCTCTGAGCCACCGTGGCCCTTTCTTCTGTTAGTTACAGGTACCAGATTTATACATCTTGCCATCCCATCTCCCCATACATAAATAAACCTGTTTTACCATAAATGAATACCTCTCCAGCAAAGATAGTTTCAGAGGGTAGCCATGTTGGTCTGCAGTCAGAGTATCTGACAAAGGGAGCTTTGACTCTTGAACACTTACACACACACACAAACCAATCTCATTGGTCTCTACAGTGCTAACAGACTTACATCTAGCATATCCAGCAAAGGTATTTTTACCACCATGGCACATACAGTCCCAAATGAGAAATGGGAACCTTCAGTGCTACCCCCCAGAAAGAACCAGTAGAGGAATTGTTCATCTAAGAGGCTGTAAACCAGAATGGGATCTGTACTCAGAATCTGCCTTCAGGTCACACAGATCAGAGATATTGTTGATGGCAATGGTCTAGGGTATTTATGAAGCAGTTTCCTACATTTGGGTTTTACCATTCATGCACTGTATGGCAAGCAGGCATAGACAGTTAATTGATGAAGAAGGTCTGTGAACTGGCGTGGAGATTTGTGTCGATCAGACACGAAGGTATGCAGTAAGGCTGTACATTTCCCACTTGAAAACTGAGACATGGTTGGAACACCCTAACTCTGACTCCAAGGATCACTGCCCGACCCCTCCACCCACACACTGTTACACACATTGCAAATGGCTTAACTCCAACAGGCCAACTGGCTTCTGATTTAAAAAGCCAAGAATGGTGTTTGTTCTTTTGGTAAAGATGTGCTTGAAAAAACACAGCCGTTTCTTATCAGCATTCTTCATCAGTTGCGGCATCTTAAGGATGCCAGCCTCCAGGACATGGGGATCCCCCAGAATTACAGCTCATCTCCAGACTACAGAGTTCAGTTCCTCTGGAGAAAATGGATGCTTCGGAGAGTGTACTCTATGGAATTGTGCCCCACTGAGGTCTGTGTCCTTCCCAGGCTCCATCCCCAAATCTCCAGGTATTTCCCAACCTGGATTTCTCAACTTAACACCCCCATCCCCCACTGGCGACCCTATGAATTTCATGGTGACTTAATGGTCCTACATGTGCATTTATGAGCATGCGTACTAGACGTAAGATGCAGCCATTCCCTACTACCAGGGCAACAGTAAGGATACTTTCTTGGGAGCAAATCCCATAGAAATGGCCTGAGTAAGATTCTGAGCAGACCTGTTTCAGGTGGCACTGTCAGAGAGTGAATTTCTAGAGATACTAAAGAGTGAGCTAAACATGGAAGGAGGACCGTTGCTCTACTGACATTCACACTACTAACATTGTTTTTGTATTTTTCTGTACATGTGTATGTGTGCGTGCACGCATGCATGCAACTGGAAGTCATGGTGACCTCTGGTGACTGACCCCTACTGGGGGCATGGAGGATATTCAGAGAGGTGGTTGAATAAAGCCTGCTCCTGCCTCCCGGCTCTGGTATCCCAAGGATGTCTCCCATCCAAGTACTTGCCAGAGTCGACCCTGCTTAGCTTCCAAAATCTACTGACATTTTAACATGGCATCCCCAAAAGGTAAAAATAAGGACAATAAGGACAGTTATGGGGATATGTTCCATAAAATAAGGACCGTCTCAATTATATAAAGATAATTAGAATATGAGCCGCCTGCACTGTTGCATAATATAAGAGTAGCGTGGAACAACGCTGTGATGTTGTGTGGTCTGCCACAAGGCACTGGATATGTTCTGGATAAACCACTTCTGTCTCCTCTGCCTCCCCCCTTTAAAACTGCACCGATCGTGTAACCATTACAAATTATAAAATTACTAATCTTGCTCTACTCTGGAAAGGCCGTGCCATTAGCACCTACGTTCACACATACTTATTTAAGACTTAAAATAATTCGCCCATCATACATATTTACAGAATGATGCAATATATGTTATTTGGGCAAAGTTATGGGAATGACACATTTCTATCATTCACAATCAAAACCACTGAAAGATTTATAGCTAGATAAAACTAGATCCCATTATAGAATTTAAAAAAATAATCTTCTTTTGCTATGGATACCAACAAATGTTACCTCTAAGTAACCAAGGGATAGAAGATGGTGCTCTATATTGTTAACTTCTATATAAAACAGAAGGGCCATGCTTCCTAATAAGCTCTCTCTTTCTCCAGTTCCTTCATTCTCATAAAATATGTTATTCTTTTCTGTAGAAACTGAGCTCTATAGTAAAAGCGTTTTTACACATTATAATGCAAGTATTATGTAGCTTTGATTGAATCCATTGCCTTAAAGCATACAATTACAAAATTGTTTTTTAAAGAAATGGCTAGTGGAATATAAATTGTCAAACAATCCAAAGGCTTTTTGAAAAGGACCCGTTTCAGAACACTAGGAATGGAATAGGCAAGGCTTTCCCCTGAATCCTGCCCATGAACATCTCTAGGAGGGTGGGAAGGTACTGGCTGGGTATTGGGGGGGGATTTACAGTGAGAGTTGTGCAACAGTGGAATCAGCTGCCTAGGGAGGTGGTGAGCTCCCCCTTACTGGTAGTCTTTAAGCAGCGGCTGGACAAACACTTGTCAGGGATGCTCTAGGCTGAACCTGCATTGAGCAGGGAGTTGGACTAGATGGCCTTCCAACTCTGTGATTCTATGATTCTAAGCACCCATGTTTCCCTTAGTTATCAATCAAGATGGGTAACCATGTTAGTCTGTCATGTTATCTGAAGAAGTGAGTAGTGACTCATGAAAGCTCATCCCCTGCCACGTATTTTGTTAGTCTTTAAGGTGCTACTGGGCTCTTGCTCTTTTCTTCCATTAAGTATGTCTTTGATCCAATCCAGCAGTGCCCCTCTTAAATTGTACAGTTGTACAAATTTACAGAATGACACAATGTATGCTTAGTTGGGCCAAGTTGTGGGAGAAGGTCATTCCTATCATCCAGCATAAAAATCACTGAAAAAAATTAAAGGTAAATCTAGATCCCAGTAAGGAGGGGGAGAAATTAAATCTTTGTATTTTAATTTGTACTGTTGTAAAGGAGAAGGCATTACAGCATGGGCAGATACTTTCTCTTTTGCATGACAATTATTTTGATATTTATAACCTCCCTCTTCTCCATAATGGAGATCCAAAGCAGCTTACATCATATCATCACAACCACAAACTGTGAGGTAAGATAGTCGAGTGTGTGTGACTGGCCAAAGGGACACCCAGTGAGTTTCTAGGACAGAGTGGGGATTCGAATCAGGCCAGTAGCTACAGTGGGGTATCTTGGGGCTAGGCCCCCTGACTTACTGGCAAGACCCCGTGACTTCCCATCCAGCCCAGGGTCCCCAAGCAGTGGCAGGTGCAGGGAAGGAGACAGGTATTCCTTTAATTCAATTAGCCAGTGCTCCCTAAGAAATTTAAATGCCCCCCAACTTAAAAAATCCTGGCTACGGGCCTGATTTGAACCTGCATCTCCCAAAGCCTAGTCCAACACTCTGACTACTACATTGTTAGCCAAATTGCCTTAATTTCTTATTAATATGGGGAAATTATGATTATTTATTGGCAATAGGCAAATTAGGGAACAAACACCAGTGGTTACAGAGGTCCCGCCCTTCCAGAGGTACCAGTAACAGACACAGAGGCTGCAGTTAGGTTAAAATGATGTCTTTACTGTAGTCTTCTTCACACAGAGACAATACATAGTCACACACACAATTATTCAGTACTAGGGAATAAAGACAGATAATCAGCATGTTTGTATGAGCAAAATATTTGTTGGTTGGGCAATAGTTACCTGTTCTGATGAGATAAAGGCTTCCAAATGGAAAAATAAGGGAATTATAGAAAAATGGAGATTATGCCAGGAAAATGGAGAGTGCAAACTGAACCAGCAGAAAGCACATGGAAGACTCTGGCTGCAATCCAAGAGCCTTAGGGCAAGGTAGCCACAAGTTCAAGAGAAAGAGAATATAGAGGTCGTTGAGGGGGAGAGAGAGAGACCATATGGCTGGGTGCCCCCTTTTATGAGAGGGGCTTGGGGGGTTGGGCCAGGCTGGCCACATGTCCTAGTCACATGTCTCTTGGGGATGGCCTAAGCTGGTCACATGTCTTGGCCCGCCTCCTACTAGTCTGTCCCCAAAACATGCTGATTGGTGTTGGGGTCAAGGGGGAAGGGCCTAGGGGAGTGGGCAATATTGAGAACTAGCAACTTAGACTGGAGTCTAGCACCTGGGTGTAGGTGAGATGAGACATCGGGCTAAGGCCATTGTCTTTTGATAGCCCTAGCTGGCTTGTTGATGGGCGAGCGATTAGTTGCCAAGCAACCATGTGTAGAGCCTCCTGCAGCTTTGTAGGTAGGTGGAGGGGGGGAAGGGGATTGCCTGCATGTCTTGGAGGGAGCTCCTAATGGTGTTTGGAGTACTCTGTCCTCATGCTTTGGCCTGACATGGCATCTGATGCTTTGTGCAGATTATGGAACCAATCCATCTCCCCTCAGGTAAGAGGGCTGGTAACCTTGGAGAGCCACTGGAACAGCAACGCAAAAGGAAGGTATCCTTCTCTCAGGTGTGCCTTCTCAACTGGCATCATGTTGGGTTACCATGCTGTACAGTCCCTTAAGCATAACTTTTGCACAGTCCATTCTTATCACTTATGTGCTATAGTCCATAAGAACACATTAAGTGCCTTGCAGGACAACACATCATGCTGGGTCTTTAAAAAAAAAAAAGTTGTCATCTACCAACTTTCCCTCTTCTACCCAGCCAATGGGCTCTCAAAAAGTGTTCGGTCTCTACTACAGATTGAAGTGCTAGATGAAGAAGAAGAAGAGGAGGAGGAGGAGGAGGAGGAGATTGGATTTATGTCCTGCCCTTCACTCGGAGTCTCAGAGTGGCTTACAAACTCCTTTCCCTTCCCCTCCCCACAACAAACACCCTGTGAGGTAGGTGGGGCTGAGAGAGCTCTGACAGAAACTGCTCTTTTTTCAAGAACAGCTCTGACAGAACTATGGCTTGCCCAAGATCATCCAGCAGCTGCAAGTGGAGGAGTGGGGAATCAGATTAGAGTCCATGCACTTAACCACTACACCAAACTGGCTCAGTAGTATCTCAGAGACCAACAAGAGTTTGGGGGTATACATTTTCAAAAGTCAAGGCTTCCTTTGCCAAAAAGGAAAAGCTCAAACCTTGAAAATCTTGTTCGTCTCTAAGGTGCTACAAATCTAGCCATTCTCCTGCAGGCCAACAGGGCTGCCCTCCTAAAACTACCGCAGATGGCTCCTGCTAATACCACATTAGCACTCTGCAACTCTGCTGTCACCCGAGAAGGCCTCTCGCCTTGAACAACCCATTTGCTATCTCTGTTCCAAGTTTTGCAGCAGCGTGTTCTTACAACATCTCACCAGAAACCAGGCGTGTGTCAGTTTCTTTTCCGATCCATCATGGCGAGACGACAGCTGCAATTGATTTCCCCCAATGAAGGCATCGATCACTTCCAGCAGTTCCTGACACCTGCCTAAGTCTGCCATTCTTGATTATCATTATTGTCTGTCAAAGCCGCCAAGGGAAAAGAAGACTCCTTTGGAAAAAAAAAAAGCCCTCCCTGCTTCTCCCTTTTATTGGAGCTGACGCCCCCACCAGAGAAAACATCGCAGATTCTTTCAATTTATATACACCATTAACTATGCCACATTCAAAGCACAAAATATCCAATTGCTTTTTAATCCCCTTCTCTCTTAACTGGGATTTCCAAACGCTTTTCTTTCAACAATGCTATTTTCTCCACATCAGAAAAGCACGCAAATTTGCAGTTAAATCCCAGGCTCAGCAATATCATAGCACTTAATCACAGTGCAAAACAGTGAACATCATCTCCGCCTGGACATCACACAATGTTCAGATGGCTAATCTGAAAAGGCAGAAATCAAATAACTTTTATCTTATCTCAAACAAATGCTGGACTGAAAAGTAAAAACTGCAGAAGGCAGAAATTGTGGGTGTGACAGCAGAGTTTTAAGATGATTGAGCTGAAGAAATGTAAGCCTGTTGATTATGTGGAAGATTTTCGGAATGATTTGGGGGGAAAGAGAAGGGTCTGTTTTCATTTTGGGAGGTATGTTGCTAACATCTATCATCTGTCTGTCTGTCTATCTATCCATCCTTGATTAAGTTATTTAGCTTCCCCAGCAAAGATTTTTTCCTTCTTACAGTAAGGCTGAGTTCAGACTGGCAGTTTGGCCTGATATAGGCATGTTTCACAAACGGATTAAAGGATCTAGTTCACACAGGCACAGCTGTCAGGCGTTCCCAGATGTATTCAACCCGTCTTGTAACGCTTCCTTCCCGAGTTTAAAAATTTCCTGGTGAAAGTGGTAGCAAACCCTGGAGAGCGCATTGATCCCACTTCCCGGACGTGTGCACGCTAAAAGCCGTGCAAACAAGCTGCATTGATAATTGCTGCTGCACCTATGCGCATAGGCGCATGTCACCGGAGTGAGAAAAAGCTGCTTACAGCCGCGCCTCCGCCGGGGCAGACCAACAGTGCGAATGCTCCCTTGCGCCTCCTCCCCAGTATGCTCCCGCATCAGTCGGTGCAGTGTGACCGGGAATACCCAGAACACATTGTTCCAGGTCTTTTTGCCATGACTCCCTCGTGCTTCATACTGCCAGTCTGACCTCAGCCTCTAGCTATGCAACGGACTGTAATTTGGATACTGTGACACAGGAATCAAACATTACTTTCTGCTATTTCCTAATAGAAATCCCTTCCAGACACCACCCCATCAAACTGCTGTTAGCCCATATCATACCTGTTTTTTCCCCTATTAGCAGGGGTCTTTTCATAGAAAAACAGCTGCAGGAGCTCATTAGCATATGGTATGCTAATGAGCTATTATGCTATTAGAATATGCCACACGCCCTGACATAACCGGAAGTGATGTCAGAAGGGGAAGCAAAAGGGGGGGAGGCATCTTCAAAAGCCTCCCCTTCCCTTCCCCAGCTGGTCTGGGTTGGGGAGCTAAGAGAGAAGGGGTTTAAAGTTTAAACTCCTTCTCATGAGAGTTGGGCCACAGAAGGAGGAAAGAGGGAAGGAGAGAGAGAGAGGAGAGAGAAGGAAAGAAGGAAGGAAAGAGGGAAAGAAAGAGAGGGAAGAAGGAGGGAAACAGGGAAAGGAGAAAAAAAGAGAGGAGAAGAAGGTGGGAAAGAAGAGAGAGAGAAGAAGGAGGAAAAGAGGAAAAAGAGAGAAGGAAAGGAGGGAATGAAAGAAATTCGGCGGCAATTCGGCCCTAGTATATCCTATGGGCCATTGAAGTCAATGGTTAAAACATAGGGTATATTCTGGTGGCTGGAGGGGAGGGGGTTTGAGGGAGAGGCTCCAAACTCACAGGGTAGCTGATGGAGTCTCTCCCCAAGATACCCACCAAGTTTTAAGATCATTGGACCAGGGGGTCCAATTCTATGGCCCCCCAAACAGGTTGCCCCTATTCCCTCCATTGTTCTCTATGGTGGGAAAAAAGTAAGGATATAATGGAGCTGAAATTGACATTCGGCTGCCTGAAAGACTCCCCGGGATGCCGGCTGGGGGCGGGGCTTGGCTCCTGAGCTCCCGGAGCTGTGCTCCGGTGCACTCCCCCCCCAAAAGACCCCTGCCTATTAGGTTTGTATAGGGTTGCCAACTCCAGTTTGGAAAATGCCTAGAGTTGGGGAAGGAAGCTCAGCGGGGATGTCATGCCATAGGGTGTGCCTCTGAAGCTACCCTTCCCTCCAGAAGTGATCTCTGTAGCCTGCAAATCAGTTGCAATTCCAGGAGAACTCCAGGCCCCACCTTGAAATTGGCAACCACACTTCAGAGTACTTCTGCTTAGGACTGCACTGCAAATTTTAGTAACCAGCTTTGGAAGGTAGTTTTATGTGGGTAGGTGGCAAAATAAATAAGGCAGAAGGGGTGAGAGGGGAACTCTGGTATGTAAGATAATTCAGAAACAGATATGAGAAACTCTGGTTAAGGAAGACCTGCTTCCTGAATGGGTGGCTGCTGAGAATATCTAGATCCAGTGGATATGGAGCAGAGGTCCATCAGTGGCTATTAGCCACAAGATATAGATAGGAACTCTCAGTCTGGGGCAAGTGATGCTCTGTATTCTTGGTGCTGGGGGGGGGGGCAACAGCGGGACGGCTTCTAGTGTCCTGGCCCTACTGCTGGACCTCCTGATGGCACCTGGTATTTTTGGCCACTGTGTGACAGAGTGTTGGACTGGATGGGCCATTGGCCTGATCCAACATGGGCGTCTCTTATGTTCTTATGCTCTTATGCTCAGTGTAAACTGGAGATAATCTGAAGAGGAATTATCTGACCTGACCATAGGCAGCGGAGCTGGGGACATGACCAGACCTGATCAGCTAAAAGGGAAGGGCTTTGGCTCAATGCTAGAGCATCTGCTTTGCATGCAGAAGGCCTGAGTCTGAAAACTCAGCATCTCCAGTTTCAAATATCAGATAGGAGGTGATGTGAAAGAGCTCTGCCTGAGGCCCTGGAGTGATGCTACCAGTTAGAACAAATCTTGAAAGACCAATATTTTGACCCCGTATGAGGCAGTTTTGTATGTTCAAAGAATTAGAGCAATGTTTGAGCATTCTGGGGAAATACCTCCAGAGGTGACTGAGGGAATATATTAGGGAGGATACTTATATAGTAATTTTGGTATTTATGGATGACCTCTTGTCCATTCCCACCCCCCCTTTTCTTCTCTCCTGGGCCTGGCCATTGGCTTGTGGCCACCTTTTTTGCTTAATCAACACCAAACCTGTTTAAGGGATATGGACACTGGTCCTGCCCCCTTCTCATTCCTATAGCTTGGTAGTAATCCTCCAGATAAATTGTTGGTGAGAGTTAGGCACCTAGGTTCTGCCCTTACAGACCTACAGTGCAATCCTAAACAGATTCTGGGTTGGGAAATACCTGGAGATTTGGAGGGTGGAGCCTGGGGAGGGCAGGGTTTGGGGAGAAGAGGGAACTTGGCAAAGTATACTGTCTTAGAGTCCACCTGCCAAAGCTGCCATTTTCTCTAGGGGAACTGATTTCTGTCATCTGGAGTCAGTCGCAATACTAGGAGATCTCCAGGCCCCACCTGGAGTTGGCCACTCTATAAATAGAATTGCACCTCAGTAAGCCCACCCAGGTAAGGCTGTGATCACACACACTACCTAATCCACTTTCAATCCACTTGCAATGCACTTTCCAACTGGATTTTGCCAGTTCACACATAAAAAAATCCAGTTTGAAAGTGCACTGAAAGTGGATTGAAAGTGGATTATTTAGTGCGTGTGATCGCATCCTTAGAAAAGTGTAACTCTGCTTAGGATTCCGCTGCTAGCCTGACATTTCCCTTTCTTCTAAAGAAAATACGAGGAGGTACACAAATACATCTTTTTATTGCTTGCTTTCTTAGAAATGTAATGGATAGGTTAAGTTACAAATTCTAAGTGCAGATGTACCATGCTTGTTGGGTTTGTTCCAGCGATACAAAATATACAAAACCCTGCTGCCGGATCAATCACACTTTTAACGTGGCACATTTAAACACAGCTAATTCCCAGACCTCAAACCAAAAAGTAAATAAATTATTACTTTATATCTTCCGTGGTGTGCATAGTCTATGGTCTGCCATGTGTGTGTTATCAAAGGCTGATTTACACAACAACATCAAATAAAGTAAGTCAAATATAATTCGGGGGAAGGCAAGCCAGAAAGAGGACCCAGGCCTGTGGATGAGGTGTTCAGAATTTTATTCTCATGAAATTGAAATCCGATTCCAAACAAGCAGAGACAGCCAAGTGGAGAGGGATGAGAGAGGAGAGAGGGAAAGAGGGAAAGGGGGGGGGGAAACATTGGCTATATTTTCTATAAAGATGAGATAACCACAAAATCAGCCACATGAGACAAGAGTTGGCCACTGAGACCCTGAAGCAAAAGAAGCAGTATTCTGAGCCAATATAATCCAGGCTCTCTGGTTCATAACTCCTGTTTATGAAAAGTACGGCTCTTGGGATTTTGGAAGGTGAGATTTGTAATTTTTTAAAAAATGAGTCTTATGATACTATTAGACTGGGGTTTCTTCATTTTAAGAAGGCTTCATCTACATCGATGTGGTAAACTTGTGTCTGGGTTGTACCCCTTCAGGATTCAGGTGGGGGGCTCCCATGACTGAGTACCTCTCTGTAGAAAAACAATCCCACACAGAGAAAATGAGACAACAGGGAGAGAGGCTCATCTAACACTCTTTCTATGCACAGGCACTGATTGATTGATTGATTGATTGATTGATTGATTGAGGGATGGATTGCATAGAGGAGAATTCAGTCATCTGAACTAGCAGTTAGAGTATCACCTGTGCTGTAACTGCTTTGAATTCTTTGAATTCTTGTGTAAATAGACCAGCACTTTAGATTAGCTCTTTGTCTGGGCCTTTGTAGAGTTTTGTATTCCCATTGATTAGATCTGGGTTACAAATTTATCCTTTCCCCCAAGTAACAATAATTTCACTGTGAGGATTAAGGACCTCTATGAGGATTAAGGGCCATTGGTGCCCTGTTTGGGGCCAGGCTACCTGAAGGATATTTCCCACACACACTATCCGGGCTGCCCGTTACAATCTGCCTTTCAAGAACTGCTCTCTGTGCCCTCACTTTCCAAGGTGAGGAGGGTGGCAACTAGAGACAGCACATTTTCCATGGTGGCACCCCACCTCTGGAATGCCCTACGCATTGAAGCTTGCTGTCACCTACTTTACTATCATTTAGATGCCAGGATAAAACATATCTCCCCCCCCCAGTCTTTTAATTAGGGGTTTTATCTTATCAGCTTTTTAATGCCCTGTTCCTGTTTTATGGATCATCTGTATGTTGCTCGTGTCCAATGGCTTGTTTTTAATATTGTGACCAGGGCTATTTTTGGGCAGGAATGCACAGGAACAGAGTTCTGGCTGGCTCCCAAGTTGGCCACGCCCAGCATAACTTATTAGCATAATAGGCCACACCCAACAGCAGAAACTCATTAGGATTGGCTACAGTAGAGGTGTGTGGCCTAACATTCAAAGGAGTTCCTGCTACAAAAAAAGCCCTGGGTTTTGACAATAAACAAGGTAAACAGAATAAGAAGCAAAAGGTGGGTGTGGCTGGATGACTACGCTTCTGGTAACATGGGGGTGTGGCCTAATATGCTAATGAGCTGCGCTGTCAGGATGTGGCCCAATATGCTGATGAGTTTCTGCTGCTGGGCACGGCCTTTTATGCTAATGAGTTCCTGCTGGGTTTTTTCTACAAAAAAAGCCCTGATTGTGACCAATGCTCCCTCTAAGCTGTGGAGTCTTATGAGCAAAAATTCTACTCTATGAGCAACTGGTATTAAAGTTGTGAGCGAGCGATTTGGCTACTGCATCAATTAGTTTGCTCTGGAGCCATCCTTCCTGAGCTAAGACAAAAATGTGTGAGCCAGAGGCTAAAAAACTGTAATCTAGCTCACACTAACTCAGAGGGAACACTGATTGTGACATGGTTTGAATTGTAAGCTGCCTCAAGCAGGAACTGGAAAAGGCAGCACAGAAATTTCTTAAACAAACACATAAATGTGTTTTTTGTGCCAAGTTATTTTTTTTCCAAAGCATCTCTACCCCAAAGAAAACAGAAACTTCTGGCTTTCCTGCACTTCAGTGGAGTAGGAGGTGCTTCACCAGGGCCCAGGAGGCATCAACTTTGTATGGAAACAGCTCCCTTCATCATAGGGTGGCATATGGCTTGGAAGTTTCCACCATTTTGTGGTTAAATCCAGCCTCCATGGCAGCCATTTTGTTGGGGCACCCACTAACTGTTCTCACAATTCCAACAGTTCCCATAGGTTCAGCTAGGTTTGGGACTACTGGTTCTTCATCCCCTTACCAAATTACAGTTTCCAGGATTCCTTCAGGAAAGTGTGCAGTCTTAATTATCTCAATTCATTCTGTGGTGTGTTCTGAGAACTGTGTCCCATTTAGAGTGTCTGACCTTCAGAACTAAATTTCTCATAGCACTCAGGGAGGACAATGAATAAGAAAATGAGGGGTGAGGAAGGAAACTAATTAGGATTGCCAGATCCCTCCAGGCAACCGGCAGGGGATGGGTGGGGGCTTAGAAGGAGAAAGAGGAAGTCCCAGGCCTTGTCACCAGTGTCACACAGGAAGTGACATCATCACCATTTCATACTGCAGGGGTTGGGGTGAGGAATAGGGGAGCTAGGTCTCCTGCTATAGTGGGAGTTGTCGAAGCCTGGACTCCCCATCCCCTGTTGCTGCTTCACAGGCTGGTGGAGAAAATGGGAGGGGGGCTTTTGGCATCAGGCCAACATGCAGCATCACCTCCAGCACAAAATGAGAAATGACATCATGATTAACCATAGAATTTTGGGTAAATCCTACAGTGTCACTTTGATAGGATTACCTCACTTTCGGTTTTGGACTGCAAGTGACATTGCACATTTGCCCAAGATATAAGGGGAAAGACATATCTTTTTGAAAGAAAGCTTTAGAACAGGGGTGTCGAACTCATTTGTCATGAGGGCCAGATCTGATATAAATGGGACCTTGTTGGGCCACGCCATGTGTGTCATAAAATGTAATGCCAGGTAGCGGAGATAGAAACTTTATAAAGGACACAGACAAATACAATTAAAGATTTTTTTAAACTTTAAATAAAACATGCTTAAAACACTAGCAATCTTGCAATATTTTGTCTATTTAACAGTCTCTGATAACTGACACCTCTTGCTCTGAATTATTGCATCAAAAATGTCTGTGCTGTAGCGATCTTGCGTATGCTGTTCAGGTGTATATCTGTAAGCTGCAAACCTACTTTTGATTTATTGATATTTATTACAGAAATCTCATGCTCAGGGTTCCTAGCTGAGGACCCAGGGGAAAACATGAAATGGCTGGGCACTACAACCTTTTATACATTATTTATTTATTCTTCAAATTTCTACCCCACCCTCCCAGCCAAAGCCAGCTCAGTTGCTTCATATGCTGGTCAAGAACATGAGAGGGCATCCTAACACAGACTGAGGTCCATGTGTTTGTCTACAAAACTATACTCTTCCCCAGAGAAATAACTACAACTTCCTACAAAGGGAGTGAGCTTGGTCTGAACACATATTCTTAGGGCCAATCTGCATTTAGCATTTTTACCAA
Organism: Gekko gecko; assembly: GCA_029375565.1. Classification (NCBI taxonomy): domain Eukaryota; kingdom Metazoa; phylum Chordata; class Lepidosauria; order Squamata; family Gekkonidae; genus Gekko; species Gekko gecko. The sequence goes on from JAPDNY010000009.1 coordinate 95,847,919, forward strand.
ACCCACACTGGAACAGAAAAAGATGCAGTTCAAAACCGCATTCAATTATATTGGGCTGTACTGACTGTACTGACTGTAGAATCATCCCCAAATGGCGATAAAACAGCCATAAATCTGTGCAGACAGCCACCATTAAACCAGAGATCAAACAAAGTGAAAGCAGCATGCAGTCTGCCATAAAATGCGATACTCAATCAAAGTGAAAGTGGCATGCAATGTAGATGGTAATTTTTGTTCCAGTGTGGGTTTGGTAAGGCAGCGGAGCAAATGCTAGATGCAGATCGGGCCTTAGTCTAATCCACCTCACTGGCTTGTTGTTATTCCTCCTCCAAAATAGCTCAGATTGCTTTCTTACTGAGAAAGACTGGACCATGAGGGTATGAATACAGTGAAAAGGGGGAGGGAATCCAGTTGGACCCAAGACAGCCCTGGCATAAAGAGCCCAACAAAACACATACACACGCAATGTAGCAAGGCACACAAAAGCTCATACCTTAAACAAAACTTTGTTGGTCTTAAAGGTGCTTGGTATTTCTCCCATGTGATTGAGGCAGCCCAGCAAAGCAAGCTCTCCCTCACTCCCTCCCTCCCTTCATGGAGGAGCCTCAGCCAGTGGAAGGAATGAAAGGCTCCCCTTTGTCTCCTGCAGCCTGGCCAGGAAATGAGCTCTGGCTGTTCCCTCCCTCCCCCTGGGTGGAGGAGGGGGAGGAGCCTGAGCCAGTTCTTTACCAGACTCTCTCCATCACACAAGAGAGCCTTGCCTATCAATCTCTCCTATGAGACTGAGAGAGACTGGTAAAGCAAGTTGTAACATGGCAGCAGCAGCAGAACTGCAAACGGAAGTAGGAAACAGCCAGGGCCTTGTGGGCCTGATTTTGAGCCCTCCGAGGGCCTGATCCGGCAGGCCACATGTTTGACACCCTGGGTTAGAGATTCACTTTGTAAAAAAAGTGACAGGTGGGAATTTACAGAACCTGTATTGTTACAGTGTTATATTGGTATAACAATATCCCAGTGCTTTTTAAAAAAATAAAATTCCAAAACCCCTGGTAGCCCAGGGGCAGGCGGATGGGCACTGCTGGGGGGATGGGGCAGGGAAACTGCAGGGAAGCCTGCCATGAGGAAGTCTCATTGCCAGTGTGCTTTCTCTGCAGCTGTCCCAGCCATGCATGATTAACATATGGAATTCACTGCCACAGGAAGTGGTGGCAGCTACACACATGGACAGTTTCAAGAGGGAATTAGATAAACATATGGAGCAGAAGTCCATCAGGGGCTATTAGCCACAAGGTATAGATAGGAACTCTCAGTCTGGGGCAGGTGATGCACTGTACTCTTGGTGCTGGGGGCGGAGGCAGCAGTGGGAGGGTTTCTAGTGTCCTGGCCCCACTGTTGGACCTCCTGATGGCACCTGGTATTTTTGGCCGCTGTGTGACAGAGTGTTGGACTAGATGGGCCATTGTCCTGATTCAACATTGGCGTCTCTTATGTTCTTAAACCACACAAGCCCCTCCCTGTGTAGAAAGCACACCTCCTTTGCAAATTAACTTTAGGGGTGGGATAAATGCCCTGTAGTGACTCACACATTCAGGAAAACGAACCAATTCAACACCCCTTGGGGAAAAAAACCCCATGAGGTAACAAGAAATGTGAATGAGGCCATCTGCAAATGTATTACCCACCATACAAAAGGTATGGTTTTACTTCAATGAAACGCCTCATTTCACTTCATTTGAAAATAAGAGAACAGGAGTTTGCTGCATTGCAAAGAGAAATGGAGAAACACATAACTCAGAACGACAAAAGATTAAACAGATCAGAAAGGAGCTGAGCCTCAAGCATAAATTGGTAGCAGCCCTTCACGTTTCAGGCCTCTCCCATCCCAGAATGGAACCCGTAAACAGCACGGCCGACTCCAGAGCTTGGGAATAACTGCGTGCCCAGTTTTATTTTCTTTAAGCTGTGATCAAGTGTTTTGGTGAGAAGTATTTCAGAGCATGCCAAATTTGCCTGCAGCAACTGAAACATGAAATTTATTTTTTAGAAATCCAAACTGATAGTTCAGCAAGACCAGCCTCATGCAACACAAGCCCGAATTACTACGAAAACCGAGACGGGGACTGTAGAAAGATAGCATGTTTGTAAAGTGTTCCTTGGAAAACACAGTGCAAATGATTTCTTTTCTAATCAGAAAATAATACAACACAAGGGAACCTATCAAGTTGCCCTTAAAACTATTTGCCTGACCAACGTCTCATTATTTTGTGGAATTAAGTGTAATTTTTAACCATTTCTCTTGGTGGACCCCAAGCAGTGACTGGGTATGGCATGGGAGGGTGACACTGTGATCACATGCCCTCGCCCGTCAAGCTACCCAGTGTTCTGCTATGCCAGGTGTCTCTAATTTGATGGAAATTACAAGCTGAACACAGGCTGCCAGGCTATTTGCTTGGTTCTGCAACAAAAGGCACTGTAATTGTTTGGATATGGTGCTTTCTGCCATCCAATACTGAAATGGCAATCATCTGTGGAGGATTCTGGTGCTGAGCACCCTGACTCCCATTCCTTAACACGGACGCTTCTTACAAACCTCAGTAGGTTATAGAATTCTTTCTTTCCAGTCCTCAACACAAATCGTTTTGTTATGGTGGAATGCTGTTATTGCACAACATTAATAGATTTAAGACAACAAGCCATGTGTGGTACCCAGGAGGCACTGTTGCCAGAAATAAGATTCCATTTGAAAAAAAAACAGACTCAGAGGGTAGCCATATAAGGTCTGCAGTAGAACAGCTGGAGTCGAGTCCATTAGCACCTTAAGAGATTTATACTCTGGAAATCTTGTTGGTCCCTAAGGTGCTATTGGACTTGAATCTAACAGTCATAAAAAAATAGGTCAAATTATCCAGGCTATTCTTGTTTAAACCTCGCAGGCAGAAGGAGACCCATTCCAATTTGAGCACTTGTGATGATACTAAAAGTTTGGGTCCAAGACTGATGTAATTTCTTTATTGAGGGGGGGGAAATGAGAGTACAGCTTTTAGCATCTCTCGCCTCTCCCCACTTAGTCTCTCTCTCTGTTCAGCTCAAGCCTTCATACACAGTCTTCACCCAGGAAGCTTCTCTTCCAGTTCCATGAGAAAGGTCTCATCCTTGCTTCGCAAATCAGCAAACTCTTCCCCTGATCAGAGGCCCCCAGTCAATCTCACTGTCCCTGAAGCTGCTTTTTAGGACCAAATAACACATTAGGTTTTCATGTCATGGAATTCCACCATCACATGTAGGCTGGTCCTCAGCAGCTTCCACCTAGGGTTGCCATTCCCAGGTCCAGGCGGGGAATTCCCCAGTTTCGGGGGCCTTACCCACAAACAGCAACATCCCCACATGAGGTCCCCGACATGATGACATCACCCAGAAGTGATGCTCCAGTTTTGGGCAAAACTCTATGGTTTGACCCCAATTTTACCAGAGTTTCATCCAAAAACAAGAGCACTGCCCCTCTGCAATGCCAGTGTGATGATGTCACTTCCAGGTGACATCAACACATCAGGGACATCCCGCCTACTCCTGGAATGCCTCCCAGATCCCCCTACTTGCAAGACAAGGAGACCTGGCAAGCCTACTGGCACCCCTACAAAGCACTCCTGCTGAAGGAAAGACTTCCATCAGTGGAGCATGACGTTTTCTTCTTCCCCCTTCCTCTTCAGCCCCAAATGCTCCTAGAATGCACGTGGGGGGTGTTCCCTGAAACTGATCAACCAAAGAAGGAGACCAGAAGGACCACAGTTTCAGGACCACAGTTTCCTGCTTCTGCAGTTCCCCCGGTTAGCATAGCAGTTTGGATTACTGCAATGCTACATGCCGTAGCTGAGAAGAAAGCCTCATAGCCCCTGCCTGCTGCTGGGACTTCGTGATTCCCCCCCTTCCAGGTGTCATGTGTCTCCCCAGAAGGGGTCAGATCCATAGCTCTGAGAACTGGTCTAAACTACATATGCAAAGAAAAGAGTTTTACAAACAGTATGCTTTGGGCTGTCTGTAATTCTCCGATGTATACAAGACTAAATCACAGAATGCCACTTTCACAATGAAGGCAGAGAAGCAGTACCAGCTGTCCCCAGTGCCCGAATGAGATAATTAAGAGGGTCATACAGGTCATACATCCTGTGTCTGATGTGAATGTTTCCATGCGGTGACATCTAAGCCCTGGGAACACTGTCTATAGATCAGAAATGCAGAAAATTCAGGGTAAGGTTGTAGTTGTTGGGATAAGCAAGGTCTATAGTGCAGCCTTATGAAGAAGATCTGAAGATCATCCTACAGGGGGACAGCTGAAGGACTGGTAGTTAGCACAGCTAGACTAGGGACTTTCCACTTTTTTAAACTGTGTCCTTGCTGTCTCCTGATTGGCTCTTCTGGAGACTTCCTGCTCCTGTAGAGTTTCCTGTTGCTCTTTGTTTCTTTTACAGCAGTTAGACTGGTTAGTTAAGGTTCTCTCTCTTCTATGTTCTGTAACAGTTTGTTCTTCTTTAATAAACCTACTTATTTTTCTCTAAACAGTCAGTGCTCCACTTCCTTGCATATTTAAACTCTGTCAACAGTACTGAAATGATTACTTTTGGCTTATGTCTAAATCCAGTGCCAAAAGCACATGATTCAGTAGTGGTGTGGGGCAGGGCTTTTTTTGTAGAAAAAGCCCAGCAGGAACTCATTAGCCTAATAGACAACACCCAACAGCAGAAACTCATTAGCATATTAGGCCACACCCCTGACAGCACAGCTCATCAGCATATTAGGCCATGCCCCATGTTACCAGAAGTGTGGCCATCCAGCCACACCCACCTTTTGCTTCTTATTCTGTTTATCTTGTTTGTTGTCAAAACCAGGCTTTTTTTTGTAGCAGGAACTCCTTTGCATGTTAGGCTGCACACCCCTAATGTGGCCAATCCTGATGAGTTTCTGCTGTTGGGTGTGGCCTGTTATGCTAATGAGTTCTTGCTGGGTGTGGCCAACTCAGGAGCCAGCCAGAACCCCATTCCTGTGCGTTCCTGCCCAAAAATAGCCCTGGCGTGGGGTAGATATAAACGTTAATTGATATAAATGTTAACTGGTTTAAGAGCTGAGGCAATATAACCACTGTACTTTTGCAGTTCGATCCTATGCATGTTTATTTGGAAGAAAGCCTTTCTGTGAGTTAGGAATGCCAGCCTCCAGGTGGGACCTGGGGATCCCCTAGAGTTACAGCTTATCTCCAGAGTACAGAGATAAGTTCCTCTGGAGAAAATGGGTGCTTTGGGGGGTGGACTCCCTGTCCTCTCCAGGATCCATCCCCAAATCTTCAGGAGTTTGCCAACCTGGATCTGGCATCCCTGCCCCCCCGCATTCTATGCCAGTGGGCATGGGGGATCTGGCAACCCTACTGAGAGTACTGAGGCTGACTTCCATGGATTTATTTACGTACTTCATTGACGGTCCACCTTTCTCACTGGAGCTCAAGGCACATCATACAGTTTAAAAGAATGCAGAAAAGAACAATAGAAAACATACACTTGACAGTGGCTACAACTGGGTTACAAAATTAGAGATCAATGCACTGAAAATGGTGTAACACATACTAATGATGTCAACAGAGCTGAATTGCAAAACTGGCAAACAATGAAATGAACTGTAATCTATACAAGGAACAAAGCAATGAAAACTGACTATATTTCACAGATGTTAAGCAACCTTATTCCCTATTATAATGTACACAGATTGTAGCCTTAGAGATCAGAGCAGGCAAGGACTTCTAACAACCAAGAATACAAAAGAAAGAAGGGAATCGATTGTGGCTTAGTGGTAGAGCATTTGTGTGTCGTAAAGAAGGTCCCAACTTCTATCTCTGGCAGCTCCAGTTAGAAGGAACAAGTATGAGATGAGATGAAAGGGAAGGAGGAGGAAGAGGAGCTGGTTTTTATACCCCGCTTTTCTCTATCTTAAGGAGTCTCAAAGCTGCTTACGATCCCCTTCCTTGCCTCTCCCCACAACAGGCATCTTGTAAGGTAGGTGGGGCTGAGAGAGTTCTGAGAGAACTGTGACTGGCTCAAGGTCACCCAGCTGGCTTCATGTGGAGGAATCAGGAATCAAGCGCACATTTGAGATTGCCACTCTTAACCACTACACCACGCTGGCTGTACCTGAGACCTTGGAGAGCCAAGACCAGTCAGAGTACCCAGTGTTGATCTTGATAGACTATTGTTTTGATTCAGCGTAAAGGAGCTGTGTATGTTCAAAATCCAACAGGAATTGTTCCTGTGAAATAAATGGTTATGGATTCGCACAAGTCTAATTCATTACAGTTAAAGATGTGGTAAACTGTGCACACATGTGTATGTGTGTACACACACAAACACACACAAAAACTTGCAAACCTACTGTATTCACAATTCCCATTTCCCAAGCTGGGTACCTCATGTGACCACAATTCAAAACAAGTAGCGTCTCAAATAGTTTTCCATCTGAGCACTGGTGATATTCAGCATGGCAGCCAGCCGGGTGCATGTCGCTGACACATGGTCAGAACTTACTGGCTTCCTGGGATTAAAAGTGCCCTGAGGTAGATCATACTCTATTTAAAAACAACTACTTTAGAGCATATGTGCTGCATTTGAACTTGCAGAATTGGCTAGATTTTACTTCAGTAGCGCCTTAGAGACCAACAAGGCTTTCAGAGTATAAGCTTTCAAGAGTCAAAGCTTGCTTCCTGAGGTACAAGTAGGAATGGTGATCCCTGAGTCCTTACTTCCCAGTCAGAAGGTGGGAGGGATGTTTCAAGGGAAGGAGTCGGGATGCAGACATATAATTCAAAATGTAATCAGTTTACTTAGAGCTGGGGAGAAATGCTGGGCCAATGGTCTGCAAGAAACAAACTCTGTCCCCATATTTATGCTGACAACACAATACTGGACCTAACAACACCAGCCGTATCATCTTTGGTTCATTCACTGGTTCATCTTCCAACATTATAGAAGAAGAAAAGAATGGATTTATACTCCACTCTTCACTCAGAGTGGTTTACAATCTCCTTCCCTTCCTCTCCTCACAACAGGCACCCTGTGAGGTAGGTGCGGCTGAGAGAGCTCTGAGAGAACTGCTCTGCAGAGAACAGCTCTGAGAGAACTGTGACTGACCCAAGGTCACCCAGCAGCTGCATGTGGAGGAGCGGGGAATCAAATCCAGTTCTCCAGATTAGAGTCCGCCGCTCTTAACCACTACACCAAACTGGCTCTCACTACACCAAACTGTCATCAAATATCAGCAATGCACAAGCAAAAGAATAAATGGGCATAAGTGCACAAGTCTGGCATAAAAAAAATCACAACACTCAAAAAAAAAGTAGAAGAACATTTTAATCTTCCAGGACATTCCATTACAGATCTAAGAGTGGCGTTCCTCAAACAGAGACGCATCATGGGGAGATTACAAGGCTAGACTGTTGAACTTGAGTTCATTTAGAACAATGGACCACCCCCCCAGGTATTTCTTCACTGCTCTACTCAAGCTGATCACATTTTGCATTGTACCTCTGTATCCTGACTCTAGCTCTTCTACTGCCAACCAACACGGCTACCTTCTCAACTATCACTAAGTGGTGTTCACCCTGCCGGCACTCGGCACATCCTCAGAACTGACTGGATTGAACTACATTTCCCAGGATGCAGTGTGAGAACACGCAAAACAAATTGATATAAACTGAACACACTCAGCACTCAGAGTCAGACATGGAGGCAAAATGGGCAAGCTGAAAAGCTGAAGAGGCAAGCCATGAAGCTCCCCCACTTCCCAGAATGACTGAGACAATGAAGCAACCACCGCTTTTTAAAATTCGAGATCTTTTCCTGTCAGGTGTTTTGAGCAGACAAATGGGCATGCATGAGAGAAAGTCATGGCAAAGTATTTGCAGTTCAGACTCAGTGAACACTCAGTTAATCAATGCACATGTGCAATTGCTTGGGATTTAGTCCCAATCTATAGTTAGCATGCATGCAAAATTGTGGTCCCAAGAAAGAGTGAGTCAGCCATGCAAAACTATATATCAGGGGTCCCCAACCTTTCTGAGCCTGTGCACACTTTTGGAATTCTCACACAGTGTGATGGGCGCAGCCATGGCTATGGCAAGAGGCAGAGCCAGCCAAAAAAAGTCTACTGCAGCTCACCTTCAGTCACACAGTGAAGATCCTTGTGCTGTGGTGTCAGCCAAGGCTCCCTCTAAGCTGTGGAGTCCTGAGAGCAGAAATTCTACTTTGTGAGCTACTGGCATTAAAGTTGTGAGCAGGTGATTTGGCAACTGCTTCAGTCTGAAAGCCAGTTTGGTGTAGTGGTTAAGTGCGCAGACTCTACTCTGGGAGAACTGGGTTTGATTCCCTACTCCTCCACTTGCAGCTGCTGGATGACCTTGGGCAAGCCATCGTTCTGTCAGAGCTGACCTTGAAAGGGCAGTTCTTGAAAGAGCTCTCTCAGCCCCACCTACCTCGCAAGATGTCTGTTGTGGGGAGGGGAAAGGAAAAGAGTTTGTAAGCCACTCTGAGTGAAGGGTGGGGTATAAATCCAATCTCTTCTTCTTCTTCTTCTTCTTCTTCCTCTTCCTCTTCCTCTTCCTCCTCCTCCTCCTCCTCCTCCTCTTCTTCTTCTTCTTCTCTTCAATTAGTTTGCTCTGGAGCCATCCTTCCTGAGCCAAGACAAAAATGTGTGAGCCAGAGGGTAAAAAACTGTGAGCTAACTCTCACTAACTCAGCTTAGAGGGAACACTGGCAGCTGCTGTCAAATCAACCTTTAAAAAAATCTGCACAGCCAATCAAATCTCCAATGGCCGGTCAGAAGTCTTGCTAGGCAAAAGCCCTATGTGGTCCCACCCACCTTCTAAAAGCCCTTGGCAGGAGCCAGGAAAGAATTTGATGGGTGCCATGGTGGCCATGGGCACCATGTTGGAGACCCCTGCTGTAAATGCTAAAACAAAGAAACAAACCATGTGAATACACCTTCCACTGAAGCAGGGTTGAAACACCTATCTTTATTTGATTTTTAAACATATGACAAATAAGATGGTTGAGGCACAGGGGTGGTCAAAGCCAATGTGAGAATGTACATGCACAGAGCACATGCTAGCCAATTTGATCATTTGAAAAGAACTGAACTTATTAATTATTTAATTTTGTTTTTTGAGGTTCAGATATCCTGCTCGCAGTATGCAAACAAACTGTGATCCAAACAGAGGGGTGGGATAGCATCACTGATTACAATAGGACAGACGTAACAAGACTTTGAGGCTGAAATGCTTCCTGGGAAAAAATATACAGCTCTATTTTGATAGGAATATAGTATGCCATCACAGGTCTTCACTTTCCTTTCCAGAATTGGGGAATTGACCCCAGAAAGAGAAAGAGAAATGCAGAGAGTATATAGACAAATGTTCCAATCAACACAGCAAATAAAACAATGCAGTGAACACAAAGGGAAGACCTTACATTCTTTAACTTTGTGGAAAGCAACCTTTTGTTCCAGAAACTAAAAAAAACAACCAAGGAAAATGTAATTTTAGACTTGTACGTGACAAACAGGGAAATAAACACTAGAAAAATCTGGAAATAAACTGCAATCGTAAGGCAAGAGGTACATTCACAAAGTGATTAAAAATGTAGAATATGAGGTTGTGGACCCATTGTTAATTTTAAGGAGGTGAACTGAAAGGGAACCCGCAAGATCTTGGAAGTCCCAAGCCCTATACAGCCTGACTGGACCTGTAAGGGACCCCTGCCATCCACATAGGGATGCCAGCCTCCAGGGTCTCAATTAATTACTTGCAGTGGTCCACAATTAAGGATGCATCAGTCTCCAATTTTGACATATTTATTTCCTTCAATTTTCTCCCCAGAACTGAACCCAAACAAATGGTAATCATATAAACTAAGCTTATTATCCCTGCTTGATCCTTGAATCTGTTAAAACATCTTCATTATGCTGTATGATAATTTACTGCTCACCCTTTACTTATATGTATGGACCAGTCATTTCCATTTTTGTTTCTGTCTCTGTCTTGACTCTATTTGGCCCTTCCTGGCAACTAACCCCCCTCCCCTCTCTTCCTATATGTATTGGTTGAGAAAATTCTGTTTCACTGTACCTGAAGAAGTGTGCTTGCACATGAAAATACCCAGAATAAAACTTTGTTGGTCTTAAAGCTGCCACTGGACTCAAAGTTTGTTCTGCCTTAGGACAGTAACTTTCAGGCTTTAGAAGCTCAAGGACCTCCATTTTGATTTCTGTGTTTTCACAGAACCCCCAAGCTTTCTCTTCCCTCACAGGCATGCACTTTTTTTCAAACTTAGCTGAGTTTCCTTTGGGCAGTGTTTTTAATTTCCTTTGTGGTGCTGGTTGAGGATTTGGGATACCAATGAGGATTGTTAACTCTGAGTTGAGAAATTCCTGGACTCCAGCAGGGTACAGAACCATAGAGTCCACTCCATTTTTTCCAGTGGAACTGACCTCTGTCATCTGGAGATCAGTTGCTACTTCTGAAACCCCACCTGGAGATTGGTGACCCTACAACCAGTTCACATTCCACTGGACAGTTTCAGTGAACTGTGATGAAATAATGCCATGGCACTATATTTAAGTGCATCGACTCATTCAGATGAACTCCAGCCTTTTTATCATCTGTGAATGCAACAGCAAAACCTTTGTGTTAAATAGTGAGTTCCATGGATGAACAGACCCCAAGTATAGTGATCAGCTCTCTTTATTAGTGACTAGGAATAAGGTACATTATGAAAATAAATACAACGAACTCTAGAAAGAGGCTCTGGGCGAGTGCCAAAGCCTCGGACACTCAGCATCAATGTGCTGTGGTGACCTCAGTGGGGTATAATAACACAGAGTCCACCATTTTCTCCAGAGGAACTGATCTCTGCTACCTGAAGAGCAGTTGTAATTTTCAGTGATCCCCAGCCCTCACCTGGTCATTGGCAACAATTGTCACCCAGGAGGAAATGGCTGGTTTGGAGAGTGGAGTCTATGGCATTTTACCTGTCTGAGGTCCCAGCCCTCCTCAAACCTCACCTTCTCCAGGCTCCACCCCTCAAATCTCCATGAATTTCCCAACCTGGAGTTGGCAACCCTATCTCCTTCCCAGTCAAGCATCAACCTGCCATTATCTGCCCCTCTGATTTCAACTTTGCATCTCCTCACTCCTCCTTCCTGGAGATCAGTTGTAATGCTGAGTGATTTCCACCCATCTCCTGAGATTGGGAACAGTGGTTCCCCAGAAGGGAATGGCTGATTGGGAGGGTGGAGTCTATGGCATTGTATCTGTCTGAGGTCCCAGCCCTCCTCAAACCTCACCCTCTACAGGTTCCATCCCTCAAATCTCCAGGAATTTCCCACCTGGAGTTGGCAACCCTATCTCCTTCCCAGCCAGTCATCAACCTACCTTTATTTCCCCCTCTCTCTTCAGCTTTCCATTTCCGCCACACACACACCTGCAACCTCTCCTGTGCTCTGAAGCCCTCACTGCCACAGAGTCAACCATTTTCTCCAAGAGAACTGATCTCTGCCATCTGGAGAGCAGTTGTAATTTTGAGTGATCTCCAGCCCTCACTTGGAGACTGGCAACAATGGTTTCCCAGGAGGAAAAGTCATCTTTCTCTGCAATGGGGACCAAAACAGCTTACATCATTCTCTTCTCCCCCTTTTGACTTGCACAACAACCCTGTGAGGTAGGTTAGGCTGAAAGTCTGTGACCGGTCTATAATCACCCACTCAGCTTCTACAGCAAGAACCTGGATCTAGCAGAACCTGCTTTGAAGCACTGACTGCTATGCCTAGGGCAGCCAGCCTCCAGGTGGAGCCTGAAGATCACCAGGTATCACAACTGAACTCCAGACAACAGATCTCCCCCCCCGGAGAAAATAACTGCTTTAGAAGGTGGGCTGTATGGCATTCTGTTCAGCTGAGGCTTCTCCCCTCCTCAAACCCTGGCTTCCATAGACTCTTCCAGAAAATCTCCAGGAATCTCCCTACCTGGAGCTGGCAACCTTAGACTCAGGACTTGCCCCAATGAGTTCCTCTCAAAGGCCTGCAAAGAGTTTCCATCCTTTGTCTGAACCAAGCTTGGTTGCCTACTGTGGTAAAACGGGCTCCAGTTTACCACTCAGCTGTTGGCCTCCCACCTTTGTCCCGTGTGTGTATTTCACTCCTTAAATTCACTTCCACGACTCATTGAATCATCACTGCCTTTTTAGAGGGACAATGAGACCCCTTTGGCCGAATCTCCGTGTTTGGAGATGGAATCCCCAGTCTTTGGGGGATCCCTGGAAAGTTGGCAACCCAAGGGCAAGGCAAGCCTTTCCTTGCCTCCTTGGGCTACCCCCTCCCTTTGTTATTGTGCAGAGCAGGGTAGACTATGTGGTCAGAGCACAACACAGATTATTAGCCCAAATAAAATAATTTATCTAACTATTTACACAGTTTAGGGGCGCACTGTAGGAGTAAGCACACACTATGAACCAGCAGGGCATAAACCCACAGGAGTTAAACGCCATCCTCTTTCCCTGCACACCGGCCCCTGGCTCTCTGCTCTAGCCTCTCTCTCTCCCTCTGGCCCAAAACAGCAGGGAAACTTCCATTCATTCCCCAGTTTGGCCGACTATGGAGTGGCAGAATTTCTGCTGCCTCCAAGGGTTCACCCACGTCTCTGGCTTGTGGCCTGGACAGCCTTGTCAGCAGAGGCAGCAGGAGCCTTTCCTAACCTCCTGTAGGACGAAGATGGTCTCCTCCCTGAATGGACTGCAATCTATATTGATGCTGCCCCACATGATGGGACAGCCTCTGTTTTCCTGCCCTTTTCTGCTTTGGAGCAGCTGGGAAATGTAGTCCTGCAGATGAGGAAGGCCCATTCAACCCAGTGAATGATATTCCTACAGGCCCCTCTCTGGAACTACAGCTCATTTAAACCTTATGGAGGAACATTTTAAATGAACAACCACAGACAGCAGCCCAGCAGCCATCTTACAAACACAGGTAACTGCCATTTCATTACACCTACCAACAGCCACTGAGGGAAAAGTTAAGTCCCACACAGGAGGCAAGCAGAAGTGTCTTCCTCAAGAGATAAAACCATTTGCTAGGAATTCTGACAGAGAAGAGTGGCTGAAGGGGAAGTGGGTGGGGAAGAGGAGCAGACCCAGCACCTGGCTAATGGCACGCGAGTACTCTTGAGTGGCGGCTGGCAGGCCAATGGCTGAGGGAGGGCATTTTACAGCCAATGGGAGCACCTGGAATCTTGCCACCCCAAGTCAGCTTTTTATATAAGGAGAGATTTCAGCAAGGAGAAGAACTGAAAATCCCTGGCAGAAGCTGGGTTTTTAAGCATGCAAGACACCACTCCCCAAACACACCCCACTCCCAATGATAGGCTATTTACATTACATTGTTTCTCTATTGGTCCACTCTAGGATCCTTGTTTTTCTATTGGTCCATTCTAGGATCCTAGCCAGCTATTGTTTGTGGATGCAAGGTCAACCGGACCCCAGGGCTAATTGAGGCTGACTCATTCTTAGTACACAACACTTTGTATATGTTTTTAAATCAAGAGAGTACCGTTTTGGTCTCCCATTTTGATTACTGCTAACAAACAGCAACCACAGTTCTTGGTCTTTCTGCATGTCCTGCCAATAGTTCTGCTCCTTCTGATAGCTGTGGATGAATTAAGCTGGAGACAGACTTCCTACCTCCTGCCACAATCACGGATAGAAGCCTAGGTGGCTGAATCAGTTCTCTGTTGTGATAGTCTTCTCAAAAGTTGGTCCTCCAGAGAAAGATGGCATCCTTGCCGCTGTGACCCAGGTTTGGATTTAGGAGACTCCCTCCTGAATCAATGCTTTTTTAGAGGGAATGCTTGAAGGCTAAACCTTAACACTGTGCAGCTTTTGCAACACAGTTTGGGCAGAAAACATCTGCTGAAAAAGATTTGGCAATAAACTGAGCTGCTACTAACCCAAACTCTGGAAATAAGTTGTGCCTCCAGCATCTCTGGCTCATTTAGCCAAACATCTTTCCTCTTTTGGTTTATAGCTTTCCTTGTAGCTTTTGTTTAATACCCATTTTGAGGTCGTTGCTATGTAAAATTCACAAGCTGCCCTTGTTTTTACAAGCCTGGTTTGGCCCACAGAATATGTACCATGCAAAATATTCTGTTAACAATTGGAGTTTAGTCTTCAGCTTGCTGCCACACTCAATTTAACTTGATGTTTTGTTGTAAAAGGGTAGAAGAATCCCATTACAGTCCAACTGCCGAGTGATGTGGCAACTTTATGATGATCATGACTTTGTGATTTTTCTCTCCTTCACTATAGATCCCCCACCATTGACTGTGGCAGCACTGAACACACACACACACACACAAAGACAGACAGACAGATAGATAGAGTAGACAGATAGATCGGGCTCCCGGCTTCGTGGCAACGCCGCTGACAGCTGGGGGCTGCGTTGCTGCCCCAGCTGGAATGCGGGGCAGCAGCAGAGCTGTGATGCACTGCATCGTGATGTGGGCAGGGGGCGGAGCCAGCTCGGTTAAACGGCCGGGCTCCGGTCCTGCCCAAACAGTCGCAGACTCGTGCTCGCCCACCCTCCCGCCCTGTTCTTAGTGTAGGCTTTTGATGGTCGCCTACTGGGGCCAGGTAGCAATTTTTCACCTTTACCCAGGATCGGCAGATTGGGTGGAGGGTTTTTTGCCTACCTTGCACTGAGAGCAGTGAATTGAAGAGTTGGATGTGGTGGTCGGCAGCTAAATGGGTTGGACACTTGGCAGGTTTGTGTGGCCAAGAAACTGGAACCAGTGAGCACCTTACGGCATTTTCCCCTTTAGGGAACAGGGGGTCATCAGGAACTGCCTTCAGATTTCTAAGGTCCGGGGTGGGGAATGGTGATCACCTCTGGGAACCTCTTAGGGTATGCTCCTCTCTGCAAGTTGGAAGGCTTCAGAGGTAGGCGCTCCTAGGTGGCAACGAGGAACGCTGTGCTGCCAGTCGGTAGCCAGGCCAATGGCTCAAGGCCGGAACTGGGTTACCCGCCTGAGAAAAGGGCAAGGAGGTTGGTCAGGGGAGTGACACCTGCTTTTTCTGTTCCATGCTTGCTTAGTTGATCCCTTCCTGTAACATTATGTTAAATAGTTACTAAAGTGGCCCTTGTTTACTCCCAAACTATTGTCTGTCTCGTTATTCTGGGGGGGGGCAAATCTGCCTTATAGTTGGGGATTCCAGCCTCCAGGTGGGACCTGGGGATCCCCCAGAATGGCAACACAGCTCCCCTGGAGAAAATGGATGCTTTGGAGGGTGGACTGTATGGCATTGTAGTCCACTGAAGTCCCTCCCCTCCTCAGGCTCCATCCCCAAATCTCCAGGAATTTCCCACCATGGATCTGGCAAAAAAAAAAAAAACCATCCCCTACCAGTGGCCTGGGGGGACCTGTCAACCCTACTTACAGTGTTGGACTATTGAACTATCAGGATCAGTATGCCCTACATTCACCTGGACCCTTTACATACAAAGCATACACCCTACCACTGAGATACCACGATTCTTTAAATAGCCTGATTTAAAGATGTAAAGAAAAGCATGCTCTGGCAGGCTTGCAGTGTGGTTGGCATCTTGTTTAAAATGGGCCACTGGAGCCCCCGTTTGCATATTCCTCTTTTCAAAACCCACCAGATGCCAAAGATTCTTCTCCCCTGTTCTATCACTCCCATCCTTAAGGCTACTCTTTGTATGTGCAACTTCTAACGTTCACTGCACAAAGATATGGACCTTGTGTACACAAGACAGGAGTTAGGCTTGGGTGGGGTAGCCAACCAGCAAATGGGGCTTGGCGAACTCCCAGAATTACAACTAATCTTCAGACTACAGACATCAGTTCCTCTGGCTAAAAGGCTGCTTGGGGTGGGGGGGACTCTATGACATGGTCCCTCCCCTCCTCAGACCCCATCTTTCCCAGGCCCCACCTCCAAGTCTCTAGGAATTTTCCATCCTGGCATTCGTAAGCCATTCAAGGCTTTTACCTACACAATATATTTTGCTGCCCTATGCCAACCTCACATAATCCAAGTGGGTTTGCCAACTTCTTGGTGGTATCTGGAGTTCTCCCAGAATTATACCTGATATCCACAGAAAAGAGACCTGTTCCTCTGGAAGAAATGGAACTTTGAAGAGTGGACTCTATGGCACCAAATCCTTGCAGAGCTCCCTCCTCTGCCCAGACTCCACCCTTCAAAGACTCCACACCTGAAATTTCCATGAATTTCCCAAGCCAAAGTTGGCAACCCAAAATCCAAGAGATGTTCCCAAGCACATCCTCAACAGTGTTGAAAGAGATCCCACATTGATCACACCTAGTTTGCCCCTATGGCTGCCAACCTCCAGATGGGGCCTGGAGGTCTCCCAGTATTACAACTGATCTCCAGGATTGGTTCCCCAGGAAAAAAATGGCTGCTTTGGAGGGTGGATTCTATGGCACCATATCTCACTGAGGTCCTTCTCCTCCCCAAACCCCACTCTCCCCCCAAATCTCCAGGAATTTCAGAGCTGGCAACCCTAATTACAACTGATCTCCTCAGTACAGTGATCAGATCCTATGGTTGCCAGACATGGATCGTGTGCTCCCCTCCCACTAGTTGCCAGACATGGCCTATCACCGTCTCCCAATGTTACATTTGCCAACCTCCACATGGGCCCTGGAGATCTCCCAGTACCACAGTTGATCTCCGGACAAGAAAACTGCTGATTCGGAGAGTGGACTGTATGGCAATATACCCTGCTGAGGTCCTTCCACGAGCCCCACCCTCCCCAGGACCTATGGGTTGTGAAATTCCTGGAGATTTTGGAATGGATTCTGGGGAGGGACCCCAGTGCATACTAGAGCATCCCCAATGTAAGGACATCAATTCCAGGTTGAACTGAAAGCAACATAATAGTGTTGGGAACAATGGGCAAAAAATGGGTGTTTTTTATTTTATTTTTTACATTGTAGCTGAGCACTCTCTCTGGATTCTGAATATTGCAGATTGGGCCTAAACAGACCCATGGGCTTATGAAATAAAACACTCCTGGATGGGTGGACCATGTTGCATCTTAAGAATATTTATTCCTACTTATTCCATGGGTGAGCATCTCTGTGTGATTAAGGTCTACACTGTATTTGATAACTGCTGTTTTTTAGGTCCATTCTGTACATGATGAGTTAAATATACTGATGTTTGATTTATGGAGTGCTCAGCTTGTATTTTACCACTGAGGAAGTCTGTTTGTTGTATTGGCACACATTTTATACCTTTTAACCTGTATTTTCTTACATTTGTCCTGATATTAGGTATAGGTACTTATATACAGAACCTTAGAGATATGGGTTTTTTTGTGTGATTTTAATATTTTCTATGCAGAATTAGAATATAGTGTATATTTCTATATTAGCACTGTGTGTTTAGTTATATTTGATTACTGTTTTTGCCCTAGCCTCTTTGGTTACCTTTCCTGTATTGAGTTGGTCCCCCCCTTTTTTGGTCTTGTTGGGAATGATGACCACACTGCCCCATTTTGCCAGCCAGTTTCCTTCCATATCCCAGCTGACTGGCGGCAGGCAATGGTGATGGAAGGTGAGAGATCTCCTGCCATAAACAGGAACCTGGTAAGCCTATCAGATCCCCTGGAGGAAATGGGGGCTTTGGGGGCTGGACTTGGCAGCACATCCCCACTGAGCTCTCTCCCCTCCCTAAACCCTGACCTCTCCAGGCACTGCCCCCAAATCTCCAGGGATTTCCCAGGTGGGAGTTGGCAACCTTAATCCTGCTCTTCATGATGCAATTAAGAGACTGATTTACCATTCTGACAGTTACCAGTAAAGCTCAGGAATGAGCATTCTTTCCCTCTCTCCAGTGTTTTGAACCATCTGTGCAAGATCATTCCTTTACATGTAATGTGAATCCAAGCAACTGCCCTGGATCCCTGCTTACAACTGATAGTGATATTGCAGCCATCATAAATAATATTGATAATACTTACTCTGCTTGCAAGGCTCATTTTCTTCTAAGCCAAATACCCAATATGCTCACATAGTGTGTTTGCATCTGTGCAGCTGGCAGCATTCATAATCACATAGGCTGCTGGCTGATACCCACTGTTGGTACATGCTCATACCAGTGCATATCTGGCGCATATCAGATTGCTGGAGCTGTTTGCAGTTTCCACTGCCTTCTGCTGTTGTTTTGGAAGCTGCAAACTGCTGTTCCCATTCGCCCCAGCAGAATTTCATTTCATGAAGATCAGGAACAGTCTGTCTACCTACCTGTCTGTCTTCGTACGAAGAGTCATTTTCCATGGCAAGTTACTCCCCTTCCCATTCTGATAGGTTAGGCTTGTGACTGGTGGAAGGAGAGAGCTGGCTGGAACAGAGAAACTGACGGGCAGTGGAATAGGCATCTCTGTATGTGTATGCACATGCATGCATTTAGCAAATAGAATGTTCCGTTGAATGTTTCTGAATGTGCCACAGAGATGCTCGCAAAAATCTGAGCTTTCTTTTCCCCCTTTGGTCTATCATGTACCCATAATTTAAAATGAATAATGTAGATTAGAAGCTTCAGTTCCACCCCAAGTATTCTTTGGAAATGTGGGGGAAAACATTCCCTTTTGTCACCCTAACTGTGAGTCTACAAGATGGATAAAAAGGAGCCTCATTAAAACTATGGCTGGGAAAAACTACATGATGCTTTTGCTTAAAGCTTTTGCCCACACTGTAGGTCTTTTGCCAAAAGTGCAGAGCATCTGAAAAGATCCAGAGGTGCAATTCCCACAATAAACTACCAGGGGTTTGTCAACTTAGATTAAGGGCATGTGTTGCTGTCTCTATACCTAACATCCACAGATATTTATTTGGGTCAGGTGCCCACTCTGACAGTATCAGAACTGTAGGTGGCTCTGTGAAAGTGACCAGAGCACAGCCAAGAGAGGAAATACAAATGAGCGAAATGGAAGTTATATTATTTTTCTCAATGCCTGATATAAAACTGTCAGTACTGTAATAAAAAATGATAAATTCCAACTTTAATAGCATCCAGTCATTCCTACATAGTGTTGCCACGAAAGCTGTTTTCTTTGGGAAGCTCAGTGACACCCCCCACCCCCCTATGCAGGCTGAAGAAGTACCAGGAGAAAGAGTTCCATAGGAACAGCTCATTGAGCCAGCATCTGAAATTCTGAAAGCAGCCAGCCTTTCAAAACATCAGCAGTATCAGAGTTAGGTCAGGATGATAAAGAGAGCTTAGCCACACGACATCTTTGTTGTTATAGTTATCCTTATCTTAAAATTGAAACTCCTTTGGGAAGGTTTTCAGTCCTTAGGAGGTAAAATATAATGAGAATCCACGAATCTTTCAAAAGTTCCTTTTTGACTCCTGAAGTTATATTGCAAAAGCTTGTGGCCAGTTCTGTTGGAGTCAACCAACCTATTTTTTTAAAAGAATTCAGCAGAATAAGAACATAAGAAGAGCCCTACTGGATCAAACCAATAGTCCATCTAGTCCAGCACCCTGTCTCAAGCAATGGCCAATCAGTTCCTCCAGACAGCCAACAACAGGGCATAGAGGCCAAGGCCTTCCCCTGACATTGCCTCCTGGCTCTGGGATTCAGAGGATTAGTGCCTCTGAATGTGGAGGTTCCCCTCAGTCACCATGGCTAGTAGCTGTTGGTAGGCTTATCCTGTTGGAGTACAGTCCAACTGCTTGTAAGCTTTTTACAGTGCTAAAAAACCCCCACCAAACATTAGTTTCAGTGAGAAAATTAAAAAAGAGGACTTAATTTGGCTATAAGACTGAAATCCCAAGCATAATTTCTGAGAAATATTAGGAATGTTAAGAAAAAAATCTGGAATCTACCAATTTTAACTAAAGCTAGTGTGAAAAATATGGTGCATTGGCAATTGAATTCACTAGCGAGCCATTATTCTTGAATGCTTCCCACTGTACCTGTAAATGCAGTCAGGTGTTCAACTTAAAGATAACATGCCGTGTTCTTTCTCTCTTAAAGGGTAGGGCAAAATTAAAATCAAGGCATGTCAGTAACCTTATAATTAGCCTGATTATGGTAAGGGTATGATTACTGGGCATGCCTGAACTAGAGGGGCCAGTAAAAAGAAAAAGAAAGAGTGCAGCGAAAAATCAGTTTTCAGATTTGTGCTTTGAGGAAAAGTGGCTATCGTAAAACCACACAGTGGTTAAACAAATGATGGGTTTTGCATCTAAGCAGATTGTGGTTCAAGATCCAATTATATAACCAATTATATCTGTTATAACAAACACCAAGAAGGCATTATGGATTCCAGTGTTGCCCTTAAGGCGCCTCAAGGTCGGTTTGGCAAAACCGAAGAAAGATCAAGCCAGATCAGATACAATTTCCCCAGTTTAGTAGCGGCCCTTGCTCGGGTCTGTAGCCAAACATGTGCCATCACTATCTCTTCTTTGGATTTATTTTATGTGACATGTGTGGTTTTGTTGGCCAGAATTGGCCTTGCCCAGTTGTAAGCTGTGAATGGCTGCTTTTCACCATCTAAATGTTTTGAGGGGGGGGCTTTTTTTGGGGGGGGGAGAAATGTGTGAAAGTCCAGATCCCCTGATGGGTTCAATTGGGAACCACTAGAAATTGGATCAATGTATTAACCCATATACTTGTGTCTGGTGTCCATTTCAGGGTGTGGTGACAATCTTTGTTTGGAGGCTCTTGGCAACCAGCCTGTGTTTTCCGATTCCAATGGCATGAGAAGTGCAAGCCATATTAATTTGATTGTCATTGCATGTATCGCTAAACATCAACCTAAATGTTAAGCTAAGGGGAAGGAAGAAGGAAAAGGATAGAGCATGCAATTACGGTATGTCTGGCCTCAAGACCTTTTCGTTGCTTTAGTTTTTGTTGCATTCTGCAGAGGTCTCCCCTAAAAGTCCACTCGGAGACTCCAGTTGGTGCAGAATACTGCAGCTTGGTTATTATCAGGAGCCAGGTGGAACCTTTATATTACTCCCATTTTGCAGCCACTCTGTTGGAAGAACAGATTGAATTTATACACTACCCTTCACTACCCGAAGGAGTCTCAGAGCGGCTTACAATCTCCTTTCCCTTCCCTTCCCCACAACAGACACCCTGTGAGGTAGGTGGGGACCGAGAGAGCTCTTTTGAGGACTGCTCTTGAAAGAACAGCTCTGAAAGAACTTGCGACTGACCCAAGATCACACCAACAGCTGTATGTGGAGGAGTGGAGAATCAAACCCAGTTCCCCCAGATCAGAGTCCGCACTGCTAACCACAGTTACTTGGCTCTCCCCCATGCTCTACCATGACAACTTCGCTCACCTAAGCAGGGCCCTCGGTAGGTGCCACCCATCAAATAGACAAAAACCATCAAGTGTCTGGATCCATGCATTCTCTGTTGTAGCCGTCACTTTATGGAGAGGCCTGCCTGCTGAGGATGGGAGGCTCCCTCTCTCCTGGCTTTCTGCAACCTATGCAAAACTGGATTGTTCCGGAGGGCTTTTTTTTTTTCACATGTAATGCAATGGTTCAGAATGATGCTTTAGTAAAGGGATAGAGACGGTGGACTGTACAACTGTGTGCAGTCGATATTGTCTGTTGCTGTTAGTATGATCCTACTATTTAATCTCTTCATTGTTTAACGTGTCATGTTAGTGATTCTATTTTGTTTCAGCTCTGATTCAGATTTCTGTTTGGTTTCAGATTTCCACAGCCCAAATCCTATTGCAGTGTTGATTGGATATCCCATCCTATTGATTGTATTGACTTGCCCTGGGTAATCCGCTTTGAGTCTTAGTGCGAAAGGCAGACTATAAATAATGTATATAAAAACAAATTAAAAAATACCTCCGTAACCCAAGCGGAAATTCAGAGGAGGAGATTTTAGAAAGCACAACATTCCGAAACATTGCCCAAATGTAAAAGCGGCTATGCTGTAATGGAATGGTTCAGAAAGTTTATTTGCTAAAGGAACTGTGAACTACATATGTGTATATTAAGTCCTGCCTGTTGCTGTAAGTATGATTGTACTATGTTATTTCTGCATTATTTAATGCATCATCACGTTAGTGCTTCCAACTCTGTTTCAGAGTTCTGCAATCCAGATCCTATTGCACTGTTTACCAGATGTCCCATCCTGTTGGTTGGATTGAGTCACTCTGTGTAATCCGCCTTGAGTCTCAGTGAGAAAGGTGGACTATAAATGACATAAATAGGTAAAATTGTTTTCCAGTCCTGTAATCCTAGTCCTGCCCTGACCTGCATGGCCCAGGCTAGCCCAATCTTGTCAGATCTCGGAAACTAAGCAGGGTCAGCCCTGGTTAGTATTGGGATGGGAGACTGCTACGGAAGTCCAGCACTGCAGCACAGAGGCAGGTAATGGCAAACCACCTCTGAACATCTCTTGCCTTTAAAACCCTATAGGGTCACCATAAATTGGCTGAGCCTTGTTGGCACTTTCCGCCACCAGTCCTAGACCTACTGCATTGTTTATTGGAGGTCTTTGCTGTCTAACTGACTTTCCCCCCCATATCTTGTAATGTACCTTGGCTGAGAATGACAAGCTGTAAAGGAAGATAAGAACATAAGAACATAAGAGAAGCCAATGTTGAATCAGGCCAATGGCCCATCTAGTCCAACACTCTGTCACACAGCGGCCAAAATATACCAGGTGCCATCAGGAGGTCCAGCAGTGGGGCCAGGACACTAGAAGCCAAGATGATGATGAAGATTCTCACAACCACTGTCACTTGCAAAATGGCAGGCTTGTATGTTCCCAAGACCTGATTTCTGCTATCTACAACTCAAAGGATCTTACTGGTAAAAACAGATATTGGCCTGCAATTCCCAGCACATAGTAGTTTCCCTCTGGTTGGCTATTATTCATCGTTAATGAACAAAAATGATAAGCCACTGAAACCACAACTGCTCCTGCCTATTTTGGATAAACACATAGCATAGGATGGAAGGATCCACGTGATCAAGGTGATCCACCTGCCAGGGTTTGAGTTTGTAAGAAGCAGTATAAAAGTGTAATAAGTTTATAGAATCACAGAGCTGGAAGGGGTCATACAGGCCATCTAGTCCAACCCCCTGCTCAGTGCAGGATCAGCCTAGAGCGTCCCTGAGAAGGGTTTGTCCAGTTAATGTAAGACAACAGCCGAGTCAACCATATGAAAGTGCCTTTGCAAGGGGAGCCCTGCCACAAAAGTAACCATTCTTGAACTGCAGCCCAGGCCTCTTTTAAAAGCAATGCAAGATTCTTACTTAAGACAGCACGTAATGGTTGGACGTAAGCATGGAACTATTTTATTTTCATGTTGGATGTAACTTTCCTTACTTATATTTCCAATACTGGCATGTTCACCTGTAAATAAACACCATTGAATATACAAGGAATTTGCTTCTTGGGCTGCGCATTATTTTGTTTTTTCCTGAATACAGAATGGAAATATAGCACAGAAATCACTAGCATTTTAAAACAGCAAAGAGCCTGGCGCCTTAAAGTCAGAAGCCACAATTGAAAACAGAAGTGAGATTGCCTAAGCCTATTGATGTCAGCAGGCTTAAGTGTCCTTAGCTCTGGGTTGCGTTCTGGACTAATAATTTCATTAAGAACGTAAGAATTAAGGTCTATCTAGTTTCCTTCCAACAGCAGCCAACTGTATGCCTCTGGAATGTTACGAGAAGGATGTGACGGTCTTCCTTTCTTATGTGATACCAACCTGCAAGAGTCAGGAATCTTTCCATGGAGGTCCCACTGAGCTGACACCATCAGACCCAGCCAGCATTTTCACCTGATGTCATCTAAACCCCCTCTTTGAGAACAGCCCCCATCCCCTATGTCTTTTGTGTATGCAGGTGTCATGATGTCCAGCAACCCAGCATTGACTTTTTGGTGGTCAAAGGGGACACCCTCCTCCCTTTTGCATCAGTGAAAAAAAAAATGGTTGGATCCAACCTATTGATCCTCTGTAAAGTTGTGGCATGAATTTTTGTACACTACAGGATATATTCTCAAATGCATAAAGTAGCCTGGAAGACTCATATATCTTTATTTTATTTATCTGGTTATTTCTATGGCAGTTTTCCCCCCAAAGCGAGCCAAAGCAGCTTACAGAAAAATTTTAAAATACATTTAATACAATCACTTTGAACAAGGAAATGTAGTTAAACCGCACAAAGGAAACACAAACAGATCATGGGCTGGTCCTGGTCCACCAAGCTGCCTCACACAGGGCTCAGTCTGCAAGCTACTGGCTGACCCTTGGGTTCTTACCCCTCAGCTAATACCCATGAGTGTGGGCTGCTGGCTATAGCCAGGCTTGCAGTACCTGCAAGCAGAGGAAAAACGCATTCAAGTTTATACAGTGCAAAAAAAAAGCTGTTTTTTTAAGTGTAAAAGTGTACCGAAAAGAAAAACATTCTTGATCAGGTTTAATATTTGATTAAGCAGGGAGGGCAGAGTCAAGTGTTACTTGACAATTGACATTCCATAGGGCTACCTGGTTTCTGTTAATCCCAGCATCCCACTGGTTCTGAGATGGTCATCAGAAAAACGCTAGACAAGCTGTAAGCCAAGATGATTAGTTAGTACCTTGGAAAATTATAATCAAAGCATGATTCATAATTACCATTATTATTGCATCTAGGAGTCACAATTAAGAATGGATGCAGCTGTAAAAATAACATTCATAATTTCTGTTGTGGGAAATGAGGAAATGGTCCCAGTCTCTCGCTTACTCTCTCAATACTGGTGCCATTTGGCAGTCTTAGCAAATCGGATTGCACTTGTTAATTCTTTGCAACAATTAAGCCAAAAAAACAGAAAAGCAACATGTATCAAAGACTGGTATTTTTTATACGTATTAATAAAGGTGGGCACTAGCTGGAGGAAGCTGCTTCTATTCAGAACTTTAAATTAATATACTATTTGAGTCACTATTTTGTTTGTCCAGGGGACCAAGGGCTCAAAATTCTGCCAGCTAAAAAAAGAGTCTATTCCCATTGAATTTTGCCTAGTGAGAAATACAAACATTGGAACATATGTGGTAATTAAGGACAGATGTGATTATTTGACAAATAATCATAACAAATAATTGTCACTTCCTTGTTTAGAAAGCACTAATTTAAAACATGTGCCTGCTGACCTAACCTCACTAAGCCCTTTCTTCTCATGTAGGGCGTCCTGGTAGACATTCCAAATTGTTATCTTTTCAGCAACAACTAACCCTTCGTTCTCTCCTTGTAACTTTCTATTTCAAACATTTACCCTTCTCAGAAGTGTATTCCAAACTGGCTCCTGTTTTTCCAACACTTGAGGAGCCATTTTAAGAAAGAAGGTTGGGAGAAAACAGACCCAGGTTGACAATTTAACTTTTCAGTTCCGTTGACAGTAGTTTAAAGTATGGGGATTACGTTTCTCCAAATGCAGAGGTCAATGTTATTTTTTGTAAGTGCAACCTTAGGGGAAAACAATGCAGAATGTAAGCAAAGTCGTGGCTGAGTGTTTGTGCCGAGAAGACTACATACAGGAACAGTTTAAAGAAGGCAGAGAGGGTATCCTGCCTGCATCTTACAACATGGAAGTCTTGATGTATTGTAATGTGCATGCCTAGCTGATAATGAATTTCAGTATTAATGGCTAGTACCTTACATAAACTAGAGATGTTCTCTAGTTTGTCTTCAAGAACCCTGCAGTGTAGAAAGACTCACTCAACAGATCTACATGGAAAGGGTTTTTTGAAGGCAAACTTCCACAAACACACAACTCTACTTAAGAGGGAACTGTATGGATATTCCAGTTCACAAAAGCCTATGTCGAAATAAATCCAGTTAATATGCCACACAACTCCTTTATAGTTTTACTGCAGCACACTAACATGGCTACTACTCTGGAATTCATGACAGATGCAAATTTATTAATATTACTAATGCTTTGTAGGCAAAGCATACTTAAAAAAAAAGATTTGCAATTTTTAAAAAAGAGTTATTCAACTAAATATTTAAACAGATTAATGTAGGGTCTTAATTAGCTCTTTTCTGCTAAGAAAACAAGCTTCTTGGCAAGTGTTTATATATATATATTTTAAAGAAAAGGAGTTTACTTTTTTAGTTCCTTTCCGAAACGGCAGCGTAATTGTTTAGAGTGGACGGTCAGCAGGTTGTACAACTTGGTGATTATGAAAAATAAGCAATGCAATTAGTGTCTGCAGCTTTGTGCGATGCTGACAGTGCCGTGTGAAGAGAGATGTCTGAGTTGCAATCAAGAAAATGCTAAACCACAGCCTTTGTTTTGCGATGTACTTGTGTTTTCATGGCCATAGAAGTCATAGAAGTGGTGTGAATCCAGTACAAAAGTATACATCTTTCAGAAAAATTCTGAAACAGGGAATAGGGGAACTGAGCGGCCATTTCTGTTCCTAAAAACCTGGCCTTCTTTTTTGTTTTTGGATAAGACAAATGGTTTGCTTCTGGGCCCAGCACATGGAGTTTTAAAATGTTTTCATGGTCATAGAAGTCATAAAAGGGGTGTGAATCCAGTACCAAAGACAAGGACAGGTATAGCAGAGTTAGAAGTACACACACACACACACTGAAGACTGATTTAGATGTTGTGCGGAGGAAGATCAGGTACAATAGATGCTTTGACTGTTTTTCAGTAATGTTGTGGTATTGGTGCTGTTGATTTTGGCTGCCTTGTACAACCAAAATAGAGGCCAGACAATTCTGTTTTTAACTGGATCTCAAGCAGGCGATTTGTGGAACTCACAGTGAAGATGCTCACACTCCAACCCTATGTCCCACTTACTCCCAGAGAAGCACGCATAGCTTTGTAGTTGCAGAAGTATTCAGCTGTCTGTCTAGCACTCTTCAATGGAAAGGCACATCATGCTGGTGTCCTTAGAGGGGGTGGAAATTAAGGGATTTTTACTGGTTTTAGTCCATAATACTGAAGAGGTGACAGAAAGGGAGCTTTAATTCTCGAAAGCGTATATACCAAAAATCTTGTTGGTCTATAAGATGCTACTGGATTCTAGCTCTTCTACTGCAAACAAACACAGCCACCCTCTGAAACACTTGAACACCTTTCCAAATCGACTGAAGCTAAAGCGTTCAGAAGGATGCAGCCCTGCTCTCAGATTGCAGTGTTACTGCCCCGTTCTCTATCCCTGCTCCCACGTCATGTGCAAGCCCACCTTCTTGTAGGTACTGTTGCTCAAGAACAAGGAGATTTACTGTAGGTGTAGACAGGAGGAATGAAGGGTTCCATTACTAATTTTACAGACAAGCTATGTTTTTGTGAAGCTCTTTGCTTTAGCATCCATCCACAGAGCTTCCCTCAAGTCATTACAATGGTCAAGCAGGTCTAATAAACTGGATGCTCATTATGCTCTCACCTACTTACCTTTTTCTGCTAATGGTTTCTGTGCTCCAACTTTCACAGAGGGCAACTGGGGTTTCTTCTCCCCAATTGCTCTTGCCATTTAGCAGTTTGTTCCTATCCTTAGCTTTTAATTTAAGGCTTGTGAAGGCCACACACACACTAAGGGGAGGGACTTTTTGGTCAGTAGTAGTAGTAGAGTAGTAGTAGTAGAGCAAATTTGCCAACAAATTTGGAAAACACAACAGTGGCCACAGGATTGGAAAAGGTCAGTGTACATTCCAATCCCAAAGAAGGGCAATGTTAAGGAGTGTTCAAACTATCGCACAATTGCACTCATTTCACACGCTAGCAAGGTCATGCTCAAAATCCTACAAGCTAGGCTCCAACAGTATGTGGATAGAGAACTGCCAGAAGTACAAGCTGGGTTTCGAAGAGGTAGAGGAACTAGAGATCAAATTGCCAACATTCGCTGGATTATGGAAAAAGCAAGAGAGTACCAGAAAAACATCTACTTCTGCTTCATTGACTATGCTAAAGCCTTTGATTGTGTGGATCACAATAAATTATGGCAGGTTCTTAAAGAGATGGGAGTACCGGACCACCTCACATGTCTCCTGAGAAACTTGCATAAGGGTCAAGAAGCGACAGTTAGAACCGGATATGGAACAACTGATTGGTTTAGCATAGGAAAAGGAGTACGACAAGGATGTATATTGTCACCTTGCTTATTTAACTTATATGCAGAGTACATCATGCGAAATGCTGGCCTGGATGAATCACAAGCCGGAATTAAGATTGCTGGGGAAAATATCAATAACCTCAGATATGCAGACGATACCACTCTGATGGCAGAAAGTGAAGAGGACCTAAAGAGCCTCTTGCTCAGTGTGAAAGAGGAGAGCGCAAAAGTGGGCTTGAAGCTCAACATCAAAAAAACTAAGATCATGGCATCTGGGCCCATCACTCCTTGGCAAATAGAAGGGGAAGTCGTAGAAGTAGTGACAGACTTCACGTTCCTAGGATCCCAGATCACTGCAGATGGTGACTGCAGCCATGAAATTAAAAGACGCCTGCTCCTTGGGAGGAAAGCGATGGCAAACCTAAACAGCATGATAAAAAGCAGAGACATCACCCTGCCAATAAAAGTCCGCATGGTCAAAGCAATGGTATTCCCCGTAGTAATGTATGGCTGCGAGAGTTGGTCTATAAGGAAGGCCGAGCGCCGAAGAATAGATTCTTTTGAACTATGGTGCTGGAGAAGACTCTTGAGAGTCCCTTGGACTGCCAGGAGATCAAATCAGTCAATCCTAAAAGAAATCAACCCTGATTGCTCCCTGGAAGGCCAGATCCTGAAGCTGAAGCTCAAATACTTTGGCCACCAAATGAGAAGGGAGCATTCACTGGAGAAGACCCTGATGCTGGGAAAGATTGAAGGTCAAAGAAGAAGGGGATGGCAAAGGATGAGATGGTTAGACAGTGTCATCGATGCAACAAACATGAAATTGAGCAAACTTCAGCGGACAGCGGAAGACAGGAGGGCCTGGCGTAAACTGGTCCATGGGATCGCGAAAAGTCGGACTCGACTGTGCGACTGAACAACAACAACAAAGTAGAGCAGCTGCTTGTCATGCAGAAGGTCCCAGGTTCAGCCTGCAGGATCTCCAGATAAAAGGATAATAAGCAGCGCTGGTGCTATCATTAGGCCAACCTAGGCGACCTCCTAGAGCGCAGACATCAGAGGAGCGTAGAACTGATGCCAGCAATGGGGGCAGCAATGGGGCAGAGGCGAAGGAGGCAGGCAGGGGGGAGAGATTTGTGCAAAGGACAATGAGACCCAGGCAGCCTATGAGAAAAGGCCTGGGTGCTGATGTATCTGTTGCCAGACAGAAGAGCCTCAGAACACAGCCTGAGAGGCAGATAAATGGAAGCACATGAAGCTGCTGTGTTGTATTGGATCATCTGCTGGTCTGTCAGTCCTGGTGGCTGTGGGGAGGGCAATGAAGATGGTGAGAGGTCTGGAGATCAAGTCCCATGAGGGAAGGTGGGAGGAGCTGGGTAGGTTTAGCCTGGAGAGGAGATGACTGAGGGTATGATCCACCCTCTTCAAGTATTGGGCTCTGCTTTGGAGGTTTTGAAGCAGCAGAGGGTCAATGGCCACCCGACAGCAATACAGATTCTGTGAATTTAGGCAGATCGTGAGAGGGCCCAAAGGGACTCTCAGAGTGGCCTTCCTTGCATGCCCAGAGTCAGACCCATCACCACCACTTGGTGGTCAGGAAGGACTTTTCCTCCAGGCCAGATTGGCCCAGGAATTCTGGAGGTTTTTTGCCTTTCTATGGGCACAGAGCAGGGGTCCCTGGGGTAGTGAGAATGGCGATAGCTGTGGATTTCCTGCATGGTGCAGGGGATGGGACTAGATGACACTAGGAGTCTCTTCCAGCTCTATGGTTTCTGTGTTTCTAGGGTCAGTTTTGTCTGTTCAGACTGGCAGCAGCTCTCCAGGGTCTCAGGCAGAGGTCCTTCCCGTCACCTCCCACCTGATCCTTTTTTAAACTGGAGCTGCTGCCAGGGATTGAACCTGGGACCTTCTGCATGCCAAGCAGAGGCTCTACCACTGAGCCAGGGTAGGCCCTAAGGCAAAAGAGGTAGAGGGGTGAAAGCAAAGATGATTTGGATTCTTGAAATCTCCTCTGCCTGTCCTGTCCCCCTTGGAGCTTCCTGGGGAGGGGCTGCAAGCCCTCTGGACTGTGTACGAGGGTGGATTTATTTATTTATTATTTATTTATTATTTCCGATTTGTATCCCGCCTTGCCAGGGAACTGTGTCCCCCTCCCCTGCAAGCACCTGCAGTGGCTCCTCTGGACCTCCCAAAGAGCCTCCTGGGGTTTAGAAACAGCCCATCCCCAAAAAAACTTCCATTAATTTTTTTATGTGTTCACTTTGTTCATACCGTGCATTTCTCCCCAGTGGGGTCCTCTCCTCAATTTCATCCACACAACATCCCTGTGAGGTAGGTGAGGCTTAGAGCATGTGACTAGCCAAGGTCAGCTTTCCTAAAGAGGGAGGGAAAAGGTGTCTCTGGAGAGGGGAGTTGTGCCATGGTCTCTATGCTGCTGTAGGGGAAGACTAGCCACTGTTTTGTCCCCTTTACTGTGGTTTCCCCATGTCGGGTAAGCCTGCCCCCTCTCTCTTTCACCTGAGTTGCCCAAAGAAAGCCTGGCAGGCAATGCTCCCTCTAAGCTGTGGAGTCTTGTGAGCAAAAATTCTACTTTGCGAGCTACTGGCATTAAAGTTGGGGGCGAGCGATCTGGCTACTGCATAAATTGGTTTGCTCTGGAGCCATCCTTCCTGAGCTCAGACAAAAAGGTGTGAGCCAAAGGTTAAAAAACTGTGAGCTAGCTCACACTAACTCAGCTTAGAGGGAACACTGCTGGCAGGGGTGTCACTTAGCAGCATAGTGCGTGACCAGGCAGGTGAGTACATAAGAACATAAGAGAAGCCAATGTTGAATCAGGCCAGTGGCCCATCTAGTCCAACACTCTGTCACACAGCGGCCAAAATATACCAGGTGCCATCAGGAGGTCCAGCAGTGGGGCCAGGACACTAGAAGCCCTCCCACTGTTGCCCCCTCCAGCACCAAGAATGGAGTGCATCACTTGCCCCAGACTGAGAGTTCCCATCTATACCCTGTGGCTAATAACCACTGATGGACCTCTGCTCCATATGTTTATCTAATTCCCTCTTGAAACTGTCCATGCTTGTAGCTGCCACCACCTCCTGTGGCAGAGTAAGGACTTGTGCAGAACAGTTGAACAGACTTTATTTCCATAAGGCACAAATGCAGGGTAGTAAAAAAGATAAGATCTAGGTGCACTAAGTAAAATGAACAACAAGACAGTCGCTAACTAAAGAACAAAGTTGGAGTCCAGTGGCACCTTAAAACCAACAAAGTTTTATTCTGGGTAGAAGCTTTTATGTGCATGCACACGACTTCAGATACACTGAGACAGAGTCCACCAACCATTACATATAGGTAAAAGGTGGGGGTGGGTGTTGCCAGGAAGGGCTAATTATTTATTTATTTGGTTTATAAACCACCCTCCCCCACACGGGCTCAGGGTGGTGAACAACAAATACCCTTATAATTAATTTATACCCAAAATAGTTAAAGGAGTCCAGATGCATACGTAATTGAAAATTGGTTAGCAATGGAGGGCACAAGTCGTTAGCCTTGCCTAGGGTACAAAAAAGCCTGGCACCAGCCCTGATAAGAAGCGATGTGAAAGACCACTACCTGAGACCCTGGAGAGCTGCTGTCAGTCAGGGGAGACAATACTGGCCTTCGTAGGTCAATGCCAGTCTAAGATGGTTTCGTGTGTTCAAGGGCTGTACCCTGCAGAGACATTCTAATGATACTTGCCTGGTTCTTCTCATCACTGCAGGCTCATGGCTTTTTATCTGTGAGGGTCCCCTTGACTCCAGACATAGACCACAGGGATGGTTGGATAAAGGGGAATATGGGAAAATACCCACTCCTATCAGAGTAACAGGCCAGAACCTTAAGTTTGGTTCTGCTTGGATGACAGGAACCATTACATACATTAGGCAGGGGCAGATTCCATTTTGCCAGAAGGTGTGCATCTTGACGGAACTGGGGTTAATTACAGGCTCATAATTAACTAGTGTGTGTTATGCACATATCTGCAAATTTATTTATCACATTCTTACTTCAGATTTACACTTAAGCGCTTAAGTGCTCACCCTCTTACTCTTTAGAACAAGCGAGAAAGTTGTGTTCAGAGTGAAAACAACAAGGAAATCTTGGTTCTGACATTGTTCCATAGTTCAAGTCTCCAGTGTTTACATTCTGTATAACTAAGATGGACTCTTCATTAAAATCCTTCCCAACAGGAGACAAGTTATATGGGCTGACCTGATTCTCTGCTGATGTAACGCATCCCACATCTCCAACTTGAATGAAGCTATTACAAATTTACGGCAGCTGGGAAACAGGCCCAAGTGAGACAGCTGGGGTTCACATTTTGTTATACTTTGTTCAAAAACTGATGCCTAATTGTTCTGTTATCGTTACCAAGACGTCGTCGTTTTGTTTCTCCTAACTTTCTTTTACAATAGAGGGCTTAAGTTTCCATAACAATTTTATGTGTTTCCAAATGTGTCATTTAAATATGTCCGCTGGGAGATAGTCTTTCATCCCGTTATTTCTACCGAGACCATTCTAATCTTTGAATAAAGCGGATTATATTTCACGTTAATCAGGTTTTACGTTCCATGAAAAATTATGTGCATACCTAAGCGTAAGGCTGTGACAAGTTGGATGCACCCTGCTGCTACAGGGAGCAAATGGCACTGAGAGTTGAAGCATCAGTTTCGGCCTACAAAAAACCAGAAGAGATGTATCGGGCAAACTGGTAAAAATGTAATGTGGAACCTCACAGAAAAAGATCTAGTTCCACAGTGCTTGATCAGGTGGCACAGACCTTGCAGCTGGATCTCAGTCCTCCCATAAGAGCTGTCTGCCCAAAAGCACTTCCATGTCTACAGTGTAACTGTCAGGAAAATCCTACCATGTCAAAGAGGACTGTATTCAAGACTCCTCACTGAAGTGGAATCATTTTCACGAGGATATGCATATGCACGTGAAAACTGGGATGGAAAAGGCCTTTTGTGATGCCTCTACGGCCTCAGAGCAGCCCGTTTGCATAGGCCCTGATTGATTGTGACATGTGCTTCCAATGGTGTGGCTCTGGAAGGGGCATGGCATACAGAAGGTCCCAGGTTCAATCCCCAACATCTCCAGTTTAAAGAATGAGGTAGTAGGTGATGTGAAAGACCTCTACCAGAAACCCTGGAAATGGTCAGGTTCAGTATAAGGCAGCCTCATGTGTCCAACCTATTTCCTGAGTGGAAGGGTTAGAGCATCTGCTTGACAGGAAAAAGAAATGTGAGGCATGCTGTTCTGTGTTGCTCAGTGAAGAAGTGTCTCCCTTCCTAGTTTGACGTGCCCATACCATTGATATGGAACAATGACCATTAACGAATAGTGAACAATTCAGAGGTTAAAGTGAGAACCAGTGTGGTGTAGCGGTTAAGAGCGGTGGCCTGTAATCTGGGGAACCGGGTTTGATTCCTCACTCCTCCATGTGCAGCCAGCTAGGTAACCTTGGGTCAGTCACAGTTCTCTCAGAGCTCTTTCAGTCCCACCTACCTCACAGGGTGTCTGTTGGGAGAAGAGGAAAGGAAAGTGATTGTAAGCTGCTTTGAGACTCCTTAAGGTAGAGAAAAGCGAGTTATAAATACCAGTTTGGTGTAGTTTGGTGTAGTGGTTAAGTGCGTGGACTCTTATCTGGGAGAACCGGGTTTGATCCCCCACTCCTCCACTTGCACCTGCTGATGTGACCTTGGGTCGGTCACAAGCGCTGGCACAGCCGTTCTCTCAAGGACAGTTTGTGTCAGAGTTCTCTCAGCCCCACCTACCTCACAGGGTGTCTGTTGTGGGGAGGGGAAGGGAAAGGAGTTTGTAAGCCGCTCTGAGACGCCTTTGGGCAGTGAAGGGCGGGGTATAAATCCAAACTCTTCTTCTTCTTCTTCTTCTTCTTCTTCTTCTTCTTCAGCTATCACAGTTCACGGCCTCTCTCAGCTTTGATTCAAAAAAGGTCCCTTATATTCAATTTTTGTTTCTCTCTTGTGTTAATCAAACTCATGATTTTGGCACTATTTGTTGTTTGGTCACATCAGGTTTTTTCCCTGATAAATGTACACATTATTTGCCATTAATCTGTGTGTCAATGAAAAGGCACTAAAATGATATTAAAATGGCACAAAAATTACTTTAAAATGCCATAAATGAAACAAATAAAGCAGAAATGTTACCAAAAACAATGGATAAAATGAAACGGTTGACAAAAAGAGTATACAAAAATAAAAAGGACACCTTCATATAACCAAAGATTTACTTATTGCCTAACCCAAAGGCAAAGTTATATAGTGTACATTTTTTAACATCATCATTGGAATGGATCCAAATGAGATAAATAACAAGAGTGATGGACAGCATCAGCAAATGAGGGAGAGCTGAATTTGCATACCTGTATGACTGGAATTTACCACTGCTAGAGAGCTTCTGCAAGCATTGTTTTAGGGTTCAAGAGGTATGGCAGCCAGACAGGCATAGTCTAACCTTGCTGTTACTCAGTCAAAGACTCAGTCTTAGGGATGGGCACAAATCTAATTTTTGCAGTTCATTTCAGTTTGTGGTTCATGGCTGAACCACAAACTGATACAAACCAGACTGGTTCTTAGGAGTTCATGCTTTTCAGAGGGAGCCGAAAGCAGGGGTGTCCCCACCAAGAGCCATTTAACCCTCTGCTTTCTGCTCTTCACAAACTGCCTTAAAATTTGTGAAGTTCATGGCAGCTGTTCAGTTCGTGAACCACAAACCGGCCAGAATTCATCATAAACTTATGTTCATGAGCCAGTTCATGCCCATCCCCACCCAGTCTTACATACCTCCAGGAGTTCTGGAGTTCTCCTGTAACTGCAATTGGTCTCCAGACTATAGAGATAAGATTCCCTGAAGGAAATGGCAACTTTGGAGTGCAGGCAGCATCACATGACAGCTGAGTTCCCCCCAAGACTCCACCCCCATCAGTCACCACCCCCAGATCTCCCAAAATCTCCCATTCAGGTGCTGGCAACCCTATTTGACCTGGAAGCACTGACAGCTAAGCTGGGTCAGGGAAAATCAATCAAGTGCCTCCAGGTGTGGCCTGAAAAGGAAATACTGCCTGTTTTGCCCTCCAGTACAGCCTTCTGAGGCCCACAACAAAATGTTCTTGCATGTATGTGATGCCACTTCAAGTCCTGAGCTTAACAGACTGATGGAAGCATGGATAGGTTGATTTTTTTATATAGCTCACCACAAAACTTATTATCTAATAAAAGAGTACGGTTGCAGTCTTCCTCTTTCTCTCCTTTTTTGAAACATACATTTAAATCAATATTTCCTCTCTCTGAGAATTCCTCTAAGTGCATCAGCTGCACCTTAGGATGCATTAATACATGTGCTAATACAGAAGTGGTACCGTCTATCATGACTGCGCCATAACGAGAAAGCAAGCTTTGCTATGCCTGCAAACCTCCTAGAACCTCCAGTATATATTTTCAAGAGTTTACAGACTGGGAGGAGAGACAGAGGACAAAGGCTAGTTCTTTGGTCTCCAGTCCATACCTGATTCCATATAGCAGTGGTTGTCTCTTTCACAGGACGATGCCAAAGGGTTAAGAATGAACCACTTTGTCTCACTTTCCCTCCATTCTCTCCCTCAAGAGAAACCAAAAGGTCTGCCCAGCTGGAATTAAAGTAGTTCAGCTTGAGAACAAAAGAGAACCTTAACTTGATTCAGTATCACTTGGATTTTTCAGTCCCTGGTGTTATTTTGCCAATGGTCTCCTGTTAGTGTTTCAGATCCTTGTGAGAACCTTTTTCAAAAGCAGACAAATAATGAATGACATGTGAAAACAACACAACAAATAGCCAAAGAAGGAAGCCACAAATTCACTCGTTTTCCCTGAAGCAAATACCTTTGTTTGTGCACGAATATGCATTCTTGAGTGAAGTGTAGGCCATTCATTTGACATCCCCACAACAAAGAGAGGGAGAGTATTGACTCAGGGCAATGGGCAAGTGGAACTGTTCTCAACACTCATTCACAGATTCTTTATTTTCCCACTAGTCAACCAACTCTTAACAAACAGGAATCGGAACCAGACCAGTGCCTAGTGGAAAACAACCACTGAGAATTCCATACGTAGAATAACTTGCCTGATTATCTGAATCTGGAAAAGAGGGAGAATGACTTTGATGCTGTTCATCCCTACCAACTCTTTAATATTGTGAAAGGTACCTACACTCACAAACCTCTTACTGTGTGCCAGTGTCAGTGTACACTTCCCATCTTATCAAATGATAGGGAGGCAGATTTTTAGAACATGGAATTGGAAGAATATCCCCTTCTACAGGAACATCCTTCAAACATAACCTCCTTTGAGATCCAGAATGTACATGCTTATTCTTCATGGTAACGGCTGGCAGTTTGACACACTACTTCAATACCCTGTTACTGTTGTTACAAACAATTCAATGGCCCTGCATACATTAATAGTACAGGCACTGAACCCTGTACTTCCCAGGAAAGATGGATTTTCTGAACTATTTTGACACCCTTGTTATAGTCATTGAGAAATATAAGAGTGACTGAAGAACAGCTCTTAAAATATACACTTTTCTGCAATTTAATCTCTAATAAGATCAAATTTTATGGATTCAAACATCGAAAGTAGCAATGCAGATTTTTGGCAGTAAAAAAGCCAGTTACAATGGCAAATACTACAGTTCAGTAATTCTGTGGCTGAGTTCAGACTGGCAGTTTGAAGCGGAAGCCAGTCATGGCAAAAAAGCCCTGGAACAACCTGTTCCAGGTTTTCCCAGTCACACTGCGCCGACTGATGCGGGAGCATACCGGGATGAGCCTTCAGACTGCTGGCCCGGAGGCGCAGTTGTAAATGGCTTTTCCCTGGTAAATCGACCAGATGCCTATGTGTGCATGAGTGTATGTGCTCTCATGCACTCATGCACATATAGGCATCTGGTTGATTTGGGGAGGATCCTGTTGCACCGGCACTGCATTGGGCAGTAGAATGGAGCACAGCCAATCATATCGCTGCTGCCTTATGCACAATGCGGATTGCTCCCGGCTTTTTGGCTGAGAATTCACACTTCCGGGAAGTGGGATGCAGCAGGATAAACAGGCTCTCCGGGATTTGCTACCACTGTCAACATGTATCTTTTAATCCTGGGAGCAAAGTGGAACAGCACGGGCTGCCTATGGGTGGGGAATGCCAGGCAGATGTGCCTGTGTGAATGCCCCCTTTAATCCGCTTGGGAAACGTGGGTGAAACATGGCTATAGTGGGACAAATTGCCAGTCTGAACTCAGCCTGTAATAATGGCTAGCATTATTTTAGCAAATACTTTAAACTGTTTTCCTGCTACTATTGCAGAAGTAGGTGTTCTCCTGGTATTACCATCTTAGTGTCCTCCTCAAACTGATCTTGATTATATCCCAAGGTAGACCTTTAATCTTGCCACAAATCTCTTCCACAGATCTGAAATGAGACCTATTTTTCTTCTTATAGTCTCCATTGGGGAGAAAAGCCAGGTACAAGTGAATTAAATCTGTATTTTAAATTTGCAAGCACTGGAATTTTAACTTTCATTGATCAAGTGGTTACATTTGTATTCTGCCCATCTTTCCCAGCAATATTCTTTGTGATTTGTGATCTCATTTTATTCTTACAATAAACTATGAACAAGATTAAGTGGAGAGGCAGCAAGTGATCTAACATCACCTGGCAAGTTAGATTTTGAATCTAAATTTCCTTAGGACTGACATACTTCCCATTGCAATAATGCTTGCTCTCTCAGAGCTTCAGCTGATGTATGACCAACATTTAAACTTCTCATATTCCCCTTATCGGCCCAGGTTGAGATCAAATATCTCCTGGTTAAAGATGATCTCTTTTCTGTTGTTGCCTCTTCCTTTCACTCACAGAACAGCTATTGCTGGACACCTTTTCATCTCCCTTTGCTCTCTCAGTCCTGAGTTGGTGGCACTCTATAAGTATAAAGACTGCTTTTGGCATGTCCAAGCTAACATAAGAGGGCAGGAGATGATGGACCTCTGGAGGGACAAGCACTTTGAGAGAAGTCAGTTCAGATGGGTTCTTCTGAAAATCAGTGCTTCCTCTGTCCCTTGTATCACTAATAAAACAGGCCTGTCACCTTCAAATGAAAAAAGAAAAGAAAAATAATCAGCTGCAACATGTTTCAGTGATTATCACTATTACCAAGATTCGAGTCCAGTAAAATCCTAAAGACCAACAAGATTCCAAGGGACGGGCATGAACTGAGAAACAAACCATGGTTTGAGCCTGGTTCATGGTTCATTTCAAACTGGTTCATTTGGTTGTGTAGTTCCTGAATCCAAAAACGTACTGCCTTTTTCCATGGAGGTTCATTTCGTTCATTAGAGAGGTTCATTCTCCAGACAGCCTGGTATTGATTAAATCAATTCCTAGACAATACTGGGGGCGGACCTGTGGCTCTCCCCTAGAGACACCCATAGCAGTTGTCCATGGTTTAATTGGCAGCTCTGGGAGCCAACCACAGAGCTCCCATTCTGCTCTATGGGAGCAGATTGTGTGTATGTGTATACACACACAAATATATATACACACACACACACCACACCCTAACTCAGCTGCTTTCACTCTGCAGCAGAAAGAGAGAGGAGTTAGTTGTTGTGTGAGAGCAAGTTAGGAACAATTGCTAGTTGTGTGGCTGATTTAAGGGGAGGCATGTTCCTGGGATCCAAGATCACTGCACATAGTGACTGCAGCCATAGAATTAAAAGATGCCTGCTCCTTGGGAAGAAAGCTATGGTAAACCTAGACAGCATAATAAAAAGTAGAGACATCACCTTATCAACAAAAGTCTGTATGGTCAAAGTGATGGTATTCCCAGTAGTAATGTATCGCTGTGAGAGTTGGACCGTTAAGGAAGGCTGAACACCGAAGAACAGATGCTTTCTAATTATGGTGCTGGAGAAAACTCTTGAGAGTCCCTTGGACTGCAAGGAGATCAGATCAGTCAATCCTAAAGGAAATCAACCCTGACTGTTCCCTGGAAGGCCAGATACTGAAGCTCAAATATTTTGGCCACCAAATGAGAAGGGAGCACTCATTGGAGAAGACCATGATGCTGGGAATGATTGAAGGTAAAAGAAGAAGGGGACGGCAAAGGATGAAATAGTTAGACAGTGTTATCAATGCAACAAACATGAAATTGAGCAAACTCTATTGGATGGTGGGATACAGGAGGGCCTGGTGTGATGTGGTCCATAGGGTCATGAAGAGTTGGACTTGACTGTGCGACTGAACAACAAAAAGAGCTGAGCTTTCCTGGGGGCACCTGCTTTGGGGGGCTATAACTCAGATGTCACAAATCCAATCTCCACCAGACTTGGAGGGTGGGTGGGGGAGTGCTTGCTGAAGACTCCCTTTGAGTTTGGCATCTCTAATGCATGAAGGGGATGTTCTACCACCCCCCAAACTCACAAACTGAAGAACCATGAACCTGTTTGGGAAATGGGGAAAATTTGTGGAAGTTTGTGTTTTGTGTAATGAAACGAACCACGGACCACCAAAAACCAACATTTTCCTGCTTCGTGCCCATTTCTAGTATAAGCTTTTGAGAATCAAAGCTCCCTTGGTCTCTGACAAAGGAAATCTTGTTGGTTTTTAAGGGGCTACAGGACTCAAATGCTGGCCTCCTACTGCAGACCAAGATGGCTACTCACCTCACACTACCACTATGCCAGTAACAATTTATTGCCATTGGAATATCTCAATTTTTAAAAAGTGTTAAGGGTGCACAAATAATCCCCTTAACTAAAATTTTAAAAAATAAACAAAATAATGGGTCTCAGATTGTCCTTACATGGCAAAAGTCTGTTTTATCAGACATGTTTTCCTCCCATACCATGTTGTTGAAGAAGGGCCTAAAGGAGGGCCTATCTAGGTCAAAAGTCCTCAGAGATGTTTTGTGCACATGTGTATTTTATGTTTGTTTATTTATTTATTTATTGGATTTATATCCCGCCCTTCCGACGTAGGCTCAGGGCGGTGAACAGGAGGCAAAATGCCATACATCGATATTAAAACATAGAAGCGAAGCTAAGAATAAATACTAAAAACATAAATAATCCCTTGCCACTTAAACAATTAAAACAGTGGTTAACAGAACAAAATTCACAATATAAAATCCATACAACTCAGCACTCTAATAAACACATTTGTCACTGCTCCAGTAGTGTCCTAACAAAACTGTAGTCCCGTGTCAGGGCTGGTATGCCTTGAGATGTCTATAAAATGGTGGTACTGTAGTGGTGGCAGCCTCTACTCAAAAGCCTGGTGGAAGAGCTCCGTCTTGCAGGCCCTGTGGAACTGCATAAGGTCCCGCAGGGCCCTGATCTCTTCCAGGAGCTCATTCCACCAGTTATTTGTATAGGGATAGGACTAGAATGCCAGCTTTCTTGCTTTGGTTCTAGATATGATGGCTATGCTTGAAATATGGTAGGATTTGAAATGTTCAAAATTGATGCAAGGGCGCCAGGTTTGTATGATACTAAGATCTGTATGGTACCTAAGTGTATAACAGATAAGTCACTGGAAGACCTATTAACAAGTATCCTGCAGGGTTTGTAACAGTCAACAGCAATGGCAAGGCTTTCCATGTTACGACTCAGTCCATGCTCTCAGGGAGGTAGAAAATGTATCTTTTCCCTTGCGTGCATTTTCTGACATACATCAGTCACTTGGAGCTTCTTTTCTTGACCCCCCCAGGAGGAAAAATATAGAGAGACTAGGGATGGGCATGAACTGGGTGACAAACTAAAGTTTATCACAAATTTTGGCCTGTTTGGGTTTTACAAACCTAAGTTCATGAACTGAAGAACCAGGACAAACTACCACGAATTTGGGGCATAATTCATGGTGCTTCGTGATGGTTTGTGAAGAGCAGAAAGCAGGGGTCTAAATCTTTTCTGTAATGTGTTCTTAAATTGTTGCACATTTTTAATATTTGCATTGTGTGGATACATATTCTAAATGGACTTGGGCAGAAACTGGAAAAACAAGGTATAATTTTTTAAAAAAATAAATAAATAAGATGAATAAGAAAGGCCTGAGCAGAAAGAACTGAAATCTATAGACTTAATTTTAGAAATCCTGTAAGTGAACTGAATTCCCTCATCCCATACCTAATATAAACTAAGTGTGCCTAATTTTGCTTAGCAAATGTTAGGGAGTATGGATTACAATAGGCAGGGGCTCTTGAGTGTGTGTAAGATTTCTTGCAATAATGTAAGAGGAAAGGGAAATGACTCCTTGGGTAACTTCATTCCTTAAGAGACAAGGAATGGGAAAAAGAGCTGGTGAATATCTTGCTGCCAGGCTGACCCAGCTGAGCTCTGAGAAGGAGCAAGGTGTTTGAGCTGCCAGAGGGGTGAGTGGTATTTTATTTATTTACTTTCAGCTGAGGTGCTTTAGCTGAGAAGGTACTGTGTCAGGGACTGTATTTGGGAGTGTGTGGGTGAGTTGTAACAGACTCCTGACTGCTGGAGTTAGGGTGTGAAAGGGTCATTGTTTGCCTGTAATTAAGTGCTTGGGTGAAATTGAATAGCAGACTCCTGGCTGCTGGAGTTGGGGTGTGAAAGGGGCTTTGTT
Organism: Gekko gecko; assembly: GCA_029375565.1. Classification (NCBI taxonomy): domain Eukaryota; kingdom Metazoa; phylum Chordata; class Lepidosauria; order Squamata; family Gekkonidae; genus Gekko; species Gekko gecko. Next base: position 95,889,768 of record JAPDNY010000009.1, read on the forward strand.
TGACCGTCATTAAGTGCCTTGGGTGATTTTGAGTAGCTGCTGGCCACGCCCTCTCCTGGGAGACAATTCCATTTTAAGGCAGGAAGTTTGCAAGAGGCATGAGCCTCTGGCACGAGCCGAAGGGCGAGAGCAAAAGGGCGAGGCTCTTTGCCTGTGGCTCTTGGCCTAGGGGCTCTGTAAGAAGCCCAGGAAGAGCCAGAAAGCCAGGACCTTGGCTCCTTGGTAAGGTAAGGTAAGTAGACTCCTACAGCAGGAGCCATATAAATACAAAGGGTTTTAAAAGGGGGTTATAGAAAAGTATTTGTTTAAAAACAATTATGAAGCCAGAATGGCAGCAGGGGGTTGGGGGCTATCCAGTGTTTTGCTTGGAGTGTCACATGTATGACTATCTGCCCACTGGTCAGAAGTCTTGGGTGTGTGCTCGGTGCAAGGAGCTCCTGGTTCTCAGGGAGCGAGTTTGCTCCCTTGAGGCCAAGGTGGCTGACCTGGAGAAGCAGGGACAGTCAGTTAGGTGCACGGGGAAGACTCTCGGGGACTTGTTAGATATGTCCCACTCTGGATCTGGCAGCCCGGCTGCTGCCAGGGAGCATGAGGGTCAAGGGGAAAAGGGGCACCATGCTGAGGATAAGGGGAATGTGCCCTCAGAAGGGACCTCTTCTTCAGCTGGTGAACGGGTATCCTTTCGTACCAAGGAACCGTCCCTGGGAAGGGTGGGAGGGGGGCTCTTGGTAGTTGGTGATTCGATCCTTAGGCAGGTAGACAGCTGGGTGGCGAACCCGCGTACTGACCGTATGGTGACTTGCCTGCCTGATGCGAAGGTAGCGGACATTACGCGTGTTTTAGATAGGCTGGTAAATAGTGCTGGGGAGGAGCCAGTGGTCGTGGTGCACGTCGGCACCAATGATGTGGGGAAATGCAGTCGTGAGGTCCTGGAGGAGAAATTTAGGCTGCTGGGCAGGAAACTCAAGGCCAGGACCTCCAAGGTAGCCTTCTCGGAAGTGCTACCTGTTCCACGCGCAGGGCCGGAGAGACAGGCACAGATCAGGAGTCTCAATGCATGGATGAGACGGTGGTGTAGGGGGAAGGGTTCAAGTTTGTTAGGCACTGGGATGCTTTTTGGGACAAGAGGGAGCTGTACAAAAGGGACGGTCTCCACTTGTCCCGAGAAGGAACCAGGCTGCTGGCGCTCAAAATCAAAAAGGTGGCAGAGCAGTTTTTAAACTGAATAATGGGGGAAAGCCGACAGGAGATGAAAAGTCTCTGGTTCGGGATGGCTCATCTCAAAGAGATGAAGGGGTAGCTATTACTTTTGTACAAGGAAATGGATTACAATTGTCCACTGAGACTGTGGCTAATGATAGGAACTGCCTGGCAAGGTCTCGAGGCAGCAAGAGGAAGGCTGTGGGCTTAACAAACATGGGAAACTATAAGTGTTTATACACAAATGCTAGAAGTCTCCGAGGTAAAATCGGGGAGTTGGAATGCTTGGTGTTGGGGGGGAAATAGACATTGTGGGTATTTCAGAAACTTGGTGGGATGAGGAAAATCAGTGGGATACGGTGATTCCTGGTTATAAATTATATTGGAAGGATAGGGGGGAAAGGGTTGGAGGTGGGGTGGCTCTGTATGTCAGAGAGGGTATACCGTCCAGTAAGATTGAGAGGGTAAGAGAATTGGATTCACTTCTGGAAATGCTATGGGTTGAAATAGTGGGTCCAAAAGGAGGCTTAACAGTGGGAGTTTGTTATCGCCCACCAGATCAAAAGATAGAGGAAGATTATAAAATGATGAATGAATTAAAGATAGTGGCTAGACGAAATAACTGTGTTGTAATAGGCGACTTTAACTACCCACACATTGATTGGGTCAATATGAGTTCTAGTCGGGAAAAAGAGATTGCGTTCTTAGACACTCTCAATGACTGTGCTGTGGAACAGATGGTCACAGATCCTACCAGGGGAGAGGCGATCCTGGATTTGGTCCTAAGTAACACCCAAGACCTGGTGAGAGATGTAAAAGTGATTGCACCACTTGGGAACAGTGACCATAATGTCATTGAGTTTAACATTTGTACAGATAGGGAGTTGCCCAAAAAGACTGATGCAACCACTTTTAACTTTAAAAGGGGTAACTTCTCTGGTATGAGGGGACATGTGAGGAAGAAATTGAAAGGAAGAGTGGAGAAGGTCAAAACCATTGGGGAAGCTTGGAGACTATTTAAAAAGACAATCCTAGAAGCTCAGAAAAAATATATACCGCAGGTTAGGAAAGGTACAAATAGGTATAGAAAAAAGCCTGCATGGTTAACAAATAAAGTAATGGAAGCTGTAAAAGGTAAGAAGGATTCCTTTAAGCAGTGGAAAGCTAGTCTTAGTGAGGCTGATAAAAGGGAACACAGACTATGGCAAATAAAATGCAAGTCTGTGATCAGGCAAGCAAAAAGGGAATATGAGGAGCATATTGCAAAAAACATAAAGACCAACAATAAAACTTTCTTCAAATACATTAGAAGTAGGAAGCCAGCCAGGGAGGCAGTGGGGCCCTTGGATGACCAAGGGGTAAAAGGAGTAGTGAAGGTTGATAGGGAAATGGCTGAGAAGCTGAATGCATTTTTTGCCTCTGTCTTCACTGTGGAAGAGGAGAAGTGTTTGCCCACTCCAGAAGCACCGATTTCGGGAGGGGGTTTGAAAGACCTGAATCAGATTGCGGTAACAAGAGAGGAAGTCCTCTGACTGATGGAAAATTTAAAAACTAATAAATCACCAGGCCCGGATGGCATTCATCCGAGAGTTCTGAAAGAACTCAAATGTGAACTTGTGAATCTCCTGACAAAAATATGTAATCTTTCTTTAAAATCTGCCTCCATTCCTGAGGACTGGAAGGTAGCTAATGTCACTCCCATCTTTAAAAAGGGCTCCAGGGGAGATCCAGGAAATTACAGGCCAGTCAGTCTGACATAGATACCGGGTAAGTTGGTGGAAACTGTTATTAAGGAAAGAATTAGTAGGCACATTGATGAACAAAAACTATTGAGGCAGACTCAGCATGGGTTCTGTAAGGGAAGATCTTGTCTCACTAACCTGTTAGTGTTTTTTGAGGGAGTGAACAAACATGTGGACAAGGGGGACCCAATAGATATTATTTACCTTGACTTCCGGAAAGCTTTTGATACAGTTCCTCATCAAAGGCTCCTAAGTAAGCTCAATGGTCATGGCATAAAAGGACAAGTCCTCTTGTGGATCAAAAACTGGCTTATAAATAGGAAACAGAGAGTGAGTATAAATGGGAAACTTTCTCAGTGGAGGGTGGTAAGCAGTGGGGTACCACAGGGATCAGTACTCGGTCCGATGCTTTTTAACTTGTTTATTAACGATTTGGAATTGGGAGTAAGCAGTGATGTGGCTAAATTTGCAGATGACACAAAGTTGTTCAGGGTGGTGAAAACCAGGGAGGATTGTGAGGCACTCCAAAGGGATCTGTTGAGGATGGGTGAGTGGGCGTCAACGTGGCAAATGGGGTTCAATGTGGCCAAGTGCAAAGTGATGCACATTGGAGCCAAAAATCCTAAATATAAATACACGTTGATGGGGTCTGATCTGGCAGAGACGGACCAAGAGAGAGATCTTGGAGTCGTAGTGGATAACTCGCTGAAAATGTCTACACAATGTGTAGCTGCAATAAAGAAGGCCAACGCTATGCTGGGGATTATTAGGAAGGGAATTGATAACAAATCAGCCAGTATCATCATGCCCCTGTATAAATCATTGGTGCGACCTCATTTGGAATACTATGTACAGTTCTGGTCACCACATCTCAAAAAGGATATTATAGCATTGGAAAAAGTGCAGAGAAGGGCAACTAGAATGATAAAAGGGTTGGAACACCTTCCCTATGAAGAAAGGTTAAAATGCTTGGGGCTCTTTAGCTTGGAGAAACGACGGCTGAGAGGTGACATGATCGAGGTTTATAAGATTATGAATGGGATTGAGCAGGTTGAGAAAGAAATACTTTTCTCCCTTTCTCACAGTACAAGAACTCGTGGGCATTCTATGAAATTGCTGAGCAGTCGGGTTAGAACAGATAAAAGGAAATACTTCTTCACCCAAAGAGTGATTAACATATGGAATTCACTGCCACAGGAGGTCGTGGCAGCTGCAAGCATGGACAGTTTCAAGAGGAAATTAGATAAACATATGGAGCAGAAGTCCACCAGTGGCTATTAGGGAACTCTCAGTCTGGGGCAGGTGATGCACTCTATTCTTGGTGCTGGAGGGGGCAGCAGTGGGAGGGCTTCTGGTGCCCTGGCCCCACTGCTGGACCTCCGGATGGCACCTGGTATATTTTGGCCGCTGTGTGACAGAGTGTTGGACTAGATGGGCCATTGGCCTGATTCAACATTGGCTTCTCTTATGTTCTTATGTTCAGTTATACTGCTCTCCAGCCATGGAGCACTCACATCATTAGGGTGTTCAGCCACTCCCAATCATGAAGAAAAAATATTAACTTCCCATATTGCAATGTGTATGCAAACCCTTCCCACTTCTATGTATTTCAGGGACATTTTCAAAAATTGAATTTTAGAAGTGCTGAAGGTATAGCTGCATAATTTCCGATATGTACAGTTTATTATGTTGGAGAGATGAGTGAGAGAGGCTGATGGTCCCCTAAGCATCTGAAAATGAATTGTTTCAAGTTTGGCTGTTGCACCTTCGGGCAGCAGTGCTTTGATACTGGAATACATTGGAAAGGAGGCCAATGCCAAACTTATCATTTGATGTAGTGCCACACAGTGGCAGGCAATTAGTACTGCAGCTTCTTTAAAGAAGCATTGGATTGTTATTAATAATATATTTTTATTTTGCCCCCCCCCCTCTGAAGATATTGTTATATTTAGTCCTTCCCAGTATGAAGCTATGAATACTAGAGCTGAATTTTTGTTTCCTACATTAGGGGCAAAAAACTGAATCCTAATGAGAAATAAAGAACAGATCAGAGAGCGTCCAAGTAGCACATAAGCTAATGAAGTGGAAAGAGAAACAGAAATAAAATAATTCTACCAGTTGCTTTTTGCCCTATGCTTCAGTTTATGAAATGCTTCTGTGTTCCAGTCACACAGTGGAAACAATCACAAAAGAGGGAATGGCTTTTTTGAAGCTTGAGGAGCTGCTAACAGATGGCTTCTCTTGACTGAAAAAATGGGCAAATGGCTCCATTTCTAGGAAGGCCGTGTCACATTCCTTACTCTGATTAGCACATATGTCACAGGCCACCTCAAATACTCAGTCTGGGCCAGATTATCCTGCCATCAAAAGGAACATATATTTTAAATACCTACACATACATACAGCAGGGGAATCAGTGAAGCTCATGGTGGAGTGGGATGTCTCTCCTTCTCTGGTCCCTGTTTCCCATCCTTTTCCTTTCCCTCCTGCCTCTGCTTGTCCCCTCCCATGCTTTGTTGTTCTGATCTTCACATCTGCTCCCTCCTTCTATCCCTGTTGACCATGTTTCAATTTTATAGCAAAATAAAGGACCACTGTAATCATGCAAAACTACCTCATGAGATCTCAAAAGCCATTTTAGGTTGCCTAGGCTGTGATGGACAGCCTCTAGTTCCACCCTTCAGGCATCCCAGACAATTCCTACCTATGTAGGAGTAGGCAGATACCAAGCAGTATCAGCCAATGGGAGGCTGTGGAACCTTTGGGGGGGGAATTAAGTGGAGGGAAAGTGGGTCATCACCTCAGATAGGGCTTGGGGGAAGCAGCAGAGAAAAGGGGAAACTACCAAGCAGTTAGGTAGGTACTTAGGCTTCACCTGATGAAGAACATCTCAGACACCTGTAGAACAACATTTAAGTCCAGTGACACCTTTAAGACCAATAAAGTTTAATTCTGGGTATAAGCTTTCATGTGCATGCACATTTCTTCAGTGTGTCCACAAAAACTTATATCCAGAATTAAATTTTGTTGGTCTTAAAGGTGCCACTGGACTTAAATGTTGTTCTGTTGCTTCAAACCAACACAGCTACCCACCGGAATCTATCAAACATCTATAGCTTAGGTACATAGAGGAGGAGGAGGAGGAGGAGGAGGAGGAGGAGGAGGAGGAGGAGGAGGAGGAGGAGGAGAAGAAGAAGAAGAAGAAGAAGAAGAAGAAGAAGAAGAAGAAGAAGAAGAAGAAGAAGAAGAAGAAGAAGAAGAAGAAGAAGAAGAAGAAGAAGAAGAAGAAGAGGAGGAGATTGGATTTATACCCCGCCCTTCACTACCCAAAGGTGTCTCAGAGTGGCTTACAAACTCCCTTCCCTTCCCCTTCCCACAACAGACACACTGTGAGGTAGGTGGGGCTGAGAGAGCTCTTTTTCAAGAACAGCTCTTGTCAGAATTACGACTTGCCCAAGGTCATCCAGCCAGGTGCAAGTGGAGGAGTCGGGAATCAAACCCGGTTCTCCCAGATTAGAGTCCGCACACTTAACTACTACACCAAACTGGCTCAAGGGCCAATAAAGAGGCAGGAATACAGCAAGTATCCTGTGTTACCACAGGGAAATAGTAGGTTAGGGGCTTGTGAGGAGATTGAGAAAAATATCCCAAGAAACAAGCTAACCCTGTTCCAATAGGCTGTGGTTCTTGGATTTAAGCAGAAGTAAATAATTATCTCTCTCGCTCTGATAGAATCACCCTGATGGTTCAGTAGAGCTGTGGGTGTATGAAACTGTAGCTTTTTTAAAGCAGATTTCGGTTGTCCCTTTCTGTAAACAACCAGTAACTTGTTCAATATCTGGTATTATCCACCAGATCACTAAGCGCTGAAGGTGTTGGTGTGAATCACTGAAGGAGAAGGGGAGGGAGCAAGTAGTAGAAATTACCTCAGATTCCTATTCTACCTCCCCAGGCTTCCTCTATAATAGCAGCACATAATCCAGCACAGCTATTTGTTAAAATTGCCTTGCTGACCACTCATGACCCATGCCGTAACTAAAACGAACTCAGTTACTGCTACCGGAAGCTGTGATGAGGTGAGCGGGGAGTTGAGCTAGGTTTGTTTTCCTCTCCTTTTTTCCCTTAAGATTTTTCTGCAAACCTGGGCATTACCTCAGGTTTGCAGAAACATCTCAGGCCATATCTGGCTCCATTGTGCACTTTCTTTGATCCAGATGCTGGGGCCAGGTCTGGCTTTAAATATAAGATAGAAATACGTACCACAAAAAGGAACTTATTTGCAGATGTCTGCCACCCGATAACAGTTTTAATGTTTATGGAGTGTGTGTTAGGGGGGGGCACTAAAACTATCTACACCAAAAATTAAATCATATAGTTAGCTTCACCTGTCCATTGTGTTAGCCAAATTGCCTTAATTTCATATCAATATGGGGGAAGTTATGATTATTAATTGGCAATAGGCAAATTAGGGAGCGAACACCGGTGTATACAGAGGTCCTGCCATCCCAGAGGTACCAGTGACAGACACGGAGGCTGGAGTTAGTTTAAAATGATGTCTTAACTGTAATCTTCTTCACACACAAACAATACACAGTCACACACACAATTACTCAGTTTCTAGGAAATAAAGATAGATAATCAGCATGTTTGCATGAGCAGGATATTCGTTGGTTGGACAATAGTTACCTGTCCTCTCTGAGTGAGTCATTCCAGTGGAAGAAGGGAGGGGAGAATTGGAAATAGGGAACGTGCCCTGATCCAGCAGGAACACGTGGAACTCTAGCTGCAATTCTAGAGTCAAAGATGGAGGAAGGGTATTGGGATAGCAAGCTGGACGTAAGAGGGATAAAGCTTCGATAGGGGTCATAGAGAGAGAGCATGTGGTCTGATATCACCTTTTATAAGGTGGCATGGGGGGGGCTGGTTGAACTGGCCACATCCCCTTGTCACACCTCCTGTTAGTCCGTCCCTGAAACATACTGTTGGGTGGAAGGGAAAGGGGAGGAAAGCTAGGGAGTGGTCAATACTGAGCACTAGTAACTTAGACTGGGGTCTGGCACCTGGATGTAGAGGATATGAGTCATTGGGCTATGGCTATTGTCTCTTGATGGCCCTAGCTGGGTCGTTGATGGGTGAGTGATTAGTTGCCAAGCAACCATGTGTAGAGCCCCCTGGTTTCATGCAGTTTTGCAGTGGAGGAGGGGAAACGGGATTGCCTGCGTGTGTCAAGGGAGCTCTTTATGGCGTTTGGGGTGTCCTTGTGCCTTGGCATGGCCTGGCATTTGATCCTTTGGTGCAAGCTAGGGAAGTGATCCATCTCACTACTGGTAAGAGGGCTGGTAACCTTGAAGTACACTGGAACAGCAATGCTAAAGGAAGGTATCCTTCTCTCAGGTGTGCCGTCTCAACGGGCATCATATTGGGTCACCATGCTGTACAGTCCCTTAATCATAACTTTGCACAGTCCAAGTTTAGATATAGTCCATAAGAACACATTAAGTGCCTTGCAGGGCAACAATTGACGCCTACCATTAGGGTGGAGGAAGAAGCTGCAGAAAAGAATGGATAAGAGTGCCTCCCTCAGAGTGGTACTCTCTGCATGCGGTAACACACTTCTGTGCATCGGTCACTAGGTCAATATAGTACATTTCTGCCTGCCAACGAACTCTGAATGGCATGCATGATTTTTCCTTTCCCCCATTTTCTCCTCACAACAACTCTGTGAGATAGGTTAGGCTAAGAAAGAATGACTAGCCCAAGGCCACTTCATGGCAGAAGAAGAAGAAGAAGAACACACCATCAAGTTGCCACCGAGTCATGCCAATGCCATCCATGGGGTGTACCAAGCAAGAGATGATCAGAGGTGGTTTGCCATTGCCTTCCCTCTGCGTAGCAACCCCAGTCTTCCCTGGTGATCTCCCATCCAAGTGGCAACTAAGGCCAAACTTGCTTCCAAGTTCTGGCAAATTTGGGCTAAACTGGGCTGTTTGGGCTGGGGGATTTAAATCCAGCCCAGGTTTCCAAGATCTCCATTTGGCATTTTAATCACTATTCACCACACAACACCATATTGTCATATCTGAACAATAACTCAGTTATCAAGATTGGATCAAGGCAATGTGTGCAGTGCCCACAAAAAGCAAGATTGTTCCTCTTGCTTTACAAAAAGTCATAATCCATGCACAGCCATTAAGACACAGAAGTTTGCATAGATGCCATGCTTTTCTTATATTGCAGTTCCTCGACTGAAATGGAAAGAGAAAGATCTTTGATCCAGCACATACAACTATATCCATATCTTTCTTCACTGACCTTCCTGCAGCCAAGACTCATGACACCCTGAAGTTTAACATAATTAAAAGGGAAGATTTAAAACTCCTCATTGGGCAGTAAACAGCATTAAGGGAGCAGAATGCAAAGAACAGTATGCACCGTGTCATATAAGCACTTGCCCAAAAGAGCCGGTGATTGAATCATCCGATTGACCTCTTCTATTCACCTTCTGTAGCAGGAAAACTGGTTTCATTGACAGAACTCTTTGCCTATAGCGAACTAGGGAAGATATACAAGCAATATACAAGATGTATAAGCTATACAAACAATATTTCTGTACCTTTGATCCACAGGACCATTTTTTAGGTCAGGAAAATTGTGTGGGAAATCCTTGCATTGTGATGGCCACCTAAACTGAGTTCCCGTGCTGCTGCTCTTTACAAAGAAATCTGCTTGAGAAAACAGAGCACAGAACTGCTGAAGTGTATCAACTAGTTTGACCCTCAAGCTCCACCTATGTATTGGAAAATCCTTGTGTTTGGTAGGGGGCAACATGAGAACTTTGCATCAGATGTGCAATGGGAGTTTTGAGCCTCACAGACAGGGAGAAGCAGCTTTAGTCTCTTCCCCTTGTGCTTTTCTCATCTGCAAAGTGCCCCATGGAGTCACTTTGGCTCTGCTGTAAAAAGCTACTTATGTGACTGCACCTAAGTTTCACAACACAGCCAGTTGCCGCTCCATGGGGCGGTCTGTAGACATAAGAACAGCTGGGGGGGGTTCATCGAAGCTACCACTATCACATGTGTGATGCAAAGTCCTCAGGATTTTTGTAAGGTGTAGCTGGAGCCTCAGTTGGGGAGTTAAACCTTGCCAGAGCTGTCACACTTGCATTTGAATGCAACACTTGGGTACTTCTACGCTGACCTTGGCCCTTATGCTAAAAGCTAATTCACTGTGTGATTTATCATTGTCAGGATCTCCTGCATGAGTAATTTCCTAATTCCCTTGAACAAGGAAATTTCGATCAGTGAGAATAGTTTAGCTATTTAGCAGTGCAATCCTAAGAACACTTTCCTGGGAGTAAGCCCCATTGAAGTGATCTGAGTAGACCTGCTTAGGATGGCACTGTTCTACGAGGAGAATTATAGACTGCTAAATGTTTTGTGCTGTTTTTATGGTCTGGCTGGGTTTTTATTCTTAATAGAAATTATGTTATGATTTTATTGTGTTTTACTTTATGAGTCTCTGGATAGGTTTCATACATATATTTTTCAAACGAATAATGTTTAACCATTTGTGAGGAGCATCAGCCGGCATCAGCTAACAAGCCGATAGTGCCAAAAAATTGGTAGGCAGCTTGAAAGCAGAGTGACATTGTCACAATCTGAATCCAGATTTATTCAGAATTTGCCACACTAGGATTATAAGAATGATGCCTGCAGTTGACTTGCCACTCGAACTCAGAGCAGAAGCATATATTTATTTAGGCTGTGGTCACACAGGCCAGATAATGTGGGGAGGAGGTGTGGCTGTTTGCCCCGGAGCAAAATAAAGCACGGTAGCCCGATCGCACAGTCCCCCGAGTCTCTGCACTTAGGCTGTTAGCTGCTGATCACACGGCGATGCTGAAGCATGGCAAAGAAGTGGCGCAGCATGATCACACAAGCAGCAATCACAAGCCACTGCTTCCAGATCAGACAGGCAATAGTTTTTTTCCAATGGAGTCCCCACATGCACATGATCGAGAAATGAAGGATCGTTTCATGGTGAGTTGGTGCAACAGGTCGTGTTCGTGCGCATGCGCAGTTTGGCATTTGTGTGCATCCTATGGAGACTTACAAAAAACGTCCAGTTTGAGATGGGACATGGACGGGTGCTGGATGCCACGGGATACTAGTGCTCCCGTGATCAGACGCCCGCCTTTGCCCCACATTTTCCGGTTACTAGTGCACTTTCCATGGTACTTTTTAACTCCACATCTTTGGTGGGACGCCACGGGTTGCACACGGGAGCGCTACACTTCCCAGATGTTGCAGTGTGATCACGCCCCAAAAATCCACCTGACATTCATGCCTTCTGCGTGGCAAGTTCTCAGTGTGACCGAGGCCTTAGTTATGATAATGATAAGCATGAGTTGTTAGATATAATTTGAGCTCTATCGCCGTAGGCACATATCTATGGGATCTGAAATAAGTATTTAGTCCAGGTGCATTCCAATGTATTTGCTTAAAACCTCTGGTTATCACAAAACAATATGGAACTAATCCTGTCTATATTTGAACACTTCACAGTACTTACCTTGTACACTTCTGAGCTTCGCATCAACATGTCACAGACTCTTGCTTCTGAAGTTCTTTTAACCTCACCGTTTGCTTCACTTCACACATCAGAGGAAATGGGCTTTAACCCACATGGTTTTCATGCTGCAGTAAGTCTGCTATAGTAAAGACAATAATGCTTGGAAAAGCAGGAAAAGACAGAGACCCAACCTGAGATGAATTGACTCAATCAAGAAAGCCACAGCCCTCAGTCTGCAGAACCTGAGAATGGCTGTTCAAGATAGGACATTTTGGAGGACATAAATTCATAGGGTTCCCATGAGTCAGAAGTGACTTGACAGCACTTCACACACACAAATCTCTTAGCCTTTGAGTTACTACAAGACTCCTTTATGTTTTGACCTGGAAAATAAAGAAATAGCTGTTTTTAAAGAGAAATTCACTCCATGTGTTATTGCTTGCTTACTGGTTTGTTTTTATATACGAGCATAAATATCAATACAAACCCAGAGTCAGCTCATACATTATCTGTACATGGAGCAAAAGGACTATTAGACACAATAAGAACCAGGGCCGGGAGGAATGGAGCAGCTCCTTCCCTTACTGATAATTCATCACACTAAGTAACAGCCACTAGATGTCAGTCTAAGACAAAAAATGCAGAGTAATCGGTAACTACTCCAGGGATCTTGAAAGGTTGGCTAAGGTGATTGACAGATTTGGTTATGAATTGGCCTTTCAACTGAACATTGACATACAAATTTAAATACAGATTTTAATGCAACATTTAAAACATTGGTTTTAGTTCAACCTTCCAATTGCAAACAGAATTATACAGACTTGGTCACATTTTTATCCTCCCCTTCCTCCAAGAAGTCAGGATAGCATACATGGATTTCCCCTCTTCTATTTCACCCTCATAATGGCCATGCGAGATAGGTTAGGGTTGAAGAAGAGTGGTTGGCCCAACATCGACCAATGAGATTCACCAGTAAGTGGAAATTTGAACCTACGTTTTCCAAGTCCTGGTCCAAAACTCTCACCACTACATCACGCTGGCCTCCATGACATATCCACGATGCCATATTCAAGATGGATTGCCACATATAATCTCATGACTCAGATCTCAAGCCCAGAGCAAAATCTGAAATTGTGCCAGTGCTGAATGCATTGAAGAAGGTAAGAGAAAGGTATTAGCAGCCAAATGTATGGCTCCGGTTCAAATTTCTCTATCACCACTGGAAACGTAACTTTTTTAACCAAGTTCTTGGCTTCCATTTTAATTATCAAGGTGATGGAAAGAACCATCAAGACACAGCCAAGTTAGGGTGACCCTGTAGGGTTTTCAAGGCAAGAGATGAACAGAAGTGGTTTGTCATTGGCTGCCTTTATGCGGCAACCCTGGATTTCTTTGTGGTCTCCCATCCAAGTATTAACCAGAGCCAGCCCTGCTTAGCTTCTGAGATCTGACAAGTTCAGGCTAGCCTAGGCTATACAGGCCAGGGCTTAGTCATCATAATGCAATAACAAGAATGTCTGGGAGAAACATTTGGATGGTAGTTTTTTCATGGACAAGTGGTAGATAATCATAAAGGAGTCCTTCAGAACTGGCTAGACAGGCAGTTCCCAATGGGAGGGGGGAAGAAAGCAGGAGTGACAATAGAAAGGACAGTTTAGTTTGCTCTCCTCTCATTATGTCATCCCGAGTGTCCACTTAAGCAACTTGTGCAGAGAACTGGCCTTGAAAGCCGTTGAGTTTTAACCGCTTGTAGGAAGTGCTTCATTTACTGCTACTTTCACAGTAATTCGTGTGGACATCGTGCTATCAGCTAACTAAGTGGAGCTATGTCTGTGTCATTTAGATGCTCAATGACAATGACATTGCAGGGGTAACACAGGAATGAAGCCAAGATGATGGGACTCAGGAGGCCAGTCGAATCTCTTACACAGCAAGTACCAGTGATTCCTTGTCCTAGCATTAATTATATCCACCTTGTTAAGGAGAGCACCAGAGGGCTAGATGCTAGTGTCCTACATAAGCACTTGCACACTATTTGCTTTCAATTATGTTTTGAAACATTGCGGTGGTACAGGTTGGTGACAGAAAAGGAGGTAAAGCTGATAAAAACATTCCTCTTTGAGTACCACTGAGGGAATGACTGTTTCAGTGCATCATTGTTTTTATGCCAAATAAATAACATAAATTAGGATTCCAATCATATGTCCAGGGTGTGTTATTTACTCTCAGTTTGTTGAAACATCTCTAATTAATGAGAAAGTGAAATTTCACTTCACAACTCCCACACAATCTGGTCGCTCTAAAAGCCTTTGTAATTGACAGTCGCTTAAGCAAAGAAGGCAACTGAAAATTTAAAAACTGCACATTGATGTCAAGAAGGAAAGGTTATTTTTTCCCCCAGACAGACTTTACATAAGTACCTGTGCTTCACACAAAAGTTGGGTGTTAAAAACAAAACTCAAATTCTAAATTGTAAAAATTGATTTTGTTGAGGGTTACTTTAAAGAGATTTTGGTCCCCAAAATATTGTTGTTTCCCATGTGGACATGATGACATTTAACTTACATCCTACATTTAGATGTAGAATCCCACAGCAGGCACAATGGCCATGTCTGGATGGATATTGGTGGTTGTAGTCTTTTCTCCATTCATATGCCTGAAGAGCTGAAGGCCACCCTCAGGGGTGAGAAGTTCTCGCACGACAAAGATTTGTTTTGTTTTGGGGAAAGATCTCCAGGAGACTTACAGTCTCAACATCACATGTACTGACAGCATCACCTGTCTTGTCATGATTTACTTCAATGGCTAAATATAATTTACCAGATTGAGAAACTTGAATCCAGGATGTGTAACTCATTCTTGGTCAATAAGGCTTTGCCTAATATTCCTGAGAACAGTAAAATGCCTTCAGCTGAATAAATTGACAGTTTTGCTACTGTTTCCTCTTGTTAATATTCTTATGATCCTGTTTTCACCTGGCTTCAGTATGTGTCTATATCGTTATCATAAACAGTTATTGTTATCATCTTCACTAATTAGCCTGAGCTCAGGATTGTGTGTTGCCTTGGGAACTGCTGATGACATCAAACAGGGCAATATGGACAAGGAAGAAGAGATAAGTAATGATGGACAATTACAAGCCAACAACTTTTAAAAGGCTTCCAGAGAGATAGGAAGAGAACAAATAAACAACTACAGATGCAACATATGCAGCAAATAGAACCAGCCTTCTAGTTCCTTTATCTTTCTCTGCAACATGCTTAATCTTACATCAGGACCTATGTGGACATGGGGTGAATGTGCATATTTAATCTTTCTGTGATCCCAATGCTAAGCAATGACTCACATGTTTAGAACAACCATGACAGAATCAACAACACTACAGGCAGAACTTCCATGTCACCATACATTATAGGGTGACCAACCTCCAGGTGAGCACATAAAGATGCCTTATACTGACTCAGACCCTTGGTCCATCAAGGTCAGTATTGTCAGACTGGCAGTGATTCTCCAGAGTCTCAGGCAGAAAGGTCTTTCATATCACCTACTACTTTGTGCCTTTTGACTGAAGATGCCAGGGACTGAACCTGGGACCTTTGGCATGTTAAACAGGTGTTCTACCATTGAGCCATGGTCCTTTCATGGGGAGGGGGGCTGGAGTTCTTCTGGAATTAGAATAAGGATCTCCCGAGTACAGTGATCAGTTCCCCTGGAAAAAAATGGCAGCTCTACAGGATAGACTCTATGGCATTGCACCACTGCTGAGCTCACTCCCCTCCCCAGGCACTGCTCCTAAATCTCCCAGAATTTCCCAAGTACATTTGGCAAGCAAGCCCGCATCTCAAGCAAGGTCTTTTCAATGAAAACCATTTGCACCTCTCTCATCTTTGAAGAATCAGCATGTGGGAATGGTACCTACCAGAGTCATCAACTGTGGGCTGGGAAATTCCTAGAGTCTTGTGGGTAGATCCTGGGTAGGGACCTTAATGGGGTATAATGCCATAGTGTCCACCCTCCAAAACAGCCATTTTATCCAGGGGAACGGATCTCTGTTAGACTGGAGATCAGTTGTAATTCCAGAAAATCTCCAGGCCCCATTGGGATGTTGACAACCCAAGTACACGCATACGTGACTGGGCACTAAGGGGATCCAAGGAGTTCAGAAAAATGGTCTTGCAAAACTAAAAAAGGCTGACAGGTGAGAAAAATGAATCTGTGCATTTTTGTTCATTCTATACCAAATATTTCTGTCCCACGTTTTGGTCCATGGCAGGCATTCAAGGCAGTGGTTCTGCTTGACAGGCAAACCTGCCCAAGATTTATTCTGAGATGAGAAAGTGAACAGTCATCATTGCTCAAGTTATGTAAGGGGGGAAATACATGGGGGAGGGCTTAATAAATCGAGGTCAAATCATGTGCCCCACAGCCTTCTAAGCAGTCACTAGACATGCCTTTTATAAACAGCAGTAATTTGAATACTGACAGTCATTCAAATGAAATCCAAATGTCGGAGCATCACCCTGGGCTGGTGTGCTTGCATGCTACTTGAAAGGAGCACACACAATCTAATCAAATGCAGACTGCAAAATAGTGCTGGGCATGTAACCTTCATGCTTCTTGAAGGAGCTCTCTAGGACAGAAAAATGCCGATGTGATTGCCTTCACAGTGCATGGTCTTCGTAACGCATGTGTGTGATTATGCTTGTTGTATACAAACACTTTTATGGATGTCAGTAAAGCTACACACATCACTGCAGACTCACAAAGCAGTCTTTCTATTGTGAGCATAAACACCGGGCGGAAACTTAAAGGAACCAGAAAGGCAAGTCTAAAGGGTGGAGGTTTTCCGCAGCTCACATTACTAGGAGGTTCTAAAATTAACCCTGTGATGGAGGGTGGTTACTATTCTAACGTCTCCCCCATTACGTTACATTACATTAGGCCTGCCAACGGTGTGGAGGGGAAAAAATGTCCTGTCCTTTTAATAGAGGCTTAATGTGTGGAAATGGGCAGTTGAAGCCTTTCATGCTGTAGCCTATGTCATCTTCCTTTAAGGATATTGTGTTATTTCTATTAAAAAGTTAGAGTTTAGAGAACTGGCTCTAGTCAGTTTGGACCGAGGGTGCAAAAGGTCACAGGGCATGAGCAGTTAATAAAATTGTTCCCGTATTGCCAGCTGCAAGAGCAGCCCCTCAAACAGTCCGGTCTACAGCAGGAAAGAGGAGGCCTGGAGTCTGACTGAAGGAACAGCCGATTTCTTTATAATGGGACCAACCATGGAGAAATTGCAAACTAGAATTTCCCTTTTAGGAGATATGAGAAAGCTGCTAATTGTTAAGTGGTTAAGATATTGTTTACATTCTGTCCCCAGAGTCAGTCTGGCCTGCAGCAGGAGAGAGAAGGCCTAGAGCTTGACTGAGGAAACTGCTAATTTCTTTACAAGCTAGGGTTACCAAGTCTCCTGCTATAGCAAAAATACCTTCCACCAGCAACCCCCCCACTGCCCACTGCCTCTCTGTTGGTTGGTGGGAGAAAAATAAATTTAAAAATTGCCATTAGCACAATGATATTAAGCCACTCTAGGAATCATTTTACCATAGAGTTTCCGGTGATTCCTAGAGTGCCATTATGTCACTTCTGGGTTGTCCCCAGAAGTGATGTAGTTCCTTCATGCTGCTGGCACCCCCATGTTCCTCCCAGCTCCTGCCAGTTTCCAGCCACTGGTGGCAATCTTATTACAGGCCAAAGACAGAGAAATAAAGCATCAAGAGCAGTAGCGGCAGCGGCTGGTGGAGTCACTGAAGAAGAGCATATGGAGAAGAAGAAGCCCTGTACTTCTTTAAATTAACACTGTGGGCTTTCCATTTTCTTTATGTTACTGAGCACAATCCGTTAGGGTATTCCTCTGTTCAGAGCACCTTTTCTGAAAATCTTTTCTCTACAAGCATTCATAGTATTTATGTTTCAGTTCTATCCAGGGGTCATTTCCTGCCGGAACGCACTGGAACACCCCCCGCACCGCCTTTCCTGGCCCGCCCACCCAAGCGGACGGGCCAGGGAAGGCCTGCAGAGCCCCCATGCCACCTTTCCTGGCCTGCCCACCCAGGAAAAGAAGATCAGGCAGGGAACCCAGGCATGCGTGCCTGCCTGCCCTTCCCTTCCCTTTTCCAGCCAGCCCACCATGGCGGGCTGGCTGAGGAAGGGAAGGGGAGGAGGGCAGACATGCCCCTTTTCCCCCTGAGCCTCTCCGTTTGGCAGAGAAACTCAGGGAAATGGAGGGTGGTTAAATGTCTTTCTTTCCCTTCCCCAGATGGGGAAGGGAAAGAAAGGCATTCTATACATGCCTGGGTTCCCTCCCTGATCTTCTTGGGGTGCCCCACAGCTACAGGGCACCTGGAGAAGATCAGGCAGCGAACCTAGGCATGCTTGCATGCCTGCCCTTTGTCAGGGTGTGTGACATATGCAAATGAGTTATGCAAATTAGCTCCTGCACCTCTTTTTCTACAAAATGACCCCTGGTTCTATCAGTGGTTGTAAAAGTTGTGTTTATGCTAAATGTATATTACCTTGGAGGCTTTTGAACCAATTTCATAATCACTGGACAAGCCACAGGGGTGCCTTAATTTATTGACTTGAACAGAGTTCTGCAGGGTTACAGTGGCATGGAGGTAAATAGCATCACCTGGTAAGTAGCACTCAATCAACCTCTATTAAAAGGTACATGTGCTATGGCAGCTTCTGAACATTAGAAGTAAAAACAGCTCAGGTACAATTTGTGCTGCCAAAAGAGTACCTTGTATTTTGGCAGCTGGCCGGGAGAATAAGAACAGTTATCTTGCAGAGGTCTGGTATAAATAACATAAATAAATACATTTTAGATCTCTGAAATTCTGGCCGGGTGGCAATTCTGAGGATCAATTATGATCAGCACTAATGTTTGGAAGGTCAAAGAAGAAGGGGACGGCAAAGAATGAGATGGTTAGACAGTGTCATCGATGCAACGAACATGAAATTGAGCAAACTTCAGCGGACAGCGGAAGACAGGAGGGCCTGGCGTAATCTGGTCCATGGGGTCGCGAAGAGTCGGACTCGACTGTGTGACTGAACAACAACAATGTTTGGAAGGCAACAAAGACCTTCCAGTGGCAACAGTGATTAAATGGCAGGGATTTTCAGCTGCCCACTGGTTTGGTCCCTGTTCTGATTGCCAGCTGTTGGAAGTTCAGCTATTTGTGAGCTTCTTCAGCATTTCACATTCTTTGTACTCAAACAATGTAGTGCAGTGCAATCAGCAACATTCACACATGCCTGTCTTCACACAGGTTGGTGTAAGATCCAGTCTGCCACCACTGACCTGTGCTTGCTTTGCACCAACTCAAAGAGTGATCAACCAGTTACTTATTTATAAATCAGCATTTACGATTCGGTTTCATTAATAGCTGCCAATCTGCTTGCAGCATTTTGCACATACATTTTCATCTACTGCTGTTGCCCGTGTGAATTCAGTTAAGTGACTGGAAGGCTACTGACTTGAGGTTTATTGACTTTCCTTTCTAAAGGAATGATGGATGAAGGCTTCAAAACGAAGGGTGATGCATATATTGAAATGAAAAAGAGACATGCTATTTCTAAACTGCTTCATTTCATGCTGCAGATGTGTAAATCACATATTTGAACACTCCTCCATATAAAAAAGTATCCAGTGTGTGAGTTTGTGTGTGTGTTTTAAACCACACACACATACAATAGTATTTTAGAGAAAGGTTGTACTAGAAATCTTTTTGACATCGTTTTCTTCTTCTTGACACAGCACAGGGATTTTCTGTTTATAAATGGGAAGGCCATCATTTAAACTTTTTTTGTTTGTTTAGACTATTTTTATCCCACTTTCCTCCCACCGTGGGAACTCAAAGCAGCTTACAAAATGGATTAAACATTAAAATATATGTGTTTACAAGTCACAACCGACTTATGACGACCCCAGCAAGGGGCTTTCAGGGCAAGCAGAGGTGGTTGGCCATTTCCTTCCTCTGCAGAGCCTTCCTGGGTAGTCTCCAGCACCAACCCCATGTAGGTTCTGAGATCTGACAAGATCAGCCTATACCATACCATTCCACACCACAAACATAACAATACATGATGCAATAACATATACACTTCAATGGGTCCCCTTCCCCATTATAAACAACAAGGAATAAATTAATGGGGACGGTGGTTTGTACTACTGGGTATAGTTTCCTGTGGGTTGGATCCTGTCGTGTAATTTTGCATCACTTAATGTGTCATGTTAACACTTATGCCTTGCTTCAGTTTGGCTTTCAGACTTTCGTCTGGTTCTACAATCCAAATCCTGTTTCCGTGTTTATTGAATCTCCCATTTTGTCGATTGACTCACTCTTGTGTAATTCGCCATGAGTCCAAGGGAGGAAAGCAAACTATAAATAACAAAAAATTAATTAAATAAGGAGGAAATGAGTTACAAGGATATCCCAACCATGGTTTCACTAGCATGACACACACAAGCTCACAGCCTGAGATCTCTTGCCCTTCAAGATTGCACCAGAGGCCTCAATATCTGGTCACATTCAGGCTTGACATTCCCTGAAGAAAAGGAGGAACAAACTCTCATCCCAGCTCAATGCTCCCCATTCCCTTCCCTCCTTGTGCCTTGTCGTGCCCAGGCTTAATTACCTGCAGCAAAGGAGGGACTATAGTTCAGCCACAGTCTTGTTCAGCCAGCTTCCACATGCCCAGTTCCTCCCTCCCTTGTCTACACTCCAGGGATGGTTTTGCCACTTCAACTGTGGTTTGTGAGAATGAGAAGAGAAGAAGAGAAGAAGAGATTGAATTTATACCCTGCCCTTCACTATCCAAGGGAGTCTCAGAGCGGCTTACAAACTCCTTTCCCTTCCCCTCCCCACAACAGACACCCTGTGAGGTAGGTGGGGCTGAGAGAGCTCTGACAGAAACAGTTCTTTTCCAAGAACAGCTGTGCCAGAGTTTGTGACTGACCCAAGGTCACATCAGCAGGTGCAAGTGGAGGAGTGGGGAATCAAACCTGGTTCTCCCAGATTAGAGTCTGCGCACTTAACCACTACACCAAACTACACAAAACAAGGCATCAGATTCCCTTTCTGGATTTTTCAAATATTGGCAAATATGGATGAGAAGGTTTAGCTGCTCCAGAGCATCAGCTTCTGCTCTTTAATGGTTACAAATAAAGAAGAACAGCTACCGCTAACTGACTGGCTAATCTTGCATGGAACACACGCTGTTCAATCCAAATGCACACTGTCTGCTAGCCAAAAAGCCAAAGGGACAGTGGCCAAATTAAAAGGGAAAGTAATACAATATTGTTTGGTATTCTCCCTGCAGCCCAAGACTAGCCCAGTGGAGAGAGCGAAAAAACGTACGGACCATTATTCTCCAGTTATTCAAAATGCAGCAGCTGAGAATCTGGGCTTCAGAGCATCATGGCTCTGGAATGTATTTCATTAAGAACAGAGCATGAAAGGTGGCAGCTGGAATTCGTGATTCTGAGTGATTGCCAAGCAAGCCGCCACAATGCGCATGCCAAGCACCCGTGAACTTTGGCTAAGCTTCTGACACAGCAGCAGTAAATATTCGGGAGGTGACATGACTGTGCTGAAGTCAGACCACAGCTCTCATTTCACAGCCATTATTTGCAGGGATGAAGTCATTCTCTGTCCTTCATTGGTTTCCCAGGAAGGGCAGACTGAAGTATTTTACCACTGTTTTGGGCTACTGCAGATGGAACTCTGCTCAAGTCTCCTAACCATGGTTGGAAGTCGAGGAGGACAAAATGCAGGTTGTGGACCCATCCCTTCTCATATGAATAAGATTTCCCTCCTTTTCAATATTGGCGCTACTCATGCACTAGCCCTTTTGCTTACCATGGTTGTCTCCTAACTGCAGCTGGCAGCCATGGTTAGATATAGGTTTAAACACCATCAGCCTTCCTGCATTCAGTCTTTACTCCCGATTTTCCCAGAACTTGAGGTAGTATGCCTTTGATTTGAATAATTCATTCTGCATATGTAATTCTTCTTCAGCACTTTGTGCCAGAAACTCAAGTCTCTCCAGATTATGCTTTCTCATGGAAGAAAGTATGTTTTGACCCCTGATTGTTCTTATCCTTTGGAGAAGGAGTAGCCAAGGCACCAGCAAGATACTTCTCCCTTCCCTTCAATGACCCACGTTCTTTCTTCCTTTTCACAGAGCCCTAGCTGGTGGGTTGAATTCTTCCAGGAAAACTGGAATGACATTTGAGGGGATGAGGCATTTCACTGTTAACTGGGCAATGTTCACTAACATTATGTAACAGGAATAACCCAGGGATAATATACAATTATTAACAATTATGGTGTGGTCACACAGTCCTTTTGATCGGGATTCACCACTGTTCCCTCACGCATGTAAATTTCATGTTCACATGTGCCAATCTGCCTCCTGTGCCGAAGCAGGCTTACTCTCACAATTGTTCTAGTTTTTCCTTCCCCCTGGAAAATCAGGTACTTTTCTGGCACTTGCACTTTGAATGCACAATTTCGCCCATCTGAATAGCCATCTTTCACAATGATTGCGATTAGGGCCATCTGACCACTCTTTGTCCTTTTAAAAAAAAAAAAAGCTTCCAGTTTGAGCGCTTGAGTAAACATGCACTTATTAAATCCATTATTAAATGTTATTTTATGTTCATTCCTCTGTTTAAAGATAATATTAATTTGTTGTAAGAAGCACAGAAGCCCCTTCCCCTGGAATTGTTAGCTTACAGTACCCTGGAGGCAGGAATGAGAGGCGGGGGCTCTGGCAGCCTGGACAGGGGCCGGCAAGGAGGATAGTGGAGATGGCAGGGCTGAGCCTTTTTTCATGGGGCAATGGTGGCAATGGTGGCAATGGTGGCAGCAGCAGCAGCAGTGGCACCATCCCCCACAGTGGTGGCAGAAGCAGCAGCCACCTGAGCTTGCCCCGTGGCCAGCAAGATCGCCTGGAGGGACTCCATGACGGCAGGCGAGCGGGTGGTGGAAGAGAGGGGCCGACTGCATCTAGTCAACCAAACCCAAATAAAAATGTCCCCAATTTAATTAAAGCGGGAACAAAGCGTGATTACCTTGCCGGTGTGACCACAGCCTTAGTATCAAATCAAAATGCAAACCATCAGTCCATGTATCCATTTTTGTTTTGAGGGAAACGTTTGTGATCAAAGTCTGTTTGGCTTAGAATGCTTCTTGAAAAACTCTTCTTTCCAGAAGCTCTCCCATCCTCCAAACTGCTGTGGACTCTAAGCAAATGTAAATGTTCAGGAATTGTCCATGAGGAAACCTGCTATCATGTAAATTGGCCGTTTAACATAGACCAAAGAGAAAGAGGCTGAAACGGGGAGGGCAGTGGGCAGTGATTAAATATTTGCAGAAACAATTCTACTTTAAATAGTAGTATCAATTTTAAAAGGGAGAAGATCACAGCAAAAGCACTTTTGGGAAGTATGGGGCAACAGTGTGCTGGAAGTGATCTGAGTGCTGATCCCCATAACATAAATGCAGAACCAAGAAGCCCCAACATAAAACAGCAGTAAAACTGGAACAGAATACTGAATGGAAAATTGAGATGTGCTCAGAAACCGAGGAAAAAGACAGGTGGGGAAAGAGCATATGATTTGAGCTTATTATGCCTACAAGAAGTGCCAGAAGAGATGCAACGGAGCTCAAAAATGCGGTTCCTGCACATGGAAAGCCCTGTTGGAGCAAAATGATTTTCAAATGTGAAAAAATGAATATAGTGACTTCTCCCCACACCCCATGCAGATGATGCTTTGAAGAGAAAGACAACATGATCTAACTAGCATTTAAAAAATATTGTTTTTACAGGGTTGGGAATAGAATTCATGGTTTATTTATACAGGAGAACTCACTGCACATACAGCCTATTGTTTTACAGAAGAGGAAAGTGGAAGTTTGGTTGGACCATTTTCCCAGGCTTAACTTCCACTTCATAATTTATGGCACCAATTAAATATTATCATTAAAACCAATTTAAACCAGTCCTGGCCAGCATGTATTATTGCAGTCTCCTTCCTTTTTTACTTGCAGTACCCATTGTCTAAAACCGTTCCTCATCTCTTGAGAGGAGGGGGGCATCTAAGGCACATCTCCGACTGTCAAAATAGGAGGTAAGCGCCTCTAGTACTACAGTGCTTCTCCACTTATGGATTCAAACCTGGTGGTGGGTTACAGAAAAGCACACACAATGGACAAGAGAAAAAGGAGATTAATTGAAAGGCAGGAGCTGCATACCTGAGAACAGAGAGCACATGCAGAAAGAGAAGAGAATATCCTACAGAGCAGAGAGAGAAGAGGACAGAGGAACAGAAAAAGGAATACAGACACATGGCGGTGGCACACAATAAAGAGAGCTCACTAGGGGGTACAAAGAGAAGTTGAACGATAACAAAGCATGAAAAAAACCCTCTTTAAGTTGTAGCCCATTTTTTTCCCATGGATAACACAGTGATGCAGCCCTCTTAAAACTGCCCTCCAAAAGCCCTTTCACACAGCATTCTGGGGAGAGAAGACCATCATGGGAACAGTCTCTGTTCATGACCTACATGCCTTTGTTGGAAGATTTGCAGACTTTGCACACACGTGCATAATTCTGCTCCTGATCAGGAGCTCTGCATAAGCAAAATTCCCAACTGTGGACAGAAAGGGAGAACTGCAGAACCCTTTGCATTGGCGTTGCTGTTAGGATCAGATTCTGGGTCACTGGCTCATAAGCTTAGTGTGTGGGAGTGTCAAAAGGAGGTTGTATTCTTCAAAGGCAAAGCTATATTACTATCTAAAGGCAGAGGCTTTAAGACCAGTCAGGGCATTGATTGAGGGCAGAGCCTGCTTCTACAATGCAGCCTTCTGCCACACATGTGTGTTCCTTTTCACCAGAAAGTTTAGAATTATTTCAGCTGTGCTGCCCTGACACAATGTTATTATTTTGTATGTGTATCTTTGGGGATCAATTAACTTTTGTCCTGAGAATACAAAGCATATTAATTTATCAGCTGGAAATGGAGGTGTATGATAACGAGCGAGCCATCATAAGAGTAGGGAAGACCAAAAAGTTATGCTATGAAGACAAGAATACATACCATTTAAAAGCCTTGCTTCAACCTAGAGCCTTGGACTAATTCCTTATTACATTCGTTGACCCTAATCTGGCTCATGGAGGACAGCAAGAAGTCTAGGACAGAATTTTTGTTCTTAGAATATTATCAAAAACTTTGGAGAGGAATCAGGCTTTTTATCTCAGATGCTTTGCAATATTACACCAAGAAACATCAAAAGGAGAATAGTTTTCCATTAGAAATGGAGAGAAAAGAGCATACTCGGTTTTTTAAGGTTTATTTTATTTATTTATTTCCCCTTTTCTTCCTGACTGGTGACTCAGAACAGTGTTTCACACTGCTTCCCCCCTCACAACAACAACCTTGTGATGGTAAGTAAGCAGAGAGATTGTAATGGATGCAAGGTCACCTGGCAGACTTCCTTCATTGAGTGAGGGATTTGAACCCCATCATCCCAGGTCTTACTGCAGCACTCTAACCACCAGACCACAGTTTGGTGTAATGGTCAAGTGCATGGACTCTAATCTGGGAGAACTGGGTTTGATTCCCCATTCCTCCACTTGCAGCTGCTGGATGACCTTGGGCAAGCCATAGTTCTGTTAGAGCTGTTTTTGAAAGAGCAGTTCTTGAAAACTCTCTTAGCCCCACCTACCTCACAGGGTGTCTGTTGTGGGAAGGGGAAGGGAAAGCGGTTTGTAAGCTGCTCTGAGTGAAAGGCAAGGTATAAATCCAATCTCTTCTTCTTCTTCTTCTTCTTCCCAGCTTTAAAGGGAAGATACCAGTGATGGGCACAGTAGACAACTACAGGGGAAACTTTTGAGCACCATGGGAAATATGAGTCACAATTTCCTCACCTCATCACCATGATTTACTGACACCAGCCTGTTCTCCAACTGGCTACCTCCCAACAATATAACATGAGCATTCGGAGTGTTGCAACTTTGGAGCAAAACTCTACATAGCTTTCTGCTAGGATCAGTCTTCAGTGGTTTAAGAATGCATTGGTGATTGTGGCCAGTCAGCTGAAATGTTGACAATGGGCAAATGACATCACATGCTATCCAACTTACTTTTGACCACCCATGCTGAGAACTTTGACATAAGCACACTTACCAGGCAGACTTACCTTACACATAAGTCAGACTCCTGAATGAGTTGCCTCTGTGTTGCCTGCCTGGCAAAGATTTATTTTAAGAACATAAGAGAACCCAGTGTGGAATCAGGCCAATGGCCCATCTAGTCCAACACACAGTGGCCAAAAATACCAGGTGCCATCAGGAGGTCCAGCAGTGGAGCCAGGACACTAGAAGCCCTCCCACTGCTGCCCCCCCCAGCACCAAGAATAGAGTGCATCACCTGCCCCAGACTGAGAGTTCCCATCTATACCCTGTGGCTAATAGCCACTGATGGACTTCTGCTCCAGATGTTTATCTAATTCCCTCTTGAAACTGTCTATGCTTGTAGCTGTTACCACCTCCTGTGGCAGTTAATTCCATATGTTAATCACTCTTTGGGTGAAGAAGTACTTCCTTTTATCTGTTCTAACCCGACTGCTCAGCAATTTCATGGAGTGCCCATTTTACACCACAAAGCCAATTCATACCTTAATAAAGACGAAGAAGAAGATTCTGTTGAGTTGCAATGGACTCATGGTAACCCCATCCATGGGGTGTACCAGGCAAGAGATGACCAGACTTCGTTTGCCACTGCCTTCCTCCACATAGCAACCCCTGTCTTGCTAGGTAGTCTGCCATCCAAGTACTAACTGTGGCCACCCTGCTTAGCTTCCAAACTCTGACAAGCTCATGCTAAGCAGGACTATTCAGGCTGCTCACCTGAATAAACAACAAATAAATAGCATCTTGTGACTGCTTTTTGCAGTTAGCAAACGAAATCATCTTATTTTCTAAAGAAGAGGCACATCCCCCAAGACCATGGGTGGGTCATTAAACTGACCTACTCACTAAGTAGGCCTGGAAGAAAGGTGAGTACTCTTGGCATTGGAAAGCAGGTAGGGGAGTGCATTCAAATATTTCTGATTGAAACGATGCCCCCAATTTTGTTTTGGATCAGAAACACTTCAAAGTAAAGCAAGACGTTCCTGAAATTTTGGGGTTCCTAAATTCTCCCAAAATTTCAGGATTGGTTCAGAGAGCCTGGCTGGGGTCACGCGCACTAAATAATTCACTCTCAATCAACTTTCAATGTATTTTCCAACTGGATTTTGCCAATTCACACAGTAAAATCCAGTTGGAAAGTGCACTGAAAGTGGATTGAAAGTGGATTATGTAGTGTGTGTGACCACAGCCCCAGTGTGATATAGTGGTACAACAGACTCAAATCTGGAAGACCCAGGTTCGAATCCCCATGGTGCGATGGAATATTGTTGGGTAACCTTGGGTCTGTCACTCACTCTCAGCCTAACCTACCTCACAGTGTTGTTGTGAGGATAAAAGGCTAGAGTGGGGAATGATGTAAGCTGCTATGGGCCCCCATTGGGGAGAAAGTAAAGGTTTCCCTTGCTCGAAAGCCAGTTGAATCTGACTCTAGGGGGTGGTGCCCATCTCCATTTCCAAGCCAAAGAGGCAGAGCTGTCCAAAGACCTTTCCATGGTCATGTGGCCGGCATGACTAAATGCCAAGGCTCATGGAATGCTGTTACCTTCCCACCAAAGTGGTACTTATTTATCTCCTTGCAATTTCTTGCTTTTGAACTGCTAGATTGGCAGGAACTGGGGCTGGAGATGGGAGCTCACTCCATTCCACAGCACTAGGGTCTCGAACTGCCAAACTACAGACCTTCCAGTCTTCAGCTCAGTGTCTTAACCTCTTAGCCACCGTGGCCTCTATTAGGAAAAAAAAAGTAAATAGTAAATAATATAAATATTTTGGCACTGCATTCAATGCACAGTAGACCTGGTGTCTGAGTCCAGGTGCCGGGTCTACTGTATACTGAAAACAGTGGAAGTAGCGTGTGGCCCTGCAAGTGAGATGGAAATCTCCAGGAGATCTTTGTCTGGAAGTAAATGTCTTGGTCACAGGGCTGCATGCAGCTCTCTGCCATGCTGAGCAGAGCTGCAGCCATAATTAAAAGTCTTTCATGCCTTTTCCCATCCTCCATTTTATCTTCATAACCGCCATCCGGTGAGGTGTGTTAGACTGAGAGCATGTGACTGACCCGGGCTCATCCAGCAAGCATCCATGCCAGAGTGAGGACTGGAAACTGGGGTTCCAAGATTCTCTAACCTCTAACATCTTTACTATGACTATTCATATGTTTATTCTCAGGGCCACAGTTTCTGGAGCTTCCTTCCCTTCCAATCCGTATTACATCATTAAAACAGCAGAGAACTAATGCACTGAATCAGTTGCTCACAGCTTTACATATCTGGACAGCTTTTGGCTGCGAGATTGTTATTCATTCTTGAGGTACATGACTCAGGTTACCATCGTGAGCATGGCTTAATTCAGGCCAGGGAAGAAGCAGCGGTTCAGCAACATGCAGTAAAATCTCATAAATGGATTACTAAGTGATGGAATCAAGGAACTTTCCCTAACAGTTTTATTTCTATTAAACACCAGCAATGGGCATGAAGCTTTACACAGTACAAAAAGACAGGTTGCTTTGTTTTAAGGAACTTAAAAGGTAAAATTGGACAAATGAGAGATAACAAAAGAAGTGGGAGATGAAAACAGGAATAAACACAAGGGGGGGAATGGCCTGAAGGAAGTGAAATAATGAGTTATACCAATCTTTTGATGACTTCACATACACACAGTCTTATGCAAGCTGTAAATGCATAACGTGGTCTGGAACCACTAGCTAGCCTTTCTCTTTGAAAATATTTCTGCATGGACAGTACATCTCCTGCTTTGGAAGGAAACGATTCCATTCGTAAATCTCTCCTTGACAGATGGAGTTTGGAAGGAATTTAAACCGCAAGGCCGCCTAAGTGGTTTCACATGGAAGGGCACGGTATGTCTTGCAGGGGTATAAATGCCAAGATAGTCAGTAAAAGATGGTTTCGGGTTACCGAGCAGTTGAGAAGGTTGCTGCTGGATTTGCAAGATGTGTCTTTCCAGGAGTCGACTTAAGGTCTCGCATGTGCTATCAAACCTATCAAGAATTCTGATGTGGTGTGACCTCATTAACCCTATGACTCCTGAACTCTCCATTATGGCCAAGTCACTGAAGCATTTGGAAAGAGCCTGACATCACCCAGGCTGCCGGAGTAATTTATTTATTTAGTCATGTCAGAAAAATCCATCTACGTCAGCTGCCAAGTCAGTGCCTCCATTTAGTCATGGCCACTTATAGAAAAAGATGAGTTGCTGTTTTGTTCATATCTGTTCATTAGGAATGAATCTCATCCCCCTATCCATACTGGTCAACTCTGAACAAGTCTGCATTGAAGATGCAGGAAACTCCACTTGGGAACGAAGAAAGGTCAACATAAATTATTATTATTATTATTATTATTATTATTATTATTATTATTATTATTATTATTATTATTATTATTATTATTATTATTATTATTATTATTATTATTATTATCCTGCCCTCCCCAACGGGCTCAGGGCAGCTAACAATAAGGGCACAAAGCCATGATAAAACAGTTAAAAACAAGATAAAACACTACAAAATTTCAATAAAGTGCTGGTGCTCTAAAAGTTCGGAGTTCCGAGATGGGTTCTGGAAGATGGACCCAGAACAATGAATCAGGTTCCAGGGCAACACTGCCTTCTGATCTTCGGCCCAGGGCCATCATGCACCCCGATGGCATCCCCGCTCCTTGCGGTAGCAGTGCAGTGGTGGTACAGTGGTGGCGGAGGCTCCTACTCGAAAGCCTGGTGGAAGAGCTCCATCTTGCAGGCCCTGTGGAACCACCCAAGGTCCCGCAGGGCCCAGATCTCCTCCGGGAGCTCATTTCACCAGATAGGAGCCACCACCGAGAAGGCCCTGGCCCTAGTCACAGCAAGTTTGATGTCCCTGGGGCCTAGGGTAACCAAAAGATGTTGGGCCCCTGACTGTAGTGTCCTTGGGGGAACATATGGGGAAAGGAAGTCCCTCAGGTATGCCGGACCCTGGCCCTAGAGGGCTTTAAAGGTAAGAACCAGCACTTTGAAGTGAATCCAGTACGCTATTGGCAGCCAGTGTAGCGCCTTCAGCACAGGCCAGATATGGTCTCTCCTAGAGAGGCCAATCAGCAGCCTGGCTGCTGCATTCTGCACTAGCTGCAGCTTCCAGATTTGCGCCAAAGGCAGCCCCAAGTTGAGAGCGTTACAGTAGTCCAGCCTCGAGGTGACCGTCGCATGGATCACTGTGGCCAGGTCATCGCGGTCAAGGAAGGGAATCAACTGCTGAGCCAGCCGAAGATGATAAAAGGCTGACTTGGCAGTGGCTGCTACCTGGGCCTCCATTGTTAAAAAGGGGTCCAGAAGCACACCCAGACTCCTAACCCTCGGTGCTGGCACCAGAGGCACTCCATCAAAGGTCAGGAGAGGGAGTCCCAACTCCAACCCAACCTAGGCCCAGGATCTCCGTCTTTGCCGGGTTTCGTTTCAGCCAACTCAGTCTGAGCCATCCAGCCACAGGTTGTCTGGGTGGGAGTCCGACTGGCCGCCCAGCATCAGATAGAGCTAGGTGTCATCCGCATATTGATGACACCCAAGCCCATACCTCTGGGCAATCTGGGCAAGGGGGCACATATAGATATTGAACAACATCGGGGACAGCACTGCCCCCTGAGGCACCCCACAATCAAGAGGGTGCCTCCAGGACCACTGATCCCAATCACCACCCTTTGTCCCCGACCTTGAAGAAAAGAGGCAAACCATTGAAAGGCAATATTTCCAAATCACAGAACACTTTCTTTTTTCATACACTGCTGTCTGCATTTACAATTCACCAAACAAGGGACATGGCATTTTCTTTGTTTTATAGACAAAGTCTTAATTGCATTTGTTATCAGTGCATAGATTCGTTTTAGGACCCAGCATACGGTGGGGTACATCATATGGTCTGAAGGCATACGATTAGGGTTGCTGGCTCTGGGAAATACTTGGAGATTTTGGGGATGGAGCCTGGGGAGGGTGGGGTTTAGGGAGGGGAGGGGCCTTATTAGGGTATAACACCATAGAGCCCACCCTCCAAAGCAGCCATTTTCTCAAGGGAACTGATTTCTATTGACTAGAAATCAGTTGTAATTCCAGATCTCCAGGCCCCACCTGGAGATTGGCAACCTCCATATGATGCATCAACTTTGCTGAAGTTTAATAAGGATGTTCATATACCTTCAGAAGTTGCCTGTGTAAAGGAGGAGCAGATCCAACACATTGGCCCTGCCTTCTGCTTGTGACCGAGCATGCTCACTCACACTGATCCCCTGCTTTTGCTCTAGAGGCCTACGTACATAAGCCCTGCCACTACGTGTGGTAACATACATAAGTCCTGCCACTGTATTAGTGAACACTGCTTTTCTAATATTTTTGATCATAAGCATGGAGACTTGGTGCACACACTCTGCACACGCATAGGTACAGTGCCTATGTTGTGGCAAATGCGCTTAGAAGGGGCATGGAGGTGGGACCAGTGTGTGTGATTATAGAGGAGGCAGGGCCAGCCTTTCTAGTTCCACTCCACCCCAAGCAAGTTGCCCTGGGGCTACAATAGACAAAGCAAGGGACACTAGAGATTTCAGACACAGAACAAGCAAGCAGAGGTGCAATTCAGCAGAACACGGGTTTAATAAGATGATATCTCGTGGAAGAATTAAAGATGGAGAACCGAAGAGGCAACCCACAAGGCAGGTGGGAAAAAAACCTGGGGCAGGGCAGGGGAAATGGCATTTTTAGCCATAGTGCCAACTTGACTATCCACAAGCAAAGCTGGGTGCAAAATCCCTGGGTATGGAATCCCTAAGTCCTTTGCACAGGTAGGCTCCACACATTATTCTTCAAACTGATTTGAATCCCAAAGGAGTATGATCTAAAACCTGGTAACATGATATGACTGCAGTCTGAATTATAGAGGAAGAAACATAATGGAAATGATTACTGCTTTGACAGCTAACTTTTTGCATGTTCGTGACATTCTACACAGCTTATTTCATAAAATGTTTTCTCCCAGTTCTTTCCTTCCTTCTGTCTGTCAGTATGCAAGATTTGTATCTGCTCCATCCTAGTTCATTCCAGGCTGTTTTGCTAATTCTCAAAGGTTGTGTAGAAGGCTGACGGAGACTCGGTGTGTGCCAGCATATGTTTGGTGCTGTAACTGTCCTGTGAGCATAGGCGCAAGCTCATGCGTGCTGCCAACTGCATGTTCTTTGCATCAATGTAATGCCTGTGAAGTCTTTGTGTGGCATGCATCCTTAAGCAGGCTTGCAGGGCTGGGGAAGCAGACTATGGCAGGTTTAGAGGGCTACTCTTAGCTCCCAAGTTCTCATTTCTGTGGCCTCATGAACCCTTAGCTGCTTCCATCCCTCTTGCATATTGATGTATGTAACTGATGCCTTGCCCTCAAGGTGGCCTGCAAAAATACTTATGCTGTGGTCACACATGCTAAATAATCCACTTTCAATCCACTTTCCAACTGGATTTTGCCAGTTCACACAGCAAAATCCAGATGGAAAGTGCACTGGAAGTGGATTGGAAGTGGATTATTTAGTGTGTGCAGCCACAGCCTTAGTCAGTTAAAATCAACATTTAAAGCAGCATCAAATATATCATGAAAAAAGAGAGAACAGCCTCAGTTCATTGTATCCCTTGTCAGCTGTTAATTCCACCCCTGAATATATCACGTAACCAGCCAATAACTCATTGAGTCTTCATGGACAGAAAACAGGGACCTAATTCACACTTTATGTATGCTTGGGGTAGTCCTTCCCAGATTGAAACGGAAGGTTGAAATTCTCTGTCTGGAAAATTCTGCGCAATGGTTTAGTGACTGTGCAGGAAAGTGGCAGAGGAGGGAGAGGGGAAGGTGGGGGGATATAAGTCCCCCACTTCCAATAGTATAGAAACAAATAATTCTGAAAACAATGTAAATAAAATTAAGCATCTGATCCAGCTGTAACCAAGGACAAATAATCACTAGTGGTCCAGCCTTCTATCACACAACCCCATCAGTCCAAAATGAACCTACAGCCGGTTAAACAGGGCTCCGTTGAGTGCTGTGAAGAACACACGGTTGAGCATTCAAAACCATGACATGTTCAGGAGTTTAGTATGTAAACAAGAAAAAAAAATGCATGTGCCCAAATTCAACCACCAAAAAACCAATGATTTATAGATTTTATTGATGTAACATATACAACACTCAGAACAAATTTTGAATTTAATTATTACAAAGATGTTTATGAAAAAACTTTACCTGTGAATTTCTACCTGTCTATTTAATTGTATCATAGGAAAATTTGTTCTGAGTATTGTATATGTGATATCTATAAAATCTATAAGTCATTGGGGTTTTGGTGGCTGAATTTGGGCACATGCATTTTTTTCTTGTTTACATGTTCAGGAGTTTGGCTACGTGGGCAAATTTCTAGAACATGAAAATATCAGACCTCTTTTGTTTCAGGCCCATTTCCATTTAATTCAGCATCCCACTCTTCATAGTGGTCAGCTAGATGTTTCTGGAAACTCCATCAGCAGGAGTCACTCACACACAAACACAAAACATCACTTGTTTCCCTTCCCACAACTGATATTTAGAAATATACACTCTCCAAATGTAGGAGTTAGCAATTAAGGCTGATAGCTGTTGTTAGACCTATCATCTCTCAGTAGACTGGTGGGTGGGTGGGATATCCACCACGATATTTGTGATCTATTCAATAAAAAGAGAACTCAAGTATAATAACATAGCCATAAACCTGAAGTGGGTTAGACCATAATCTATCATACACAAGAGCTTTCACTTACTGATAATGCCTTTTCTACAGCTAGAAAAGGAAAACTACTCCTTTAAACCAACTGTATCACTGAAGACATGCAAAGTATGCATTACTGTCAAACTGAATCTGTGACTAAGGTACCCCTTGAGAGGATACTTACAGGAGTTGTTAATTTCCATCGCAGCTGTGCCCAAGGAACCGGCAGTCTGCATCACCCGTGTTTACCATATCGAGTGTCCAACTGCTGTGATGAAATGCAAGCCTAGACATTTTTCAAAAAGGAATGCTCTCAGAATAGGGATACTCTTTCTATGTGAGAAATGTTTCACATATTTTCCGGTGTTATCAGCTTTCCCCTCCATCTATTTAAATCCTCACCATTCCCTTCAGGCTACTTATTTGCTACAGGACAGTCATCACAAAGTAGATGAAACACAAAAGAGAGTGAGGAAGTCACAGCAAAGACTATGCCACCTGAAGAGCACCAGACCACTGGCCCCGCCGAAAGGGCCATCAAAAAGATCAGAACAGCCAGCCTAGTCATCAGCTTGGCACGGGGTTGGCAGCAGTGGGCAACTGATCACTGTACGAAACAAGCCGAGGAACCCTCCGGATGGGTACCCAGTGAGGAGAAGCCACTAAGCATTCCATCCAAAGAAAGAATATCCCCAAAACAGCCTACGTTCATCAAGAAAGACCAAGCAAAGGATGAAGTGAAGGTTCCATCAGAAGACAAGG
Source organism: Gekko gecko (assembly GCA_029375565.1). Taxonomy (NCBI): domain Eukaryota; kingdom Metazoa; phylum Chordata; class Lepidosauria; order Squamata; family Gekkonidae; genus Gekko; species Gekko gecko. The sequence goes on from JAPDNY010000009.1 coordinate 95,924,050, forward strand.
CACCGAAAGAAAATGAAGGACAGAATCCGAATGAATCCGAAGAAGCCCTTCAGAAACTTCACATTAGGAGCAAAGAAGTGACCAAAACAGTTGTAAGCAAAATCTATGAAAGAAGCAGTGGAATTAATTTTCTCAGCAATAAATATGAAAAAGATAATGAGTGTCTGGAGACAGACAAGAGTACTGAAGACCTCAGAAACATTGACAAACTCCTTAATGGCAAACTGTCTCCAACAAGAAGGAGAAAATGCTCCAATCTGGTATCAGAGTTGACTAAGGGATGGAAACAGATAGAACATGAGGACAAAGCCCCAGAAATGGACCTATGTAATTGTCGCAGTGACAGTTTGGATACTGAAGACAGTGGCTTTGGGGGAGACCCTGAGGACAGGCTTGATCCTGAAGATAGTAGCCAAGAAAGTGTGAGTGCCATAAGGATAAAACGTCCTACATCATCACTGTAAGTAGATACCTGTTTCCCAAACATAGGTTCGGTGGGCTCCTAAAGTTTGCTTCATTTAATATGGCTGCCATGTAATGCACAGTTGAAACTACCTCAGCGTGACAGAGGTCTTATGAGCAATTTTTTCTTCAGTTGCAGCTCCACATTGATCAGTTACCACTGTGTGATTCGTCTCCTATGATACCACATAAGGAACATTTGATGTTCTTTTTATGGGGTACTGTAAGTGTGATAGGCAGGCAGAGTTGCACTTTTCCCCCGTTAGAAGCATTCACATATATGCAGCTTCAAGAGATGTTCAGGAAGTCACCCTGTCATGCAAATTGATCCAATGAATGAAATAGACAAGAAAAGATAGAGTTTTGCGTAGCTAGTTTAAGATGAAGGTAAGATTTAAGGATAAGAACAATCTGAAGAATTGTTGAACATTTCTTTCTCTCCAATGAGTCTATAAACAGCAGATTTCATCCGATTACAATGAAAGAGTTTTAAAAATCCTATTTTTAAAAAGTAGGTTATTTGATTGCATCATCCAAAGCAGGAAGAATTGGCTTTAAGAGAGGAGCAATTTTATGAAACATCAGCAAATGTAAAGCATAAGAAGTGAAGGCTATCGGTTGGTGCCTTTCTCATATAAGCAAGAGTGCTACATGAGTGTAGCCATCAGAAGCAAAAGTTTTATAGCGTTCTTTCCAATCGCTGTTTTCTACTGGTGGACTATTGGGGGAAGACAATGATTTTTGATGATTCCCCATTCCCACAGCAGGTCCCTGTGATGCTTTTGAGGTTCTCTTTAACCCTAGGAGAAAGATTGGAGAGAGGGGCATAGTGGGTTGTAACAGGAAACTCAGTTTGTTTGTACAACTCAAAATCTCTAAATATTTTAGACAAAGACTGGCCAGATGCTTCCAGAAGCACATAAAATAAACAGGAAATAAACAGCCCTCCCTCGTTGTTTATCTCCAATGTCTGGCATGCATGCCAAACAGCCATTAGTGGATCTGTTCTCCGTGAATTCATCTAATCCTTTTAAAAGCTATCAGTCTAAGCAGTTATCACCACATCTTTGGGTTGTGCATCCGGTGTTGACATCCTGTGGAGCTCCAGTTAAGTCACACAGTTTTAGACCTGACTTGCTAAAACAAGAAGAAGCTAGGGCTGATCTATAAAGTTCGAGGATAGCTACTTGTAGTATAGTCTATAATTTGAACTAACTACTTGGTAAGAAAGTGGCAGTGGTGAAGGAATATCTCTTAGCAAACACTGGAGAAAAAAGTTGCACATAGCTGGATTCTATCCTGTGGCTCTCACATAGGTGCCATTTCAGAAATACCAATTATCCATACGGTGAAATATAGAAAGGAGGACAATTCGAGATCTTTTTTTTTTTTTTGCAGAAAATCAAACTATTGTAAAGTATATATAGTGATGTGCAGTCACTTCACCTGACACATACAGTGCGGAGACATAATGACTGCAACATTTTTTTAAAAAGCAATTGGCAGAACCACATGAGCTGCCATCAGCCCTGTCAGAGAACAATTCAACAGGCTTAAGGAGTAGCAATGAGAACTGGCTGAAGAGATTTGTAAGTACAAAGAAACCTGAAGTTTTGTCGTCTCTCCATTTATTTTTCAACTATGCACTTCCTTTATAAGCACCTTAAGTTACTGAAATACCCTTTCATTTCAGCTACCATTAGCAACAGGAATAAGAAGGGATGTTTGAAAAATTCATCGACTTGGTTATAACAAAAGGAAATTCGTTTTCTTTAGTGCAGATATTTTCCACAAAGCCAATATCCGAAATTCTGAATTTGTTCCCTTCAGGTCTCATGTATCCTTCATCTTTGCTGTTTTGTGATACATTATTCACCATTCAGATATTACAAATTCTCCCAAGTAGAACTAGAAACCATATAGACAGAAGTCAATATAGAATTCTTCACCACATCCCACGCTCTGTGGACTTTCCATTATTCTTACAGTATTCTTGCCAAAGGCAGTTTATCCATTCAGATCCATAACAGGATACCATGTCACCCATGACTTTTTGTGAGAATGCAGACCTGCCTCCTCCATTAAGGTTGGACAGGAAAACTTCTGGGTGAGGTCATCAGAGTCCTGGGACATCCCTAGATCAACCAATTAAAAGGCATTTCAAGGTTATTAAAGTGAACCGTGACCTGGATAACCCAGGCAAGCCTGCTTTTGTCAGATCTTGGAAGCTAAGCAGGGCCAACCCTGGCAAATACTTGTAAGGGAGACCTCCAAGGAATACTAATGCTTGGGCACAGAGGCAGGCAATAGTAAGCCATCTCTCAGAAATGTCCAAGCCCGAATAGGAGTCACCAGAAGTCAACCATGACTTCCAGGCACACACACACACAAAATACTTATCAGAGAAAGGTTACTAAACTGCAATTCTAAACAGACTTCAAAGGACTTAGAAGTGTCGCACTCTACTTAGGACTGACTTCAATGGACTTCAAAAAGTGTAACCCTGCTTTGAATGGCACCACTAGAATACAGTGGTTTCTAGTGGTAGCTAGCAATAATTTGAGTGTGAATTCACTGTTGGAAAATCAACTTTTCCCATATTCAATATGCAGTACACATGTAATAATTCATTACAAATAATATTTAGTATTAAAATAGTAACACTTCAAGGGATGCCAGCTTGTAATCTTTCGTTTCTGGCTGAATGGATGTGAATGCTTACTATTATTTTTAAAAATTCTCTGCTGAGCAAGGCTTTCAAGGGGCTTATCTAGATTCATTAACAAAACTGAACAGTAATATACCAACTGAAATTCAACAATAAAAACCAACAGTTATAAATAGAGCTAACAAAAAAAAAAATAGTTGCAAAAAGGCAGGAACCAGAGCCAGGGAAGATACAGAGGCTTAAAACAATCTGATGGATCTCAGGAGCACCAGCCTGAAAACTGAAATTGCTAAAAGCTCAGCATTTCAAATATAGTAAGGATGGCACCACTCAAGCATCCCTTAGGAGGGATTTTAATAAATTAACCTCAAGAAAGGCTTCATCTTTAGGAGCCACCCAACTACCTTCCAAAGGTCACCTGAAGAAAGTCCTCTGAAGAGAGAAGTTCATACTGGAACAGGCAGTCCGTCCTAGTTCTATTTTTTAGGGTTTTACAGATCATGGGCAACACTTTGGACTATGGCCCAGGAACGAAAGGGAGCTACAAGGAGTGTTGACAATCCCAGACAAATTATGAGAACATCTGAACACTCAGGATCCCACACAGGAATCCTAAATTTATTTAACTGGGATTGTCAGCATTCATTTGTGTATTGGACAAGGGTGGTAAGAAAATATATTTGTCCATTGTCACACTTTCATTCAATTAATCTGAGACTGTCAACATGAACCATTTTCAGGACATTCGACATAACATCTCCAAGGGGAATAAAATACCAAAAATCTTATCATGTTATTCATCAGAAACTGATCAATGATTTCACAAGGGCTATTACATGTCTAAGTTTCAACGATTGACACAATTGCTTTGATAATGGTGGTCTCTTCCTGCACAAGGAATGTCCCACAGATCTCAAGTTTTGCAATGTTGTTTGTCAAACGACGTAACACTTTCGATTCTGAATGACACTATAGGCTTGTTTATATTTCTTTGATGTGCAAGACTTAGGGAAGACAAATAGCAAAACAAAAATAGACAGTGCAAGACTTAGGGAAAACAAATAGCAAACAAAAATAGACTAAGAAAGCAACCTGGGCTCAGATCTTCCTATCTTATTACAAGCTTGGCTTTGTTCCCTGTTTTTGCATCCTACATTGGTCATTCACACCTGTTCAAACAGGGTGCAAAACTATCAAACAAGATTGTGGACTTCACACCCACTTTAGTCTGTGGAAACTACCAGGCTAGAAAAATCATGGCCAGCTCTCTGCTCAGCCCTTGGATCCGAAACTTAAAATAAAAACTTGTGGGAACAATAGCTAAGAAGCAAACTGAAGCTTCATGAATCCTGTAGAAATCCAGTGGAGGCGTTGCAGAGTAAATGCAGCCACGTAGCTGAACAAGATGCATCTTCCCCCAAACTGATTTCAGAACTGATGCCATTTTTCTTCCCTAGTTCCAAACTGCTCTCAATAAATAAAACCAGGAATTAACATACATCACATGGGCAAAACTGGCATGTTACTGCATTAGGCAATATCAGGAAGCATTATGCTACAGTTATTCTTTTTCCTGCCACCTTTTTTGACATGGCACATTTATTCCTGAACATTCTTGCTTGTTCCCTTGGTGAGCGACTCTAACCTGGATCAATCTTTATAAAAGTGAGCACGGTGACCCACAGGGAGCAGTGAAGAAAGAAAAAGAACAAGCTGTTTAGAAGGGAACATTATGTACTCTGTGCATGAGTGTGCTTTTTAACATGACAGAACCCGCTGTCCCTCTTATCTAGGTCAGAAATCTTTAAGGGTCCTACATCTCTGGGGAGAAAAGGCCCTGATGGACTTTTTATGAGTTTTAATGTGTCAATTGGAGCTTGTTACCTACAGGGAAAAATTCTCCTATAGATCTTGGAGAAGGGGATATCACTCTTCATTTTTATATGGCAGAGACACACAGATAAAAGAGGGGTATTGGATGGGGATGGAATTAGAAAATCACAAAGATTCATGCAACAGTAATAGTCTTATAATGAGATTATTTTAGTATCGTTTCCATGGGGATGCTCCAGCAAGCTGTTCATACACACCAGCTCACCTCATGGCCTGGGCAATTTTCTGTACACCACCAAAGAAAGGCATCTATTTTTATTCAAAATGGAAGGGTCAGTAAAGAAAAGTGTTTGGGGTTTTATAAGGAGTATAATTTGGGCTATTTTCTAGGTTTCCAGATATATTTGAAATGGGAAAATTGGATGAAATCACCTACCAGGACCCTTGCAATTTAGAAAATAAAATATTGGAGAAAACTTGAAGGAGTTTTCAAAATCATGTACACTATAGAGAAAGCTAATAGAAATTATTTACTCTGTCCCACAACATGTAATGCAATGGATTGACAGGAGATTTAGTACAAAGGAGAGTTGGCACTTTGTGCGACATATAACTAACTTGGAGAATTCATCATTGCAGGGTGCTGTCATGGTCACTAACAAATACGGTATTTGAATAGGTATTTAGCATTTGCCCTCTTCCCAACATAGCCCGCTTGTGAGCTTCCTTGAAACAGATGATTGGTCATTGATGGGGGTAGAGGGACCACTGGCGGGACCACCCTGTTATACCTTCTTTTGTTGATATTGAGTTGGAAAAAGATATTGAGCTGGGAAAGGTCCTTCTCAGACCTCCAAAGAGCCCCAATATTCCTCAGGACTGGTACAGCCTCAAAAACAAAAGGCACCACAGAATAAGGGTGCTTCAACAACCAAGAGCCAAATCAACTTCTCCCTTTTCCACTCATAGCTTTTTGCAGCGGAAGAGCGAGAAAGAGGCCATTTTACCCAGTTCCTCAATATTGCTGTAGCTCCCTGATCATTGGTATGATTTGTTTGTGAGTGTGCAGTAGTGTAACCGAGCAGTACCTGGATTTCAGTAACTCCCCAAGTAACACACACCATAAAAGCAAAAGGTTTTATTGAAGAAATTCTAGGAAAAGTATAAAAACAAGGCATACAGCTCAGTGGCAGCGAAATGCACAAAAAAAATAACAAAACTGACTAGCTACGGTTACTTGGATCCGACACAGAGCAGCTGGTTCTTAAAACCAAGAGTTCCATAGCATAATAGAGATGTCTTCTTGGCACCAAGGAGGAATAAGAAGGAAAGGGCAAAAAGTGAAAAACGATTCTACTCTCTAACCATACTTATAGAGAAAACGGCAACCATAACCTCCTGACCTCCTCACCAATGAACTGGGCAGTGTCCCTGGAACTTTCCCTGTGAGAGCGAGTTCCCCCTCCCATGCCTGATCCACAGTTTTACTGTGTGAGCTAATTAAGAGCCCAAGTGGATGACCTTGAGGAGTAACTGCCAGTGTGTGGGGAGAGGGAGGCTAACACCTGGAGAGAATCAGAGGACAGTGAACTTAGTTGGAACTGACTGGAAGATGGCTTCCGTCTTGACAGTGAGGTTCTCCCAGTTTTCAGAGAGGAGTTTTGGGATAGACGGCAAGATAATGAGGCAGGGAAGGATCCACTGTGTGGACTCTTCCTCTATATCCTTGGCTGATCCTAGAGTCATAAACGTTCACATACTTGGGGGGGGGATCTGTACCAAACTGTTATGTGTCCTAAGCTAATTCCTTTCAGAAGGTGTTTGTCAGTATCACAGTGAGGTAGGAACATTTTTGACAAGTGAACAGCTGCCTACCTGTAGGTAGTGAATGAATGACAGCCGAGAGAAACATTTCGCAGACGATTTTGGGTCAGAAATACCTTTCTGCAGTATTCAGGCTGCCCTGACCTGACTAGCCCAGGCTGGCCCGATCTCACCAGATCTTGGAAGCTAAGCAGGGTTGACTCTGGCTAGTATTTGGACGGAAGGCCTCCAAGGAATGCCACGGGTGTGACATGGCAAACCACCTCTGAACGTCTCTGGCCTTGAAAACCCTATGGGGTCGCCATAAGTCAGCTGTGAGTTGAGGGCACTTTCCACCACCGGTGTTCAGGCTGGGCAACAGAGGGACAATGACCTTCTTATACTGCCAATCCTCAAATATTTCTAAAAAGCAGCAAGTAAAAATTGCCACAGGTACATGATTCCAGCGAGTAGACTATTCGGTTCAACACGGAGCAGGTCTGGATTAACACAAACTTGGTGCTAAAAATAACATGCAACTGTAGCGATGACATAAGTAACCTTTAGTCAGACTCACATGAACTCCTCAAATATTTTCTTAAGTGTCTAACCTTAATGTGGCTGCCCAGAAGACGAAGAGATTAGCACGGTCGCTAGAATCTAAACAGCAACTAAACCGGGGGGGGGGGGGCCTTCTTGCCGCATGACTTCACCTCTCATTTCCTCAGGGAAAATTAGCCTCAAATGTGTTTTTTCCACCCTGCATTTATTGGCCATTTATGCTTTTAAAAATACGATATAGTTTTAGCATTGATTTCCAAGCCTCCAAATGTAACTAGTTTCAGCATGGGAGCCTCTCATCAATTATTCAGTTTGTATAAAACAGCAGGCACATTAAAGAGTATTTTTCACCAGAGCTTCTAATTAGAATTTTAACAGCAGCTGAGGGAGGGAAAAAGTCTTTTGAGGGAAGCAGTTGCATTGGTAGGCCCTACTTTATGGTTTTCCCCTCCAAGTTTTGTTGAGTATACTCAGTGCTTGTCATTTTTCCTCATATGAGCATGATTTTAAAGGTAAATAGAGGGGCTGCAGCTCAGTGGCAGAGCATCTGCCTGGCATGCAGAAGGCCACAAATTCAATCCCTGGCATCTCCAGTAAAAAGGACCAGACTGTAGGTGATGTGGAAGACTTCTGCCTGAGACTCTGGAGAACTGCTGCCAGTGTGAGTAAACAGTACTGACCCTGGTAGACCAATGGTCTGATTCAGTACAAGGCAGATTCATGTGTTTTCATTATTCCCCCAGATCCCACCCCCACCTTCCTGTACATTTGCATGTAAAATTACATGTTGAGAAGCTTTAGGCTGATAGATTGGGAGGGGGCAGCGAAAGTGTTTTAACTATTCCTCTCTGCTTACTGTCCCGTCCCCCCCACCAACTCCTAAGATTTAAAAGCAGTGTCACGCCCTCTGCTCCACTCACTCTTTGTTGTTGTTGTTGTTCAGTCGCACAGTCGAGTCCGACTCTTCGCGCCCCCATGGACCAGATTACGCCAGGCCCTCCTGTCTTCCGCTGTCCGCTGAAGTTTGCTCAATTTCATGTTCGTTGCATCAATGACACTGTCTAACCATCTCATCCTTTGCCGTCCCCTTCTTCTTTGACCTTCAATCTTTCCCAGCATCAGGGTCTTCTCCAGTGAATGCTCCCTTCTCATTTGGTGGCCAAAGTATTTGAGCTTCAGCTTCAGGATCTGGCCTTCCAAGGAACAATCAGGGTTGATTTCTTTTAGGATTGACTGATTTGATCTCCTTGCAGTCCAAGGGACTCTCAAGAGTCTTCTCCAGCACCATAGTTCAAAAGAATCTATTCTTCGGCGCTCGGCCTTCCTTATAGTCCAACTCTCGCAGCCATACATTACTACGTGGAATACCATTGCTTTGACCATGCGGACTTTTGTTGGCAAGGTGACGTCTCTGCTTTTTATCATACTGTTTAGGTTTGCCATCGCTTTCCTCCCAAGGAGCAGGCGTCTTTTAATTTCGTGGCTGCAGTCAGCATCTGCAGTGATCTGGGATCCTAGGAATGTGAAGTCTGTCACTACTTCTACGACTTCCCCTTCTATTTGCCAAGGAGTGATGGGCCCAGATGCCATGATCTTAGTTTTTTTGATGTTGAGCTTCAAGCCCACTTTTGCGCTCTCCTCTTTCACCTTGAGCAAAAGGCTCTTTAGGTCCTCTTCACTTTCTGCCATCAGAGTGGTATCGTCTGCATATCTGAGGTTATTGATCTTTTCCCCAGCAATCTTAACTCCAGCTTGTGATTCATCCTGGCCAGCATTTCGCATGATGTACTCTGCATATAAATTAAATAAGCAAGGTGACAATATACATCCTTGTCGTACTCCTTTTCCTATGCTAAACCAATCAGTTGTTCCATATCCGGTTCTAACTGTCGCTTCTTGACCCTTATACAGGTTTCTCAGGAGACATGTGAGGTGGTCCGGTACTCCCATCTCTTTAAGAACCTGCCATAATTTATTGTGATCCACACAATCAAAGGCTTTAGCATAGTCAATGAAGCAGAAGTAGATGTTTTTCTGGTACTCTCTTGCTTTCTCCATAATCCAGCGAATGTTGGCAATTTGATCTCTAGTTCCTCTACCTCTTCGAAACCCAGCTTGTACTTCTGGCAATTCTCTATCCACGTACTGTTGGAGCCTAGCTTGTAGGATTTTGAGCATGACCTTGCTAGCGTGTGAAATGAGTGCAATTGTGCGATAGTTTGAACATTCCTTGACATTGCCCTTCTTTGGGATTGGAATGTACACTGACCTTTTCCAATCCTGTGGCCACTGTTGTGTTTTCCAAATTTGTTGGCAAATTGAGTGCAGCACTTTAACAGCATCTTCTTTTAAGACTTTGAATAACTCAGCTGGGATACCATCACCTCCACTAGCTTTGTTGTTAGTACACTCTTTGTACACATACAAAAACAAATACATTTCAAAATGGTGACCACATTTAACAGAATACCCATCCTTCCTTTCTCCATTTCCTGCCCCTGAAAAATTTAACACCTTTCAAAATGGTGTCTATATTTAATGTATCAGTCTAAATGTGCTTATTGCACCTAGTTGACTTGATGCACCCTCTCTCCAAGATTTAGGATCTTGTGTGCCTTCTGGCAAGCAAATATATCCTCTTTTGTGACACAACTGTAGTTTTCCCCTGGCTGTGTGGTAACTAGGCCTAGACCCAGCAGCACCCTAGTAACAGGGGAAAGTCCCTATAGGTAAAATGCAGACACACTACTAAGCTGCTACAGCATGCGGGAGGGTTGTATTCATAAACCTAGCAGGATGGACAGCCGTGGGTGACAAACTCTTGTAGTGGCTGCTGCTCCATAGTAGGCCTGAGGGACTCTCACATCCTTTGGGCTCTTAACAAATACCCCCCTCCCCGGTAAGAGTATATTCTCTCTCTTTCAGTGACAGAAAAATAGTTTGGGTACTGAGGTGGAGATTTTTAAGGGACAATTAATTTCAGTCACTCCATACTGAACTTACTATATGTGGTTTTGTTTTGGTTTTTAGTCATAAAAGGAAGTCACGGGGAATTCATGTGCCTGTGGTAGTGGGTGAGGGAAAATATCATGTGTAGTTTCATACTCGGGGCTGTGACAAGCAATTAAGGTTGCCAACCTCCAGGTGAGGCCTGGAGAGCTTCCAGAAATAGAATCTTCCCATCCCCAGGCTCTGCCCCCAAATCTCCAGGAATTTTCCACACTGGAGTTGGCAACCCTACAAATAATTGTGATCCATCAAAATTCAGTGCAACAGACCCTACTGATACACAGAGGCCTAGCAGTCTGATGTCTTCTGCTACAGCAGGGGGAAGGACGCAAAAATACTGTTTCCTCCATGATACATGGCATTGCAACTGGAGTCACCTGGAAACAAGGAGAACCAAAGTAGTTCATTGGACAGCAGGTTTAAGCGGGAGCTTTGGGCTTCAATGATTGATGTGACAGATGTTTCCAGGTGACAACAGTCACAATCACACGTGTATCAATGTGTCCTAATGGAGTCCAGGCATCTCAATGGTGCAGCTATGGCGACAATTTGAGGTCCTATTTCAACGCCTTAGCACTCCCAACAGAACGTTTTTTTAAAAAACCAACAACCTCTGAGGAAGATTGTGCACAGGGCAAAAGAGGATGGGAAAAAGCAGCAAGCACTAGTAGGCATTTCAGACAGCGCACCACAGCAATTCAAAAATGCAAGAAAGGGGTTGAAAATGGGAAGGAAGCTGTTTTCGTCAACTATGCCTCAGGCATGCTTCCCCAATGGGAGACAACAGGGATTGTATGAAAAGGTAAATAAATTCCACTAGCAGCCAGTTACTAAAACAGGTCTGTCTGATGTGACAGGAAAACCCCCCCACATTAGTAACCAGTTACTGAAATAGAATACATAGACAGTCTGAAAATGGCCCATGTCAACTTAAGTCATCATCTTATTTGTTCCGAATCTCTGCCGTGGCATCTGACAAAGAGAGCTGTGTTTGAAAGCTTATGCTGTAATAAAGTCTGTTAACCTTAACGGTGCTACTGGGCTTGTTACTATTTTGCAGCAACAGACTAACACGGCTAACTCCTCCAGATCTATGCCATTTACTGTAGCCGCAGTTAAGTTCTGAAAATACTTCTGCCTGAACAGCCTGGCACTCTGGCCTGGATGATGGCTGGGGTGCATTTAGCAGCGACAGACTACACAGCATCCCATTTCTAAGAAGTGGCAAGGGCAAAGAGAGGCAGATAGGACTGTGGAACTGATAAACTAACCACAACATTACATTTGGGTGACACAGCAGAAAGCGGAACACAAAATAAATTGGTGCTGATCAAGCTCACTAAGGAGAAGATTAAAGCAGGAAGGTATTTAACTGCAAGAGAGGATTAAAGAATGAAGGAGAAAAATTGGAGGAGGGGGATTAGAATTGGACCTCCAGGCTATGCACTGTTTGACCCTACCCCTCTTTCAGCTTACACAGCTTCGTAGGAATCAGACAATCCAAAGACCACAGGCCAAGAGACTGGGGGACACATTACACCTTTCTGGGGTTTTGTCAGACCAGATGTTCCAAACATGGAACTGCTCATTGTTAACCCTGATTCAGATGGGGACCAGGAGAGGGGACTTCAGCCTCCTCCCGTCACATTTTCTTCTCTCTTACATCCAACCACAATCTCTCAGTGGTGCACCAAATGTCTGGAGTCAATGGATAATGTGACATATTCTCAGCTGCTCTCCCAACCCAATAGATTTTTCTTGCCTTGGACTCATCCAAATACCGCTTGCAAATGTGAAGACCTTTCTGTTTAGATTGGTATGCAAGTTTATATTCTAACTGGTTGGGAAACATCTCTCATTATACTAGTACCTTCCTGGGACTGGATGGGCTAAATATACAAATTAACAGTAATAATCAACAGAAATAGTTTTAACCGATCCTGGGTAAGCAAAGATCGAAAAAATCCAATCCAGATTTTTTTTAAATGACAGTTTTGTTATTCCCAGGTCACAGCAGTAGTAAGCATGTTCAGATGTTGCTATTTTAACATATGAAATGTTAGAATTAGTGACCACATGCCACCTAGTGGCCTCCACTCTGAACCAAAATAAAAGGCTCCAGGTTTCAAATGTGTGCAATACTCGGATGTCCCACTGATATGTTACCAAATTCAAAGATAGATTTCTTGTTTCTTTCAGCTCAAGCAGAATTCTCAACCCCCCTAAAAAGTACAGCCCTGTTCACAATCTGAGGGGCAGATGGGAAGACTGGGCAGACGAACACGTTTTAACCCAAAAGCTCAATCCTTTCAGTGAAGAATTTGACTATGAGCTTGCCATGACTACTCGCCTGCACAAAGGAGACGAGGGCTATGGTCGTCCCAAAGAGGGTACAAAAACTGCAGAAAGGGCCAAGAGAGCAGAGGCCCACATCTACCGAGAAATGAAAGACATGTGCTTCATCATCCGAACAATGGCCTCTCTCCGTCGTGATGGCAAGATGCAAGTCACTTTTGGCGAGTTATTTGAAAGATACGTCCGTATTTCAGATAAGGTTGTTGGAATACTCATGAGAGCCAGGAAACACGGGATGGTCAACTTCGAAGGAGAAATGTTGTGGCAAGGCCGGGATGATAATGTGATAATAACTTTGTTAGAATAACGTTCATTCGTGGGGTTGTCCCAAGTGCATTGATTTACAACAATCCATCACCGCAGAATCTGAAAGCTGACTCTCAGTTTATTGGCGAGGTCACCAGAGACAGCAAAGTTTATGTTCATTTTAGTTTGCAAAGGAAAATATCTTTATACTATTACCTTCCCAGGACAGGAAAGCAGTCAAAATTTCCTCCTAGTATTTGACATCTACATGCCATAAGGGGAGTTCATACACTTCCCTAGCTCAACTGTGAGGAGTTTTTGTAAAGTAGATTTGTAAATAAAGGATATCTTCAGAATATAATGAAAATAAAGCCTGTTGAACAGTAAAGGTGGTTTGTTCCAATCCAGTGGATATTGTATGCTAGTGTTAGTTGTTCGAAGATTTATAAATTATTATTCAGTTCTATTTTGTCTATTAAACCAGTGGAATATGGAGTTTGAACTGGGAATTCAGGGCATGCCTTCTAGTTGACATTTCAGGTAATTTGACATATATCCTGTGACAAGCATAATAAAATATTCTATAGTATTACATATACAGACATATGAAGCATAACTTACATAGCTTGTATATTTATATAAACACTGAGTAGTTATATTTAATATCAATCACTATACCAAGATTGAAAAATCAATTATGTACACTATCTATGTCAAATCAATTGTTCTGAAATTAGGTTGCTATGTGTTTACATTGCTAATGTGTTCGTGAATCTGATTGCCAGTGTTTTAAAAATATATAGAATAGCTTTAATATATGCATAATACTCTTAATATTTAAATGATTCCCCCCCTGTAATATGCAGTCTTTCACTTTGAAAGGAAAACCTGTCTTCTTACAGAAGAAAGATGTATGGACATTGTGTTGTCACAGAGGTGTTATCCTATTTGTTTGGTATTAAAAAAAAATGGTAAATTGGCATTATAGATATGCTAGAACAAAACAGAATTTTCCTCTGAAACAAGGAAGCCTCTTTGGAACCTGGAATTTCCTAACTTTATAACCTTGTAAGCAAATTAACCTGAAATGAAAACACACACTCACTTTTAATTTTTAAATATCCCATTTTCTAAGGACAGTGATCTATTTTTTGTACGGAGTTTCTTGTATTGTTTATCACAGGATTAACTTCTCTAAGATACTACCAAAAAATCACAAAAGGAAACACTTTCTGAAGAATGAAGACCCAAAGACTGAATGTCTTTACTTTCAGAAGAACAGAGTATCATATCACATTTCATTTTTATAAAGGAAGAAATTAAGTTCAGTCAGGTATCTGAGAAGACAGTTCAAACAGCCCACTTGCTTCCCCACCACCATGAGTGTTCTAGGAGCACACAATTCACACGCACAAAGGACACATTTGCGAGAACCTATTCTCCTCTGGAAACTATCTGTGGACATCACATCTTGTAACAGTAAATTCTACAAATTAATGGTGTTTGTGAGAATGCTGCCACTACTTAGCCCATAGACACAGCCCTTTTGTTCTGAAACTACTGCCAACCCCCCCCCTCCCCCAGCACTCCAGTACCCTTTCTGAGATGGGATAACTAGAAATATACACTATATTCCACAGGTGGCCTCTCCATACATTTGTATGAAAAGATGGTTCTATCATGCCTTTCCTAATAATTCTTGTATCAAGGCATTTCAGCATGGCTTATGTCTTAATGTTTAAAAGACGGAGTTCACTCCTAGCTGTTAACAAAAGCAGATCTCAGCAACCAGAACCAGAGGCATCAAACCCCTCATCTGATGTTCTACAGCACAGCTGCAGAACTACATTGGCTCTGAATTTCCAATATTAATGTCATTCCAATATTAAACTGTAGTCTTCCCCAGCAGGCTTTACAACAGGAAGGGCAATGGGCAAACCAAATCTTGTTACCTTAGATCCAGACAACAACTCACAGTGATTTGCTAAGCAGTCTTAAAACATATACATAGAATATCACGTGCAAGAAAGGAGCCAAAAGGAGAAAGTTTGTTGGAATCAAATGTTAACCACCCCCCATGTACCTGTACATCTATCTACTGTTTTGATTTTACAGATGCAGCTGAAAACATAAGTCTTCCTCAAAACCAGCCAGCGAGTCTATGGCTAAGTAGCGTTGAACCAAAATCTAGTATTTTACCCATTAACTATGCTAGCTGATAACAGGGCCTTAAGAACTATCCCAGAGGGTGAAGAAAACATTTCTACCATCTATTAAAATTTCATTCAATAGTGTAGATTAAACAGCACTATTAGCATGAAAATAGTGAGAAAATATAGTTGCCCTTCAGGAAACACTCTCGTGTCTAAATAAAGCCCAACTCATGTTTCATGTTACACTTATTTAGATTTATTTGCTATATATCACTATGACCTTATAGTACTTAAAATCCATTACAGGATTGTTTATAATTAGTCTTAAACCCACAAAGACAATAATACTGCTGTGGAAGACCAAAGGGGAGAAAAAGCCATTTGAGTTTATTTACAGCTCCTTTTGTTTGTAAACATTGAATCTACATATACTGTACTAAGTTCTAACAAGAGTAAAGAGCTATACACCAAGACTGAAAATGATGCCCTGTATTTTTAGCCATATTGAGCATTAGCATATTGTAGGTATCTGCCCCTTTCCCATAGCAGTAAGCGTCCTTCCAATAAGTGGTCAAACTTCTGAAAGAACTCGATATAGCAACATACTGTACAACTATAGCTATTTATTTAAGCCAAACTATTTGGCTTTTTATTCCATTTCTAGAATAATTTAAAGTGCTAGAAGCAACCCGTCAATCAACACTTTTTTTTCCTTTCTAAAATAAGAAAACTACTTTTAAACATTAATTTACAAGAGAATATATACAACGTTCATCTGGAACAGCTGAGATTTCAGCACAAAGTCATTCACTGTCACACTTAACAGCATTTTAATTTTTTTGTTTTGTTTTTGCATAAACATAGAATTAAGCTTTGAAACAAATGGTTGTTGAGTGATTATTGCCACAATGGCTTCTCAGTTTCCCTACAAAAGTGGACAAGAGCTACTGATTTACTGTATTATAGCCTGTCTTTTTTTTTTTCTTGAGGTCACAGAACAGTAAGTTTGCATATTACAAGTCTACTAAATTACGATGTCTACCTAGAGTACATTACCCCATTGTATCAGAGCTGGTGCTAACTGCAGCTTACAACATAGATCCACTCAAAAGGGAAAAAAAGAGATTAAAAGGAACACCACACCTATTTTTTTTTTCTTTTTTTGGACAGGAGTAATTTTCAGAGATGATGTACAAGGCTACAACAGAAGAACTATAAAACAGCTTATATAGAGATATATAGAGATATATCTGACACTTTACGCTGATTGGAAAAAAATGCATGTTTCATAGTCTTAGTACACGTAACGCCCTGCTATAGCTCCAGGTTCATCCACTGAGTTTTGCTTCCTTTGTATGATTAATGCAGTGGAGCCCTCACATTCCTTTGCTATTGTATTCATTTTGACCATGTAGCTCAAGCTTTGCCCAACATTTGTCCCAAGCCTGCAGATCATTAACAGCATGTGCAAAATACTTCAATACAATCATTGGGGCAGCTAGGTTTCGAGTATAAAATGCAAATTACATGAACTCTGTAGGCATGAACAGAAGAAGTGGCACCGCTGAGCATGGCTGACCCCTCTTCATTCTAATGAGTAGGATCAATTTAATTATTTCTACCACTGGCCTGGACTGATTACTGCTGATGAATTCAAACTCTTCATTATTCTCTGATTTAGGCCCACAGGGACATACTCCATTAGGGTTTAACAGCACCCTCAGTGAACCTGCCCAAGTGGAAAAAGAGGATTTTGGATGAATGGGGGGGAAAGAGGGATAAGAACCCACACAACAATCGTGAGCTGCATTCTCAAATAAAGTATAAAGATGGCTTATGAACTTCCAAAATATGACAGGCTGATGAAAAAGAATCCAGACCACAGTAGACATCCGCACCCGACATGTTGCTTATCTAAAAAAGTATTTGGATGGCCATGCAGAGAATTTTGAAAGGCATCACAAACAAAAATGCTGCATTATATTGCTTTAAGGGCTTTTTGAGCTGCACTGATCCATGACAGGTTTGGGACAACCTTTTGTAGAAGCAGTTTATATCTACTCAAAGCCCCATATTTCAATGTCTTGTATAATGAAGTCTTCTTTCTTAGAAAGAGTGCGATTCCCAAATGTTTTACATGAATGACTTCTTCCATGGTAGAGATCTCCATCGAGCCAGAGTGCAAATTCACCCCTGTAATACAGATAAAATTTTTAGTTCCCCACATTTCATTAATAAAAAGCATATAGAATTGTAACAGGACAAAAACTTATGTGAATTTCATCCCAGCTTCAGCACTCAAATTATAGCTGCATTTGAAAGCGGTTTCTCATGTAGGAACAGATTTGGGAATCATTAGGGTAAAAATGGAAGCAGAGACTATGAGCATTTTTCTACTTTTATTACTTACCTTCACACTTAACACTGTGGAATATTCAAAGCATTTCACATTCATTATCCTACTCTATTATACTGAGATAGGGACACAATTCTGCAGAGGAATCTTGTCTTTCAAATGCCTTTCCTGCTGCTGGATACCTGACATCTACTTCTGTTTGTTCACTTTGGGTAACAGGGTAAAACATCTTTCTGATTATTACAGCCTTTGCATAGTTTCTGTGATAATTTTTGCACCCTAGTTTTGATGTTGTTACCGGTTGTCAACAGTGTAGCTAACTGTTTTAATGAGACATTTTCAGGTTCTATTATACTGTGTTCCTGTACTTGTAACTGAAAGCCATCACAAAAAACCTGTGACTGAGGGATGGAATAGAAGCAGGGTTATATTTTGCAGGCAGCGAAATCAATGTAATTATATCCCCATATTACATGAGAAGCTGAGATAAGAAAAGCTTGGCTGAGGCCACTTGGTGCAGGGGTCCTGCAGGGGCACCCATGGGAATGACGGCACCAACGGAGCCTTTCCAAGTATCTGAGAAGTATTTATAGAAAGTTGGCTTTGTTACTGAAACTAAGCTGTGTGTATGCAAGAAAATATTTTAAGCAATATGTTCACTTTTTTTAAAGAAACCATCCCATTAAACATGCCTTCTGCCTGCTACTGTTAGTTATGCAGTTCACAGTAAAGATGAGATTCTACTCAGGGACTTGCCAATCCAGTCCTCTGGCCAAAATGCTAGTGATGTGATATGCTACAAGGATGTGTTTGACAATGCACTGTTGAAGAGTTCAGTGACAAAATTTTAACTGTAGGTAAGTAAGTACTGCAAATATTTCAAATCCCCTCCCCTCAATGACTCCACCAGCTCTACATATCAAGGGGAAGTGTTAATTGTAAAGCGAGAGAAATGCGAGTCTGGTGAGATGACAAGGAATTTGGGAAAGCCAAAGGAGGAAGAGCAACCTAATAATGCAGCAGGAGCAGAGAAGCTTTTAAAGACATTATTTTCATTTCTTATTCTCCTTCGAAAGTCACTGAGAACATAGACTTCAGCTACCCTTACCAGGGTAAGTGAACATTTGAGGGAGAGATCCAGTCAGAAATTTGAAAAGAATTCAGTCTAAACATGTAAGAGGTGATCCTGGGTTTAAAAAATCATGGGGGCCTCGATCCAACCATGCTGTTCAGAAACCCTTCACCTTTAAGTTTTCTTTAAAAGTAACAGCAAATTTTGGTCATTCCTCCCTCTCACAGGAGATCTCTTAGTTCTGGGAGGGGGAGAAATTACCACAACTCACCGACCCCTATTAAGAAAACTTAAGGGTATTTAAGTTATCTTCATGGATCCAAGCTGGGATCTCCAGTCCAGTTGTTCATTGCAGCCTACACTGAGAGTAGCAGATTGTCAATTCAAGGCCTGCTCTCAGGAATGGTTGGGAGCAGGACAGAAAAAACTTCCAAACAGCAAAAAGGCCATTCAGGTCGTACAACATATTCTCTCTAATAAAGGAGTAGAATTTAAGGAGAAGGGGAAAAAACTCATTGGTTTCCAGCAAATATTGTATTTTTTAAGAGACTGACCAGATCTGAGCTCTTTGAGAGGGGGCAAAGCTACTGCTAAGGTACAAAGAGCTAGCCTGCATATTCTCAGACCTGGTCAATCCTTCAAAAAACAAAAAACAAACCCACAGTATTTGCTGGATACACAGTATTCCTTTCCCTCTGCAGTGCCTTCCTGTTCTTGGATGTTTCACTCATACACAAGGAATGTTTGTATTCTTGGGGGAAATGAAAAAACAAGAATATGGAAAAGGATATACGAATAAGTGAAGTGCGACTGTATTTTTAGAAATCTGTGTACACTGATAATGAACAAATGAAAGAAGAAAACAGCATCTCAGACCTAGCTAGAAGGAAAACTCCCAAAGTGTTTGAAAGACTACCTGGAAGATATCAAGAAGCACAGGACGCTTCTCCAAGGTATAAGGGAACAGGAAAGAAGAAATGGACAGTATTCAGAGAAGACCTCCTTAAAAGAGTCTTTGGCAAGAACATAAATGATGTTCAAAGATATGTATTTATTGCGACTGAGTAATTATATTACCGTAGTCGATCCATGAAGGTAAATCATTATTAGCATGGTAATTCTATGAAGACCTTATCTGAAGAATAAATAAATTCTAAGTGACAAACAGAGAAATTCATTACTCACCCTCCACCACCAAAAGCTAGGGCATCCATGTCTCCTTTAATGAAGAACATATTGTCTCCAGTCCAGCTGAATTTCTAATTAGAACACACAGATTCAAGGAAGTTATTTTCTAAACAAAGTAAAATAGCATCATGTTCTGCTTTATACACATTACATATTAATCAATCACTGTGAACATTAAGGTAAGCTACACTCTCTTCCTAGTGTAAAATGTTTCTCCAAAAAACCCTGAAACAAATACAAGAAAATCAAAGCAAAAAACAAGGACTTTAAAAAGTACTCTCTACTTCCACTCAAGATCAATTTAAAAATGTTGCATTCACAAGAAATTGGAAAGCCTTCTTACATCAAGCCTTCTATTACAAACTTGTGCTGCTTATCTGGGGTGAATTTCCACCTCAGTAGGAGTTTTTCTGGCAGAATGTATACAAAAGTGCCTATACAACTTTTTATTTTTAGGGCATTGTCTCCTGAATATTAACAAACAATGTCTACGAAGTATAGCCACTTACCACTTGCCAGTTTTGGGGTGGTTTTTTGTGAACAAAAGGAGCACCCTGAGCATATAATAGCTACAGAAATTATTCCTTTTGCCATTGTGGTACTTTTTTAATGCAATCCATATAACATATTGTGACATTAAAAAATGGAGAGATACAGCCCTTCTTCATAACCTGGAAAACATTCACTTGTCACAAAACAGAAAGAGGCTGTATGTAGCCACATTGGTCCAAAGCAAAATCCCAAAAGGAAATCCACATGAAACTCTTTCTTAGGATCAACCACACTGTTTTCTGTTATTTTGGTTCATCATAATAAAGAATACTTATTTGGGTTTCTATTAGCGGATTTTACATGTCCACAGAATGGTAAGAATGATACTGCAACACAAACAAGGTTGGCAACTATTAACACTAGAAAGCAAACAGACTTTCATAAATTTTAAAGGAAAACTTGAGTTTTAAAACATTTTTAGGCACTGATTGTCTGGGTACTGTGAAACACAATGACTTCTACTGCTACAAAAAAAAATTATTTTGTGGAACTTTTGGAATTTGTCTTGGGGTTGAAATATAGCCCAGGATGTAACTGTGTTTTTTTTCCCAAAGTACTTAAGTGCTTAGTCCTTACCTCAAAATCTGGAGCGAAAGTAAAAAGGAAGGTTTCTCCAGTGCCATAAAAACCATCACTGACTTTAAAGGGCTCAGAAGCTAGTGCACCAAAAATCTATACAAAAGAAAAATAATCTGGTAATTATGGCATTCCCCTCTTGTATTTAGATTCAGATTAACTGGAAGAAAGCCCCACTGATTCCAGTTCAGTTCAATTTACCTTTACTGTATTAAGATCAACACACAACAAACAGTCTATAACAGCAACAAATCAACACCTCATCTCAGTAAAATCTTTAATGAAACTATCAGAGATGAGGGCATTAAGACAGTTTGACATGCTAGTTCTTCCAGTAAGGTAATGCAACAGGGAGTATCTCAGAAAAAGGGGTATTTCCTAGTGCAAGAGCTTCTAGCAGGATTGGCTAATAAGATGCCACCTTCACTAATGCCTGATGATGATCCTGCTAGCATCTCTGAATCAGTAATCATCAGAAAGAGAATGAATAGAGACAGAATACAGACAGCCCCCTTGTTTCCTTCCACGTTTCTCATCTAACCTTTTGCAGCAAGCTGTCACTACACCTCCCACTCTCAGTTCCTGTGGGACTATTAGGAGAGATAAGGTAAGCAGAGCAAAGTGTAGATATAGGAGAAAGGTGGCTAGAAGTCCTGCGTCTAATGCACTGGCAGACAATCCCTTCCAGCATCCTTATACCAAAAGCCAAAATGTGCAGATACCTATTCCCACCAACAGGGGGCTCACTCTCCCCCAACAACTTTTCCTACATAGTCAGTAGACTTCCTGGGTTTGTAGAAAAATCCAAAAAGTGAAAAAATCCCTTCAGGAATGGTTGAATTCCCACCAAAACCTTTTGAAATGGCCTCTGCAGGGACCTATCTCCAGGCATCAACAGTGATAGATTAGAACGTTGGGGGGGGGAGGCTTCTAACTGGCTCCGTCGGTGAAAGGGTGGGGGAAGGGCCATTTCCAGGCATCTTTTGGCCTTGGAGGGAGGGAGGGAGGGAGCCTTGGGGCCAGGCCTCACAACAGTTGCCAGTGCCAGGCTGGGGGATTCCTAGAGGTTTTGGGGTGGAGTGTAAAGAGGGCAGGACTTGGGGAAGGGAGATGCCTCAGCTGGGTATAATGCCACAGAGTCCATCCTCCAAAGCAGCCATTTTCTGCAGGGAGACAGACCTCTGCTGTCTAGAGTCCAGTTGTAATTCTGGGGGGGTCTCCAGGGCCCATTTGGAGGTTGGCCACTCTAGGCCTGGCTGTAGTCTAGGGTTGCCAGGTCCCCCTGATTTGCATGACTCACCTAGCCTCGGCTGCTTGCTACCATTCCCTATGAAAGCCAGTGAGGTGCAGCTGTTAGAGCTTCAAAGTAGGGTCTGCAAGATCCAGGTTCAGATCCCCATCTTGCAACGGAAGGTGACTGCGTGATTTTGGACCAGTCACATATTTCAGCCTAACCAACCTCACAGGGTTGTTGTGCAGATAAAAAGGAGGAGGGAATAATGAAAGCTGCTTTGGCCCTCACTGTGGAGAAAGACTGTAATTTTCCTAGGTAGAGGCTCGGGGGTGGAGATGGAAAGCAGAAGACAGAGAGGCAGATAAAGGTAGGTTGGCTGTTGGTTGGGAAAGAAATAGGGTTGCCAACTCCAGGTTGGGAAATCCCTGGACATTTGGGGGGTGAAGCCTGGAGAGGGTGGGATTTGAGGAGGGGAGGAACTTTGGACTGATGTAATGCCATAGACTCCACCCTCCAGCCATTTCCTCCACGAGAACCACCATTGCTAGCCTCTGGGTGAGGACTGGAGATCACCCAGAATTACAACTGTTGTCCAGGTGACAAAGATCAGTTCCCCTGGATAAAATGGCTGTTTTGGAGGGTTGAGTCTATGGCATCATACCCTGCTGAGGCTGCTTGCCTCCCCAAGCCTCACTGTCCCAAAGCTCCACCCCCAAATCTCCAGGAATTTCCCAACCTGGAGCTGGCAGCCCTAAGGTGAATTGATCTCTGTAGCTGGGAGATCCGTTGTGATTCCCAGAGTGCTGCCACTGCTGCTGTGGGGGGAGAGGAAGCAGGTGGGTGGCTGAGAGCACTGCCACCACTGTTGCTGCTGCTCTGCGGAGTGGGGGAGGAAGCAGGCAGGAGGCTGGGAAAGTGATGGGGGCAGAAAGAAAGAATGATGGGGTGGGGGGCAGAAAGAGAGAAAGAGTGATGAAGTGGGGAGGCAGAAAAACAAAGAGAAAGATGACAGATCAGAAAGAGAGAGGAAGTCACATGCATGGTGCAGAAATAGCGTAAGAAAAGGGGGGCAGAAGGGAGAAATAGTGCGAGAGAGGTAGGGGGTGAGCAGAGGAAGCAAAGGTGTGACGAATGAGATAACCATCCTGCAAGTTTCTTGCGGGCCTCCACTTGTTCTCTGTCTAACTTTGGAGAGCTTCAGAATTCCATACAACTGAAGTCAGACTGACATACTGCAATTTTGGTGTGATCAAGATAACCTGAAGCCACAGTCTGTCTGTCTTAAAAACAAATGGGGGGGGGTTTGTAGTGGAGTCTGGGGAGAAATCAGGAAGGGAATGTATATTGCAGTATTCCTACCTGTCCATCACTGTCTTTGATAACCATTAGTACTGGGGTGTCCAACCCGATCATGGTTCTGTAGAGTGTTTTCAAGCTCATGCCATGCTTTGCAGTACTGTAGACAAGGGTCCATGGATACCCAATAGTTCGAGGTGGAAGACACTTTGTAAGCTAATAAAACACAGATACAAATTAAAAGACCACACAAATACATACTGAAGATAGTGCCTGCTTAGGAATGAGGGTATTTCATATAGATATTGCAAACGATAGGTAATATAGTTTCCAAGGTAATATAGTTTCCAAAATACCTAGATGCTACTGGGCAAGCTTGCAGAAGCATCCAGGGCCTAAATCCTCAGGCCTACTATCATGATGTAGTTTTGTTCTCTCCCACCACTGCCACTCCACCTTCTCAAATTAAGTTTGGAAAAGGGGAGAGTTAAGTTGAAATAGATCCATTTGCGACTGGCCTGAACTCTAGACAGATCAAGGTTGAACTTTGCAACTTATAGATTCTGCCCAGTCACCAGAACCAAGTAATCCAGCTTGAAGCAACAGAATTGTTTGCAGAAAAAAAAGGAGGGTTCCAATCTTTGCTTACTTTATCCCAGACTATTGCTATTGTCTTTGCCTAGGATGGTATTCTAAGTCAGCATATTTTCAGGATGAGAGAACAACTGAGTGAGTGCCACCGAACTGTTTCAGGTATTATACTTTGGAAGCAAGAAGCAGTAGTATATCCCTGTTTTCTGAGATCTCTTTACCATGTGTATGAAAGCAGATTAAAATGTGAAGGCAGTTGCATCCATGTCTTAGAGAATTGTAACAAAGAAATCCTATTAGGATATGGTATACACATGCCCCAAAAAGCTGTCCAATCTAGTCTAGATCTACGGACAAATTCTAAATCATTTCACTTTTGTAGCTGGATGTCTTTTTATATAACTTTGGGCACAGATGAGAATTAAATATAGGTGAGAGACTGATATTGGTTATTGGAAATATTTTAAAACAACAAACTTCCCTTTATTATGTTTGAGAAGAGGCTAAATTGAGACAGTTCCATAGTTTTACTTAGCTGTTAAAAACCAAATATGCAGTTAAAAGCAGCAAAAAAGTGTATTGGGCTTGTTTTTATCCTACACTTCCTCTGAGAAGTTCAAGGTGGCAGAAATAGTTCTCCCTTCCTATATTTTAACATCACAACTACCCTGTGAGATCACTTGGGCTGAAAGAGAAAGAATAACTGATCCAAGATCACCCGTAAGCTTCATGGCTGAGCAGGTATTTGACACAGGTCTCCCAAGTCTTAGCCCCAAATTTAAATTATGTCTCCATACTGGGCCAGAAGAAACCAGAACAGTAACTCAGGATAACCCCTACTCTTTATTCATCTGTATACCAGCTATAATTTAGAAACAACTATTTTATATGCAATACATTTTATACATAACTGCTTTTTACTCTCTAGTTTTTACCACAATTTTCAGGAAAAGGAGAAGACTACTGCTATAGTTTTGCTTTCAGCAGTAACATTTAATGCAGCTGCAAAGCACTGTGATGAATGCCATAGCATTCTTATTTCACACCTTTTCAATCTGTTCCACTTGTAGCAATTCACTGGGGTCACTAAGATTTGGCCGAAACACCTCTGGCTCCAGTTCGGTCTTGATGGTTGTTCCCTGCTTTGTATTTATGTCTTCCCTTGTTGTTATCTGGAGAGGGAGAAAATTAAATTAGCGTTCAAAGTGCCACGCAACCAACTTCCAAAACTTCAAATGCCTGTTAAAGCTGCACATGCTTATCCCCACTTGGCATCACTATCTATTGTGCAATGCCAAACCTTTTAAGAATAAGCAGACCACTTGCTACTGTTGGGAGAGCTATTCTGTTTTATGGAGAGTCCTTCCTTCCCCCCTCCCCATTTTGGAACGTCGCTGAAGTCCTATTACATAGATAAATACAAGTAAACTTCATCTCATCAAAGCACTCTTTGAATACTTAGATGAAGGTTTTGGCCTGTAAGGCATCATACAATCTTTCTAACCCATATGATACTGTGCCTAAACAGAGATGATTTTAGCAGAAGCTCCTGTTTAAACTCTGTTCTGCTCCAGGAATAAAAAGTGTTATGTGTGGGGGTCTACACAAGCCCAGCAAAGGGTGTGGGGGGAACATGACAGAGAAGTAAGCCATCAGCAAGAGGAAGGTCCAGCAAATCTAGTCCGTACTTCACTTTGAAAATCATACCCTCCCTCTCCAATTACAGATCCAAAATTGTGAATGCATGAATCTTCCGCAGTCACATTCCTTAATCAAATGCCACGTAATAGGAACTAGAAATATATTTTTAAATAAATACTGGCATAACTGATGTTTAGTATCCATTTTAGCACAAAAGGTACAAACACTGAGCTCTGGGCAGCATGCATGGTTCTCAACCCACTCAGCATTTTGTTCTCAGTTGCGTAAAATGGGTTAAGGGAGATTGGGAGGGGTGGCCCAAATTCACACAGTGAACTTCAAGCCAGAGTGGGACTTTGAACCTCCGTTTCCAAGGTCCCAGTCTGACACTAACTACTACATCACACTGGCTTACTTGAAAACAGGGGCCACCGTGTATTTTTCTCCTGTGGAGCAAGTTTTGTCTTTCCCTGCCCCTCTTTACACTGCATATTACAGTTATACTAATCAGCAACTGGAATGCCGCTAAATACGCATTTCTTTTCCCTACAGCTGAATGTCAGGTCAGCGATCTGCATTTTAAAAATAGCATTTACATGTATTCAATAGAATGTTTTTTTAATCTTAAAAAAAGTTTGAAAACATGAGAGATGTTCAGGAGAGATGTTCCTGTAATATTAAAAATGCACTGGCAAGTTACAGCTGACTTCTGCTGAAAACAGGCAGAACTGGTTTCTCTTGCGCTTGATTCCTGAAGACTGTCTATATAGATACACACAAAATATGGTGAGTGCTTCCACAGCAGGATTTACTGCTTACTCGCCTTTACTCATCCGACTATTTGCATTCTCTTTCTGTGCACTGAAATCTAAAAGCTTAAGAAACCCTTTTTATCAACACAGAAATACAAAACAGCTCAGATTTTCATTCCCCCCTCCCAAGAGCAAATTACTGATTTGACTGTTTGCAGATCGATCACTGGTGTCCTTCCTCAGGGCAGAACTAGATACTGAAGTGACAGACTTTTAAATGGGTTGTAGCAGCAAAGGGGCTTAGAGGGTAAGGCAAAGAGGGACAGATTTCAAGAAGCAGAAGAAGAAGAAGGGGGGGAGATTGGATTTATACCCCGCCCTTCACTACCCAAAGGAGTCTCAGAGTGGCGTACAATCCCTTTCCCTTTCCCACAACAGACCTGTGAGGTAGGTGGAGCTGAGAGAGCTCTCTCGAGAACTGCCCTAGGGAGAACAGCTCTAAAAGAACTTATGACTGACCCAAGGTCACACCAGCAGCTGCATGAGGAGGAGTGGAGAATCAAATCTGGTTCTCCCAGATTACAGTCTGCGCTCCCAACCACTACTCCAAACTGGCAGGTAGAAAGACACTCCTAAATCTCCACTTGCCCCTTTCCTTCATCCTTACAAACCCCTCCCCTTCAGGCCACCCTCCCCCACTGAGAGCCTAAAGAGCAGGGCTTCAGTAGCCTGCTTCCATCCAGTCTCTCTCTGCTTGGCATTCTGCACCTGTCCTGCTTCTTCATTTGTCTTCTGTGGTCCTCCATCTTGTCAGGCATGGTCCTGCCGCTGAATCTATAGTTTGGCTTTCTGAAGGTGCCTAAATTCATTGAAACCACCAACGATGCTCTGCACCATAACACGAGGTTTTCTTTCAATATGAGGCCTAACATAAAATATTTCTTCCCTCCCCACACACAGAGCTGCGACATTGGTTTTTCTGATACACAGCAAAAATCATTGTATTTGCCATATCAGAAGTTTTAAAATAAAAGATCCATTTATGTTTTAAAATGGTGGTCTGAACGGCAAAATTTCAAACAAATGAAAAAAGCTCTATGATCACATAATAATTGCCAGTGTACTTGGAACTGATCAGTTTACATAAGGCTGAGGTGGGCCATATTTAATAACCGTAATGTTTCTTGCTCTCCTCTTTTTACAGTTTTTTCTAACTCTCCTCCCCTTTTTTCCTTTCTGTGTCTTAATTCTTCTTGCATTTCTGCAAGCAACCAGTCTTTGAGCGTTCGTCCCTGTTCAACCCACAAAGTAATAAAAGCTACATGCTGATACAGCAGGAGTTGTATCTGATGCCAGTCTATCGCTGGCCTACATTCTTGGAAAAGTCCCCAAACAATTCAATAATCAGAAGCAGTGACATGATTTTTATTTTGTTTCTGTCTTTATTATTAAGAAGGGACACAACACTCTTGTGTATCCTTGATTAAAGTCACAATCTTCATTATAACCATGCTCAATCCGTGTTTCTTTTAAAAGGGTTTAATATTGCTTGAGATAAACACAGTCACGCAGTTGGAAGCACGCTAGTATCATATTGCCTCTGCTAAGGACGAAATCATATGCAACACTCAAGAATTCTGTGAATGACCCCCTCAGTGGGCATCCAGAACCCCAATGACCCCTCAATGGGTAGATGGAACCCCAATTCAGGTCAAGTCCAGAGCACTGGAGGTGGGTGGGTGGAGAGTTCAAGCCTCTATCCCTATTTTCCATACCTGAAATGGCCATGCACAGCTACTCCTTGCCTGCTGCGCTAAATGCATACCTGTATGTTTCCTCAAAAATGGCAAAAAGCAGCTCCATTGGGCAATTTTAGGTTAAAGGAACCCCCCCCCAACAACAACCTTAAAGCCTTATGCTGCGTTTCTGATCCGAGCAGAGCCCTGAATGCTGTATTTTTTAAAAGAAAAAAAATGGATGGGAGTTTAGCCATGAAACCCCCAGTCTCTTGTGCAAATTGCTCCCAAGTAAAAAATAAAAACCCATGGGGGCGCGGTGGCTCAGAGGTTAAGATGCTGAGCTGCAGACCAGAAAGTCTGTAGTTCAACAGTTCAAGACCCTAGTGCCGTGTGATGGAGTGAGCTCCCGTCTCTGGCCCCAGCTCCTGCCAACCTAGCAGTTCAAAAGCAAGAAATTACAAGTAGTAATTACAAGAAATTACAATTATAAGTACTGCTTCGGCAGGGCGGTAACAGCATTTCATGTGCCTTAGCATTTAGTCATGCTGGCCACATGATCACAGAAACATCTTCAGGCAGTGCTGGCTCTTCGGTTTAGAAACAGAGATGAACACTGCCCCCTAGAGTTGGATTCGACTAGCTTTCATGCAAGGGAAAACTTTACCTTTTACTAAAAACCCATGACAAAACAAAGAAATCTAAACATAGAATTCCATTATAAGCTACAGAGATTAAATTCAAAATAATGTTGCATTTTAATTAAGACAATCTATATTGGGGTCAAAATTTAATCCTCAGTATTTACATCAGTTCCAGTACAAACTATACTTCAGTGGTTAAGGGACTGGGAGTGGGATGCAGAATTGTGTACTCTGTTCCCATAGCTCCTCCCCTCCCATGTTAACCATTCTGTTGGCAATAATATTAACAGACTGTACTTTAAAAGCTCAAAGTGCTGTATAAACATGTGACAGACTGTGAAGAGTTAATGCCTCACAGAACCAGAGAGCCTTTGAGTGACAGGCTGCTCAAACAGATTTCACTGGATAGCATCAACTGAGAAGAAAGAGCTGGGAAGGAGCTGGGAACTGACTGCTGGAGAGAATTCAGTTTAGCACAGATGGAGGACTGAAAAGGTGGCAGGGAGGAGTGGGAGGATCGCTTAAGATACCCATTTGACCCAGAAAAAGAGACAGAGCTTCTAGTTTAAAGAAGTAATTCCCTGCCCAGTTGAAAATGCAGACAGCTCTAAAGAGTGGAATGATCCCTGGTGTGTTTAGAGAAGGCTTCTGGGTACCTGGTGGTGTATCCCTGCCTTCAGAAAAGAGTCACGTTAACCTCAAGAACTTATACTGGACTGTCTAGTAGACACTGAAACCAAAGCCTCTCATCTCAAAGATTCTAAGATTTTGTGAAAAGCTTAAAAACTCTTATTTGCTGGAAATATATTAACTGGAGTTTGTGAAATTACTAAGTTATCTCAGAGTTATTATAGATTCACCTCAGATATTTTACCCCTTATTTCACCTGATCTTTTCCCCTCTACATTGAATAAAATATTTTATTTCTGAACTTTCAAAAGCCTCTTATATGCCATTTGCAGAAGGTAAGAAGGTGATTTTGTCTTTTCCCTCAAGTCGCTGGCGTGAGCCAGCATAAAAATATAATAACTTAACAGGGTGGGACAGCCATAAACCTTAAAATAAGAAGAAAATAGATAAAGGGGCTACTCAGCCAGAAAGCCCTCTCATGGATCGCTGCCTTGTTGCAGCGAGGGGGCTTGTGTGCTTTGATGAGGCT
This sequence comes from Gekko gecko, assembly GCA_029375565.1. NCBI lineage: Eukaryota > Metazoa > Chordata > Lepidosauria > Squamata > Gekkonidae > Gekko > Gekko gecko. The sequence goes on from JAPDNY010000009.1 coordinate 95,953,937, forward strand.
CGCAGGCTATACCATGGAGGACCACTCAGGATGGACAGGCCACAGCGGAGAACTCAGACAAAACATAATCCACTGGAGAAGGAAATGGCAATCCACTCCAGTATCCTTGCCAAGAAAACCCCACAGACAATAACAAAAGGCTAAAAGATATGACACCGGAAGATAAGCCCCTCAGGTCAGAAGGCGGGGAAGAGCAGAGGGCAAGTACAAGTAACCTCAGAAAGAATGAAGCGGCAAGGCCAAAGGTGAAAGGATGCTTAGCTGTGAATGTGTCTGACGGTGAAAGGAAAATCCGATGCTGCAAAGAACAATACTGCATAGGAACCTGAAATGTAAGACCTATGAACCAAGGTAAGCTTGACGTGGTCAAAAATGAGATGGCAAGACTGAACATCGACATCTTAGGAATCAGTGAACTAAAGTGGATGGGAATGGCCGAATTTAATGCAGAGGACCATTATAGCTACTACGGTAGCCAAGAATCCTGTAGAAAAAAAGGTGTGGCCTTTAAAGTCAACAAGAGAGTGAGAAAGGCAGTAATGGGACACAATCTCAAAAATGACAGTTTGGCTTTGGAGAACAAAATGAAGCAGGGCAAAGGCTAACAGAGTTTTGTCGAGAGAACATGCTGGTCATAGTGAACACCCTCTTCCAACAACCTAAGAGGCATGGACATCACAAGATGGGCAGCATCAAAATCATATTGATTACATAATTTGCAGTCAAAGATGGAGAAGCTCTATACAGTCAGTAAAAACAAGAGCTGGAGCTGACTGTAGCTCAGATCATGAGCTACTCATTGCAAAATTCAGGCTTAAACTGAAGAAAGTTGTGCCACTCAGGTTGGACCTAGATCACATCCCTTATGAATATACAGTGGAGAAGAAGAATAGGTTTAAGGGACTAGATTTGATAGAGTGACGGAAGAACTATGGACAGAGGTTCGTGACACTGTGAGGGAAGATGGTGGCGGGCAGGAAGCTCAGTGCTCAAGCTCCTGTGAGAAGAGCCAGCTTTTAAAGGATCTTAAATGGACTAGAGCTCTGAATTGCCCTAAAGAACTGAACATTAATAACATCGCACTGCGAGGTATGGTGAGAAGGTGAACCCTCCGTAAAACTTACTCTCGGTGTGCCTGTGCGGCTGACAATGCGGAAAGGACACCTAGTGGCCTGGTCTCCGCAGGACCGACCGATGCTTGTCTCCTTGGCCTTTCACAGGGAGGATGACGGCTCTCTGAGCTGCCCTCGGTCGGTATGATCACGATCGCCATTTTGGGGCTGGGATCTGGATGAGACTTCTGTCACCCGACCAGCTGCGAATACGGCGCTTGACCCGGGAGGACGGCCCACAATAGGAAGACCCGGGGGGTTGCATCCTTTGGAGGACCCCCTTTTTGAATTAAATTCCAATGGGGTGGGATCCGCCGGACAACCAGAACCCCTGAGCCTGTGCCGTCTAGCCCCAGTCGGTGGGCTGTTCGATCAGAAGTGGCTTGCCCCTCCAGCTCCAATGCCTGCGACGACAGCTCTGAGCAGGGGGGACTTTACACCTGGGATTGCAGTGCTGGCATTGGGTGTGTGGCCCCCAGTACTCCAGCACTTAAAACAGAGAACCAGCAAGAGCCTCCCGTATACCAGCATGCAGAACGAGAAGATCCGGGACTAGTATATTGTGCATCAGAGACTATCTAAGCAGCTGATTGCTACTACCTTAGAGCGGTTAAGTAAGCAGCCCTAATTAATTGTGATAGTAATACTAGTACTTAATTGATTTAACTGATGGAGTAAGCAAGTTAGGTGTTTTTCAATTAATTAATTGATTAACTGATTTAATTGATGAAGTAAGCAAGTTAGGTGTTTTGAATTAATTGAAGGTGATTATTAAGTTAGGCGCTGTACTAGGGAACTGGAATTAACTGTTAAGGCTGTCCAAACCAATTGCAATATACCATGGTGATTGCTACTACTGATTAAACCTAGTGAGCTGGGAAATAAAATAAAATAATAAATAAATAAAATTAATAATATAAAAATAACTATAAAGTGTGGGGGCATTATATAGACAAAAGGCAAAAGAAAAAGAGGGTGGGTGGGATCTCTGAAGGGCCTTTATTCATTTACGGGCTGATACCTGATCTTAATTGGTGATCAATCCTTAGATTATTTTTGTGGTAGGATAATTGTATAATTGTAGTAGTAGCATTACTGTTTGTGCACTTTACTGTATCCTTATATGGAGCACTATACTGAGCGTTCTGCTTGCTGCTCGGCCGGCGGTCTGAAGCCTGCGGAGACCACCAAGGGCAACGATGCAGGCCAGGGAATTCCAGTGCTCCTGGGGAGGGGAAACTATAGTGGTGGGAGCAGGCGGAGTATTATGCGAAGAGGACGGAGAAATGGGGAAGCTCGGCCCCCTTCCAGCCTGCATCCCATCCCAAGAGATGTTGGCAGTGGGACTAGGAATCATATCCCCCCTTCGACATTGGTGTAGTGTAATGCCAGGTCCATAAATAATAAGACCATGGTCCTTAGGGACTTCTTGCAACAGCAGAATGCAGACCTGGTGTGCATGACCGAGACCTGGGTGAGGGAGAGGGAGACAGTGGCTCTCTCCCAATTGGCCCCTCCTGGGTTCTCGGTCCTTCACCAATCCTGGATTAGGGGGTGGGGGGAGGAGTGGCACTATTCATCCAGGAGGCTTACTCCTTTAGGGTGTTTCCGCCTCCGAGGATCACGGACATTGAGTGTGCCGGCCTGGTCTGGGAGGTCAGGGAGAGTTTGGCAATTTGGCTGGTGTACTGACCGCCTAACGCACCAGCCAATAGCCTGCTGTCCCTAATGGAGGCCATAGAAGGTTGGGCATTGGAACACCCTAGACTGTCCTAGGTGATTTCAATGTCCATGCTGATGACGCAACCTCTACTCAGGCAGCGGACCTGGTGTCGTCCATGGCGGCACTGGGACTCTCCCAATACATAATGACCCCCACTCACCAGGCTGGGCACACGCTCGATTTGATCTCTGCGGTAGGGTAACAGTGGACTGGCTTACTGCCTCGGCAGTCCCATGGTGGGACCACCATGCCCTAGGGGCCCGCCTGAATGTACCACCCCAACCCTGTTTAGCAGGAAGTGTATTTTAGCTCACCCATGGAGCCAGATGGACCCAGTGTGGCTCCAGAGGGCCCTGTGGGATCCGATGCCCCCTGGCGACTTGTTAGATGAGCTTGTGGGAGGACTGGAATAGCCGGCTCTCCATCGCCATCAATGAGATCGCTCCATGGAACCCTTTACGCCACCGAACTAGGCTAGCTCCTTGGTATACCCAGGAGTTACGGCTGATGAAGCAGGAGCTCAGACAGCTAGAGAGACGGTGGTGCTGAACTCGAGACGAAGCAACAAGAACATCTTATAGGATGTTTATGAAAGCCTATGAGGTGGCAGTCAAAGCTGCAAAGAAGGTTTTCTATGCGGCAGAGATTGCATCTGCTAGCTCTTGCCCAGCCCAATTGTTTAGTACAATTTGGTCGCTAATAGCTCTGCCATAGGGCAGACCAAATGCTAGGGAATTGGACATTGGCTGTGAGGCTTTTGCGAGCTATTTTGCGGATAAAATCTTGGCACTCCGCTGCGATCTCAATCCTGGATCGCTTCAGCCCTCTCAGCCTGGAGGAAGTTGACAGTTTACTCGCAGCTGTGCACCCAACCTCATGCAGCCTTGATCCGTGCCCTTCCTGGCTTATTAAATCTGGCCATGAGGGGTTTCGAGGTGCCCTAAGGCAGATTATCAACAAGTCCTTCGTACAGGGGCAGTTCCCTGGGGCACTCAAGGAAGCGATCATCCACCCTCTCCTGAAAAAACCATCTTTAGATCCGGCCAATTTGGCCAACTACCAGCTGGTCTCCAATTTGCCCTATTTGGGCAAACTGATTGAGAGAGTGGTGGCGACACAGCTGCAGGGTTTTCTGGATGACGCTTCCGTGTTAGATCCCTTCCCGTCTGGCTTCCGTCCAGGTTATGGGACGGAGATGGTGCTGGTCGCTCTGACTGAGAGAGTTTGGCAATTTGGAGACATCTGGATTGAGGCAGAATGGCGGTATTGCTGTTGTTAGATCTGTTGGCCATGTTTGACATAGTCGACCACCAGCTATTAGTCCACCGCCTCGCCGATGTGGGGATTCGGGGGCTCGCCTTGTAGTGGCTTGCCTCCTTTCTCCAGGATCAGGGACAAAGGGGCCTTTTTGGTGCTGGCCCCTATCGGGTGGAATGAGCTCCCAAAGGAGATCAGGGGCCTACGGACCTGTAAGATGACCTGTAAGAGGGCCTGCAAGATGGAGCTCTTCCGCCAGGCATTTAATTAGGGGCCGCCACCACTGTAGTACCCAGCCCGTAACTTTACCTTCGAGCAGCTGTCATGAGAGCTGACGAGCAGAAGAACATCTAGCACTTGCTGGAAATCCATTTGGAAGCACTCCACCTAATTGAATTTTAATCGCTGCCAGCACTTTGTATTGCATTATTTTTAACTGTTGTGTTTTAATTATGTATGTTTATTCTGGATTTATGCTATTTGGAAGCCGCCCTGAGCCTGCTTTGCAGGGAGGGTGGGGTACAAATTTGACAATAAATAAATTGTACAGGAGCCAGCAATCAGCACCATCCCAAAGAAAAAGAAATGCAAGAAAGCAAAGTGGCTGTCTGATGAGGCTTGTGCACATACCGAGGAAAACAAAAACAAAACTTGCCTCCTACACGTGGGCATTAAGGTGCAAGAGAAGGATGACCTTCTAACGAGCAACTTTTGGTAACAGATTTTTTAGAAAAGAATCTCTGCATCTGGGGACTTGAAGCTTTTAGCCAACTCAAGCTGCCACCCCAAGCTGTGAAATACAACGTCCTCACTGCTCTGAAAAACCCACAGTAATGAGAACAAAAATTCAGAACATGACAAAAAATTCCTCAGTTTGAAATCACTAGAGCTCAGCCAAAAAATCTTTAGCTTCATTTTGACTGTGTTACTGTACAAAGAAAGGCATTTGTTTTTCAATACACGTTTTTGTGCCCCCCCAAAAAAGATGCAGTTTTGCCTGTGTTCAAGGCAGTAGAAAGAACTTTGCAAAAGTCCTCAAAGGCAGGTTTAAATAAATAAATAAATCCTTGAGCAAGTCCAAAAGACTTGTATTATGTCACAAAAGTTCTTTGGGACTGGGAACAAGGAAGCTAGTCCCTAAACTAGTTTGACCACATTCAATAAGCTCTCCAACTCAACCCAACCGAGACAACATTCAGCTTGTTCCCAGGTCTGTCTGCAGTCGTGTGAGCTAAGGGATGAGTTTAGAGACAATGTATAAAGAGGCTTTACATGAGCTTTAACTCAGCTACGATAGCACAGGAAAGCTAGACCAAAGCTAGGTCAGAAAATTAGGAGTGTTCCTGGACAGCATCTTCTTGCACACACTTAAACAAACATCTATGGTGAGGAGCATTTTGCACAGCTCTGAGTGGAGAAACACTGGGTTTGATTACATTCTGCTTGCAGTATCTAATGAGCTAATCTGGACTCAAAAACTGATACGCATGGAAATTTGGCTCAGCTCTAGAAATGACCCATTTGACACAGACGTCATAAGCTCTAGAAATGACCCATTTGACACAGACGTCATAGCACTCAGCCATACCACTGCAGGGATAGAGACATCCATAAAGAAGGAATTCTCTGCTGGGTCCTTGCAGTGTTGAAGCCAAGACAAACCCACCACGTACGAAACTTGTCCCCCATCAAGGACACTATAGAGATAGACATTCTAGCCTCTGGAGGAAGGAGGTTAACTACTGAAGAGGGCACCTTGAGACGTCTGCAGAGTGTGCGTAGTTCTTCACTATTTAGAGCATCGATCCTGCGGTGATACTCAGCCACTGACACTACCTGAATATGGAGACAGGAAGACAATAATTTCCACTGACAGTTAAAGAAAAAATAAAAGGCAAGAAAATAAAATGACAAGAATATGGAGAGGTTGGGCAGGGGAAAAAAATACCAGCAACGTAAGAAAATTAACACGTAAAAAGACATTTACACCTATAGGGGTACGATGTGCACACAGAGACATTTCACATAGAACACACACACTGCACTTGGGATTTCCAACAAAACAGCACCAGAGATCATGTATATCTCAGTAGTAGTAAACGGCAGATCTGCTGGAATAATACATAATCAGTTTCTTCCAGCCATGTGATCAATTAAGCAGGCACAATTAATTTCTATAAGTCATTGTTTTGCAACTGTTTAAAAGCTCACTGTGAGACTTCCACTTCTTTTGATTTTTATGTTTATTCTACCAAGCTATTTAAGTCACTTGTGAAGCAAGGTCTGCTCCAAAGTGTGCTATATTACACATCTAGGTAACATAACCTAAAACCACCCCTCAAAGATAATTAATTGGTTTTGTCCTTTAAAAGTGCTTGCAATTTCAGCAGGAAATAAAATGATTTATCAAGGAAATGCTACAGCAGCGTGCATGCCAGATGACCCTCAGTTTGTTCCTTTAGTGTTAATAATAACTCTGCATTTTTCTTAAAACAATGCACTGTATTACATCCAGTACAATAGCTGCTATAAAGGCCTAATATGCTGGAGAGGCAGATTTTTTTTTAAAAAAAATAGTTATAGCACAATCTATGTAACAAGCGATATCATAAGCGTCTGAATTAACTATTCATTCATTTTACACACAGTAAGGAGACATTTAAAAACTTATGAACAACCAGTTTGGAAGATAAAAGAGCCACAGTCAATAGTATTTTCTAGCTTTGGCTGTAGTAAAAAAAATACAGCTGAACTTGGTGTTCTAGGTATACAGTCTACATCTTCTAAGTTCGGGGTGTCAAACTCATTTGTTATGAGGGCCAGGTTTGACATAAATGGGACCTGGCTGGGCCAGGCCATGCATATCATATAATGTAGTGACAGGTACCAGAGATAAACTTTATAAAGGACACAGACAACCACAATTAAAGATATTTTTCTTAAATTACAAACATGCTTAAAACATTAGCACTCTTGCCATATTTTGTTTATTTAACAGTCTTTGATAACTGACACCTCTTGCTCTGAATTACAGCAATAAAATCTGGATACAATGGCTGTGCTGTAGCAATCTTGAGTATGCTGTTAGCTGCAAACCTACTTTTGATTTATTGACATTCATTACAGAAATCTCATGGTCAAATGCTTTGAGCTTGCATATTCTGCGCTTGAAACAAGCTGGGCATTGTGAGCTTTTCTGCATAATTTATTTATTTTATTTATTTAATTAGATTTATATCCTGCCCTCCCTGCATAGCAGGCTCAGGGAAGGTTCCATAGCAAACAATATACAGTATACAAAAATTAAAACAGTTAAAACACTAATAAAATACAGCAACGTTCATCTGGTACAAATTACAATTAAAGCCTCATGGATGTAATCTTTTTCAAGATTTGATCTTTAGATAGTAATACAGTTCTGACCCACTGACGGGAGGCCCAGTAGAGAGGGAGGGACGCCCGCCACCTTAATTAAAAGTCTGGCAGAAGAGCTCCATCTTGCATGCCCTGAGGAACTGTAAAAGGTCCCACAGGGTCCTGATCTCATATGGGAGCTCATTCCACCAGGTAGAGGCCAGGGCTCGAGGCGAGATGGATGTCCCTGGTGCCAGAGACCACCAGAAGATGTTGGCTGGCAGACCATAAAGCCCCTTGGGGCTCATAGAGGGAGAGGCGGGAGTGTGCTGGTCAAGAACACGTAAAGGCATTGTGACAAAGAATGAGGGCTATGTGTTTGTCTAAAAAAACTATAGTCTTCCTCAGAAAAATAAGTACAACTCCTATGAGGCAGTGCAAGAATAGAGAGACAGCAATATATAATGGTCAGGATCAGTCTACTATCGGGAAGCCTACGTTCAAAATCTCCAGTCTACAAAGGACATGTGTTGGGTTAACTTGGTTTGGACACACACTCCCAGCCTAATCCACCTCACTGGCTAGTTGTTATTCCTCATTTAAATAGTTCACATTGTTTTCTTACTGAGAAAACCTGGATCATGAGGGCATGAATGCAGTGAAAAAGAAAAGGCGAAGGGGAGGTGAACCCAGTTGCACCCAGGAAAGCAGTGGCATAATGAATCCAACAACACACACACACACAGAGTAGCTGTAGCAAGGAGGTACCTTGAATAAAACTGGGTTGGTCCTAAAGGTGCCACTGGACTCAAACTTTGTTTCACACACACACACATGGTTGTAAGGGGAGGGGGAGGCAGAGCCTCAGCCAATGCAGGGAAGATAGGATTGCTTTTGTATCCTGTGCAATTGAGGGAACCTGGCAAAGCAAGCTCTCATTCCTTCCCTCCCTCCCTAAGGGAGGAGGAAGGGCAGGAGCCTCAGCCAATTCAGGGAAAAGAGGATTGCTTTTGTATCCTGTGTGACTGTGGAAGACTGGCAAAGCAAGCTCTAGCACTTTCACTCCCTTTTCCAACTCTTTCCCTCCTCCCAAAGGAGGAGCACGGGGAGGAGCCTCAGTCAATACAGGGAAGAGAGGATTGCCTATCTTTCCCATGCGGTTGAGGAAGATGGCCAAAGCAAGCTGTGATGCAGCAGCAGCCCCAGGTAAGGAAGTAGGAGAGAGCCAGTTGCTTGTGAGCCAGATACAAGCCCTGCAGGGGCCAGTTCCAGCCCACAGGCTATATGTTTGACACCCCTATTCTAAGTATTCAGTAACTCAGGGAATTAGAGATCTTCAAAAACAACTGCATGAACTCCACCCCTCACCATCTAACAAATTAATTTTATGCCAATGGTATGCACTTCACTGTGGCTCTGGCATGTTTTAAAACTGACTTGCTGAAGACTGGATACTTTCAAACAATATCCAAGAGAATCCCTCTGCATTTGTGAGCAGAAGATCACTATCTGAATATATCTTCAGGGAAAGTTTCAAGTAGGTAGCTGCAGTTTTCCAGGGCATAAGCTTTCATGAGTCAAAGCTCCCTTTGTCAGTTATCTTTGTCAAATGTTGTTATTTAGGGGAAATTTCTGAAATGTTACAGGCAGGAAACTTGGATAGTATAATTTTTAAAGCACAGAGATCACTCCAAATCAATCATACAGATTGTACACAGTTGCAATTCCTGCAAGCTCATTCCTAGAAGCTCAGAAAACATAGCCTTAACAAATCTTACTTGTTTCAAGCAAGATATGAATTTTGTTTCCACTTGAGATATATTGCATACCTTTACCTTTTTTTTAAGTTAAGAAACTATTTAACATAAAAACTGCATTCTAACTACCAAAAATGCTGTTAACACCTCAACAATACTAGATGGAAGATTATTACTACAAGCACTCCAAGATACTTGTTCACTCATGAAACAATGTGGTTTAAACCAAACAGCCACCATCAGGAGACTCAAATCCCGTGAAAAATCTGGAGCCTTTATTTTTCAGCTACCACATCACTGTTTGAGAGAGGGGTATTGATTGATTATATCACTCCGTGAATGACTGGCCATTTCCTATTCCTGCTGCTATAGAACTCCTTCCTACTTGAAGTCTTCTTCTACGTGACACACCTAACCATATTTCTACACCCCATTTTTTTCTCAGTTCTTGTCTGTTCCAAACACTGAAACCCTGCTTGATTTTTCCCTGTCTTGCCTGTTTCAATATCTACTATTTATCCTAATAAGATGCTCCAAACTGATTATCTTGCCTGTTGTGTAAGGACTGTTCTTGTCTCTGCTGCCCACCCTATAAGCTAACTCTGCAGGGACATAATACTCTTCTCCATTCCTGTCAATTCTGCATGAAAGTGCTGGAACCAACCAAATTATAAAAGCTCACTTCTTATGAACAGGGAATCATTGTGGAGTGCTGCAAATGTCATACTGCTTTTAAAAACAATCTGATTTTACAAATTAAGAACAAAAAAGAGTGAACTGGCTGAGCTTCTCTGTGACAACACTGAAGCAGCATTTGGAATTTAATAACATTACTACTGTATTTTTCTAAAGTATGTATAAACTTCTATTCATAATCAATACACCTTGATATCCACTACATACTGGAAAGGGGAAGGTTCCAAGCAATCTACAATGAACATAAAAGCATGCAAAAATAGTGGTGAAATCCTGCTCTTTAAGACACACTGCTTTTTCAAAACACGAATGGAAAGAAAAGATTCCTGTGTGGAAAGATAAATATTTGAGAACAAAGAACAGCTCTACCTCCATAGTTAAAGTGATCTATCCTTCTTTTGATCTACAATATACAGTTTTCAAGAGTATGCATTCATGCAAGCAAACAACATATACAGATTCACATTTGCTCATTTCCTGGATGTCGATAAGAGAGCACCAGAGTATGCACAGCTAAATAATCCAGCCTCAGTAATATAAACAAACCTCTTCAAGGCCTATGTAATGTTTTTATTTTTAGTAATTATAGGTACAGATGAACAGCCTCTAAGCCTCCTCATTGGAAAAGGTATCATTTGATTCTAAAATCAGATTAGGATGCAAGAACTTCATAAGCACACCACCATACGTATTGTCCCATTTGTTAGAGAATATGCACTGGCAAGAGCTAAGCACACTAATAACCTGTTCTCCATACATGCTTAAATGGTCATTCATTGCCAGTGGTTGTGTTTGTCTTCACGTACTATATTCTGCCATTAGAAATATGCCAATTAATTTACAGTAGCAGATTAGAGGTCTAACTGTACATCTTCTATAGCCAGTGTGCAAATACACAACTCTGGAATTTTGCTAATGGAAGGAGCTAACGAGTTTGATGCTTCTAGCTCACACAGGGTCCATTCTATACACTCCAGAACACCTGACATCTCCTCGAAAAGCACTTTCCTGGGGGCACCTTGTTTGAGGGTCCATAACTCGAACCCCCCCACCCAGTTCAATCTTCACCAAACTTGGTAGGCAGGTAGAGGAAAGTCAGCTGAAGAGGCCCCGCAATTTTGAGGTCTCTAGGACCCCAGGGAAGGGTGTCCCACTGCATCCCGAACTTCTCAAACAGGTTTGGTTCGGCAGAGCAGCTGGGTTTGGGTTCGGAACTTGCCTAAATCTGAACTGGGTTTTCCTAGTTTGTGCCCATTCCTATTTCGGAATAAATTTGCAACAATCTCCATTAGAAGATACCACAAAAAGGAAATGCAGGACACCCTTTTCTATAAACTACTGTAAGCCGCCCTAAGCCCGCTCGCAGGGAGGACGGGGTATAACTTGAATAAAATAAACAAACAAAAACAACCTTTTCCCAAAGCTGATTTTAAGGCAAAAAAGCTCCCCCTTCCCCCAAAAAATCTCCATGCAAAGGCAGAAATTAGTCAGGGAGTATCACACTATTATGGAAAAAATAACAAGAAACAAATTCTATGGCCTGGATTGATGGAACCTAGAATCAGTCCATACGATCATGTGCACCCCGTCCCTCTGGCCCTCCCTTTCCATCCCTCTCTGCCTGGATTTCGTATTACATATACATATAATATGGCCATCTACTGCAGTTTGCAATCCTGGCTACAATTAAGCTTTCATTGAAAAAAACTGAAAGAATGTGTTAAGAATATAAAAGGGAGCAGGCATAATGACTGAAAATGACCAAATACGAATTGGACTATAAAAACAAATCTTTTCCAATTAATGACAACAAGGATCTTTAGAGAATGCCCATCAAGGAAGGAAAAGCTTTCTAAAAAGAAAACCCTGAACCTTAACTACTCTTCCAGCATCAGCTGATTAAATACTGTACTGTAATGATCCCAAATCCTTAAAAACTTTTACGTATTCTCATTATAGCAGCACAATATCTTCTAAGCCAAATAATAATTTTGGTCTTTATACAGTTGAGCTCTTTATATAGGAGTCTGAAAGGAAAGATAACTATATTGTTCTGATTCACTCATGTGCTGACTTACATTTTGCACAGTCAACACTACAGTTTAGTTGCTGCAATGCCACTGAGCAACTACTGATAGAGATGGTCTTAATGCAAAGAGAGAGTGAGAGGGAGAGAGAGAGGGAGAGAGAGGAGAAGACTGGGAATTCTGACTTTTAATAATGTGTCAAATGAAGTGTAGGAATAGAGAAAAAGACACAATTGACTCCTGAGGGAAGAGGAATATGACCTGATCTATATATATGCTTGCAAAGTTCCTTCTTACAAGAATCCCTAGAAAAGAGTCCTTTCTCATTTCCATTTTACAATGATTCCCTATAAACAAAAAACATTGGATGCCACGACCATATCAGAGCACATATTTTTTTTGTCAATATGGTGAACTGCCCAAGACTATTTTGTGGGGATAACTCAAGCCGATACAGATAAATGCCATGTACAGAAGGAAAAAACCCACTGTTATTTGCTGGAACACAACAGTTCAGCTGAAGAGGTTTCAGAATTTGAGGGGTTTGTGTCAATTTTCTCCTGCAATACGAGCAGGACATGAGGAGGATCTTTAATTGTATCCATAGCTAAAAATAGCTGGTGTATCAAGACAAGTCACAGAAACACCTATGAAAGATTCATAGTTATTCGCTCCCATTTCTGGAAGTTGCATATGGTAATCATTGAGATTTGATGACTACCCAGCAATACAGCAAACCCTTTCATGGTTTTATGGAAACTTCATGAGAAAAAAAAATTGCTCCCACATTTTTTTCATCAAAATACTAACGAAATTAAATGCAGATAAAAAGCTTCATTTAATGAGCATTCACTACATGCAACAATCAATACTAAAATAAAATAAAGAAGCACGTTATTGTAACAAACTCCCTAAAACATATATCCCTCAAAGCCTTCCACACAATATAATCCTTAAGCATTTATGATGAATTATTAAGAAAAGCCTCATTCACAAGTCACAAAGTTTAACTGTTAAGCAGTTCAAATCACAATTAGAGCATCGCTGCAGACCAATGATCCAAAATGCAGAACCCTGCAATTAATATTACAATAAAAACCAGAGATTACTACTGTTTTCCTCAGCACCATAAGCAAAATGAAACCAAAACAGCAATACAAAGCACTTAATAGAATTACCAGGTTATATTTATTTTTCATTGAGTGGTGTTTCCTTCCCTTCTTGCCATACCAGAAACGAATCATTTCCTTTGGAAAATATGTGAAGAGTATTTTAGCTATACGTGAAGATTTCCCCCCAGCATTTTCACTACCTGCTCTCAATTCCAGGCACAGCCAAAGCCTTGCTGAATGACAGAATAACTTGCTAGTCTCACACACTTGATTGACAGGACGATGAGCTAATCAGGGAAAGCTGAGTGCTTGTTGGGCGTATCTTCTTAAGTGAATGAACAACAGAAAAGGCATCACTATATTCAAGGGAGGTTGCAATGCACAAGAATCACAGTTCCATAATTTAAAGAGACAGTACATTTTTAAAATCTGAGAAGTATTTCAGAATAATTTACCTTATCTTACAAGGGTGGAAACCTGCCAAAACAAAAGGCATTCAACAAAGCTGTTTAATGAAGTGATGCTCTTAATTAACTGCAATTACAGCTTGAAATTTCATTGCAGAGTTTCAGAACTTTTCTAGATGAGATGTCAAGATGAGTTTTGAAAACTCTCCACTTCTGCAGCAACATATACTGTTGAAAGTATGCTTAACTATGTTGGTTCTTATTAGAAATGGGAACACCTGGGGATAAACAGAATTTTTTAATTTTTTTTTGGGGGGGGGGGAGTTTTCCCTCGTTTTTTTCCCCTGAGGCACTGTTCCCAGTTTTCCCATCGGAAATTTTGGGGAGTGCTGAAAAAAAATCCTATGAAATAGTTTCTCTTTTAGAGTGAGTGAAATGTTTTTAAAGTTAAGCTAGGCATGCTGTAGACATATGCAGCTCTTAAATCCAAGATACATTTCTGCACCTAAAAGGATACTTGATCTTCACGAGGGGCAGCATACGGGGCTTTCATTGCTTCTGTGGTGCTTTTGGGACCCTTCTGACTCTTTTCTTGTGGTTGACCTTTTCACCTCTTCCTCAAATCACTGTGACACATCAGCCACAGATTGGATATCAAGTAGCTTACTGCCCTACCTCACTGGAGGGGTAGAAAGATTAAAAGGAGGTGGGGTAGAAATGGCCACAAAGCCTCAGAGGAAAGTTTCATTGAGAACAGAGCTCTCTCTAACCAGCAACCACAGAAGGAAGACACTTATCAGCATCTAGATAGCTGGTACTACGTCTAGCTGTGCACATATTCTATTGACCCTTTGTATGACCCTTTTTTCTGACCAAAATAATATATTTTGTTATTCAATACAAACCTTGTTTTCTGTTTAACTCCTATTTTTTCTACTCTTCAGATAGCAAAAATTAAGGTATATGGACTACAGTATGACAGGATGTATCATTTGTGGTTTTCTCTTAGTACTGGATATATTTGTAATTTTGCTTGTAGAATAAGGCATTTGTAACTTTTAAATTCCATATTTAATATTTCAAATATTGCAATTTTATATGCTAAATAAGTTATAAATAAGCTTGCATACTGTTTTGTTACTTGGTCCTAATAAAATTGGTATTACTGGACTGTTTCCTGCACACACAAAAAATGATATAGCACTGGCTGTGAGCACATGGTAACATACTAATGCACAAATTATAGTTCTGCTATGTAAAAATATATGCCATATAGACCTTGGAAAAAGCACAATGCAGAATATGAGTAAAAACAGATCTTGCCTGATCTGTTTAGTGATAATGGAGGAAAGGAAACAGAATTTGCGCAAGTATATAATTTTACACCCACACTCCTCTTTTAGGACAATCATGCTAGGAAAATTTGAAGGCAGCAGGAAAAGAGGAAGACCCAATGTAAAATAGATTGATTCTGTAAAGGAAGCCACAGCCTTTGGTTTGTAAGATCTGAGCAAGGCTGCTAACCAATGCTCCCTCTAAGCTATGGAGTCTTGTGAGCAGGAATCCTACTTTGTAAGCTACTGGCATTAAAGCTGTGGGCGAGCGGTTTGGCCACTGCATAAATCAGTTTGCTCCGGAGCCATCCTTCCTGAGCTAAGACAAAAAATGTATGAACTGGAGACTAAAAAACTGTGAGCTAGCTCACACTAACTCAGCTTAGAGGGAACACTGCTGCTAACAATAAAATGTTTTGGAGAACATTAATTTCATAGGGTCGCCATAGATTGGAAGCAACCTGATGGCACTTAACACACATACATAGAAATTCTTTACCATCTCAGAGACAGCAAAAAAAACCCCCAATTCATGGAATTACAAGCTGATACTAAGAGGGAATATAGATGGCTGTTTTCAGAAGACAATTTTTACACTTATAAAGGGAAAAGACACTGAATCAAGCCTTTAAAACTTAAGAGGAGGAATGAGAAAATCAACAAAAAGTTGATATGTACAAAAATTCCGAGGAAAATATGAGAGAACTCCCTCTATTTTAGGACTACATCATTTATATATTGAGAGAGTCCCAGACACTTTTGAGGGAGTAAGATCCCAATATATTTGTATTCAGAATGAAGAGTTATACACTTTACGACATAATTCAAAATTTAATAGCATGTTTAGGGAACTTTTATATTAGTAGAAAATAAGAAATTGTATATTCATATATTTGCAAACTCTATATAATCAATTTATGGTGGAAAAATGAGATTGGTTTAATAACTGTATGAGGTACTGTAAAAGAGAAAAGATCAATATGCATTACTGTATCCCCAATTACATGTTTGTCCATTTTGGAAAAATAAAAATGTTATATAAAAAAGAAAAAGAAAATAGTAAATAAATTATGGAATCAGTTTGCAAGGTCAAAAAAAGAGAGAAAGAAATTCATTTAACCTGGAGAATCTAACTGCAGTATTTAGATAGGGTTCTTCTACCCACATTTAAAAAGCATTTCTTTGATCAAATCACAAGGAAGAGAAAAAATCCGGCAGCCCACTGTTAAAGCCTGTTTACAAAATCTTTCAATGTTTTTACAAAAACAACATGTTGCAAATTGCAACAGTGTTAATCTGAAACCTAGGACAACAAAAGCTACAATGTTTGGGGTTCTGGGGAAAGTGACTTTGCTGAAGTTTATTACAAAGGCTGGTCCAGGATTACAAATGGGATGAAAAGGGGGGAGGAACAAATTAACCCAGCAAAGTTGCTTCAAGAACCTAGAAGGTTAGTTAGAAAACAAGTACAAGGCCAATATTTAGGAACATGAATGTAAACTAATTATAAGAAAAGTATACGTATTTATTACAGAGACATTTAAAAACATATAAGGGCCCAAGTAAGGCCTCATAGCACAATAGAAGTGACATGCACAAGGGAAGCAATAGTAACCTAATGTGTTTTGGCCCAATGGGGCTTTCTTCAGAGGTCAAACTACATAGGGTACAAATAGACTCCTATTACAATCAAAAGGCAATGAACAAATTCATATAGGACCAAAAGCGGAGTTTTCAGATAGGAAATCAGTAGACACAAGGGAATTATTTTATGAGGCCTCCTTGAATCTAGCCTTGTGTAAAGAACAGATGCATATCAGCTGAATACAGAGCTTTATATTCAAGGCACATTGGCTCCTTTCAGGTGTCTCACACCCATACTTTCTGGACCAAAATTGGAAGACATACAATAGCAACACTATTCAGCTTGTATGCATGACACAATGCTAGATTCAAGAAGGCCCCTTATAAAATAATTTCCTTGTGTCTATTGATTTCCCATCTGAAAACTCCACTTTTGGGCTTATATCAACTTGTTCATTGCCTTTTGATTGCAATAAGAGTCTATTTGTACCCTGAGGAAGGCCCCATTGGGCCAAAATGCATTAGGTCACTACTGTTTCCCTTGTGCATATGTTACTTTTATTGTGTTAATGAGGCTTTAGTTGGGCCCTTATATGTTTTTAAATGTTTCTGTAATAAATACATGTATTTTTTCTTATAATTAGGTTACATTCATGTTCTTAACTACTGGCCCTGTACTTGTTTTCTTAACTAACCTTCTAGGTTCTTGATTCTAGGATTACAGATGCCAGTTTTATTACAGCTGAATGCAGCACCTTTAGAAACAACAATAAATTCATATGTTTCTGTACATTGATACAAAGTAAGTTAGCAGTGTTATTGAGGCAACGACCATGAAATTATGCAAACTCTAGAGCATGATGGAAGACAGGAGGGCCTGGCGTGATGTGGTCCATGGGGTCGCGAAGAGTTGGACTCAACTGTGCGACTGAACAATAACAAAGCTGGCAGAATTGCTGGAATGGATCACTGCAGATCCAACTGCTGGAGGAATTCAGAGGAAATGCGATCCTCTTAATAGAACTAGTTAAACATCATCGAGCATTTCTGAATGAATGGACAGCAAAAACATTAGTTGTGTTATAACCTCGATTGCAGGACAGAATTGTGAATGTTTATTAGGGCCAGCATTGAAGTGCTTAGCTTGTGATTTAAAAATGCCCCACCTTGGAATGGCAGTAGCCTTGGGTGGGCAAAGAAGTTGCCACCTATTCAGATGTCTGCAGGAGAAGAAGGCGAGCTAGCATTGGGGACGACACCCAAACCTCTCATCAGAGAAGGATCTCTCAGCAGAGGCCAGTGAGCTCAATGTGGCCTTTATTTGTGCTGCATGCATCTCAGAAGTCAGAAGATACTCAACCATCCACTCCAGGCAGTGTGGACCAGGCATTGACAGGAAGATGACAAACTGGGTGTTGTAGCACCCCTTGCCCTTTGAGCTGAGGCCTCAGGACCCGCTGAGGTGGACCCAAGATACTGCCCCAGGCTCAGTGGCCTTGGGACCCCATCGCCTCCCAAAATCTTATGTCTTTGTCTAGGGAGATAGGCAATATGCAAAATAAACAGTTTAAATAAAATGTACAAAACTTGGTTGCTTTTTAAATGTCAACATTTTCCTTGGCATGTATATATGTTAACCAATGGCTTACACATTACCCAGGAATATTCAAAAAGAGCCTGCTTCTTTTACACTTTATTTTCTTCTCTACTATATCAACTCTTCCAAACTTGTCACAACATATTTTGACCTTGGTGTCACTGAATATAGACATGACAGCCAGAGGTGTTTTTTAAAAAATTCTCATGAGATTAAACACATAAAGAAGAGTGTTCACACAAAATAGTAATATTTTGGATCCAAAGTTTGTTTCAAGGTAAACATTTTGGAGGTTGCCATATGAGAATGGTTACAGCCAGTCAATATTTGTTCCTCAGCTGATCTTTATAAGAAAATTATTCTCAAATTTAACTTAGTAAACCTCCCTCTACATCAAAAATAAGAAGTGGCCTAAGGTTTGTTAGTAACTGGAACTAAACAGTTATTGCAGTCATTAGAGCTGGATTATCTCTAAGAGGAACTGTCATGTGGGAATGTCTACATATGAACTATGAAACATATAAAAGGAAGAAATTTACATAAAACCATGGCTGCTACTCAGCGGAAAGAAAGACCCTTTTGGAGATGCTGAGTGCTAAATTGAGCATCCACATGGACTGTTGTTCATACAGGAAAGACAATTCTATAGAAGCCAGATTCAATGAACAGTTGTATTACTGAACTTCATCTCACTTTCTGAAACTTACCCTTAGTAATTTGGAGATGGAACTGTCCACCTTTGACAACATGCTTAAATTGTTTAATAGCCACTGCGATCATACCACGCGTGCATACACACACACACGTTTTATAAAACGTGGTAAATTCTGCCATTCGAGTTCCACTTAAAACACTCAGAGAGCAAATTTAGAAAGGGTGAGGGGCTAACTCAGTATCAGGAAAAAGGATTTATCTCTCTATCAGAATCACACCTCTAATAGTGATACTTTCTTTCACAGAAAAATAAGTTTACAAAAATGCAGACTACAGTAAGTTACTGTAGTAGTTTTTATGATCATATGATGCTTACCTCTATCAAATCATATCATTGTCACACCTAACAGGTACCTTTCTCCAATAGACAGAAATCTTTCCCAGCCCTGCTAACCATGATATTTTGACTGGTGATGCTAGGGATTCAATTTAAGGCTTTATATATGCAAAACAAGTTCTCTAACAATGAACTATGGACCCTCTCCATAATTGCTGCAGTAAATTACACTGCTATTTAAAGAGGAAGTGCATCAATTAAAACAAAAACAAAAGCACTGAAATTCTAGTATGACCAGACCCTTGTTGTATCCTACACACTTTTCAATCTGAAGTTTGTTCAGGAATACTAATGAGGGGCTCACATACTATTCTCTCCTTAATGCTTTTTTCCCAACAACCAGCACTACAGAGCAGCAGTCTCCAAGACCACACCTTTCTGACAGCCATACCAGCACATAACTTCTTCTACTCTGGCATGAAGGGAAAAGAATCCCCTCCCCCAAACCCACAATTAGCTCCATTTTTCCTCTATACAGATTAGCCCCCAAATACACATGCCCTGCTGTTTACAGAACAGAAGTGAAATGATTCCCTTTAGGATTCTTTTTCTCCACTGCTATGCTGAGAACAGGATGGTACTTAAG
The DNA here is from genome assembly GCA_029375565.1 of Gekko gecko. Lineage (NCBI taxonomy): Eukaryota > Metazoa > Chordata > Lepidosauria > Squamata > Gekkonidae > Gekko > Gekko gecko. The sequence continues at coordinate 95,973,534 of JAPDNY010000009.1, forward strand.
GTTCCTCTGAGATGATTGGATCTCATTATTTTCAGATACAAAAGAATAAGTTTATATCCTTTTATTATGAAGGTACCATTACAATGAATACCAAACTCTTCTTACAAAGATTTTGAGTTCTATTGCAGGGATTTAAAAAAAATCAGTTTACAGTCTCATTTTTGGAAATTTATATTTTCTGGGTGGATCTTCATGAGTTAACATAAAGTGGCTATCCAATGCCTGCACACACACACAACCCCCCAATCTGCCTATGTTAAACTTTCATTAAACCTTGCAGTATTTAGATTTGTCCTATTGAAAAGGTTACATGGAAAGAGATGAGATTGCAAACTAAGGGCTTAAAGAATAAGGATAAATTTATGTCAAATTGTGTGGTTTTCAATTCTTGTAAATGATCACTTTGTAATAATATGTTTCCACAGAGATGTCAAATTAATCTGCTTCCATATTCTCTTTATAACTGACTTAACTTGGTAGTAAATTTTCAAAAACAGCAGGTTCTGACATAAGTCCAGCAACAACAGACTATTACACTCAGAATCAAGACTTTCATACATCAACATACTTTCACCTTGTGTAGTCATTAAAATACGAACACATGACTCAAAGAGGGAGCTGCACATAATGTTACATAGTACGCAAGTGTACATACTTATGATATTCACACATACTTAACATAAGGCACTAAACACACATATTCTCATATCCACCACACAACATAATACAAACTTAGCTCAAGTGATAATCATGTTTGGGTTATTACATTTACATGGGAGATTTCATCCCTCTGGTATTTTGCTATTATTCTGTTCTATATAAATCAATCTCATCTTTCTAAATGAGACTTTTATACAACAAAGTCATTAGTAGACATTTATAGGACAAGGTAACAAAGTATTTAAGAGCACTTACCTCCCACTCCTTAGCAGCTGCTTCATTAACTGAATCGTCACCAGCTTCAGACTCCTCAAATTTTTTTACCACTATAAACCCAGGCTCTTTAGTGGCCTCTCCAGTATCTTCTGCATATATTTCTGGGCTCCACTGAACAAAAAAGGCATACAGATGCTCAGTCCTTTAAGAGGGAAAAAAAGAATGAGTTTACCTTTCAGGCCACTCTTGCTACTGGCAAAGACCAATGAATGTCCAGAGTTTCTTCATAATAACCACATATACCTTTTAAAGCACCATTTATTCCTTTTCCTTTGAACATGAGGAAATGGAAGGAATACCATATCTATCTATCTGATGGTTGTTTCTAAAAATAATTTAGAATACAAATAGTTTTAAAAAGGTACTCTTTTCCTCTCCTAATCTTTTTCTTCACTCATCCCTAATACGACCCAATTTATGACAGCTGCCTTAAGAGTTGCTTTGTGATCATCTATGGAAAGTAGCCGTGCAGGCGAGCTTACTTGCCCCGCTTTGTGAATTTTCTAGAAAAATCTGAATTGGAAAACTTTCTGGAAAATTAACCAGTATCCTAATCAGAGTATGATGCAATTAAGCATATCTACTTTGACATATTTAATAAATTCTTTTAAAAAGTACCTTATGTTAAATTTTAAATCCGAGTAAAACACAAGTAAAGCATGGCTTAAATGGTATATCCAAAGAAACTTCACTGGAATAATACTTATAAGATTTAAAGAAGATATAGTGCATGCTTTTACATTTTTGAAGAAAAAATCTGAAGGTATTGAAAACTGACTAATTTTAGTGCACCAAACAAATAATGACTTTGGGATAGCATACATGGCTCTCGTCTTCTCCCTTTGACTCTCACAACAGTCCTCTAGTGGTTTAAGCTGAGGGTGAGTAGCCAATGCCACCTAGTGAGTAGTGATAGCAGAAGGGGGCTAGATCTAGATATCCATCATACAGGGTTACACTTGTGAACTATGTAATCAAAAATACAGTGGTGTGGTACCACAGAAAGAGAGAAAAGACTCAGAATTCAGACATGGAAATGTACATGCAATCTATACTGTTCTTAATGCAACCTCTCAAAGGCTGGTGGAAAACTGTAATTGCTCTGGTAGGATGAAAAAGTGCAACTATTTAAATGAAGGAAAGCACATACTTGCTACTGTGATTACACTTAGGAAGAAAAGACTCCATCTTACCTCTCCTGGGGCACAGCAAACCAGTACTCATGTTTCTTATCTCTTTGTGCATACTGCTGCATTGATGCACTGGCCTGTGACACAAATGTTTTTCGCATTGGCTTGCCAACTCTGAGACACAGGAACTTATGTAATCGATGTCTTCTCTTCTCTTTCATAAGAGAACCTTTCATTGATTGAGGAACATATTAAATTACAAAGCTTGCTTGTCAAGTTTGACTGGCTAGTTAGTAAGCACTAAATTACCAATTCTGCTTTATCTAATGTGAAATTTAAATGGACCATTAACATTATACTATGCTATATCACAGTTAAAACAGTTCTAATTTCTCATACATACGCACACATGAATACCAGAAACCTTGAATATATGACTGGGCTGGTCCGAAGGTAGTGGGTTATTTCAAATGATTGTTCACAGTCAGTTACAGGTAGACAGATCATGTTCCACAGTTAAGTAAGTAACCTGCTTCTTATGTAGGCCGTTTTCAATCCTACCCCCCTCACATGGAGCCAAAGGGCATATGTTTATCACCTCATTTTATCCTAGCTGCAATCCTGTTACAAAGGGACACAGAAAGGAAATGGGTCCTTATTAACATCATTTATACCAACCCGTTCTCCCCAATGGGTAGCCCACTGCAGCTGATCTCTCTCTCCTCTCCTCCATTTTGTCCTCAACACAACTCTGTGAGGTAGGTTAGGCTGAGAGTGTATGACTGGCCCAAAGACACCCAGCAGCCTTCCATGGTAGAGTGGGGATCTAAACCAGAGTCTCTCAGATTGTGATCTGATACTCTAACCACTACTCCATGCTGGTTCTCTTTGAAGTGATTCTGACTATCCCTGGTTTCTGAAAGCTTTTGTATTGATTAAAAACAAAACAAAACGAAACAAACAAACAAACAAACAAAAGAACCTCTCCTGACCTATCTGAATTTTCATTTAAAAATGAGTAAAAGGGTGGGTATGCATAGTATTCCCATTCTGCAGTCACTCCATTGGCTGCCCATCAGTTACTGAGTTCAATTCAAGGTATTAGCTATCACATACAAAGCCATTCACTGCGTTGGCTGTCGTTTCTGCAGGACCACCTCTACTCCTATAATGATGATGTGCATAAAAAGAGGATCTGGACATCAAGAAAGTCACATCCTGCTGTCCTGGAAATATTGCACATGTGTTCAAAAGCTTCAGTAAGGTCCAAAAGCTTCTATGTTCCAATGGCAGGACCTAAAGGTATGTGAACAGACAGCAATTCCCAAATGCCATTTGGACAGTCTGGACAGTCAGAAAATCTTGCCACGGATCCCATTTCTCCATAATGAGGCATGAAATCCAGATAATTATCTAATATTTAAAATAGGTATTTTTCAATAGGGTTATTCTTTTTTTGTGCAGTCTCTGATAATGGTAGGAGATGTGCATCTTTTAGGTGCACCCCTCACATACAGCAGGAAGTTTGAATTTATCTGATGTTAAACATTTCATAAGGTTATGTTCTTATCTACAATCCAAACAGCAGCAATCCATGTCAAACTGTAGACATCTATCAAAAGAACAATGCATATTGTCATGGAAGTGGGAAGCTTTGGATGGGAAATGGCTCCAACTGGTCTGGAGATTTTACTGTAACTTGTGGAGGGCTCAGGTTACCCCACCTTCCCTCATAATCCCATGGGCTCCTTGAATAAGGATGTACAACTGAACCCTAGCCTTAAATACAGTTGGTAATAACTGGCAGTTTTCAAAACAGTAAATAGCTGGCCTAATCTTTAGTCCCAGAAAATATCCTCCCACAGTCACAGAATATAGGGAAGCCAGGCAAAAACAAACAAACAAAACAATAAAGTCCTTAACATGACCATCTTGTACTGATCGCTAGTTAATTAAATTTCCCTGGTCCAAACCCTGGATGCAGTTAACAAACCCACATCTCCTTTTGCAAGGGTACAAGTTGCACACTGAGTTCCTGGGAAAGAGAGTTTTGTAAGTTTCCCAAGGTTCTTGTCCCCTCTCTCAAGACTGGCTACAATTTTCCTTCCAGAATGGGCAAAGGGCAATCCTGAATTCTGAGTTTCACTTGGGAGCTCTAAGCAGGACGAAGAAAGGCTAGCACCTCTTCCACATACAGAGAAATTGCCCATTAAGAACACAGTCCCTCTTAAGAAGTCCAAATGCAAAAGAAATCACCCTGAGTGCATAGGAAGGCCACAGGGACCAGAAACCCTGACAACACAGAGAAAATTATAATTAATGCATGTCCTCTAAGCAACAAGTTCATTACACATATACAACTTTATGTGAATTAGAACTGAAAATGGTCAGGTGGAACAAGATTAAAGAGAAGAGTCACTGGAAAAGACAATAATGCTAGGAAAAGTTGAAGGCAGCAGGAACAGAGAAAGACCCTACATGAGGTAGATTGAATCTACAAAGGAAGCCTTGGCCCTCAGTTTTTGAGCAAGCAATAAGAGGACATTCTGGAGACCATTAATTCATAGGGTTGCCATAGGGTTGGAACTGACTTGACAGCACTTAACACACACACAAGATACACTGCTATAATCCACAAAGCTCTGCTTTAATTCATCTTAGTATAACAACAGCAGTTGGCTGTAACAAATTTCCGTCAAAAAAAAGCACTTTTCCATGAACACACTTAGACACCTGTTTGTTTATTGACTCCCCCCATCTAATCACATTACTAATGTTTATCACCATCATATCTGTCTAAATACGCCCTTTTCTTTTCCCAACTAAAATCCTCTCATTATTCTCTGTATTTTGTATTTTCATCTTGGACCTTTGCTATTTCACTGATTCTGCTGTTTGTCTAGCTGATTTTATTACCTCTCACACTTCTGTTATTCTATCACTCCCTTCCCAAATTTGAAGTTCTCCTTGCTGCTTAGAATGTCTTCATTCTCTTGCTTACACCTCAACTGTTACTGTCCAACTCTCGCCACAAAAAGTCATAAGGCCAAAAGCATCACCCCCGATGTGTCAACATCACAGAAAATGACATTGCACATCACCTGGAAGTGATGTAGGCACGTCGGGGTGACAGTTTTTGTTTTGGGGTAAATTTCTATGGTAAAATCATCCTCAAACCATAGAGTTTTGCCCCAAAACCAGAGCATCACCCCCCAACATGCCTACTTCGCTTCTAGGTAACAGCAGCACATCACCCAATGTTGTGCTTGGGAAGATTTCCTCCCACTAGCCAGCTGGCTGGCAGCAGGCAGGAGTCCGCCAAATTTGGGTATGTCCTGCCCCAAACTGGGGAATGGCAACCCTATCATAGATGTTGAAAACTACTAGAACTCTCCCCTTTCCCCAAGCATATGCAATATTGTAAGAGAAACTGATTCAATGAGTTTGTGAGCACAGAGAAGCTGTCTCAGTCTTGGGCTGTTTGGGATGAAAATGGAAAGGGCTGAAAAACAATTTAAAACTGCAAATCAAGAGATGTATTCAACTTAGAAACATAAAAGAGATAAGACACCCTAAAATTTAAATCAAGGTAGGAGAATAATACAATCTAGTTAGAACTGTGAAATATATGTAGAACTCACAAAACCCAATTTAGAACTCCTAGTTCTCTGCTAAGGGCCAAACTGTATAATATGGTGTCCTCAAGTCTGTCATTTTAGAGCTTTTAAAAAACTTTAAAAATCACCAAATGATCCCATCCCGTTGAGGACCATGGTGTGGGGAGAAAGGATGCATCTGTCTCCCCCTCAAACCATTTTCAGTAACCAAAATGGCCACAATTCAGCTGTTGAAAATGACACTGTGAAAGGAGGACAGGAGCCCTTTATGCTCATGGGCTGTTATTCCCAGCAGGATCAGGCCTCTGTTGCAATTTTAAAAGCAACCCCCACAAAAAAAAACAACAACTCTAAAATGGTGCCACATTCCTGTGCTAGACCCAGGAATATGGTATTGTCTACTGCCTGCCTGGGAGACTTGACATGTTCTTAGAGTTCTCTTAACTCTCTTTACCCACTCCTCACCTCTTCTTCAATTTAGTAGTTAATTTCAAAATTCTAAGTCTTAAAATGTGCAGTTTCCAGAATACTTCCAAATGTTCCATACACATAGGAAACACCTGAAATGATTGTAGAGTTAAATGTTCCCTCAATAGCTGTATCTGTCGCCTACCTTTATGCAAACTATAGACCTTCCTTCAAATATTGATAGAAAATGAAGACGCCATCCACATCTACTCTGAGAAACAAGACAACTATAAAGAGTATAATGCTAAAGAAACTGCTCCAGGTTGTTCTTCAAGTAAAGAGATGGACAACCAAGACCTCTGGTATTAGCTTAAAGCTTGAGTTTAGAAATTAAAGCAGACAAGGGCAAATTAGTAGGCTGCAGGAGTCACTTACCTCCTCCCCCATTCACAATATGTATGGGTACTGGATGTTGCCCCAATTACAGCAGCTTTGACAAGTTTGCATTCAGTCCCTGAAGTAGCAGTGGTTTCTGCTTAGCATTCAAAATTTCTATTTATGTTCCTCCCATTTGCAGAGGATATCAGAAGTTTACTCTAATTAATCTTCGTTAGAAATATTTCAACTGTTCATTAAAGTATCATGTGGTACCTACTACTTGCCCTTCTAGGAGTATTTGATACCTGTTACATCATATTAACAAGCAGACAGTCAGAATTCAGCTAGCCATACTACAGGTAATTGTCAGATGAAGAATGCCACAAGGCAACAACACATCCTACCACAGATCGTTTCAAGACGAAAATATTTACAATTAACCATCTTCTAACTAGTTTACCTTCTATTGTTCCATCCGCTGTTGCTACTTTGTGTTTCATTTCTTTGTGTGCATCTTGGTGCATGTTATCCCTTTGTTGTTTGGTTTGTTGCATAGTATGGCTCTTCCAAAGTTTCCGTAGCTCCTCAATATCCGTCTCAGAATCTTGAGTGGACTCTTTCACAAGTTTCCCCTTATTTATAACCTCTCTTTTAGAGTCTTTTTCTTCAGAACTCAAACATTCCTCGCCTCCTGGCACATTTTCTATTAGAGATTCCTGATCTATCCGGTGTTGTGCTTCTTGAGTGTCAGCAGCCTTCCCTCCTACAGAACCAGGTACCTCTTTGAGTGCTCTTCTGGCTGCTTCTGAACTCACATTGTCAGTAACAGACTTGCTGTCAATGTTCACAGGAAGTTCTGCACTGCAGTTTGTATCGCCAAAAATGCTAGCCGAGTCTGAAATTACTGCTACATGTTCAGCACCAGACTGGTTTACTGTCTGGACAGATTCTGATGAGGCTCCAGAAGATTTGTCTTGTCGAAGCTCATCAGAAGAAACAAGTTCTTCCCTTATTGGAGAGAGTTCCGATTCTGTGAACACGTCCTCCGAAAGAGACTCCTCTGTGCTCCTTGGAGCTGTGCTGGCACTATCATTCCCTGTATCTCGCATCCTTGAGTCCATTTCATCAGTATTGCTTCTTGTAATCTTTTTTAAATGGCAGAAATCTTTTACAGATAACTGATCTGTGTCACTGTTAAAGCAAAGAAAAGTTTTCTGTTACAAACCTTAAAATAAATCAAACACACACAGAGACTTTTCACTGAACGTATTTTAGTTATACATGATGAGGCTTCCATGATTGGGCCTGTCCCTCAATTAGTTTGCTCTTGCTTTAGGCAAATGAATGGATAAATTACACTAACCGTCATCTCCCGTTCTTGTTGTTGTACATTAACATGGCTATACAAATGCATAGATCTAGACAAAGTGTCATGAAGCCAGCACTGATTTTTTTCCGATGAAGAAAGCAACTGATGATAGGAACACACACAGGCCAGCAACAACTGAGGCAAGCAACAAGTGAGCTGCAGCCAGGGACCAACATACCTACGGGACTGTCACTCCAAAGGATTCCATACTGCCATGAAATCAGTCTGCCGTACTTGAATTGTCTTGCTCAGCAAGCACTGAAGCCAGTATTTGATTGGTGAGCTTCAATACTCCTTCAGATATTCATTGATACTCATTTTACACCTTGTCATGAATTGAAAACCTGAATGTTCTTGGAATGCCAAGTGAAAGGTAATTGGTGTTCTTTGGTTTTAATATTAAACTGTTACTGCTACCAAGATGCCTTTCCTAATGACAAAGCTTGATGTGAGAGGGCAGCCCACTAAACAAAAAAACTCAAATAAAAAAATTACCCACAGTATAATAAAGACAATTATTCTATTGGAAGGAGGAACAAAAGTAACAGCTATGTTAATAGGAACTTGAGAATGCAGTAGAAATATACTTCAAGACCTGAAACTGGCATGTTTGTGTGTATGTGTGTCTCAGTCTCCTCAAATACTTTACGCACACCCAATACAAAGTAGTGCCAGAAAGAAATATAAAAACAAGAGAGTCTGACCACAAAAAGCAATTCGGAACTTACCTTAGGTAAGAAAAAGTGAGCCTGCCATTTTTCCTAAAAATTGTAAGTGTTAAGATACTTAGGAAAATTAACCGAAGTGAGATGTGCAGCAAAAGTTGCATTTGTATGCTTTAGAACATAAAACAAATTTAGCTAAATGGATCAAATGTTAACTTCTTAAAAACTCATGAATGATGCAAGAAGGCAGTGCTGCTAAAAGTTCAAGGATGGAAATTCACATAATGCGAAGAAGAGGCAGTGGTCCTATAGTGTACCATATTTACTTGAAAGGAAGAAAATTCCTGTATGTAAGATGATCCCCTTAAAAATGTTATACATACAAAAATCATTATTAGCTATAACTGTAACTCATATGCAAATGAAAGATGACCCCTCTTTATGAGTGGCAGATGTGAAAAAATGCAGTCTTCCATTTGAGTAAATACTGTACAAGTCTGTGTCTTAGGACTGAAGCAAAATTAGAACTGCATGCAACACCATAATAACCAGCAGCAATGCCACTCAATTTTTATAAATTCTGAACTAGCTTACATGGGTAAGGAATCCTTTATTTTTCCGTCTATGATTTCTTTATACATTGCAGCAGACATAACTTCCTCTGTTGGACACATGATTCCATAGTCTTCACAGCCATTTGCTTGAACCAATGGATCCGCTTTATGTGGATCAAACATTATATTGCTTGGCGTCACTAGCAGCACTCCGCTGACTGTTCCCTATGGTGAAAAGAAAGATAAAAAGCTGGATTTCCAGACACATCAACTCTTTTCAAGCAATTTTTATGAGAACCACACATATCATAAAGTTTACATATGTCCAGGATTATCTAACAGGTCAGTCCACCATTCGTGTTTTCCACTATTACTACTGGGGAGTGTGACATTAGACTTTGTTTTTACCTTTTGATGTTTGCAGGTTGGTAGGAAGTAAGAAGAAGAGTTGGTTTTATACCCCGCCCTTCACTACCCGAAGGAGTCTCAGAGCAGCTTGCAATCACCTACCCTTCCTCTCCCCACAACAGACACCCTGTGAGGTAGGTGGGACTGAGAGAGTTCTGAGAGAGTTGTGACTGAACCAGCGTCACCCAGCTGGCTTCATGTGGAGGACTAGGGAATCAAACTCAGTTCTCCAGATTAGAGCCCATCACTCTTAGCCATTACATCAAACTTGCCTTTCTCTGGAAACTTGTAAGATTTTAGTGTCATGCTTAGAAAGAGGTAATGCATTTTTTCCATCTAGGCAACAGTTCTTAAATCAAAATTAGGGGGGGTAAAAAACCTTTGCAAAAAAAAAAAAGGATATTTCAACAGTACCATCTCCATTAGCTCAGAGGAGAATCAAAGGCTAATCACAAAAGCCATTAGAGTTTGTTTTCTTTTATATGAATATGGCATAGAAAAGCACACTTCTTATAAACCTACAGATGGATGTAGTCCCCACATTAAAAATTTTCTATAAGAAGGAAAAATAAAAAGGTTATGACAGTGGCCAGAGCAAACTATACTGAAATAGTTCATTGTGCACTGGGCTGTGGTCAGGTTGTGGTCAAAGAATGTACTTTTCAGGCAAAGTATTGATTCATACACGCACCCTTTTAAGAGCATTTTTAAAAAAAACTTCTATATTTGTGGGTTTTTCCATTTAAAGAATAATAGAAACTTTTCAGAACTTTCTAGAAAATCAGTAGCAGTTTGTGTTTCAAACTTTACCACTCATCTTCTCATTTCCACTTACAAAAATTCCCAGAAATCTTCAACATCACTATTATCTTTATTCCTTGAACAATTCTGGAAAGTTCTCCCTCTAGCATCTGTGACTGTAAGCATGACAGCTTAAGGAGGTAATGAGTAACAAAAGCTATTTAATGTGGGCATTCCAATACAAATGAATAAAAGCTTCTGCCCTTAATCATCATCGTTCTTATGTTTCCACCATGAAAGAAAATCAGAGATTCTAAAATACATACAGATGCTTTATTTTGGTAGTATAGTAAGAGACATTTCTTACCATGATGTTAACTATCTTTTTAAACAACATCAACAAATCTGTATCCAATTCTTCCCCCAAGGAATATGAAGGCTTTACCATTATCATTTTCAATCTACATGGTAGATTAGACAAAGAAATAAAGTGATGGGCCAAAGGTTAAAGACTGACCACTTCCAATTTGTTTTTGGGGCTATGACAAGATGTATGACAAGATATATGGGCCAAGGCTTAGCTTTTCAGACATAGTTAATGTTAACACATTTGTAACCTTTCCAAAAGAATGAAAATGTGTCTGGAAAAATGCACCTCTTTCTACAAATAGGCAATGTTGCAAAGATATAAACTTCCTTTTAGATCCATCCGCCCCATGAAAAGATGATTAACAGTGAACAATCTTCCATGAAAAAGAAAAATGCCACTATCAATCAACCCCTGCATTGTACAATCATCAGAAAATACTGGTAGATCACATTCTTTGTTCATGTGGAGCAAAGACACCTTGCATTAACTAAGAGAGTGTCCTAGAACATGGGCAAAATCTTCTTTGACATGCTTAGCACATACCCCCCGGGCTGTAGGGTCTCCTGGATAGAAAAATCAATATGAAAAGCATTCCCTAGCCTAGAGTATCTCCAGATACTCAGCCTAACCTACCTCACAGGGCTGTTGCTGGTGAAGGAGGCAGGATATGTATGAAGTCAATCCATGAGGAGGAAGGCAGGGTACGTATGAAGTCAATCCCTCAGCAACTTGCTATGGAAGGTACCATTTGCTGACTAGGAGCCAGGAAGAGGGCGGCAGCAGAGACAGGGCGAATGTAAAATACCCCATCTTTTTTTTTTAAAGGGGTGTTTAAGTCCTCTGAGAGCTATCACAGCAAGTGTGGTGCAGTGCTTAGAATGTCAGAGTAGGATTTAAAGGACCCATGTGCAAATCCTCACTATGCCATGGAAGTCTGCTGGTTGGCCTTGGACTGGCCACATTCTCATCCAGACCTACCTTTTTGTGAGGGTAAAATGGAGGTCAGGAGAATGATGGTCACCACTGAGGAACAAGATGGAGTATGACATTGGTTATAAATCTAATTGTGGCTACAGTTTGCAAAAAGATTCTCCGTCAGGTATTGCAACAACTCTTCTGTCAGGAGACAGTTCATTCTGTATTCAAATTACCATTAAATATTGTGAGTGCTGTGAGGAGGGGCAGGCTCCTTGATATTAAATAAAATGGAAATGGAAACCATTTAACTATGTCTTAAGGAGTTAGTTGCTTTCCTACAGCAAGACTCAAAATGCTATATTTTGATTCGATCACTTCTGTTTGTGGCCAAACAGAAGGAGAGAATGATTTTATTTCAATCTAGGAGAAATAATTACATCCTGTAGCTTTGACTCTTCGACCTGAACAGCAATTGTAGCATGTTTTGTTTTAAAGTTCATGGCACTGGGCAAGACAGAAAAATACAAGGTCAGTTGTCCATGAGCTAAAAGCTTCCAGTGAACTTGAAAATACTGATGCATGCCTCTTTTTTTTTTTGGTAAGAAAGACTAAAGAGGATTCACAGAAAAAGACACTTAAAAATCAAACTCAACGAGGTACGCAAGGCAAACAAGAAGTCTGCAGGTTTGGTCTTGCTAGGTATTTTGGGTCTTCCCTGGCTCCCCTATTCTGATACTTATGGAGCAGACTTATATCTTCAAAGAAAGCAGCTTTGGAGGATGATCTATTCCCTAATGGACAAGTTGGTTGCCTACAGCATTGCATTTCAGTGCCTGGACCTGGTCAGTCCTAGCCACCATGTTGTAAGAGATAGAACACAGCTGAATCTACAAATATTAACCATGGGAGAAGAGCAACCAATAACAGAATTCACTGGAAGGGAAGGCAGGCTAAAAATGAAACAATGAAAGAGGCACATTGTAAGCTCTTGTTCCATGCACACTCTCCTTCAAGCATTTCAAAGACGCAACTAGGCACAAATACCAAAAAGCGCAATTACACTATGACAGCAAAGGAGGTTAGAATTGCATCCAAGCTGTGCTTGTAGAGGCAGCTGACAGGTAAAATATAAAACTTAAAATTAGTTTTAAATAAATGAAAAAAACTTCAAACAATGTTGCTATTTGAATACTGGTTTTGCACGGGAGGTAAGATCTTGTGTACCTTGCCATTGGTTATGTATTTGCTGTTAATTTTGAGAAATTTTTCTGTGAAGGCCTCCTCTTCTTCTGATGTGGATGACACCACTCTTGCAGGCCGAACACATGTGTGACCTGGCGTGGCTGTTGCTTCCTTCCCATGTGGCCCATCTTGGTCCTAGAAACCAAGCAAGTGATATTTGACTGTACACTTAATGTTCAAATTGTTCAACTAGCAGGTTTCCCAGTGACCTAGTAGAATTCTAACGTTACTAATACAAGAAGAAGGAAAGTTAAGGGTATGATTTCCAACTGGTAAAAACTGTTTCAAGTCCAGGTAACTTAAGTTATCTGGATTTGAAACTGGAGACAAATGTACCTCAACAAACTGGCTATTACCAAAAAACCAAACTGATTCTTAGCATGTTAACACTACAGGCTAGAACCAGATTTAAATGTGATGCTGGCCATGTAGATCTCCATGAGTGAGATCTGTGTACACACTCAGCATCATGTTTAAACCAGAAAATGGCTCCTGGGATTCCTTTTGTCTTATTTAACTCTCTTTTCTTTTTTTATATGTGCATGTGAGTGTGTGTGCACCTGGAAGTCATGATGACCTCTGGAGACTGACACCAACTGGGGGCCTGGAGAATATTCAGAGAGGTGGCTAAATAAAGCCTCCTGACTGCTGGTATTCCAAGGAGGTCTGCCATCCAGGTACTTGCCAGAGTTGACCCCATTTAGCTTCCAAGATCTGATGAGATCGGGCTTGCCTGGGCTATCCAGATCAGGGATGTCCTATTAAATTTCCAAACTCTACAAATGCTTCCTATCACTGCTAGACAATCTTACTGGTCACTGAAAACAGCTGACCAGAAAAAGAGGGAAGGAACCGGTACATGAAGTAGGTGGTTCTTTGACTGCAAGCAGAACCTCTGCCAGAAGATAAACCACATCTATGTGCATGTGTAGCTCAAAGATTTATTGAAGATTCCTGCCCAGAGCTTAGGGATTATGGCTTTCATTTTTAAATATTTTTAGCCCCAATGGCAGCAGAGAAATCAAAAAGTGGGGAGGGTGCTAAATTATTAGAATGAGGAAAAAATAATTACAAAACTGCACAAGATTACAAAATTGAGTCTAATGGTTATAAAATAAAGGCATCTTTCTTCATTCTCAAATTAAATTTCCCTACAAGGCATATAGAAACACCCCATTTATTTGAAGTATATTTGCCATTAAAATATACACTACTGTTAAGACTTGATTTGCACTAAACCTTCCCCATCTGCAGTTAATGCCTGTGGAATTCAACTTGTAGAAAAACTTAAATGAGGCCTTTGGATGAACAATTGAAACACATGGAAAGAGAGACTAAACAGATATAATTTGTGCAAACACACTCCAAGAACCAAAGACAACTAGTCTTAAATGTGTCCACCTTCTGGAGAAAAAAAAAACACTTCACACCACCCATTCTAGCACGCTTCTAGAATTCAGTAGTGTGCTGAACTTGGAATATACCCTGTGATATAACTGAGACAATCTCCCTAAGCAGTACAAGAGGAAACCATCGTGCTTAAAAGCCTCCTACAGGAATATACAACAAGCAAAATATATTCATGGTATTAACACAGGGAGACTCTCTAGACAAAGGCCTCTTCATCCTGTTGCTTTAAGCAATCTGTCTGAGGTCTTGGAGGACATGGCACCTCTGGCATCAGGACGCGTTAGCACTAATTAGATCAGCGGAGAACACAGAGTGCCTTCTAGCCATCCCACAGGAGTGCTGTTGGAGAGTTGGAATCCAGTCATTCCAGCAAACCATCCATCCATAAATCTACTTACACTTACGGCTGTTTTCTCAACTTCTGCTTCTGAAGATGTAGGTGATAAAGGACTTATAGGACTAAGAGAAGGAGAACTCTCCACACTGGAAACATAATCTGGATCAGGAACATATAAGATCTATTTAAAATGAAAAAGAAAAAAGCCCACAAATACTACTGCTGAAATGTTCAACAGTAATCACAAATGTCCAGATATTAGTGATTAATTAAGATGGAAGAACACTGCTTGCTAACAAGGATGCTTTCACAGACTGACAGTTACAAATAATTTTGCACAATCATGATCAAAACCGTTTTACAAGCTATAGCGCAGGGTGTAACTGTGAACTTGTATCTACTTGCCACATATATTCTTTAAGTCATTTACTGTACAGGCTCCCAACTTGGCTAGTATGAATCTGACCTAATGTCTGATGTTTCTAGATTTGCTTGCTGAAAAGATTTCTGGATACTGTAAACAAGAACATGAGTCATACATTGTTAGAACTCAGATTTGCTCTAAACTGAGGGCACATTTTAATGGCCAGGATACTACTTCGGGACTTATAATACATATCCTTTTGTTGACAACAGTTTGAACTGCTGTTCAGTAATTGGTATCTTATAAATTATTATTTGCAAAACAAAATAAACAATTTCTAGAAAACAGTGTAAGCTGACATAATACATAGAAGGGTGCAATAGTTTAGGATTGCTTCATAAATAAGTTTTCTAAGTCCGCCAAAGTCATTGTTAGCCTTTAAATGGGGAAGAGGTAGAGAAAGTGTAACTTCCATTAGGACAATCCTATTTTTTTGTCAGTGTTCACACACAGTTACTTCTCTTCAATAACGACCTTAAGTTATTAATGACTTCAAATCCTGCACCATTCACTGTGGGAAAGGAATTGTTAAAAAATGAGAATGAATAGGAGAACAGACTCCTCTCTAAAAGGATTAGGACCCAAAATCTTGAACCAATCATTTGCAAGTTATTTCAGCAGCAGGTCTCTTTCTTTTCTTTTCCAAAGAACCTCTGCCCAACGTAGAGAACACAGCTACCTGAGCTCTGTAGGAAGCAGAAAAGAAAAATTCTAAAAAGTTCTATGAACTTAAGAGAGTTGTCACTGGAGTGGAAACAACACCATGTACTCCAGCTCTCAGTACATCAAGCAGCACTGCAGTTCAGGCATCTTCCTCCAAATACCCTTTACAGAGAAAAACGCTACCCTTGTTATTTGTTTGCACAGCCATAATTTGAAACCAAGCCTACAAGGAATAATCAGAGAACTAAGGAAAAGTCACTTTTTAGATTTAGGCGAGATTTGTTTTTCTTAGCACAGGTAGCTGATAGAACACACGTTTTTATTTATCAAAATATCAATACCTCTTTCCTCTTGGCTCAAGGCAGTTTGAGGGGCATTATAAATTATTTAATGCATCTAGTGCCACTTCATTTCACTAGCAAGGGAAATAATATACTTGAATGTTCTTCAGTCTTAAAAAAAAGACAACTTCTCTCCTTGTAGAAAGCTAGAACCATGAGAGGGGAAAAAGAAGAGAGGCTAGAATCTCTCCCAGCTATACAGGTTTTCTGCATACTGAGATTCTTTGTGACAGAAGCACTGAAAAGTTTGGCTCTCCCACCTGCAGAATGAACTGTACAACCTGGGGGTTGAATTCAAAGGTGCCGTTCCACATATGGAAAGCGCCTTCTGTTCAACAAAGGTTTATTTTACATGTCACCCTAGAGCATTACACAGCAAAAGCTATTAAGTTCTTTTGCTTCCCAAACTTCTTACACAAGGGGAAATATCAGAATCAGCACAGAATCTATCTGCTAAAGCACTGAGTAAGCCATTACACTAACTCTTGTGTGGCATTTATTTATTTACAACATTTCAATGCAGCCTTTCCATCTAATTCAGGGTCCTCAAGGTGGCAAACTTTAAAGCATTTCAGATATTAAAAAGCATCTTAAAACAAATATATTTAAAATATTTTTTAAAAATTAAAGAACCACTGTAGCAGTTATTTTGTTTCTACTAGTTCTTTGGAACACATCTTGCAAGAAGAAGGAAAAATGCATCTATACTATTGACAACATGATGTTAATTAAAGGCACTGAATCAAGTGCCTTGAGTCCTGACAATCAGGAGAAGAGTGGGATAGAAATATTTTAATAAACAAATACACCTTGCATACTAGAAGATTCCTTAGGGTGCATGATACTGGAGGAAGAATAGCCGACACTAAATGCTTGATGAAAGCAGGTATAAACTAATAGAAAACAGTTTCATACATTATAACACACAGTTCATCTGCTGAGGGAAGAGGACATGAACAGACAGAGAGTTAGACCCACATGCTAAAGTCTGCTAACACTGGCCTCTTAAGGACTGTCAGGAAAAAAGTTGATTTCTTTTGAAATGTGGTATCAGAGGAGAATTTTACAGATAATGTGAACCACCAAAATGAGAAGTAACTGGGTTCTACATCAAATCGGGCCTGGACTCTTCCTCGAACCTAAAATGACCAAACTGAGGCTATTATATTTTGGTCACATTGGACACATTCAATGTTCCCTCTAAGTTGTGGAGTCTTGTGAGCAGAAATTCTATTTTGTGAGCTACTACCATTACAGTTGTTAGTGAGCAGTTTGGCTCCTGCATAAAGTAGTTTGCTCTGGAGCCATCCTTCCTGAGCTAAGACAAAAATGTGCGAGCTGGAGGGTAAAAAACTGTGAGCTAGCTCACACTAACTCAGCTTAGAGGGAGCACTGGTCACATTCTAAGACAAGAGGCACTGGAAAAGCCAATCAGGAAAAGTTGAAGGCAGCAGGAAAAGAGGAAGAATCAAGATGAGATGGATTGATTCTATAAAGGAAGCCAGGGCCCTCAGTTTGCAAGGCTGTTAACAACAGGATGTTTTGGAGGACAGGACATTTTGGAGAATGCTCACTCATAGGGTCGCCATAAATGAGAAGTGACCTGATGGCACATAACACACTCACAAGGGCAGACAAAGCTTTTAAGGCTTAAGCACCTTTTCACATTCTCCTGACAAATTTTGAAGTACCATTTGTAAGAAGATACACAGCTAGTAATTCAGAGTTTCACCCCATTTCCTTTTTTGCCACTTTCTGATGTCAGCCACTCTCCCAAGTAAGATGCCAGCAGAGGGAGAAAAAAATCAGGAATAACAGTGGTGCATTCAGGTGCAGAGGAAGCCTTGTGATACAAGATTTGTTGCATTGCCTAACATTTTACAACATTTAGTCCCATCAACACAGGCTTCTATTAGACAACAGGAAAAGCTTTTATAAATATGAAATGAAGGAAAATTAACTTCTCAAAAATATTTAAATAAATCTATTTCATCCATTCCCCTATAAGCTACTGAATAGATAATACCTGTCCTGGCACAACTGCTCTGGAGAATAGCTTGTTTAACTGGACCAATTCATTAGGTGTTGTATCGAATTTCAGAGCAATGCTGTTCAGAGAATCTCTCGACTCAACCTGTAAAGAGAGGATATAGATTGTTTATAATAGCATAGCTATGAATACATTATAGTCCCTATAAAATTCAAAGTAATGGTAGGCTACAATGCATTTGTTTGATACAAAGGTTTTTTTTAAAGGCAAAGTTCCTAAAATCGTAAGTTTTCAATGATTTCAGTACATAAAATAGGACATAAGACACCATATATTTAGAGTACAGTACTGGAGAATTCTGATTGTAATAAGCTGAAAATATGTCAAAAAATCCCCCAAGTAGAAAAACAGGGCTTGGGTGCATCCTATTGTGGAAGAAAGGTTGCCGTGAAGAATAATTCTTCACATCTAACAGACGTCATGTAGGTCTCTTGAACCCTGTGTCTCCGTAAAGAAGGAATCAATCAATTATTGAAAACTAAAAACTTTTTCCAGTGAGCTTAGGGCTGTGTAAATACAGCTCTAATTCAGATTTATGGAACAGGAATGATTCCACAAATGCCACACCTCTTTAATTGCCACATATAGAAAGAACAAACACTGAGTGTTAGTGTTTTATTCTGCAAAAAGTGAAGTTCTGAATACAGGAGATCAGCTAGGAGTGCTTCAATTGCTGCAGCTTTCACATTACATTTAAAATGAAAATAACTAAATTAAAATTGTAAATGGAAGTTAGGGGAAATTATTTTGCCTTATGTTTTAATGCACTTCCACAGAATGTTGGAAGGACTTGATAAATTATATGAAAAACTTTAGGTCAAAACCTGTCTGCCAAACAGCTGCCAAAACTTTCAGATTACCTGCTGACTCACTGATGCCCTTAACATTTTGCTTACATTAAGCATCACTCCAGCCAGCATTTTAATAATGAATAATATGAAGTGACACATGGAAGATAAACTTTTGGTACAAATAAATGACCCACAGAGGCCAACAGAATGCTACAGAATAAGGTCAGGTGGCCTTTGGCAATCACTCCCTCTTACTCCAACTTACCTTTTTGGAGCTGTTGCAAGGACACAGTGCAACTGGCCCTAGAGCTCCTCAGAGGAAGGATGAGAGCAAATAATAAATACCAAGGGAACAACAGCAACTGCTTTCATAGATCAATTTATCAAGGATAATTTCCCCCCAATTCCTTAAGCAGAAAGCTGTAAATCTCTACAGTGTTTAACCAACCTTAACTCATTTGAGTTCTCCCTGAATGAGCAAGTTAATTCCAGCTGTACCACTATTAGGAATATGTCTGTGCTGCAGTTTTGCTGCTTATATTTTTGTTTGCATTGCTTATAGTATATTCACTCTTATATACAGGAACAGAGAACAGAAAATAATTTATGCCGAAGGTAACTGGACTGTTTCACTTTACAATCACAATTCAGTTAGCATAGCAGAGGTAGTCATTCTTGTACAGTGGTGCAGCCTGTTCTTGTACAACGGTGTGCTGACATCACTTCATCTTATGTCAGGGCTCAACAAATCTCAGATACTGGGTTCACCATGGTGCCTTAGAAATGTCATCCAAAATTCCTTCTGCATGAAATGCACATATGTAGGTCATCCTGGTCTCTAGCACAACAACCTAGCAGAATTATGTATCCATTTATGCTACAAAGAGCATGCATCAGAAATAAACAGCATAGATATATAATGATAATGCAATGCTTTGACAAAGTATCTGCTAATATATGCCAAACAGTGTTAACAGAAATTCTCTTAGTTCCTCTTAGCCCAATTTCTCCCTGAAATCCAACAATCCATTTCTTTTTCTGTTTTTAGGACCATCAAGTCTTTTGATCAAAAGAGAAACTCAGAGAGAGGAAGGGCAAGAAGTGAAGTTCTGCAAAATTTCAGCGTTTCATTCTGCAGATGCTCAGAGGTGGGCAATGTGTTTCCAAACCTTCCTACTCTCCTCCTAGGCCACCCTGTGGTGACATAAAAGAAAGCCATGCAAGTGCCGAAGATACGAAAGTGCGCACAGAGATATAACAGAAAACCAGAAAGAGAAATCTAAAAGAAATTCTCAGAAGAGAAAAACGAGAAAACAATAGCTGCATCTAAAAAAGGGAATTCTGAAAAAAAAAATTTCCCCATAACACCATTCCCAACCTTAATTTGTCCAACAACATCGTCATAGTTAAATTTTAAGAACATGAGCAAGTAAAAATGTGATTCTATGTGAAATATGGGCTTTCAGTTGCAGTAGAGAAGGCCATCTATGCACTTTTAAAATCCTGTTTTTATATATATATATATATATATAAAAAAATTTCAAGTTGTTTTTTCTGAGAAACATGCAGAAAGTAGTGGTATTACAAGAGTGACAAATATTTATTTATTGTCTTTACTGTTTTTGCAGCCAGAGTCATAAACAGCAATGAGCAACAAATATACTACCAGGAGAAACAGAAAAGTTTGTTTTTAAAAATGGGTTTTTTCCCGGGGGGGAGCTCTCCTATGAAGTACTTTCTCTTGGCCATGATTAGAATGCATTCCTAGACAAGGAGCTTTATTCGTTCAGAACATATTGCATGGAAAAAGTTGTACATAACACAGACAATGCTCCCTCTAAGCTGTGGAGTCTCGTGAGCAAAAATTCTACTTTGTGAGCTACTGGCATTAAAGTTGTAAGCGAGCGATTTGGCTCCTGCATAAATTAGTTTGCTCTAGAGCCATTCTTCCTGAGCTAAGACAAAAATCTGTGAGCTGGAGGCTAAAAAACCTGTGAGCTAGCTCACACCAACTCAGCTTAGAGGGAACACTGAACACAGTCTACATCATTAGACCAGGCTAACCTGATCTCATCATATCTCGGAAGCTAAGCAGGGTCGGCCCTAGCTAGTATTTGGATGGGAGACTACCAAAGAATAACTGGGTTGTGATGTGGAGGCAGACTGCTCCCTGCGAGCTCAGCTGTTTTCCAGGCGGTCTACAGTCCTTTTAAATGTGCCCTGTTTAAAGGGACTGCAGAAGAAAGCTAAAAAAAAACACCTGTTTTTTGCAGCTTTGCCACTTTTACCCCCTTGTCTTTTTTTCTTCTTGGGTCTACTGGACCTGAAAAAATTCAGGATTTCTGAAAAATTCCAGATCCAAATATTATACTGGTTTTGGGATCCAGGATTTTTTTGGAATATTGGAAAAAAAGTTTGGTCCAATAGATCCAAACTGGAAAATACTGAGAAAAAACTGCACACCCCTAGTGAGGGATATTTATTGATGGAGGAGGCTGGTGTAGTGGTTAAACATGTGGACTCTAATCTGGGAGAACCAGGTTTGATTCCACACTCCTCCACTTGCAGCTGCTGGATGACCTTGGGTAAGCCATAGTTCTGTCAGAGCTGTTCTCTCAAGGACAGTTCTCTCAGACCTCTCTCAGGCCCATCTACCTCACAGGGTGTTTGTTGTGGGGAGGGGAGGGGAAGGGAAAGGAGTTTGTAAGCTGCTCTGAGACTCTGAGTATAAATCCAATATCTTCTTCTTCTACTAAGCATGACAATTTTATACACAAACTTTGTAACTAACTGGCTTTTAGTCCTACTGCCACTGCATGGAATTGTTTTTGTCCAGGTAATACTTTCATTTACTATGAAACTGTGAGTTTTATGTTTTCAAGTGTTTTCTGTGTCTGAGATGGAATAGCCAAGATGCATATGCTGACGTAGCGCAGGTTTTAGGAGTGTGCAGTTCCCCCCTTTTTATTTACATGTAGATGACAAAGTGCATACTAAATTTCAAGCACTCTAGAAATGAATCAACAACAGCTCCTCATTTTCCTTGGTCAGAATGTCTTTTAGAGAATTCCTAGACAGATTCTGGCAAGCCTAAGAGCCAGACTACCTTGACTTCAGCACACGTAACATTTCTGTGATTTGCCTTTGCACTGCTCGTTTGCTATTTTGAGCAAATTCCTGAAGAGGAATGACAAACTAATAATCCTGTTGGCAGGCACCACATCACATAGGCCAGGCAGTCACTATAGTGTATTATGGTGTTTTGAAAACTACAAATGACATTCAGTGCTATGAATATGTTTTAGAAGTATTTCATTGAAGCAGTCAATAGATAGCTCAAGGTTGTTCTGCTATATTTGACTCTATATATTTATAGTGTCTCTCTATATTATTTACTTACAAAATTTATATCCTGCCTTTTTGCCCTAACAAGGGCCACCAAGATGGCTAATAATTTAAAAGAAACAAACTTACATTATAAAACCATTATAATAAAAATATATAAAATATACATCATTAAAACAACTTTAAAAAGAGTTAAAAAACAGAATTCAAATACATACAAAACATAAAGACATTGGTTAGGAAGGAGGATTCATTGAGAGAATACCAAACGAAACAAAAGGTCTTAACTGCTGACGAAATACAGCAACAGAAGGGGACAGATGAATTTTCCAGGGGAGAAAGTTCCAGAGCTTTGGTGCTAGGGTACAGGGCACATTGCATGGGGGGATGCTCTAGACTTTGAGAAAAACTCTATGGTAATTTTTTTACATGGACTATGTATCTCTCTTTGTTGTAAATTAGGACCATTGGAGATAACTATCCAGGTGGATGATCTTAGTGGACCAAATTTCTCTATATGCCAGGTCAGGATAAATCATTGCCAAATGGTGTGTATAGCCACATACAGGAAATCAAATGCATCCAGGAAGCTTGCAGCTGGGTAATCAGTCAAGGCTGGTAAAAGCCACTCTTGGACCCAGCTGCCACCTGCTCTTTGAGCAGAAGGCCTGGAACCAAGAGCACCCCCACACTACGGATCTGTTTCTTCAAAGGGAATGTAACCCCATCCAGAATGGATCACACTTTTAATTTACACCTTACACCCACCATCTTCTATACTTCCATCTTGCCAGATATAGACAATATTGATCAAAAGCACACATGGAAACAGCCTCACAAAGATATTTTAAACTCTGCAAGACCTTTCTTGGCCTAAAAACATACAGTTTGCCAACTTTTTGTTCAAATTTGAGTAGTGACCATATCTTTCCAAATCACTATAGGATCGCAGCACAGGCCAAGAACTTTTAAACAACAAGAATGAGGCACTAGAGTCAAAGCCAGAATGGAAGAAGGGCTGCCATTTTTTCTCCTGATGCAGACTCTAAGTCTTTATCAGCTAATAACATTCAGAAGTTGCTGCTGCTTTCCATTTACAGCTTTTTCCTGGAACACAGCAACCTTAACTGAAAGTTTCATGTCCACCCATATGTACCCACACGTTGCACACACAATTGTTTTTGGAGGTCCTTCAAGTACCAGATCTACTGGATTACAATTTAATTAAGGCAATGGAGCTTCAAAGCAAAAAAAAAAAAAAAAAAGCAGCAAGAAATATCATAGATTACAAGCATGAACACTGACAGCATTTCCAAATCATAACATGAATGCTTCTTTGTAGATAATTAAATGTGACTAACTTGATGATCTGATTTAGTGATTGCTAATCATAAAGCTTATCGTAAGAAATTACATTTCTCTCTATTTTTGGAGCTGAACAACAAAATATGCCACCAAAATCTCCCAGTACTAATGAATAAATTATTATTTGGGGTGGTGGGGAATCATATTTTGTTAAGAAAATTTCAGGAACTCAAACCCTCACTCAACAGAACTTTCCAAGCATAGGCTTGGAAAAACAGTGTTGTACACTTCCATTATTTACCAGATAAAACATCAAGGAGTACTTTTTCAGAACATATTCCACTTAGTAGACAGTCCTTCTGTTTGAAAAGCAAGTACAGTGGCTGGGAGGAGAGAGACATTTTAATAATTCTTATACTTTGAAATTTATATTAATTTCTTAAGAATAAAGGAAGCCTATTTAAACAAGACACATGATGACTGGAGACATTTGAGCTCAAATTCCTGTTCTGTCATCAAGTTTACTGGGTAACCTTGAACAAGCTATTCTCTTTCAGTCTAACCCAAGGATTCCCAAACTTGTTGAGCCTGCGGGCACCTTTGGAATTCTAACAAAGGTGACTGGCGCAATCACAAAATGGCTGCTGCAAGAGGTGGAGCCAACCAAAAATGTCACAGTTTGAGGTTACTCATAACTCTACAGTAAATTGTCAGCATTTCAGGCAGAAGCTCTGCTTAACAAGATTTACAATGAGCATATTTTAAAAAAAACAACGTTTTCTTGCATACACACAGCTTACCTTCAGTCATACAGTGAAGATCCTTGTGCTGTGGTGGCAGCTGCTTTCAAAGCAATTTTACAAATCTGCACAGCCAATCAGAAGCCTTCTAGGCAAAAGCCCCATCT
The DNA here is from genome assembly GCA_029375565.1 of Gekko gecko. Taxonomy (NCBI): domain Eukaryota; kingdom Metazoa; phylum Chordata; class Lepidosauria; order Squamata; family Gekkonidae; genus Gekko; species Gekko gecko. Next base: position 95,997,843 of record JAPDNY010000009.1, read on the forward strand.
GGCCCCATCAACTTCCTAAAAACACTTGGTGAGTGGTGGTGTTTAATGGGCACCACGTTGGGGAACTCTGTTCTAAACTATTTTACAAGGTTGTTGTGATAAATACAAAAAAAAATTCTGTGTGGGGGGGACGGACAAGAAAAATAGGGGGAAGTAAATAAGGAAAAAAATAAAATTATTGCAACAATGTGCATTACTGATGCTTTTGAGGCAAAGAAGCTTCTGACAGAAGTCTACAGAAAAAGAACATTTTTATTATACTGTTATAGACTGGAACACATACACTGCACTCATGAAGTTGGCAATCATGAAATTAATAAGTTCCGATGATCTAAATTACTATTCAACCTGTATTTAGCACCATATTATGTACTCTTTGGCAGACTTACACAGAGCTTTTACATGCACATAATAAAATGTAAATAAAATTGTACACGAACATATTAAATGCTGCAAACTCTGCACAACTATTCAAACTGGTGTAATAAAAGATCTCATCAGGTGACACAATATTGTGTAATACTAAAAGGGCATGGTTCACTGAAATATACACCACCACTCACTGATTTACCAAACACGGTTCAAGTATGCTAGCTACAGCAAAGTATAGTAACTCTAAACCACGTTACTTCTGTTATTTTACACATATCTGTTCATAAAGACAGAACACAGACTATATTAAATAAAGACTCCCTGAAGAAAAGCTTCATGGATCATTACTAGAAGTTATTCAAAACTGTTCTGATCAATGCAAAAATGTGATAGTCTGAATTTGCATCATTTTGTTTTCTCTAGTAATTTACATAAAGTGAAAGAACAAATTTACTTCCTAATTGCATTTCACAGTTGTACTGATCAGTTTTCTGGAACTCCAACCAATGAAAGCAAGCTGGCAGCACAACGTCAAAGTGGAAAGCAGTAAATGTTAGACATTTACAAAAACATCTATTATGTACATAGGTTAAATACCAGAGATACTGCTATTTACTAAGTCCAGAGTACAGGATTTATTTCAACACATTTCAGAAATCACAATAACTGATTTACCATCCTAGTTATGTAGATGATATGAAACAAAACATTTCTCACTTCAGTTTCCCCTAGTAACCAGAAACACAAAACGCTGACTGCAGCACTGTTTGAGGGTCATTTGAAGAACGTAACAGTTATAGAAAGGCTCCATTTTCAGATAGTGCTGGGAAAAACAGAGCTATGCTCTGAAGTTGTCATAGATCAACAGAAATTATCAGAAGAGGACAAGAATGTTTTTTAAAGGCATTACTAACATCACGTTCACCTGCATTCAGTGGACCATCAACAAATGCTGAAAGCTTTACAGGTAGCAGGAGTATTCTGAAAATCTGTTTTTTGCTTCTGGAAGTAAAATAATCATTGCCTCAAAAGGAATATTCTATTGACTTACAGTTTTATTTACAGCTTGCATAACACCCACAGGAATACTGGAAAGCTTAACTCTACCTTTTCAGCATTATTTGACATCCTTCCTGAAAAGAAAACTCAAAACAGTATTCCTACCAATTCATTTAAGGTGATGAGCTGCTGCCTAGAGCTACAGACTGAACAAACAAAAGGTAATATGGCTGATTCTTTTTCTTAGTTTTCAGAACACTGTTAAAGCTTTTGAGTTTTAAACACTACTCTTGTATAGTACATAGCAAAACAATAACTTACTGTGTATTCAATAGTCCCTTTAGGCTTTTGAAAAGACATTCGCCTCCCATCTTTCTTGTCTAGGGTCTTCTTCTGGCCAGTATCTGAAAAAAAATGAGGCAAGGCATGCGTTACATTCATTTTTCTCTCCCCTCTTAGTATTGTCACAGGCTGCTGACTACAGCCCGGCGGGCAGACATCTAATTCACCAGTTACTCAGCTTATACCCTGTGACTCTCTCCTCAGCCTAACAGGGAACTCACTGCTCAGCTTTAAGAATTTGACCAGTATAAATAGCTCCAACAACTGGGAATGTATATAAGTACCTGCAAGCATCCTGGGTTTTATCAACTCACAAATCACTGGACAGGGAAGATTTGCACAGGGCAAGGTTATAACGATTCTAAGATGTTTGATTAGATCTATGTTGCACAGGATCTGCCTGTCATCTGCAGTAGACTACGCACCATCTCCAAAGTAAGTTTCAAGCAATGCCCCCCCCCATATAATGTGAACAATTTGTACACAAAAGCTAAAGTCCCCATTATACTACAACTGGATCAGCAAGTACAATTGCAGCAGAATTATAAGATTCAAGGGCTTCTTTTTAGTAGATACATTTCACTATACCACTTAGTCTTTTGCATGATTCAGAACTGACTGTACATTTGTAAGGACTTGCCATCTACTCAGAGGTACAAATTTAAAAAAAAAAAATTAAGAAACCCTTCCTCTTTCCATACCCATCCCCCACCCCCAACTGTCTTACTTCTGACTGCCTTCTCCTATTCATTCCTCAAAACATACAAGCAAATTCATGATTGGAGTAGATGCAGTGGTAACTGGATTCACAAACAGGCTTTTTAAAAAAACACAAAACCCAAAAACCCCTAGCTTCATACTCTCCTCTCCCCCACCTCCAATTTATAGACCAGACTGTTTGGCTTGTGCTGGATCTGGGAATAAGCATGCTGGGGAAAACAAAGCATGCCTACACAGCCTGTGTCAGAAATACACATTAAGATTTCTCATTAAAAAGAGGTTCACACTGGTCATTCAACCACTTCCTACTGGGTAGAGGCCCAATTCAGGCTCAGGATAAATTAACGTACAAACAGACCACAAGCTGAGCTGGGACAGCAACTGGAGGAAAATACACCTTCCACAGAATTTTCCTGTCCCATTACAGAGTCCAGTTGCACCTTTAAAGACTAACATTTTATTTCAATATGAGTCACAATCTCACTTCTTCGGATAGAGACATGACGTGATAGAGAGGCCTGCATTAAATTCTGCCGCACACAGTCTTGAAAGAATGTACAAAAAAATGCAGAATTTGTGGAAATTCAAGGCTTAGGGATATCCCAACTCTTTGCAGCAATTATCTCTGTATTCACTAACATAGCATTCTGATAATTTTGCTGTGTGGCATGACCCTCCTAATGTTTAAAAATATTTTGATAAGTATTAAGGCACCAAACATTGAACATCTAGGCAACTAGGCACTTGCCACTTTTCTATTCCTACCCACAGGTCTACAGAAGATACTCGTCCACAGAATAGCCATTCTGAATAAAGGATAAAGCAAAGTAGAAACTTCCCACCAGACAGAAGAAGTGCTAAAGGCACAACCACATTAAAAACTAGATGTACAGAAGAAAACATTAAGATCATCAGCACAAGAAGACTTTTCCTTTCCATCTAGTATACCCTTACTGACCCTTCCTTGCTTGGTTTTTCATTGCTGGTTTTATCTATATGCACTTTTTCAAAGTTGATTGGGCAGAAAGGTGGCATACAAACGTTTTAATATAAATAAGTGAAGCTTTCATCCATCTGATTAAAATATGTCCATAGATGTAAACAAGACACATTGCTCCTTGCTATCCAGCTCAGTCAATTAGTACAGATTTCATACTGTCTACCAATACTTTTTCTTCATGCCTCCAAAACATCTACAGATTAGTTGTTATCCAAAGGATGTTATTTCATTCAATTATGGAAACTTGGTGAGAAAAAAAGAGCCTTAGTCACTGTGCCTGAAAAGGAAAAACAAAACACCCATCCCCTTTATGATAATTATGGTGATTTTCTCCAAAGATGAAATATTATCAGCCAGTTGTGGATAAATTATCTGATTAAATAAGGAAAATGCATTTGAGTAGGAGGACGACTTGTAAGAGAGAATCAGTTACAGTTTGGAAAATCCTTCACTGTTTACCTGTTACATGGCCGAAGACACATATAGCAAATTGTTTAATTTGCTTCAGTGCCTTTTGGGTGATGGGTAATAGTCTGGAAGGTGTCTAAAGATCCAGCTGATGCAAAAAGTCCATTGCTGAAAGACATCCCAGAGGCAAGGTGGCACAATACTGGTCCTCAACCACACTACATATCTGTACAGATTAATGCCATGTGACATTATTTTCAGAGAAGCTGTTTTTTTAAAAAAGAGAATAACACTGATACTGAGTTGAAAATGTGAACATCAACACTAATCAAAATAGAGAAGCACTCAAACCAGTGAAACAAGAATTACCAGTTACACAGTGCTGTACTTAATGTGCCAGTTCATTTCAGGAGTGCTTGTTAACACTTTTAACTCTCACAGTTTTAACACACAAGGTTAAGTATGAGTTTCCCAGTGCCACGGCACAACTATTCTAACAAGCAGCTTTCCCTGATTTTTTTTTTAAACCCTAACCTTGTGGGCAAACAAACCTGGAGTGCAGCAGTCTCTTTAAGCACAACTCTGCAAACATGTATACAGATAAGAGGTCGGATTTTCAAAGAAGCACCTAAGAGATGAGATTGCCAACAGGCCTGGAGAAAATGCCTTTGTCTCTTTAACAGAAGCTTAATGTGTGGAAAGGGAAGTTGGTAAACAATATTAAAAGGACATGACATTCTACTCCCCCAACAGTCAGTAATCCTAGTAAGAGGCAGCCATTTTATTTATTTAGTTAGTTAGTTAATTTATAGCCTGCCCTTCCCAGAAGTCGGCTCAGGGAGGGTAACAACATCATTTATACAAAACTTCTGTTAATAAAATGACATTAAAATTTAGAACATCTTCATAAATATTAAAATGGTGGTCACAGCTAATAATAATTTAAAAAATTCCCTGGATGTGGGAGGTTCCTGGCAATAGCCAGTAGCTGTTAAGAGAATGACAGCCACCTCAGGGAGGCCGTATATGGACATCCGTTGCCTCAGCCAAAGGCCTGGCTGAACAGTTCCCTCTTGCAGGCCCTGCAGAATTTAAGTAAATCCTGCAGGGCCCTGATCTCAATGGCGAGCATGTTCCACCAGGCAGAGGCCAGAGCGGAAAAAGCCCTGGCCCTGGTTGAGGCAAGACGGGCCAGGGACTACCAGGAGGTGTTGATCCTTAGAACATAATGCTCTTCGGGGCATATACAGAAAGAGGTGGTCCTTCAGAAGTGGATCTGGAACTCTATTGGTAACCTATGCAATTGGTGGAGGATCTGCCAAACATGAGCCTGCATAGGCGTCACTGTTAGCAAGCACGTCGCTGCATTTTGCACCAGCTGTAATTTCTGGGTCATCCTCAAGGGTAAGACTGCATAGAGTGAATTACAGTAGTCAAGCCTGGAAGTGACCATTGCATAGGTGACCATGGAGGTGTTGCTGAACAATCAGGGTTCCTAAAGTTTGCTTCTTGGCAGGCTTTCTCCTGACTTCTCTAAGTAGCAGAAGTGAGTCTAAGGGAAGTAGGGTTCCTGACAAGACCCACCTCCCTCATAGATCTGTTTTTATATGGAATTTGAGAGAGGCATGCTACAATCATATCTACTTTCAGATTTTGTCAAAAAATCTGTCAAATTTTGTCAAAAATAGATCTTACTTGGAAAAGTTTTTCATTTCTTCTCCCTTCATTGGTCTTGAACACATGTAGGTACAAATCATTACACAAATAGAGTAGCAAATTCAGTTCAAGATTTTGGTTGTAACCTTCAAAGCCCTATGCAGCCAGGGACCTGCATATCTTCGGGATGCATCTCCCCATATGTCCCTCGCAGAGTGTTGTGCTCAACTGATCAACATCTCCTGGTTGTCCTCGGCCCCAAGGATGTCCAGCTGGCCTCAACTAGGGCCAGGGCTTTTTCTGTCCTGGCCCCAGCCTGGTGCAACAAGCTCCAGTTTGGTATAGTGGTTAGGAGCGCAGACTCTAAACTGGGAAAACCGCGTTTGGTTCCCCACTCTTCCACTTGCAGCTGCTGGGTGACCTTGAGCAAGCCACAGTTCTCTCAGAGCTCTCTCAGCCCCACATACCTCACAGGGTGTCTGTTGTGGGGAGAGGAAGGGAAGGAGATTGTAAGCCACTCTGAGACTACGAGTGAAGGGCAGGGTATAAATCCAATCTCTTCTTCTTCTTGAAATCAGGGCCCTGAAGGATTTGTTACAACCCTGAAGGAACTGCAAGATAGAGCTGTTCTCCTGGGCTTTCAGATGAGGCAGTGGACATCCAAATCTATCTTGGCCTCACCTGTTGACAATGCTGGCCAAAATGCAACCAGCCCAAAATAAGCATCGTTGTTGAGGCGAATCCACCCTGATTGTATTTGGTTTGTGTTTTAACAGAAACATGGTTTTAATTATTTAAATTATATCTTGTGATTGTAACCTGCCCTGAGCCCCCTTGCAGGGAGGGCAGGATAATAATAAAATGTAACTAACTAATCAAATAAATAAAAAACTACAGTGTTATACTCACTGAAAGGAGGATGGCTGAAACTTTTGTATTCAACAGACCACAGTATCAGAAAATTATTATGGTGGTAGAATCACTATTCTCAGTAGACACAAAACAGAATGAATCAAGTTCATTTACGGAATGAAATGGGACATTCAATTTAACCAAGATCTTCTTTAAATCAGGTGGGGCAGTGACCCCTAAACTACACTGCAACTAACTATTCATTCTCTAACAAAACGAAAGGTAAGAACTACATTCAGCAATACTTTACCACAAACCTGCAGTAGCCTCAAAAGCTACAAGACCAGAAGCAGCACTGACAATTTTCACTCAAGGGTAATGAGATCCATGAAACCTATTTGTACGAAACTAAAACAAAACTTCAAGACCAAGGCCTTTTTGCCTTGCTTTAGACATTCACATGCTTCAGAACGAAGCAGTGGAACACTTCAGAACATGGTGGAGCAAAGAATACCACTTCCAAATCCTTCTTATGTAAGTTTCATCAACTTAAACATTTACATTTCTGGGGAAAAGGTCCTAGCTTATCATTTGCCCTGCTGCACAACACTCCCATTTGCAGTTGTTTCACTAGGTGAAAGTATTAAAAATGTTATTCTACCACTTTATTCTACTACATGAGTCAATCACGATTTAACTTTTCCTGAAACATAAGTGACATCAACATAACATCTGGTAGGAGATTCACATAAATTGAAGTCATCACCCACTTTGTAGATGCTAGTTTTTGTTTCTGAAGCAGGGACTACTGCATCTGTGTTAATGAGAAGGCTACCCTTCCACTATAATAGACATCTAAGATATCCAAAGTTACAGGAATCTAAAAAAGTAGTGCTTTGATTATATGATGGATAGATTTTTGCATAGACTGAAAAATTAATTTTACTTTTAGCTTAATTGACTCAATTTGTGTTGTTCTAGTTAATCTAGCTTCATGAAAAATTAACAGAATATCCAGGTTAACCTTTCTGTTTCAGTATTCGAAGTGTTATAACTTAAATCAAATTCATGGAAAGACACACTGAAATTGAAACAGGAGTATCTATCCAGAGATGGATGCCACTTTAAATACAATTTGCAGGAGTCCATTTGTGCAGGCCAGAGCAATCTGCTTCCTTGACGTGAAAGCATGGGGGGAGAGGCACTCACAACTCAAAAGTGCTGTTTTTCATAGACATTTATTTTCAGTTAGAACAAGTCTTAAAAGACAACAGATAGCTATTCATATTTGTTGACATTTGGTGACCTAATAATAGAAAAAGTACAGTTCCATGGCACCACAAACAGCAACAGGGCTCATAGTTTAGATGAAAACAAAAAGAATAATGCCACATTTACCAGGTTACAATGCAGTCATCATGCCCTTTTCTTCTAGTTTGGTAATATCTTCAGCATCTCCTGTTCTGGTCCACAGTTACTTCAGTTCTCCAGGAGTAAAAGCTGGATACCCTACAGTTTGTTTAACAACACATCCGTTTCTAACTTCTTTTTCTTAAATGCTCAAAGTTCTGTCACTCATCATTATGAAAACTGCTGTATTGATTACTGTGTACAGATCTATCACAGCGATTGTGTCTCAAGTGTAGTGTGATATGCATCAAAAGACTGGACAAAAGAATGTTGCTATTCCATAACGACTGGGGGTCCTTATTATGTATTTACTTCATTTCTACCCAACCTGTCTCCCCAAAGCTGCTTACATCATTTTCCTCTCCCCCACTTTATCTTCACAACAACTTCACAAGGACGATTCGGCTGAGAATACGTGACTAGCCCGAGGTCACTCAGCAGGCTTACATGGCAGAGTGGAGATTCGAACCTGGGTTTCCCAGACTCTAGTCTGACACTCTAACCACTATACCACACTGGCTCTCATGCTGGTCTAGAATCTTTTTGTAGCCTCTGGAGAACAATAACCCCCAGGCACAGGAAGCAGCAGGGACATGATTTGGAGCTAGTTTTGCAAGAACAGATTGTGTGGAGTAATACTGCTGAGACCGAGCACACCAGAAAAAGACTGAAACCTGGCATGAACTGAAACAAGCAAACTGAGGCCAGGTTGAAGGCACTGTTCTCCCTCACACAGAAAAGTTCTAAGCAATGCAATAATTGGTGTTTCATCAGCATTTATTTATTTATTGAATTTCTACCCTGCCCTCCCAGCCAAGGCTGGCTCAGGGTGCTTCAAGGAAAGGGAGCTTGTTCATTGTCCTGCTGCTGGAGCTTTCAAAATGCTCATATACTACTATCGGGCTGCAGTCACACGTGCCAGATAACACAGAGGGAGGCGAGGCTATTTGCGCCATTGCAATTTGATCCGCCATCACACGACCAGATGCGATGGTGGTGAAAGGGTGTTTTTTTCATCGATGTATGTTTCTGGCGCGCTTCAACAAGGGAGCACAGAGGGAATAGGAGAGCGCTGGAGCGATCACATGGGAACCTTCGTCTGTGGGCCGTCGCAAACCCCTTTGATAGTGCACTTTTGCTGGCAGTTTTTAACTGCGCTTCTTTGGCGGTAAGAAACGGGTTGGGGATGGGTGCAGGATGCTTGCCAGATGCTGCCCTGTGATCGTGACAGTAAAATCTGCCCAACATTTATGCCTATCCTGCGGCTACTTCTCCGTGTGATCGGCGCCTTGGTGTAGCAAGGCACTTACCACTACCACAGGTTAACTTTATGAACAAGTTTTTAGACCCTATTCTAACAGAACCTGTCCCTGGGGCCTTAATAAGATAGATACATTCTAGCAAACACTCGACCGGCATGCTCTGGTCTGATCCTGCATTGGCCCCCTCCGACTCTGCGATTCTATGACTCCATGCCCTGCTTAAATGCAGGTTCTTTGAGAATATAAGGATCATTACATTAAGCCTTTAATCAACTAACCATCCCCCTACACTCTGGAAACCCTGGCTCTTTTGCTCAGCAATAGGGATCCTAAGTTTACTCTAGAAACTGTAATTTGTCTCAGTCTTTTTAACCCTTGCATTTTTAAAAAAGAAGCAAGTATTTTCTGCTGCTCAAGATCTGTGAATCAAGAAGCTTCTAAGGGTATATAAGGAACAGAAAGGAGGTGGCAATCCTAGGCAGGAAACTGGCTGAGACCTTGGTCAGTCAGTGAAGCTACATTTCCTGCAGGCATGACTGCTGCATAAAGAGTTCCTACTGCACAGAGTCTTTTATGATTAATTTTAAAAGCTCTAACTTGTTGTGTCAAAGGCTTCACAAAAAGAATTATCAGCAGAGATTTGAAGGACATAAGAGAGGTGGTTACACAGATGCTTCAACAAGCAAAATGGGCAGAGAGGAAGAAACAGCATATTTGTTTGGAGGAGCAGAAGACCTTTGGATGGTTGATGGCAGTAGAACTGGAAGAGTGAAACACACAAAGAGAAATGCGTTGGGATTAGAGATGCGAAGGTCTGGGAAAACACCAGAAAAAATTCAGTGTAAAAAGTTTCCTGTGGGCTCCCCCCCCTTCAATGTTTCCAACATGAAAATTTGGGAACATACTGAAAAACTCCTATGAGGTATTTATACTTTTGAAATGCATGAAAACACTTAAGAAAAAAGTATACTCACTCAAAACACTTTCTAAAATGTATACTAGTTTTCAGGGGCATATTGTTCAAATGTGACAAATTTTGTCTACAGTTTCTATTGTGTATGAGAATAACTGAATTTTATCAATTATTTGGATCTCAGAAATCCATTCGTGGAATGGATCTGCAGGATCCAATGGTTTAAACATAGAGTTTAAATCGATATTTGAATCTGCTGATAGTCTTTAACAAATACTCTTAATAGAGTCAAAAGTATTAAGTGCAAACAATACATCTTTTTACATTTGTTATTTTAACCTTTTATTTTTACCTACTTTTCTTATGGCAAAAACTAATACATCGTGAACTCACATGTTCTTGCTTACTGAAAAATCTCAATGAAACTAGTATGAGGACCTTCAGCACCTGGCAAGACTTGAGAATCTAGCAATGTACTTGCTTATCATAAGTTCTTATCCAACTTCTCTCTATTTTTATCCATCGGGTTACACATATCCACCATATTACAGCTCTCCATCACCAGCAGTGTAGTTGAGTGCTTCCTCTCCAGCTATGACTGTGCAATTAAGTTACATATCCATTTTTAACAGTCATATGCAAATCCCAACATTCCAGAAAGACCTAGTGAGCAGTAAATTTCTTTCCTGCTCCAGTTCAGCAAAATGCTCTGTCATTCACATACAAAAGATGTTTCAGCTAGTAAAGGGAGTTCCACATTTTAAAATGAACTATATTTTCCAGAAGACTTCCTAATAAACTGCTTAAACATTTATCTTGGTCAGTTATCCATCTCCCTGCTGACCCAACAAACACTGATTATACCAAGGGCAGCAAAAAGTGTTTTTCCTTTCTGGACTGATCTTTCACCCAACTTGTTACAGTTCAGAGAGTTATAGTCCCTAGAAAGACAACAAGCCATTTCACTAATTGGGAGGCAAAAAAGAAAAGAAAGGACTGATCAAGTGCATACTTGACAGTAACTGCAGCCAATTTTTATTATCAGATTACTGTACCCTTATGAAAATTCAGCTGCTTGTCACTATCAGCCATGTGTGTCCTTCCTATACTTTTAGGTGTACCCCTCAAGAAAGAACAAAACTTCTTGCTTACAGGGTTATAGAACTCAAATCTGATGTTGATAGGACACTAGAAGGCCATTTTATCATACAAATATCAAACAAAAAACTCCTATTAAATACTTTTTTGCCTGAGAGGGTCAAGCAAAGAGAATGTAATGAATGACTCCTACATGTCTTTGTGTACATGCACATGATCAGATTCCTCCTGTGTGTCACATGACATCATTACCTTGTATGTATCCTGATTTTCATTTATGCAGGGGAAGAAACACATCCAAGGGGGAAAAAAAGATTAGTGGTACAGCCTCCTTTTAATCTGATTCAGCTGGAATTAAAGAGGTGCGCTTACATGGGAAGATTCCACATCACCAACACACCCTGCAAATTACTTCAGCACAATTTAGGCAGATAAAGCACAGCAAACTCAGCACCCTGATGCATTCTGAATCAGACACTTAAAACAGCAGGAAAGAGTCTACTATCCTCTTTTTAAGAAGAAGAAGAAGAGGAAGAGTTTGGATTTATACCCCGCCCTTCACTGCCCAAAGGCGTCTCAGAGCGGCTTACAAACTCCTTTCCCTTCCCCTCCCCACAACAGACACCCTGTGAGGTAGGTGGGGCTGAGAGAACTCTAACACAAACTGTCCTTGAGAGAACAGCTGTGCCAGAGCTTGTAACTGACCCAAGGTCACATCAGCAGGTGCAAGTGGAAGAGTGGGGAATCAAACCTGGTTCTCCCAGATAAGAGTCCACACACTTAATCACTACACCAAACTGGCTCTCTTAATTGAGAACATTAGTGCTAGGCCACGCTAGTGAAGCCAAAACAACCTGTCACCTGCATTGTTCCCTATGTTTTTATCAGCACCTTGCTCTAGTTATATTCTGTACACCCCAAAATACTGTGCAGTTCATATCCTCCCAGCCTGCCTTGCTCACTGCTGCCTGCATACATTCCTCAAATTGCCCCAACACATTACAGTTCGAAGACAGAAGACAAACACAACATGGTGAAGGGGAAAGTCTTTCCAGATTTACCACTTCTACCAGTTTTTGTTACCTGCTGTGAACTTCTGCTATTCTTCAATCATGCATTTGAGGCTATTGATAAAGTGTCTCCAAACAGTTTTAAACTTTTGCATTTTTGCATTTGCCTTCCAAACCTGCAGCCTGATCCATGGCCCAAGCACCATTTCTATGGCTTAATATAAGCGCACACACATATACAATATCCCATTCATCTCATGACCCAGGACAAAGTGCCTATTTTAGATGACACTGTGAGAGGGAGGCCAGGAAGGGTCGGTTCTTGTGGTCCTTTCTTACACACTGAGGGAAATGTTGATTGCCACTTTGGGGTCAGGAAGCAATTTTTCTCCAGGCCAGTTTGGCTGGGTACCCTGAAGGCTTTTTGTCATCTTCTGGGCGTAGAACAGCGGTCACTGTGTGGTGTGGAGGGGGAGGTATTTGTGAATTTCCTGCTCTGTGCAGGGAATTGGACTAGATGACCCTGGAGGTCACTCTATGATTCTATTAAATAGATATTGCAGCATAGGCCAGCATCTATAGATCACAGGAAAATGTACTTCCCATTCTTGGACCCAGGCTGGCACTATCCTCAACATTTCAAAAGTCCTGCTAAATTCCGTATTAAATGTGTTAGCATTGTTGCTCCATCTATGATTAAAAGGATAGGCTTCTTCCAACTCCTGCTACTTGGGGACAAGGTAGGGATTCTGACCTGCGTACTCCCAACACAAATAGCACGACTGGGGAAGAGCAGAAGTAATTGTCCTCTCAGTTAAAAGAATCGAGAATGAACAACCAGGTCGCCCTTAACAATCCCCCCTCGTTCTCCAATTAACTCCTCCCTTGCTTCCTAAATCTATCCCCCCCCTTCCCCGGAAGAGGGGAAAAGAACAATGCAATCCTACACACAGCTGCTTTACTAGTCTGAGCCTCCTGTAGGTTTCGACTGTAGTGGCTCTGCAAGAGTGTGTGCACTGTTCGGAGGGTTACAAAAAGAACAAGAGCTTAGGAAGCAACGGGGAAGTTAACTGGAGGAGAAAGGCGTTCGGAGCCAAGTGGTCCTAAAACTGCCACCACCACTCCTAATCAGTTGCCCTGAAAGGCCGGCTCTTCCTCTCCCCGCACCCACGCAACACCAAAAAATGGCGCATGCAAATTTGAGCCCTGAGAGCTGAAAAAGTTTCCTGTTTTAAGGAAGCAACAATAAGAAGTGCTATAAAACTAATTATGGTTGCCGATAGAGAGAGGGAGAGGAGGAGCGGAGAACGAAATTATTTTTTCCAATGAAATCAGCAATAGTCAACGTGCGACACGTTTAGGACGCCACTGAACAAGCCTAGAAGAGGCGTGCAAGGGCACTCCACAGAAGGGACTACGTGTGTCCCTTGTCAACCCCCAACAGCTCGTCAACCCTTCGGACCCCCCCCCCCGAGTAAACGCGTTCGCCCTTCACACACAGCACACGCCTCCCCCGTTTCTAGCCTTCGCGGCCCATACCTAATGGGGGCGTCGCCTTGGGCTCCCCCTCATGGAGCGAGTCCTGGAAGTGGACCTGGCGAGGGCTCCCCGTGCCGGGCACGATCCCCCACAGGCGGTTGGCGGTGCCCCTCAAGAGGCGGCCGCTCTTGCCCGTGAAGGTGGTGAGGTACTCCATACTGGACGACGGCGGTGGCGGCCCGTCTCCTGAGAGGGGAGAGGCAAGGGACGGAAGGGGCTGAGTGAGGCAACACTCTAGGGGGCTGCGAGGCCCAAAGGCGGGAGCTCCATGGGTCTCCTTGGAGGGCGGGGGCTGCTGGCGTGAGGCTTCTCAGCCGTCCCCTGCTAAAGAATCACATCAACAACCCGTCCAACCAACTCAAGGCCCGACACCAGAGAGAGAATCGCTGGCCAAAAACTTGCGCAAAAGTTTGTGGCCGGCTCCGCCTCAAGCTCTTTCTGTTAAAGGGGCCGCGCCTCTCACTGGCGGGGAGAGAGGCAGAAGGAAGCCACGCGGCGGAGCTTATAATTTACGTGTGGGATTCACGACCACAAGGTGTGTCAAAAGTGTCTGCAGGTTGTGGCTCAGAGATTTGTTAATACTCCGTCGTCGCACAGTATAATACAATGTGGCCTGTGGAATTCATTGCTACCAGGAGAGGGCCGCGAGTTTGGTTTGCCTTTAAAGCAAGCAAACATTTCACAGAGAGGACAGATGTATTAACATGTGTTACACCCGGGTGATGGAACCTGCATGTTGAGAAGCAATCTACTACTGATCGGAGGAAGGAGGTAAAGTCAGTACATTGGATCCTGCGTGTGTATGCATAACTGTTGAGATTACAAAGTACGTCAGTGTCCATGGATTGCACAGAAAAGATCAGGGAGGCATAGTTTTATGGCACTAGAACATGGATGTGAGACATGAAAAACAGAACCTCACAAAATTGGCTATTAAATTACAAATCGTAGACTGAACCACCAAAGCATACTGACACAGTGATTTGTAGCACATACTGTCGCATAAAAAACACTGATATAAATGATTTCTATACAATGCCAAAACAAAGTTAGTTATCGAAATCCATGGATCACAAGATAAAAGCCAGTGCTTTGTGGCCCTGCTGTGGTGAACAACAGTTAAAAAAACTCAGGTCTTCATGATTTTGCCCTGGAGTCTCCCTAAATGTACTACCAAATCATACATCATGTTTGTGGATTGGACCATAACGAACATGGATGCAATGCATTGTAGAGGCAACATGGCAAAAAACTTTTTTAAAAAGTAGATCTTCATATACTTGTGAAATGGTAGCTTTATGTTGCTTCAGTGAAAAAAATTATATAATTTTATGAACATCTTGATTAAACTTCTATCCCAGCTCAGAAGCAAGCTGCTTGAGAATATTACATAAGGACTTGGGCAGGCCTTGGAAAGGCAGAGAGGCAGAATATAAATTCTGTAAATAAATAAATGAAGGAAGGAAGGAAGGAAGCCTCTGCTATATGAGATAGATTATGATTTTAATTCTGCAAGGCTGTTCTTTTGCTTATATATATATATATATATATATATATATATATATATATATATAGTTATCGCACCAACAAATGTAACCTACCAATAGCCCTTTGAGAAGCTTAAAAAGAAAATAAACTCTTACACAGAACAACAATATGATAATATTTTCATGCCTTTTTCTATGCAATATAAAAGAAGTTAAAAATAATACTGGCAAGGCAATTGCTAGATTATATAACAAGGTCTCAGGAAGTTCAAACCAGTCTGTGACAGGAAACCTATCCTAGCCAATCATGTTTCTTTCACACAGGCTTTGGGTGATAGGCCTTTTATATATATATTTATATATATTTTTTGCTTTGATACAGCCTCTTTTTACTGGATCTTGTTTTAAACTGGCCTCTCTTTGGCTGCGGTCACACATGCTAAATAATCCACTTCCAGGGCACTTTTGAACTAGATTTTTACTGTGTGAACTGGCAATATCCAGTTGGAAAGTGGATTGAAAGTGGATTATTTACTGTGTGACCGCAGCCTTTGTCTGTCATATCAACATCTGTCTTCCACCACTACTGCCACCTTTGTGTTGTGAATATAAAAGCATCTGTCTAGGTATGGTCCCTTCAGTGCATCTGATGAAGTCAGCTCTGACTCACAAAAATTCATGCTGGAATAAATAGGATTAGTCATTAAGGTGTCACTGGACTACAGTTTTATTTTTCCTCAGTGTGGTTCCCTTCTGTTTTCAGATGCTATATTGATAACACCTTAAAAAAAAAATCTTGGGGGAACGTTATTTGTACTTTGGAATTGGTGGGTGAGGGAAGGCCTAAGCCCTATTTTTCCTCCTTAATTCTGTCCTGCAAGTGTCCTCCACCTTTTGCAGTAGTGTTAAAAGGAAAACATAGGTTTAAGAACCCATGTCCCCCCATTATGTCAATTTTTTTAACATTTTGTGCATCCATTGTGATTAATTTTGGCAACATGCATCTTCTTGCTGAATTAGGGTCCCGGTCACAGGTGCCAGATAACACGGGGGGGGGAGGCTATTTGCCCTGTATAATTTGACGTGCCACTGCACGATCAGACACAATTCTTTGCCGCGCGTTTCCGGTGCGCTTCAACAAGGGATCACTGATGCAATGACAGTGCACTGGTGCGATCACACAGAGACGTCCGTCTGCGGCCTGTTGCAAACCTGTTTGTTACTGCACTTTCCCAGATATTTTTTAACCCGTTTTTTCAGAGGGGCAAGACGGGTTGGCGATGGATGTGGGATGCTTGCCAGATGTTCCCATATGATCGCGCCTGTAAAATCCAGCCGGCATTTGTCCCTCTCATGCTGCTGCTTGTGATTGGAGCCTATGAACATTTTCCCCAGATAAAAATGCTCAAATGCAAGCGGACAAAATGAAGGCAAAAACTTCCTAGGGACTGAAGTTGTATCTTAAGCTAACATTGATTCAAGGCAGGAAAGGTAAAACCATGAAACGGCATGAGGTGGTGACCCATAATTGTTTTAGCAGCAAATAAAGGGCCAGTAAAAATAAGCACTAACTACGGCAGTTACTGGTTAGCACAAATGCTGAGAGATAGTGGGTGAGCGCTCTGAGAATTCTGCTTGCAGACATGGCTTCCGCTCTAGTGATGAGCCTCTTCTTCTGATATTCTCAAGCTCCAGATAAATAGGGTTGTCAGCTCCAGGTGGGGAAATCCCTAGAGATTTTGGGGGCGGACCCTGGGAAGGGCAGGGTTTGGGGAGGGAAGGAAGCTCAGAAGGGTATAATGTCATCTAGTCCAGCCTCCAAGGGAGCCATTTTATCCAGGAGAACTGATATCTGTCATCTAGAGAACAGTTGTAATTCCAGGAGATCACCAGGCCCCATCTGGAGGCTGGCAAACCAATATTAAATATATACCTTGCAAAAAGGGTGCAAGCACACATGCTTTACTTTTTAAAAATTGAATTGGATTCCTTCCCTTCCACACATTTGCAGAATTGTATACGTGGGGTAGAATCACCATGGGACTACCTGACACAGTCTTTTCAACTCCCTCTTTTGGGCCTTGCCCATATTTGCATGCAGAGTTGGTACAATGTATTGTGCCTGGTCATTAGTTATGGTTATTAATTCATTAAATAATATAATTTATGTATTTATGTATTTATGACCCACCTATTACTTTTCATGCTTGAGTAGCAACACAATTGAAAATTAGGCAATATGCAAAGATACCAAAGAGAAAACAACCACGAATCTCCTAGAATAGCTGTGTAATGCTTTGAGGAAAATATATTGCAGCCATCTAGTGGCAGAAAGCAGCACTGTGGGTAAGGTTGAAAACTGGCTTAATTTGCTTTCGCTTAAGTTATCACTTTATTATAACACATGTGTGTGTGGCTGATAAAGCCAAAATGTTAGTATTTGTGGTTGTGATGGAGCTACAGTACTGCTGTACTGATACATGTTCCACCATGACCTGAAGTGGCAGAAAAAGCGGTGTCTATCCTGGGGCAAGACCCATTAAACTAGAAAGAGGGTTTGATTTATTTAACTGGGCTACTGACTTAGGTAAGCTGTTGATTATTTTCCTTCCTAGCTGGAAGCTGTCGCTTCTTCCTGTCAAGAGTATAGTATAACATAAAAAGCTTTGCTGAACTGGTATCTTTATTCTTCCAGAGCTATACGATCACTATAGTTGACTGATGTAACTATGCTGTTCATAGTCTGTCTCTCTCTCTGACATCTTTATTGAAATCACTTATGGAAGGACAAAAGCCCTCCCCCAATACTGTGTCTTCTACTAGAAGCAACATTTTACCTTCTGCTGTCCACCACAAACAATGTATTTCATTGCAACACTTCTACCCTTTGGATATCACCAGCAGAATCTCTACAGAAACAGTAAGTACAAAAGTCTCTTGTGAAGCCAGCTGTGCACTTCAAGACTTTGGAGTGCGGGGGTCTTAGTATTGTGAGCTTATGGAACATCTTAGCATCTGTTCCTGTTCATCTTGTATAATTTTCTGTTTTAGCTATATTTGTTTTATGCTACCAAAATCCCAGGTAATTCTCAAACATTCAAATGAAGTTTTCTGAGTGAGGGCTTAAGAGTGCAAAGGAGAAAGATATCCTAGACATAAGGGGTCCAGCTATTTTGCAATGTCTAAGGATAAGGACATCCAGGCTTCTTATTATTAGCATATAGCAAATAGCTCACGCTGAACACACAGTATTAAGAACTAGTTTGTCATGCTGAAGAACTAATGCTAGTGCAAACTAGTGCCAACACATAATAACTCCAGAGTATAAATATTAGTTAGTCCCTTTGTTGTTCACCCTCAATATGCATTCAACAGGTCTCTGTAAAATTCACTAAATAAATACAGCTGTTTCTGTGGCACTTTGCTTGAATAAGCACGAATGAAAACTTAAGTTAACGTTAGCTGAATTAGGTTAATCTTCTAAGCAACTCTTAATAGTACACAAAGCCTGCTCAAGGCCTGGACTCAGCAGCCTACATATAAGGTATCTACAAGTACATTATATTCACCAAAACTAGATCACTGCATTTTCTCTAAACATGCATACTGACATTTCATTTTGATAGCTTGTGTGACTCTAAAATTAGATTGGGGGGACATGAGAACATAAAGTAATTCTGTTCCGCTGCTTAAATGTCAACTGAACTACACAAAAAGAATTAAGTACCACAGGTTATAATTTATTTTATAGCTGGATTTCAGGAGTGAAAATGGATTACTTTTATGCATTCACTTAAAAAATCAATTGATTTTCTTTTGATAATCCTTATTGCTGCTGCTTTTTGATATTACATCTGCATCTTTTATTTTTACTTTTTAAATAGTTTGCATTTGGATTTTATAGTTTGTAATCTGGCTCTGGTAACAAAAACTGGGGTATAAATGATTTAAATAAGTAAAAATTGATCAGAGGGAAGCATGCACAGGAGATGATGGCTCTAGGAACAATATCCTAGAACGTCATCTGCACGGACCCAAGTAAACAAAAGTTCTATTAATTTCAGTTAATTCATTCTCCATCACAATATGAGAGGCTGTGCCCATAACTGTTCAGTGGCACCCTGCTGTAATATCTTTAATGACTGGAAGGATTCCTTGCATAGCAGCAATTAGAAACGGATTCCATTTTGACATAATATTTAATCTCAGTTAACCATCTAGGAGGAATGCTGCTTGACACGCATTTCAGATTTTGCTGTTATCTTATGAAATCTAATGAATCTAAAAGCAGAAAAATCATGACTGCAGATGTTATTGCTAAGATAACCAAGTTTACTGCTTCTTCCTTGAGACTTGTACAGTACGTGCTGTTAGTTCTAAGTACTTGCTTTAGCCTCTAACATTGTTTATCTGCCCAAATGCATTTACTTGAAACAAGGCAACATGTGGAAAGACTCATTTACTGCATTTATAACCAACTTTTCTCTCCAGTGCGGCCCAAAGTGTCTGACAACATTCTCCCCTTCTCCATTTTATACACACAACAACCCGTGAGGTAGGTTAGGCTGAGAGTGTTCAACTGGCTCCAAGAGCACCCCGCAAGCTTCCATGACAGAATGGGGATTCAAACCTGGGTCTCCCGGATCCTAGTCAAATGTCTAACCACTTTACCACGCTGGTTCTCATGGTCCCTTTCTCCCAAATAATATCAAATACATAACTGAGAGTTTGTAGTTCCATTAAAGGGCAGCAAAATCTGCTACCTGAGATGGGTCGACCCATCCTCTCTGATGGTACAACCAGTCCAATCCCGCCGAGTTCGTTTAGGGTTAGGTAAAGGTAAAGGTTCCCTTGCTCGAAAGCCAGTCGAATCCAACTCTAGGGTTGCGGTGCTCATCTCCGTTTCAAAGCCGAAGAGCCAGCACTGTCCGAAGATGTTTCCATGGTCATGTGGCTGGCATGACTAAACACCAAGGTGCACGGAACGCTGTTACCTTCCCACTGAAGTGGTACCTATTTAGGGTTATTCTCAGGTAAATGTGCAAAGGGTTTCAGCTACCATCTCCTAAAAGGTAAAGGTTTCCCTTGCTCGAAAGCCAGTCAAATCCAACTCTAGGATTACGATGCTCATCTCCGTTTCCAAGCCAAAGAGCTAGCACTGTCCGAAGACGTTTCCGTGGTCATGTGGCTGGCATGACTAGACACCGAGGTGCACTGAACGCTGTTACCTTCCCACCGAAGTGGTACCTATTTATCTACTTGCAATTTCTTGCTTTAGAACTGTTAGGTTGGCAGGAGCTGGAACCAGAGATGGGAGCTCACCCTGTCATGCGGCACTCGGGTCTCGAACTGCTAAACTACCGACCTTCGAGCCTGCGGTAATTGCTAGTTCTGTTCGTCCATTACAGCATAGAGAAGTCTGGTCTATCCAGGATGCAGGATGAAGTGGCAGAGATACAAAATGATACAACTGACTGTGCCTTCAAACTACCAGCAGGAAAATGCAGTTTTCAATGTGCCCCCCCCCCAGTGGGAGCATATGAGGGAGGTGTCTAACCCTGCCCACTCCCACTTGGCCTTATTTTCCACTTGCAAGGAATTTTTTTCATTCAAAAATGTGATTCTTTCACCTGCAGTTTGAAGCAACATAGGCCATTCTGCCATTTCTATAATCTTATTCTACTGCAAGCATAGACATTTCAGGTCCTTACCATCTATAGTTTATAACAATTTCATCCTTATTCCGGTCTTTGGCATTTATGTAGGGGTTAATGAATGTGGTTTATCTTTACACTAAAAGAACTCACTTGCTTTTCTGTTCCATGTCTGGTTCATGGTCAGCACTTAATGCTCATAATTTGAACAACATTGTAAAAATCTCCCCAGAACACAGAGTCTGGGATTCTCTCATGTGCCTCTGTAATTGTCTAGGAGTAGACAAAATCTTCTACTTCCAAGCCTTTCTCAAATGATCCAGCTTTATGTCAGCTGAACTGTACTAGATCATGTGGATGGTAAAAAGTTTGGGGTCTGAGAGACAAAGAACATGTCAAACGGCAATCACAGGATCGCTTCTTGTAATTATACAACTAAAGTGTTCTGAATATCAAGAATGTGGCCTTTAAAGAGCTTGTATCTTGCCTCTGGAAATGCATATGTTTATATTGCACCGAATAAACTCCTTGATTAAATGACAGTTACTTTCTGGAAACTCAGCCAAATGTCTGAGTTGCCTTTGCCAGCTTGTTACTTGTTTCCGTCTTCCCTACAACAAGAACCTGCGTTACTGACATTAAAATTGGTTATAATTTAGATGAGACACTAATTTGTACTCCAGAGTAATAAACTGGAATTTTAAAAAGGAGTTTGTAAAAACACTGCATGATTTATGGACAGCCTCAGAAGTGATTGAAAATTCTTTTGGTTTAAGTGGAGTATGATAGGGCTCACTCGCAGTCTGGTTCTCCATATAGGAAAGTTCTCATCTTCCTTCCCCAAATTGGGATGCTGTAAGTGTAATGGCCTACAAAATGCCAAATACCAAAATACCAAAAGCATCTGTCTTTTCATTATTATCTTTATTTTTTAAAAAACACTCATTCCCAATAAGCTGTAAATACAGGAAGAATTAACTACATGCCTTTTATGTGATGACAAAGATTTTTAAAAAGCACAGTGGGGTCCAATAGATAAAGCAATTGCTTTGATTTGGGATACACTGGGATTCACTGGAATCTTACCACAGTCTCTCAGTACAGTAGACAAATTTCCTTGAAAGTACTAGAAGTCTTCCCCTGCAGTGAATAGCAGGATTGATGGGTATGTTTTGGTGCCCTTTGTTACACCAGAATATTCCCCAGAATCCCGAGAAACACGCAAGGGTCCCAGTGCTGATATTCACTGGTTTGTCAGCAAATAAGTGAATGTGGAAAGGATTTTTCTGAAAGTACAAAGCACTCAGAAAACATGTTAGATTTCACCCCATGAGTTCCAAGTTCAAGCTTGCACTCTGTCATGGACTTGGCAAATCTCACACATGTTTTGTCTCAACATCATCTACAAACTGGAAGAAATAACGACTTACCCCATAAAGTTGAGCCACATGTAACCCATGCATGTCTTGTTGGGATTTCAATGAGATTTCCAACCATGTAAACATGCACAGCGTAAAACGTTTATTACAAGTAATAAGTTATCCTGTATGCTGCATTAGACATACCTTTCTGTGAATAGTAGGTATCTGAGCAGAACATCTCTGATGATCACTTCTGAATGAAAAAATTGCAAATGCTATGCTGGAGGAGGGAAATTTTATGCTTTTCAATTGTTCAGGCTGCAAAGAGCTTAATTGCTTTGGCTCATGTGAAGTGCTTTGAGGAGTGGGGTGCCTGTTTCCTTTTTAGGAAACAGGCTCCCCACTCTTCTTTAGTGATTCAGTCACTCCGCTGGACTGACTCCAACTGAAACCACAGGAAATGTGTGTAGTTTTGGAACTAACTGAATTAGTTACAGTTAATTCTATAATGTGCTGGTGCATCAAACCCTTTGAGGTCCATTACTGATACTAACAATTTACCCAGAAGAAGCAAAACAGACTGTCCCTAGCTTTCTTTAATAATTCAGGGATGCACATCTCAATGGTAGTGCTAAATTGAGAAACAGCCTAAGCTAGTGTTTTCCTGGGAGAACGTAGATGCAAGCCAGAAATCCAAAAATTGTAATTGGCAGCAGGGTGCTTAGGAGGGAGCTCAGTTTTGGAAGTCTGTCAGGACTGAGGATGGAATAGCAAAAATATCTAAATTTTTGTATCCCAGTGTAACAAATATTTTCTGGTGAGCAAGATCCACAGAAGGGAAGATGAGATAGTCAAAGATTGCACCACATCCTTTCCTTAGAATATTCCCAAACTAAAGTAGACCAGGGATGGGTAACTTGAAGCCCTGGGCCAAATCTACCCCCATGAGGTATGTTAGTTGGCCTTCCAATTGCCAACCTAGATATAAAAGAGGTGTGGAGAGAGCAGTCTTTGTTAAACATACTTGCCTGGACAGGGTGTTTTAGTAGAAGGCTGGAGCACTGACCTGTCAGTCTTGACTTTCCATGAAGGTGAATTGTGCACCAGGACTCTAGAGCAAATGTACTCTGCTGGGTTTTTTTTTTTAGTTGAAATCAGAGAAATCAAGAATTAAAGTACTGGCATACCTTCTTGCAACTTCAGTTAGTCGCCTGTAAAATGGGGATAGTTTGCCTTTATCTCACAAGAGCATTCTATGGATGGGTTCCGGTAAATGGGCTGAGAACACTATATATAGCTTTGTTGAAGCTGAACAGGTGTGGACTATCTGACTAATGATCTGGGTGGGAGACCACTGAGTGCTCTCTAAATACATTCAGCGGGATATAAAATACATGTTTACAGATGCTTACAAGTGGAGGTCCAGGTCTCATCTGGGGGCATGCATTGTGTGTGCCCAACTGGTGTGGCAGCTGTGGCCTTGTCCTTGAGAGGTGAGAGCTGACCCTGGTTGTACAAGCTTTGATCATATTGAGGATGTACTACTGCAATGCACGTGATATTGAAGCTGCCCCTGAAGATTGTTCAGAGGCTTCAAATCTTGCAAAATGCAACAGCAAGATTGCTGGCTGGCAAGGATCACATATTGACAGTTTTAAAGCAGCTTCACTAGCTACCTGTTCATTTCCAGGTGCAACTTAAAGTGCTGGTTGTTACCTTTAATATCCTAAATTGTCTGCATCCAGGTTACCTAAAAGATAGGGTACTTCCATATTCATCTACCTGTCAATAGAGGTTCTTGTCTCTGTATGCCCTCTTTGGACATTAAGTGGACAGCTGTCCGGAATAAACTCTTCAGTGCTGTGGCATTCCACCTTTGGAATTCTCTCCCTGCTTAGCTTTAGATGATCAGCAAAAACATTTTTATCCTCCTCTCTTTTCTCCCATTCCTTCTTTAGTTTAACGCTGAGTGATATTTCAGGCTTCTGTTTTACTGCTTTTTTGACAGGGCTCTTGTTTGTTGTGGGAGGTATATTTTATTCCTAGTGAATTCTATTTATGATTATTCTGTGTTTAAAGGTACATTCAGAAGCCCTCTCAAGAGCCTGCTTTGCAGCCTAGAATGTGGGGGAGGAGTAAATAAATGAAGGCAGAGCTCCTTTAGAGACGAATGGGAAGGACCAGAAGTAATAACATGGGATGGAATGGAAGGAAGAAACAGTCTGGGAAATGGGCACTGCCCCCCCAAAGGGAGGGAGGGAGGGAGGGAGGGAGGGAGGAGTCTGCCCGGTATCAGGCTGGGCTGGACCACATGCCTCCTTCCCTGCTTGGTGTAGAGAGCCAGCTTGGTGTAGTGATTAAGAGCGGCAGACTCTAATCTGCAGAACCAGGTTTGATTCCCCACTCTGTCATATGAAGCCACCAGAGTGACCTTGGGTCACTCACAGTTGTCTCAGAGCTCTCTCAGCCCCACCTACCTCACAGGGTGTCTGCTGTGGGGAGAGGAAGGGAAGGTGATTGTAAGCCACTCTGAGACTCCTTCAGGTAGCAAAGAATGGAGTGTAAAACCAACTCCTCCTCCTCCTCCTCCTCCTCCCACTCCTGGCACGGGGCAAGGGGGCAATCAGAAAAGCCCCCTTTTGCTTACTAGCCCACATAAGATCATTATGTTACCCTGTCCTTGCTTAGATAACTACATTCTGACAGCCAGATGTGTTTTCTGCACAACCAAGAAGCACTCTGGCAAGAAATCCATAGTTATAACAGCACACCAAATAGAATGCTAGAGGGCAAATAAATTGCACAGCAGTCTCATTTTTAATCAGTCAGGTTCATATTTCTTATTAAATACCTGGATCATATTCAGACTTTGTTTTAAAAGGGGGGAGATCTAACTTCTTAAACTGATGAGAATGCCCTGTTGTCCTTCCTGTACATTTACACAAATTGCAGTTGCTTGATTATATTATGCTTTGAATATAGTTAAGTTTGCCAGCCCCCCAGGTGGGGCCTGAACATGCTCTGAAACTACCACTGATCTCCATGAAGATCGTTTCAGGTGGGTAGTTACGTTTGCTTGCAGTAGAAGAGCAAGATTTGAGTCCAGCAGCACCTTAAAGACCAAGAAGATTTCCAGGATTGAAGCTTTCAAGAGTCAAAGCTCTCTTTGTCAGATACAAGTAGGACTGGAGATCCCTGAGTCCTTCTATCCCAGTCAAAAGGGAGCCTTGACTCTTGAAAGCTCATACCCCGAAGTTGTTGTTAGCCCCTAATGTGCTGCTGGAGTTGAATCTAGCTTTTCTTCTGATCTCCAGACTACAAAGACAGGGTCGATGTCGGCATATCCTGAACCTTGTGAGGCACAAGAACCTTGCGAGGTAGGTAAGTTAGACAGAGAGAGGGAGTGACTCACCCATTGGGATTCATGACTGTTGTATACTGAGTTCGGCCACATGCAAGGTCAGGTCCACACACGTTCAGGTGAAGAGCCCTAGCTTCGCTCCAAGAGACAATAGCCTGAATGGATCCTAGCCGCACCTATCAGAGGGCTAGGATCCGAGTTAGGACCTATGGAACTCTTGCCACTGTAAATAGCCCTATCACGGGTGTGGTGTGTGTGTTTGGGTGTGGTTTTGTTTAGGCATATAAGCCAGCCCACGAGCTGGCATTCTCTCTCTTGTTCTTCACTTCCTAATAAAGTATAAACTGCTTTCATCCTGCAATGCATCAGTCTCAGTACTTTACAATGACTGAGTGGGAATTTGACACACATCTCCTCAGTCCTAGTTTAACACTTTAAATACTACGCTACATGGGCTCGCACACCAATTCATTTTTTCATACTACTGTAAAGCTTCCAGACATGCACAGAATGGAAGCATAGAAAACTGCCGTTTCAGCTTATGGCAGGCTGGGAGGCAAAAATGCCTCTAGAAAGGCCCTTGACTTGCCCTCCCATGAATGAAAGGAGGGAAAGGGCCCAGGTCAGCCCCTCTCATGGGCGGGAAGGGGCAGGCTCACCAATGGCAGCCCCACTGTCAGGGAGTATGAGGGTCAAAGGGAAACAGGGCCCCATGCTGAAGAAAAGGGGACTCAGAAGGGACTCCTTCTGCAGCAGGTGAACAGGTACCCTTTTGCACGAAGGAACCATCCCTGTGCAGAGAGGGAGGAGGGCTCTTGGTAGTTGGTGATACATACATTTATCTACTTATTTATTACACTTATATCCCGCCCTCCCTCATGAAGGGGCTCATGGGTTGTGAACTAGCATATTGAATGCATGGTGACTTGCCTGCCTGGTGCAAAGGTAGCAGACATTACAGGTGGTCTAGATAGGCTAGTAGACAGTGCTGGGGAGGAGTCAGTGGCTGTGGTATATGTTGGCACCAACAAAATGGGGAAATGTAGCCGTGTGGTCCTGGAGGAAAAAAATTAGGCTGCTAGGCACCACACTGCCAGAGCCAGGAGACTGGCCTTGAATACCACCACCACCCCCCCAAGCAGGAGAGGCAGAAGAGGGAAGTGAGATGGTTTTTGTTCGCTTGTTGGGTTTACATGGTTAATTAACTTAATTAAAGTAACTTTAATTAAATTAGCCAGAAAGCTTTTGATAAAGTTCCTCATCAAAGGCTCCTAAGTAAACTCAGCAGTCATGGGATAAGAGGACAAGTCTTCTTGTGCTTTAAAAACTGGTCACCACACCTCAAAAGGTATTATAGCATTGGAAAAGCTGTAGAAAAGGGCAAGTAAAATGATTAAAGGGATGGAACACCTTCCCTATGAAGAGAGATTAAAGAGGTTAGAGCTCTTTATCTTGGAGAAATAACACTTGAGGTGTGACATGGTAGATGTTTACAAAATTATGCAAGGGATAGAGAAGGTAGAGAAAGAAGTACGTTTCTCTCTTTCTCACAATACAAGAACTCGTAGGCTTAGAACAGATAAAAGAAAGAACTTCTTCACCCAAAGAGTGATTAACATCTGGAGTTCACTGCTGCAAGAAGAAGTGGCAGCTACAAGCATAGACAGCTCTAAGAGGGAACTGAATAAACATATGGAGCAGAGTTCCATGTGTGGATATTAGCCACAAGGTATAGATGGAACACTCTGTCTGGGGCAAGTGATGCTCTGTATTATTGGTGCTTGGGGGGGCAACAGTGGGAGGGCTTCTGGAGTTCTGGCCCCACTGGTGGACCTTCTGATGGTACCTGGGTTTCAGTCACTGTGTGACACAGAGTGTTGGACTGGATGGGCCATTGGCCTGGTCCAACATGACTTCTTTTATGTTCCCATGTACCATGGCTTCCGTCAAGTGCACACCTGCATTGTGCAGAACAGGAGACACTGGCACATGGCTGTGGCAGCTCCTACTCCTCTTGCAGGTGCTCCCAGCCCACAGCAGCAGTGACTCCTGTCTACTTCTTGTTGCCCTCCCCCCAGACCATCAGTCCCCTGGGACTTTTCCTGGTATCCTTAGTGGCCAGCCCACCTCTACAGACAATACAGATGACCCAGTCATTACAAGCATGATGTGTTTTATGTTTTGGCTAGTCACTTAAAGTCTGAATATCCAGGACTATGTTTTGGAAGCTCTCCCCTTGAAATTTAAAATTACTAGTGTGACTTAATCCCATCCATGGAATTTAGTTCTAAGTAAATTAAGTTAGGCTGCACTGGTTAAGTGCTCCCTTTAATTTCTGAAACACAGAGGCAAGAGTTGTATTTTTTAAATATGCCATACCAGAATAATGGCAATACGAGTAATAAGAGAGCTGCAGATCTGGGGGGATTAACTAATTTATCAGGAAACAGTTACCAAGGGAGGTAGCCTCTAGCAGAAAAAAGAGGTTGGATAATTATCCTCTCTTAAAAATAAATATCAAGAGCTCATTGTCAACAGAAATGTTCCCATTTTATTTACAGTATATCAGGTGCTGCATTGAACACATAATATTAACATTGTGAATGCCCTTTTGCCAAGTTACACAAGAAGAGGCATCATTCGTGGTCTAACATTCCACTGTCTTGCTAATAGTGACATACTCAGTTTTTCATATGAATATATTTTGAGCAGTGTGAAAAAACAGGATCTTGCGGTTAAAGCAGAAGAGGAAGAAGTCAGGAGATTCTTGATTCTATTTCTAGCAACAGCATAATATTCTTGTGACTTGGGGCAAAGGATTGAACACCCACTCTCACTGCTGATCAGAGACCCTCAGCCAATATTTTGGGTGGTGTGCACACAACCCTCCATTCTGTTCCTAATCACAGGGTTGGAGAAGAAATTCACTCCTGTGATTTCTCCCTACCCCCACTGATGTATTACCTTTGTGTTTTTCCTCCTTAGCCTTCTATCATCTGTGTTTCTTTTTTTCATTCACACCATCTATCAGTCTGGCTGTATCTCAGCCATACACCCCTTTAACTGTACAGGTTGGATCCAACAAGCTTTCTGGCTGGTGAAAAGAGAGGAAGGGGTTCCCCTTGAGCACCCAAAAAGGCTATTCTGGGGATCATGAGACAAAAAGCATGTGGGATGGGAGCTGTACTAGGAGAAGAACTGGGCAAGACTGAGCACAAAAGTTGGCTGGATTCATAAGAACATATTCATAAGAACATAAGAGAAGCCAATGTTGGATCAGGCCAATGGCCCATCCAGTCCAACCCTCTGTCACACAGCGGCCAAAAATGCCAGGTGCCATCAGGAGGTCCAGCAGTGGGGCCAGGACACTAGGAGCCCTCCCACTGTTGCCCCCCCCAAGCACCAAGAATACAGAGCATCACTTGCCTGAGACCAAGAGTTCCTATCTATACCTTGTGGCTAATAGCCACTGATGGACCTCTGCTCCATATGTTTATGCAATTCTGTCTTGAAGCCATCTGTGCTTGTAGCTGCCACCACCTCCTGTGTCAGTGAATTCCATGTGTTAATCACTATTTAGGTGAAGAAGTACTTCCTTTTATCCGTTCTAACGTGACTGATCAGCAATTTCATTGAGTGCCCACAAGTTCTTGTATTGTGAGAAAGGGAGAAAAGTACTTTTCTCTACCTGCTCTATCCCATGCATAATATTGTAAACCTTTTTTTTTTTTTTAACAAAATTTTATTGGAGTACTTTCAACATTGTTAAACATCGTTACCAATACAATTTAACAAAATTTTACCCTATCCCGCCATCCCCCCAATAGGCTTCCAACACTGCTGTTAACAAAAACGAGAAAATTAAAAGGTAATCAAGTTTAGACTTACAGCAGTCGACAAACCAGGTAACCTAATTTCAAATATATAAAGGCCTGACTTTTACAAATATTGTAAACCTTGATCATGAGAGCCAGTTTGGTGTAGTGGTTAAATGCACGGACTCTAATCTGGGAGAACTGGGTTTGATTCCCCACTCCTCCACTTGCACCTGCTGGATGACCTTGGGCAAGCCATAGTTCTGGCACAGCTGTTCTTGAAAAAGAGCAGTTTCTGTCAGAGCTCTCTCAACCCCACCTACCTCACAGGGTGTCTGTTATGGGGAGGGGAAAGGAAAGGAGTTTGTAAGCTGCTCTGAGACACCTTTGGGTAGTGAAGGGTGGGGTATAAATCCAGTCTGTTCTTCTTCTTCTTCACCCCTCAGCCATCGTTTCTCCAAGCTAAACAGCCACAAGTGCTGTAACCTTTCTTCATAGGGAAAGTGTTCCAACCCTTTTATTCCTCCCCCCCTCCAGATACAAACATTGTATGAAAATACATCACATGACTGGCCCTGGTCTATGAGGTGCCAGAGTTCCTGGAATTTTGTCGTTCGTCCCCCCCCCCCTGGTTTTGGACACAAATATGAATGACTATTTTCCTATTGGAAAAGATCCCGGTACATGGCAAACTAGCTTATTTGCTAGCATATGCTAAAACTGTTCTCTGGATGTTTAACTTTCTATTTGCAAGGGCAGCAGGAATGGCCCGTCTACTTAGCAGCCTGAAGTGATTGCCTAGGGCATCAGCCATGGAGGGACGCCAAGCAGACTGGCTGTCCTCTCTGCCTGATTACAGCATCAAGAATGTGCCCCAGTGGACAGTTGGCTGCAGGGAGCCTGCTCCTTTGGGGAGGGGGCAGAGTACGGGGCCAAAGAGGGAAGCAAGGAAGACTGGTACCACCTTCCTACTGGCGGGCAGCCTGGAAACCCTTGTTTAGCATGCCCAAAGCCCTCAGACCAACCCTGAAGAGCAGTCTGAAATGGTACAGCCCAGGAACAATTTTGCTGTTGGTCAATGTGAGAATGAAGCTGGCATTCACCCAAGTTAGTGTGCTTAGAACTGCAGCCTAAAGTACTTACAAACTGAGAAGCAGAAGCCCAAGAGATAGGAAGAGGTCAATCCAAGAAAGAATTCTTGATACATTCAGATTGTTACTACTATTGTGAGCACCTGAGAAAGCAGTTCTTAGTCAGTCTGGCTTACTGGGTAATAGGGAGCAAGAACAGCATGATGACTGATCATGGAAAGCAGCCAGAAATAGGGTATGAATGCAGAAAAAGATGAGGATATTGGGAGAAATGATTCTGTTGTTGTTTTTGTTTTCTGCTGGGTGACGGTATTTGAATAACGCAGACAGTATGGCACCTGTCATTTGGCTTAGCTGTCCTGCTGAGCAGATGGATGGAACTTTGATAGCGTGCACATTTGTGGACAGATACCCACTCGCCTGTCTGGATGCCTAATTGCTTGTGCATTTAAAATCTAATTTCATGCCTGAAGATGCAAATACTGCATACAGATCAATTATCTACCTGCCCCCCACCCAACTCTTTTCAATATTTATGAAGGCATCTATGAAATGTTAGGCTTTTAGAACATATGGATCCGAAGAAAACAGTACTCGGATCACATCTAATTCCTACTCAGGTCAACAGACTAATGTCAGGCAAATGCCTTCCATCTTTAGAATGAGCAGAAAATCTAAAACAGTCATGCAGTAAAATCATCCAACAACAAAAAAACCCCACCTTTTTATATTCCACAGTCCAGAGCAGTTAAAGGCTTCTCTGATAATAAAGGTCAATGATGTATTAATCTTTCAAGCCCAGGAGAGTAATCACTTCTCCTTCGGTGTACTTCTTTGTCCAAAAGATTGGGAAGAAAGTCTGGGTAGTTTCCAAAGCAACAAAAACGAAAGAGTGAGGCTGTAGTTCTGAGCTCACTTGGAAATAAATTCCATTACCATGGAAGGACTTACTCTGAATTAAATTTGCATAAGATCAAGCTCCCTACTTTCCATTAAGTAACTTTTTATTTATTTATTTATGAAAGTGAACACTGTCTCCTGTGCAGACGGACTTCGAGTCCAGAGTAAGCCACTTCAAAACCAGTAAATTTGAACTGACCTGTCAAGGACTGGTGGGTGGTTTTGCCTAGTATTAGTAACCTACAAAGTGAGTCCTAAGCAGAGTCACACTCTTCTAAGTCAATTGAAGTCAATGGGCTTAGAAGGGTGTAGCAGAGCTTGGGACTGCATTGTTAGTGATCCATTCTGGAGATCTGCCAGAGTAAGAGACATATAATTGCATGTGTTCCTTTTGATAAATGTTTTGATTTTGTCAATCATTCCCTGCTATGTCTACATAAAATGATATTTACATAGAGCTTTTACACATAGGACTGTGTGGTTTGTTGTATTTCTTATGCCATGGACCAAATCCAGTTCCACATGCACATTGCCCCATTTGACCAGTAACTATGGATCTGCATCAGAAGCAGCCATTTTATTAGTGCAGGTGAATCGGAGTGCACAAACTGCTGAAACTGGGAACATTGTTTAAGATTCCCACAAACATATGTTTTCTTTCTAAAGCAAAGGGTTTTTTCTAACCTCCTCTTGTACTTGCATGAGGGCAAGGCATTTCTGCAAGTGGAAAATACTCCCCTAGCTAAAAGGTGGTCCCATCATTTCTGCAGATTCTTCTCCTGCAAGATGCTGTCCCTTATGTTGCATCCCATGCCAATGAAGAGTGTCCTCCAACCCGTAAGAGGTGCTTTTCAGGAAAGAGTGTGGGGCTGCAGTAGGAAGAAGGGATAGGATCCTTTTATTCCACTAGCAGAATTCCACTGATAGATAGTTCTGTCTGTCTGTCTGTCTGCTCTTAGCCCTAGGCGGGCTAAACCAAAAATCATTTAAATTTTAGTTGCAACCATGGTGCTCTAACTAAGCTGAAATTATATTTAACACAATTATTTTCTTCCTGTTAGGAGAAGAGAGGTGGCATAGAACAGATGGCATCTAGCAGATGCTTAATATCCGATCAATTTCCATGTGTTTTGAATTCATGTTCCATTCTATATCTATGCCGTTTTAGTAACTTGTTTTTCTTTTTGGAAAATGAAAAAAAATATTGTGGAGATGCACCAGGCTATCTATTTTAAGAATTTCCCCCAGGAAGGTCTAGTGCTTATATATGCTACCTGAATATCCCATTTCATAAATACATCTTTCTACTAATGGATTGAATTCTATGTTGAAGTTGTTTAAATTAAGAATGCATCTGGCATTGCTTGGCACAGTCAATCAACCAACTGTCGATTCTAAAGCAGAGCATTATCTAGAACCAAGCACAGCTACGTCAGTAAGGACCATACTATTGAAGGATGGCTGCTGAGTCAACAATCACTTCTAGTGCAATTCTAAGCAAAGTTCCATCTTTCTAAGACCATATTCTTGAAAGGGTGGGATTTTGCTTAGAATTGCACTGTAAGACACAAAGCTGTTATGGTGATATGGAGGTGAACAAATATGGAAATGGTGTGGAAAGACAACTTACTATATTTTCATCCCATTTATCAGCCAACGTATGGTGCCAACATAGCATCTTCACCCCCAAAAAACCAATACAAATGACATTCAAATTCAATTCTATTGATTAGTAGAAGAGAGATTTTCAGCTTATGCAGTCAGCAGGAAATACAGAGTTCGGCAGCATCAAGCTGCACTATCAGCCATACAAGGATAAATAAAGTGGTCTAAAACTGCAAACATAAAACTGATTTTTTTAGTGTAATTTATTGAAGAAATTGCTGTACTGGCTCTCCACCAAAGGCCCCCTGGATGTTCACAGAATAAGAATCAGAAGATAAAAATCCTAATGCATTCAAAAATCCCTGCAGCCCATCAAACCTTAAAACACTGTAAATCTCAAAACTAACATTAAACAACAGGCAGAAGTAAATAAAATGGCAATATACACCCATGACTAAGTCACTTTATAACCCAAATCCACAACCATCAAAAACCACAGGGAAAAAGTGGGGGAGGTAGAGAAACAAAACAAATACCTTGATCAATTAATTAAAAGCAAGCAGAAGTAAGGACATCCTGACCTGTCACTTAAAAACACATAACAATGGTGCCAGGTGCAGAAAGAGGAGAAGGACAATCCAAAGCCAGAAAGCCTCCATTGAAAAGGCCCTATGACTCAAGGCTACCACTTCACCTCAGCAGCACGGGAACGGGGCACGAAGGGCCTGAGAAGGTTTTTGATGTTGGGACAGGATGATATGGGGACAGGCAATCCCTTTAGTCGTCCTGGGCCATATAAATCTTTATAGGCCACAGTCAGCACCATGAATTAGGACTAGAAGTGAATGGTTTACCAGTGATGATCTTTAAGTCCTGGAGAAATGGGCTTACTATGGCCTGCCCCAGCAAGAAAGCTTGCTGCTGTGTACTGGACTCAGTGACACTTCCAGGTGGTCTTCAAACGCAGCCCCACATTAATCAAGCCCAGAGATGACAGAGGCCTGTATTATTGCGCTGAGACCATATTCTTGCATGTTGGTAAATCAGCCAACGCTGGTTAAAGGCATTATAAATAAAATCTCAGCATACCTCTGCAGATACAGATCTAAAATTACCCATAAGCTGTTAACCTGCTCCTTCAAAGGGAATACAAACTCCAGGTAGATTGTCTCCCAACTCCTTGATCACCATTGACACCAACCAAAAATGCTTTAGTCATCTGCATTTATCTTCTGTTTATTAGCCCTTATTCTAACCCTTTCTTGCATCCAGATATGAATCAGTTAGAAAGGAGACAATATAGTTGTGTGTCATCCGCATTTTGGTACACTTCCTGAATTTGCGTGTCATCCTTCTGCGAGATTGATCCACATTTTGGTGACACTGCATGACTCCCAGTGACCTCATATAGATATCAAAATGTTTTGAATAAAGAACTGTGTCTTGAGAAGACCACGCATAACTGCCACTGTTTAACAAAACATCTCTCCCATCCCATGTTTAACAAAACAAAACATCTCTCCCATCCGCCTTCAGCCAGGTCGGAGTGAAATCATCAGAACCAGATGCTTGCAATCCCTATCACAGTCTGGACGGATACAGTGGTCAGTGGTATCGAAGGTTACTGAAAATTTAACTGAACTGAAGGATGTAATCATCTTGTCCTTTTCCTGGCAAAGCCAACTATCAGGACTATCAGATAAATTTTTGTTTCAAAACTTGGCCTAAAACCCAGCTGAAACGCACCCAGACAAATAGTTTCACATCTATCTATGACTTGCCTGGCAGGACCCAGGAGCTCCCTGTGTTCAGCCATGCTGGTTTCCTTGCTACCCTGCCCCCCCCCCGACTGGCTTGCCTCATGCAAGGAGCTCAGGATGGACAGGTTGCCTCCCAGACCATCAGTCTACCAGGACTTTTCCCAGTGGCCAATCTGCCACTGTCTACAGGTGTTTATGAAGTGAAGATTTTCCACTAAACTTATTTCAAGGTCAGGAAAAGCACCTCCAATTTAGTGGCTGTGCATCAGCCTGCTCTTAAATGCACAGGAGCAGAACCAGTATAACATGTGCCAATTCCCCAGTACAGTCAATAATGGGACGAGATGATCAGGGCAGGGTCTAGGCAAAGGATGCTGTACAACCTTGTTGGAACTAAGCAGGTCTGGGTCAATTCATTGCCTTGGTGGGACACTTCCTGGCATGAAACATTCCATACCCTCTCCTCATGCTGGTGCACAGAAGCCAGCAAAACAAGTTTCTGCCTCTTGCAGAACTCTACACATTTATAGGGACAGAGGTCATCAAAAGGTAGGCAAGGAACACTGTAGTTCTGTCCAGCATGTGTTCTACAGACAGGCTGCTGGTGGAGAACACTGTATTTCTGCCCAGAAGGCTTTCTACAGACAGGTTGCACAAACATTCTTTTTGGGGACAGTAGACCAAATCAAACCATCACACAGGGAAGAATTAAAGTCCAGTAGCACCTTAAAGACTAACAAAATTTGTGGTAGGGTATGAGCTTTCATGAGTCATTGCTCACTTCTTCAGATACAGGTATCTGTATCTCATACCCTACACAAATTTTGTTAGTCCTTAAGGTGCTACAGGACTCTTTTCTACTTCTACAAAAAGATGAACACAGCCACCCACCTTAATCCATCATACAGGAAGGTAGTTGCCCTCAGTGACAAGCTAACTGTGTCCAAAACACTGGCTTGGCACAAAAGGGCAAAGAAATAAGTAAAATGTGCTTCATGAATGAAATACACTAGACAATTTGCATCACGATGATTATTGTTTTATCAGAATACACTCATGTGTAAAGTAGTTTGCCTTGCCTGATGCCCAGTCAGAACCATGCATTCTTGACTGTTGGGTGGATCTGTAACTGGTTGTCAGATCACACCCAAAAAGAGTGCTTGTGAATGGTTCCTCATCATTTTGGAGAGGAGTGACAAGTGGAGTGCCTCAAGGATCTGTCCTGGGACCTGTATTGTTCAACATCTTTATCAATGATTTGGATGAAGGGATAGAGGGAATGCTTATTAAATTTGCAGAGGGGTAACAAATGTGTTAGAAGACAGAGTCAGGATACAGGATGATTTTGACAGGCTGGAAAATTGGGCTACAACAAATAAAATGAATTTCAATGGGTATAAATTTAAAATTCTGCATTTAGGTAGTAAAAATCAAATGCACAATTATAGGATGGGGAGACTTGTCTTGGCAATAGTATGTATGAAAAGGATCTAGGGTCTTAGTAGACCATACACTGAACATAAGTCAGCAGTGTGATGTGGTACTAAAAAGGCAAATACTCTGCTCTGGTGGTTAGACCTCACCTACAGTATTGTGTCCAGATTTGGACAGCAGAATTTAAGAAGGATATAGACAAGCTGGAGCGTGTCCAGAGGAGGGCAACGAAGATGGTGAGGGGTCTGGAGACAAGTCCTATGAAAAAAGATTGAAGGAGCTGGGTATGTTTAGCCTGGAGAAGAGATGACTGAGAGGTGATATGATAACTATCTTCAAGTTCTTGAAGGGCTGTCATGTGGAGGATGGTATGGAGTTGTTTTCTGTTGTCCCAGAAGGTTTGACAAGAACCAATAGGTTGAAATTAAATCAAAAGAGTTTTTGGCTAAATGTTAGGAAGAACTTCCTAACAGAGTGGTTCCTCAGTGGAACAGACTTCCTCTGGAGGTGGTGAGCTCTCCTTCTTTGGAGGTTTTCAAACAGAGGCTAGATAGCCATCTGACAGCAATACTGTTTCTGTGAACTTAGGGAGTTCATGAGAGGGAGGCCAGGAAGGGTTCCATCAGTGCTTAGTTCTTGTGACCCTTTCTTACAGAACTAGGGAAATGCTGATCATCACGTTGGGGTCAGGAAGCAATTTTTCTCCAGGCCAGTTTGGCTGGGTATACTGGAGGTTTTTTGTCATCTTCTGGGCATAGAACAGTAATCACTGGGAGTATGGGGGAGAGGTATTTGTAAGTTTCGTGCATTGTGCAGGGGGTTAGACTAGATGACCTGGAGATCCCTTCTAACTCTATGATTCTATGACTGTGCTTGTAAATATTGCTATTCTAAAGCCAGATATACAGGGTATCTTCTTTCTACAGTTTAAAAAATTACAGATCTGCTAGGAGCATGAACTACTGAAGAACTACAGTTGAGAATACCTTTTGCACCAAGCCATAGATCCAGTGAGCTGTGTAAAGAATGACTTTCCAGAAGAGAGAAACATCACCCCCCCCCTTGTCTCACAGCATCATACATTCTCACTTCTTCCCTAGGTGCTGATCTGGTACCACAGCTACAAGTGAATCAGCAGAAATGTATCTCACTGCTCTGTCATGAGCTCTTGCTCTGTTTAGGCAAGAAGGGAGAGGATGATTTCTGCCAATTTCCTCAAGCTGTTCCTTTCCATACTGTATCCCCACGCATTCCCAGGCTTTTAGCAGAAGTTATGGGGCTTCAGTGAAAAAGGAGAAGGAGAAAATGTACATTCTCAAGGCACTCTGTTGCACAGCTTTGGTCGTCGTGAAGCTCTTCCCTAAGTCCAGACAAAACTTACTTTTCTTTAATTTGAACCCGTTATTGCTGTCCTCAGGAGCAACAGAAAACACATCTCTGCTCTCTTCAGAGTGACATCCATTCCTGTTTCTGAAGATCGCTATTATAGCTCCTCTCCATCGAAAGAATATTTCAGCAAGTTCTTTTAATATTTAAAACTGTGCTGTTTGAAATCGCTTGCGCCATCACATAGGGAGATTGCACCATTCTTGCAGCAGATGGAACGTTTGATGTATGCAATAGATGATCAAACTGTCACAGGGACAGCCAGAGGCCCAGGGAAACACAAAATGACTGTGCAATTAGCGTGTATTCTATGGCAATGCAGCTTTAAACCAGCCTCTTACTGGGCTATAAAGGTGATAGCCAAAATAGTGAAGAAAAAGAAAAGAGCCAAACATCCCAGAAAGGCAACTTTAACATCTCTACCCTGAAGAATAGCCCTTCTGGATCAGACAAGTGGTCCATCTAGTCAAGCACGCTGTCTCATACAGTGGCCAACCAGTTATTCTGGAGAGGCCAAGGCCTTCCCTTGATGTCGCTTCCTAGCACTGATATTTAGAGGTTTACTGCCTTTGATTGTGGAGGTTCTCTTTAGTCACTACAGCTAGTAACCATTGATGGACCTATCCTCTATGAATCTGTCTAGTTCCCTTTTAAGGTCATCTGTGTTTGTGGCCATCACTACATACTCTGGCAATGAATTCAATATTTTAATCACAGACAGAAGAGTGGCTGTAGCCTTCAGAGAGAACAGATCTATCAGCAGCTATTTGTCATGATAAACAAATGGAAACTCCA
Organism: Gekko gecko; assembly: GCA_029375565.1. Classification (NCBI taxonomy): domain Eukaryota; kingdom Metazoa; phylum Chordata; class Lepidosauria; order Squamata; family Gekkonidae; genus Gekko; species Gekko gecko. The sequence goes on from JAPDNY010000009.1 coordinate 96,036,073, forward strand.
TGGCCACTGGTAATATATCTCTACATAACAAATTTTGGGGAGGAATAAAGGGAACTGCTATTTACTCCCTTCATACCAGCTTCTGAATTTCTAAGAGTTCTTTTCAGTGGGCAGCACTGAAACAGAATGATTGGTTGGAATAACAAATTCAGAATAAGGGCAGGAAAAAAACCCTACTGGTTTAGGCCAGAGGTCTCTCTACTCCATATGGATCATTTGACCCATTAGAGCTCTTTTGGCTCTTATTCTGGAATGGTTCCTTGTCCCCCTTTTAACCTGCAGGCTCCTGTGAGTGTTTTTTAAGAGCATAGTATGCTTCCTAGTTGGCAAGCCCAAATCATAGAAGCCTCATATAGCTGAAGTGCACTCATTCTTCTGATGTCTCTGCAAAAGTGCAGCCATTTAAACAGCCATTGCATAACCCACTGATAAAAATGATTAATTGCATAGCACTGATTGCATAGATATGTACGGAGTGTCCTCAAATGCTCTAATCCTCCAAAGTACCCATAAATGGGGTTGCCAGTTACCCAGAAGAACAAACAAACCAACCTGTCTTTTTAACAGAAATCAGCTAGTGAGTTTGTTTCATGGCATGCTGCTAAACACTATTGCCAAGTAAATTCTGTGGGTCAGATTTTAAAAAGGGTAACCACAGGGCCAGTTCAAAAGATGGCAACCCTACATATGAACCTTGCACCCAAATACATATTTCTATAAATTGCCTTGGCAGGAACACAGCCGGTTAAAGCCAATGAGCTGTGAAGGAAGTGGATGCAAGGCATTTTTTTTGGTCATGCTGGTCCGGTGATGTTAAGATACCACATCATATAAGTAAGATTTGCTGCTGACAGCCTGATTGAAAAGGCTCTACCTTCGGTTGTCATGGAAGAAGGCAGAAAAAGGTAATCTCTGTGACTGATGACAATCACCTGGGGACAGTGGGACAGAAGGCCATTAACAACACCAGAGGATGACCTTAAAGTAAAAATATTTCTTTATTATTATTTCAGTAATACTCTCAGAAGTGCTCTAAGCCTTGCTGATGAGTTGTCACAGTGTGGACACCCCCCCCACGACCAACCCCCAAACTGCTGAACTGTGCCCCCAGCCCCACCACAACCACTGGGCTCCTCCCTTGGCTACCCTTCCAGACCCAGGCAACCATGCTCCCAAACCCCACTCAGACAACAGATGACATATTTTAAGAGTTGCCAACTCATTTCCCTACTGAAAACTGATTTCCTCCTCAATTCCAAGCATAAGGTTGAGCACAAGCCTAAATCATAAAAAAAAAACCAGAAGAACATCTAGTGAGAATTTCCAATCATGGAACCAAAACAAAAACCTTTAATTCAAGTTATTATTCTGATATGTTAAACTGGTCCTGTTGGACCCTGAAGAATATTGCCTGTCTCATGAAATGCTGCACAAGATGACCTGAGGCGGACCTATCATACATTCAGCAATGAACAAAAAAAAAGAGAAAAAGAATCTGGAATGACAATGCAGCTATAATGGCTCAGCAATAAGTGAACAATATCAAGAGCTGTGACTGGCATCCTCAGAGGTATAACACAGAAAGAAAGGTATAACACATCTGCTGGCAAAACGACAGGTACTACAATGCCAAGACCACGGCCATACAGCCCGGAAAATCTAAAAACAGCTAATCAACTCCAGCCATGAAAGCCTTTGACAACATATTAATATCAAGAGCCATATGCTGAGAAATCCAATAGGCCAAAACAATGTCACAGCTCTCCCCAGATAGGTGAATGATTTAGTCATACCAAAACAAAAGGTTCATACACCAGGATCAAAAAAAAAAAAAAAAAGGAATTCAGATATTATGAGGAGTAATCTCATGGTTTTTGTTTATGAAAAACTTGAACTAAGTAATTTTTTTAGAAGGCGACATCAGTCACATCAATTGTAAAATTGGGCAAACAGAACCCTTACCCAGCTGAGATGCTGATCAAAATCAATGACAAGTGTATAAACAGATGAGAGGTATTACAAAGTTGAAGGGTATCATGTCTTCTCTATCAATAACCATAGTTGATGTCATTGTGAAAAGAATGCATCTTTCCCCACGTTTGTAGGGCTTTTGTCTCTTTATCTGGCTATTTTTGTTTTTCTCTCTTGTTTTATCTTAATTCCTTTTTATTTCTGGTTTCTTTCCTGCCCAATGTTTTTTGTCTTGGGCTTCATTTACTCCTCTCTGTAGAGGAATTTGCAATCTGGCATAGTGAGCGGGAGAACATCATCCAAGATGTCCAGCTTCTGGACAGGTAAGTTTGAGCTATTTGGGACTCAGAGAAACTTGGAAGGCTTAGAATAATTATTCTTAGGCTACTTTGTTAACTACAAGGGCACGAGAAGATGGGGAAATAGTTTGCCATTTGCCATTCATTGTAGTATAGCCGTTTGTCATTATATGACTAATTTATGCCTTGTCTGAAAGGCATTGTCCATGGTTTATTTTTCCACTGTTTCTTATTTAATTTTAAGAGTAATCTTTCCCCTATTCAGGAATCATGTGCTTTCAGTTTTGTCCTCTTAACAATCTCTCCTATGTTGCTTTGTATGTTTAAGAATGTCAAACATTTTCTGTATTGATTTCTGTATTTCATATTGCACTTTGTAAACCTCTTTAATTCATTTATGTTAAACTGTTTCTTCTTACTAGCTAAGCGTTTACCCACAACAGTGATAAAGGACCCAGATTAATATGTCATGTTACCATTCTCTCTTTATCTATGCTTCATGCAAACCATAGCTGTCAATATGACATGTCCTTCCTTAGGAAGATCTAGGCAGTAGATGACTTGGATAGCTGCAGCCAGTCAAGGACAGTCAAGGGCATTCATATATAAAAGCATGGATCAGTGGTTGGATCAGTGGTCTGACTTAACAAAGCAGATTCATAGGTCCAGCAGCTATTTGGATTGCTAAGGTGATGAGAAAAAAAGGACAAGAAAGGTTTTTTGCTCCAACAGGTGTACAGAAGAAAGAATATCAGTAGATACAGTTCTCCCACCACATAAGCAGCCATTACCCTAATTCTTTTTTCCACCCAACTGTTAAAGGCATGACAACTCTGTCTTTGCATCAGAACAAAGTTTGAGTCCAGTGGCACCTTTAAGACCAACAAAGCTTACTTATCTGAAGAAGTGTGCCTGTACGCGAAAGCTTATACCCAGAATAAAACTTTGTTGGCCTTAAAGGTGCCCCTGGACTCCGACTTTGTTCTGTTACTTCAGACCAACATGACCACCCACCTGAATCTATCTTTGCATCAATTCATCCTTTTAGTTATTCTTACATAGCCGCCAATGCTTGGCTTGGGAAGGCACACAGTGACCAAGACCCCTAGATGTTTTTATTATGAGCCAACTGTATGCCACACAACAGATTTATTTATTTACTAGGAATAAGCCCCGTTGTGGAAATAAATACAATTGGCTCTAGAAAGAGGCTCTGTATGGATGCCCTGGCCTTGGGCACTCAGCATCAATTTGCCGTGGTGACCTCAGCAAGGTATAATCACAGAGCTTACTGTTTTCTCCAGGGAAACTGATCTCTGCCATCTGAAGAAGAGCAGTTGTAATTCTGAGTGCTCTCCAGCCCTCCCCTGGAGATTGGCAACAATGGTTTCTCAGGAGCAAATGGCTGGTTTGGAGGGTGGAATCTATGACATTGTATCTGTCTGAGGAGCCAAACCCCCCAAACACCACCCTCTCCAGGCTCCACCCCTCAAATCTCCAGGAATTTCCCAACCTTGAGCTGGCAACCCTGTCCTTCCCAGCCAACCATCAACCTATCCTTATCTGCCCCTCTGACTTCAACTTTCCATCTCCCCACCACCACCTGCAGCCTCTACCTAGGAAAAGTAGTCTTTCTTCACAGTGGAGAAGAGACCCAAGCAGGAGGGAAGCAACTTCAGTAGGGTATAATGACACAAAGTCCACAAGTCCACCCTGGAAAGCAGCTGTTTTCTCTAGGGAAACTGGGCTCTAGAGAGCAGTTGTAATTCTGAGTGATCTCCAGCCCTCACCTGGAGAACTCCTTTTGTTGCTCACCTGGAGAATGGCAACAACAGTTCTCCAGGAGAAAATAACTGCTTTGGAGGGTGGCCTGTATGGCATTCTGTTCAGCTGAGGCCTCTCCCCTCCCCAAACCCTGGCTTCCATAGACTCCACCACAGAATATCAAGGAATTTCCCAATCTGGAGCTGGCAACCCTAGTCAGAACTGGCCCCAATGAGTTCCCCACAGCCTGGAAAGGGCTTCCTTCCTTTTATCTTTTTACTGACAGAACCAAGCTTGGTTGCCTAGCAACAGCCACTGAGGGAAAAGTTAGTCCCACAGGAGCCAAGCAGGAGAAATGTCTTTGTTAGGAGAGACAGCCATTTTGGCAGTTTATTCTGACAGGAACAATGGCTGAGGCTGCAGTTGGCAGGGAAGAGGAGCAGATCCAGCAGCACCCAGCCAATGGCACGTGAGTACTTTTGATTGGCAGTTGATGGGCCAATTGCTGATGGAGTGCACAGCACAGCCAATGGGAGAGCTGGAAAGTACCAACGCGTTAGGGCAAATTATATATATCAGATGCCCCACTTTTCTCCCAGTGGGTACCCAGAGCAGCTTACAACATAGTTGTGTGTCTCCTCCATTTTATCTTTACAATGACTATCCCGTAAGGAAAGTTAGACTGAGAGAGAGTGACTTGCCCAAGAACATCTAATAACTTTCCACAGCAGAGCAGTGTGTTTCCAAGATCTTTGTCTAACACTCTGAGTACTAGACCATGCTGTTCCAGTATTAAATTTCAAAATTAAGTTTCAAAAATTAGCCACAGGGATGTGGATCAGGGCTGTAACTTCCTGGACAGGGGGTTTAACTCCACTCTATGCTATTTCCCTAATCAAAACTGCATCCTCCAGAGCTGTTTTGGCAGAGAAAAAAGATGGTCACAATATGGGGCTAAAAGCAGCTCAGCAAACAGTGGTTGAGGAAAGAGGTTAGCTTTGATAAGGAAATGGCAGGGGGCACTGTGCCAGTCTTCTGCTCCACATTGCCCCCCTCCAGCTGCTTTTTGCAGCTGGAACAATTATACATCGCCAGTCCCGTGTGTAATTTGGTCCAAAGATGGAGTACACTCTGAGACAAAGAGGAGAGGAGGGGCTCTTTATTAGCAAATTCCACTCCCATCATAAAACCTTAAGACAACAGTCTTGTTTAATGCCAGACACACCTTTTTCAGGATACCTCATTGAGTGCAAAACTCCATGTCTCCCTCAGGGCATTCAGCTCAGTTTTGAGATGAGCTTTTGTGACAGTGGAAAAATACAAAATGAAACACGGTGCCCTGGCAAAATTTGTTCAGGTATCATTCATGGCAAAACCCACATTCTAACCTGCAAATTACAGAGCCACATGCAGCATGCTGCTCCCCAGTATGCACAACACAAACCCACATTTTGCAATCAGAAATAAATCTTTCTAATGTAACAAATCTGCACGTGTGTGTGTCTGTGTGCATTGGTGGCTTGACACAGGTGAGGCTCGGAGACACCTCCAGATATCTAAGAGCTGTTTTACTCAGCTAGGGGAACTGAAAGTCTGACTAATTGTAAGTCAGCTAGATTTGAGCCCAGTAGCACCTTAGAATCCAACAAGATTTTGGGGGTATAAGCTTATGAAAGTTAAAATTTTGACTCTCAAAAGCTTATACCCTGAAAATCATGTTTGTCTCTAAGGTGCTACCAGGCTCAAATCTATCTTATCTACTGAAACCCAAAACAGCTACCCTCTGAAACGAATTGTAAAACATGTTCTTATATATGGACGTATTGATGTTCAAAGATAAAGAAGTCAGCTGTTTTATCCTATTCAGTTTTTAAAACAAGATGGACAACCGTGTAGCAGTGGAAAAGAGCAAGAGTCCAGGAGCACCTTAAAGACTAAGAAAATATGTGGCAGGGGAGGAGCTTTCATGACTCACTGCTCACTTCTTTAGATACAGCTAGAATGTGACTCCATCTGTCCTATATATGGGGAAGTGGAGTGACCAAGATGTCAACTTTGCTCTCATATAGGTCCTAGCAACACCATCAGTGGACCCAGCAACATCAGCCATACCATCTCAGGTTCATACTCCCGCTCATCCTCTAATGTGATTTATGCCATCACATGTCAGCAATGCCCTTCCACCCTCTGCATTGGACGAACAGGCCAGTCCTTACGACAAAGAATTAATGGACATAAGTTTGACATCGGAAACCACAGCATTCAAAAACCAGTGGGGGAACATTTTAACCTTCCAAGACATTCAGTTGCTGACCTAAAAGAAGCAGTTATCTTACAAAGGAATTTCAAAGGGAGATTAGAAAGAGAGAGACTGCTGAATTGCACCTACTAACAAAGCTCAAGGCAATGCATCAATCTGGACTGAATCAAGAACTAGGTGTCCTGTCTCATTACCAATGCTGATTTCTCCATGCCCACCACCTGTCTGCATATCATACCTAATCCGATCACACCTGCCATTGTCATTTGCCTGTGAATATTATTTGGCATCTGAAATCACTCTGCTTTCCAATATATAGGGCAGATGGACTCCCAAGAACTGAGCAGTGACTCACAAAAGCTCATACCCTACCATAGATTTTGTTAGTCTTTAAGGCGCTACTGGATTCTTAGTTTTTAAAACAGTCCGTCTCTTTGTTTGGGAAACACTACAGCAAGGCACCAAGGAGTCCACACACACACACACACACACACACACACGTTTTCCTTGATACCTGTCTATCTATCAACAGTAAAAAGCTTTGTTAACCAGAATCCATGGGGAATGGCTGCTACTTAACTGAGAGTGCTGGTTAACAAAGTTTTTATTTTATCCAGTAGAAGAGGAGGCTGTAGGTCCTGGACGTGGCCTCCTCCTGGTTGGTGATGCTGCCCACTCACTCCTGCTTGGCTGGGTGGAATGAGTGGCAGGTCCTATGCATGCTGGTTAGTGGAATGCTGGATAACAAAGCTTTTACTGTATTTTTAACCTGCCTGTCTTTCACGGAACAGAGGGCTGCATATATGGTTCTCCTCCATCTAGTTTAATTTTGTTTATTGTTTTATTTCCTTCTTTAATTCTGGACTTCAGGTTCCAATGCCTTTGACTTTGTTTATGTCCCGCTTAGAATATTGTGGCTGGGCGTGAACATATTTAAGACTTCAACATTCCTTCCAGACTTTTATATTATGACCTTGATTATTCTAAGGACTACTTGTTTTCCAAAGGCACTTCTGTGTATCCTTGAATACTCAGTAATTCATTTCTGTTCTTCCTTATTCTTCAAAGAACATATTTATTTTTCTTTTCCTTTTGGCTCTGATTGAAGAGATTTACAGTGGAGACAGTATCCCATTTGTAAAGTATGAAATACATGCCTGACCTTCCTCTGAGAAAATATGTTGGAGCCGTTCCAATCTGTGCTGTATTTGTTGCTGTTCCCGTTATTTACATTGCAGCTACAAAGGGGTTAGGCATTTTACAGTCCAGCAAGTAGATATTTGCCACACTCAAGCATTCTGATAGTTTTATATGGTTTGAAACAGAATGACCTCAGCAGAGTTTACAATTGTCTAGAAGCCTGCCCTTCAACAGATGAGCTGAGATTCTTTATGACCAAACCATTGAGCTTCTGTGCATTCTTTTGGAATAGAGCAGGTTTCAGATTGGATCTATTTTGCCACTGTTCTTATGGAACCTTAAAGGGTGAGGAAGTTTACTTGGATAACTCCATCAAGTTATCTCGGGAACGAGGAACACTGTGTCATTTTAGAAAGCGATACCTCTTTTCATGTTCCTAATAATGAAGGGTCCTAATAAGGAAGAGAGCCAGTTTGGTGTAGTGGTTAAGAGCAGCAGGATTCTAATTGGGTTTCATTCCCCTCTCCTCTACATGAAACCAGCTAGGTGACCTTTGGTCAGTCACAGGTCTCTCAGAGCTCTCTCAGCCCCACCTACCTGAGTGTCTATTATGCGGAGAGGAAGGGAAGGTGATTGTAAGCCACTCAGAGACTCCTTCAGGTAATGAAGGGAGGGGTATAAAAACCCTCCTCCTCCTCCTCTTTCTAGATTCCAGTCTCCCTTACTGAAGTAAACCACTTGCCTTGGTGCAAAAGGTCTTCTCAACTAGCCTGAGACAAGAGCCTTCATAAATATAAATAGACATTTGGAACCTTCTGGGTGGAAAAGCATGTGGGGAGCAATGTTCCTTCTAAGCTGTGGAGTCTTGTGAGCAAAAATTCTACTTTGTGAACTACTGGCATTAAAGTTGTGAGCAAGTGATATGGCTACTGCATAAATTAGTTTGCTCTGGAGCCATCCTTCCTGAGCCAAGACAAAAATATGTGAGCTGGAGGCTAAAAAACTGTGAGCTAGCTCACACTAACTCAGCTTAAAGGGAACATTGGTGGGGAGGAGGGAAGATTATTTGGAATTGAGACATAACAGAAAAACACCTCATCAATTCGCCATTCCCAAATCACTCTCTCTAGAGACTGCTTTTCTTTAGAGGTAATAAAGAGACATTGATGGTTCTAGTTACATGCATTTGATTGGCACGCAGGTAGGTTCTTGGAGTGGACTTCCTTGATCTACTAGCTCAGGAGATACAACTGTTAATGGGAAAGCAGCAGTGGAAAGAATGGTTCAGATTCCACAAAGGTTCCTTTAAGCCCCAAAGTCCCCACATCATACATGGGTCCAGAAGTCTGAGGTCAGTGGAGATCCCTGCAAGCTGGCCTCCTGGTTAACCCACACTGTGGCATTCAGCGCAAGGCTCCAGTCCAGCCAGATCCCTCAGCCTTCTTGCAGCTGCTGACTGATGACACCGTTTCCCCATAATGCCATCAAGTCTTACGATGAGATCTCAGAACAAGGCACTAGCAGGAAATCAGGCACAAAGCTGCCAGAACCAAGTTGCTGACAGATAGTGGAAGCAGAAAATGGTAGAGGGACTACCTTTATTTGAAATATTCTTATCCCAACTTATTTCCTTTGAATCAAGGTTACTAACCATGCAACAAATTGCAAGGACTCAAAAGCATACAAGGTCATTAACAGAATAATACATAGATTAAAAATGGAGCCAAATCTGCCAGTTTACCCACCAGAACAGTTTACCTACCACTAGATGCCCTCTACAGTAGAATTGTCTTGCAGACCTTCCCAAATGCAGCCAATGAAAGCACCCTCCGCACCCACTCTGCTAGACCATTCCAGAAGACTGGACCTACCACAGAAAAGGCCCATGTCCTAGCTGAAGCCATATGGACAATCCTAAGAGAGAGCAACACAAGCAGAATGCTGGCTGAGGGTCATAACTAGCATGTGGCAATATACCTGGAGATGTGGCTCAATCAATATGAAAACCTTACACTGTGAAGATCTCTACAGGCACTATCAATTGGGCTCAGAAGCAAACAGGTAAGCAGTGCACTTAGCAGTGGAGTCATGTGTTACAAACAGCTGACCCCCCCCAGACAAGAGTCCTGCTGCTGTGTACCAACTGAAACTTCTGAGATGTCTTCAAGGGCAGCCCCATGTACAACATGTTACAGAAGTACAGTCTGGAGATTACAGTAGCATGGATCAGTGTGGCTACGTCTGTAGAGTCTAACTAAAGGGCCAACTTTATGAGGAAGATGCAATTAAAAGACGATAGCCAGTGGTGGGGCTTTAGGGGCTGAGACCCCTAATGGATTTCCAAAGCCCCCTGCCGCAATATCCCCTATCTTCCCCCTTTCTCTTGGAAAATATACATTTACTTCATTTTAATTAGATTCAGTTGCACGGCACTGCACTGGCCCAGCATTAGTTGTTCATTCCTGGCTTCCTTCCTTCTTTGATTGGCTGGCGCAGCCTGTAAAGTGCAACTGCGCAGCCAATCAAAGGAGGAAGTTAATGCTTTGTAGTCCCTGGGAACTTACAGCAAGTCAGGGTGCGCAAGAGAGGAGGACTCCTGGGCAGTCTGTGAGAAGGAGGAGGAAGCGCCCAAAGAAAGACAGCAATGCGAGGTGGCAGCCACAGCAACTGAAGTTGCGATGGGGCTTTTTGTGCAGCCCTGGACAACTTCCCCATGTTGCCACCACTGCCTCTCAGGGCTTGAAGTGAAGGCAAGCTGGAAAGTGGCTTTGGACCCAGACCTCGGCTTGATCTTCTGTGCTCAGAAGTGGCAGCATATCTTTCTTTCCTTAGCCCCCAGCCAGCAGCAGCTTCCCGGCCTTACACCTCACTCCCTCCCTGCAGCCTTCTGGCTCAGAGGGCCTGGATACACATGTACTGGGAAGCAGCTAACCCATGCGCAGGGGGAGGGGGAAGAAGAAATGGATTAATCCCTCTCCCTCCCCTGCTCAGAACAGGCTGCTCCATTAATTTAATTTTAATTTAATTAGTGCCCCGGCGTCCCTCCCCCCAAAATTCCTGGCTACGGAACTGAGAAGGTGTTCCTAGCAACAGCACAGACCTGTTTGTCTATCAACAAGACCAGGTCAAAGAGCACTCACAAGCTCTTCACTTGATGAGACTTAACCCCATATAGGTCTGGTAGATCAGCACTAGTCAAACACTCCAGATTGGTTCAATATCTTTTTTTTTTTACCCTCAGCCATTTGACCACAGCCACAAGGCCTTCACAGCTAGCTTTGGAGGCTTAGAGAATGAGATGTAAAGCTGGTTTTCATTCACATATTGGTAACAATCCACTCTGAATCACCTGACACTCAGCCAAAGGTTTCATGTGAAGGTTAAACAGCACTGGAGATAAAATGAAAACTTGGGGCACCCCACATATCAGGTCCCAATTAGCCGATACTACTTATCCCATGGAAACTCTTCGTTTCATGAAGCTGATGGGCAGTAGGTTCAGGACAGACAAAAGAAAATACTTCTTTACACAGACAGTGATTGAAATGCGGAATTCGCTGCCAGAGGATGTAGTGATGGCCACAGGAATAAACAACTTTAAAAGGTGATTAGATGGATTCATGGAGGATAGGTCTATCAGTGGCTACTAGCCATGGTGACTGAGGGGAACCTCCACATTCAGAGGCACTAAACCTATGAATCCCAGAGCCAGGAGGCAACATCAGGGGAAGGCCTTGGTCTCTGTACCCTGTTGCTGGCCCTCCAGAGGAACTGGTTGGCCAATGTGTGAGACAGGATGTTGGACTAGACAAACGATTAGTCTGATCCAGTTGGGCTCTTATGTTTGTTTCTTGCCAGCAACAAAAATTATAAAAGTAATGGAAAGCTGTCCCTTTAATGCCAAATATTGATTGTAGCTAATTTATTAACATATCATGGCCTACAATAGCAAATGATGCTGATAGATCTAACGGTATCAGCAGCCATGGATTGCCCTTCTCCAGTATAGCTGGACGACGATACCATTTCAGTCCAGAATCTGAGTCTGAAGCCAGACTGAAGTTGGTCAAGGGCAGATGACGCATCCAGAAATGCCTGCAGTTACTCTGCCACAACCCGCTCAACCACCTCGCCTGAGAAGTCAGTTCACTGTGCCGTGAAGTAAACTGAGAAAGGACAGATCTGCTTTTGCCACATATAGTACTTGGCTAGGCTCCTACATGGAACCCTTCAGGTTACAGATATTGGATAGTAACCACAGAAACAGAAGCTGTTCAGAATTAGTATCCATTCTTGACTAGGAAAATGCTAACTGCAAAACCGAGCTGCTGGGAACTCTGCAAGGCAGTAATCAAGCAGGAACGGCAGGGACCTCCTGCTGACTGAGTGACAAGCTATGCAGCAAGAACAGGGACTGCCAAAACTCACAGGGAGAAAGCCATTCTTACAGGCATCATTGGCAGGAAGGCAGGGTCACGATGGCTGGATCTTCAGTAGGCGAGGGATATACCATGGGGGCTCTGAGAAAGGAGAGGAGCAGAGAGGAAGGATACACACTCACTCTCTCTCCCTCCCTTCCCCCCCTCCATGGTTTTTAAGTGACATCGAAGGATGCCAGCTGTTGGCACTTGAGAGTGCTTCAGTATGCACCTACTCCATTACTAAAGCATGCATGTGGGGAAAATAGAGGAATAAAACTGAACATATCTTGGTAATGAAGTTGGTTCAGGTGAACAGCTCTTGAGCAAGTGAGAAAGATGAATCTCTCCTCAGGAGCTAGGAAAAAGTTGTCCTTTTGGTGAGGGAAATCTGCTTGTCCCAGCTGACCACTCCCCAACTCCATCTTGAACTAGGTTCAGAGCCTTTCCTTTCCGTAGTTACCACCACCTCCTTGCTCCCTCCCTATTTTGGCAGCCAGGAGGAGCTGCCAAAATGAGGCTGCGTTCCTAAGCGTATGCCAGAAGCAAGGCATGAGGTTAGGAATCTTGGAATCACATCTCTTAACCTATAAAATTTTACTTCTACAGGCACACGTCTACAGTAAATACAGTTTACAGGATTAAGGAGGAGGAGTTGGAGTTGGATTTATACCCCACCCTTCACTCAGAGTGGCTTACAATCCCCTTCCTCTCCCCACAACAGACACCCTGTGAGATAGGTGGGGCTGAGAGAGCTCTGAGAGAACTGCTCTTGAGAAAACAGCTCTGAGAAAACTGTGACTGACCCAAGGTCACTCAGCTGGCTGCATGTGGAGGAGTGGGGAATCAAACCCTGTTCTCTAGATTAGAGCCTGCCACTCTTAACCACTACATCAAACATGGAAAGGTTGCTAACTTACTTGAGACTTACAGAACTGGAGCATCTGATCTCCCCTCCCTGCCAGGTGATTCAAATGGGCATATGCCTAAAAAGGATGCTGTCTTTGGCATGGTCACACTTTCCCCCCCCATGGTGTCTCTCTCACACACACACCCATGCAGAGAAGGGACGGCTCCCTTTCAAGCGTCCTTCCCACACATGTAAAAAGGCCTTAACAAATCCAGGCCTCAGGTTCTGAAATGCAAAGCCTGCTGGAACCAGCTCAGTCAACAGAGAGACGTTAACATATCAAGGAGATGCCATGTTTTCATTCCTGGCTGTAAAACCAAGCCTATCTGGTCAGATAAGGTTTACCCCAGGCTTGGGGTTGCCTCAAAGCTGGTAAATCTTCATATATGTTCTGCCCCATCTGCCCTCATCTATCAGAGACCTGTCCACCATGCATATATCTGTTTATGTGTTCTGTTTCCATTGTTTTTAATTTTTTAAATATATGTATATTTGTGTTTAATCTTGTTTTAATGTTATTATTGTTTGCCACCTTGGGGACCCTAAGCTGAGTGAAAAAGCATCTTTAAAAATGTTTTAAATGAAATAAAGAAATAAATCTTAGTGTGGCACCCTTCTCCGTACACCACATTGGGATTCCCTGCATCACATGTGTATATGAATGTATACAGATACAGATGCAAGCATAAATATAAAACACTTGTCTGGCTATGGAAGAAAACCTGTTGTAATCACTCATCAATAAAAAAACAGACCTGGGGAAAGAAGCGAAGCATAGAGGTAGGTAACGGTGGAGATATGTTGGTTGCTTTCCATAGTAAAGCAGCTGCTGCCTATCTGGCGTGCAAAATTGCGGAGAGGGGGCTCCAAAGTTATCAAAAACAAGTAAGGATTCCTTGTGTTCAAATGGGACTTTCTTCCTTACATGTGCTTGAAGATCCATCATCTTGGCTTACACAGGACCTGGCATCCTAGTAGTATGCCATTTTTGCTAGCCAGAGTTGATTAGCAAGAAGAAACCATTTTGAATGGCTTTCTGTTAATGCTGGATGGCTGAAGAAACTCTTCAGTTCTGCTCTTCTCCTAGCTGCTTCAGTTTCTTACTCTCTCTTGTGCTGCTGACACATCAGCCTCTGGAAAAACTGAAACTGGTGGTTATATCTGACTCTGGCTGTGATCCAAAACAATTAAGGTGGCTTAATCTATTACCACTGCCCCTGGAAGTAGGCCTTTTCATCTGCAGAGTCAGTCCGACTGCATGATTCTGCTCCGTTGTTTTAAAAGCTTAGAAAAGCAGTGGCTGGAGAAACACTTGGTCAGGGATGCTCTAGGTTGATCCTGCATTGAACAGGAGGTTGGACCAGCTGGCCTGTATGGCCCCTTCCAACTCTATGATTGTATGAAAACGGAGCACACTAAGAAATATTCATGCATTTTGCAAAGCAATGAATAAAATTATAGTAATACAGCAAGGAGGCAGCAGAGGGCAGCATCATATTACTGCATTTACTCAAAAGCAAGACCACTTTTTCCCCAGATATGCCATCAAAAAAAGAAGGGGGGATGGGGGTGCCTTAAATTCACATTATGAACAATAATAAAATAGTAAAATTCTTTTGGGGGCATAACATTGGGGGGGGTCATCTTACAGAGTCATCTTCCTTTCAAGTTAATTAGGAAAGAGGTTCATAAGAAACTAATCTACATAATAGATAATTTTACAGTCTATATGATACCTTTTATTAGGACAAACCACAAGACACTAAAAAGAGTGCAAACTTTTGAATTCTCAAAACTCTTCCCCAGGCTAGATACTATACCCTGAATTTTTAAAAAATCATTATTATAGAAAGGACTTGGTGGGGCAGAGAAATTCCTCAGGACATGTTGTTAAATCCTGCTGAACCCTGTATTGTGTGTTGGATGCAAATCAGATACCAATGGCACTGATTTCAAGTTACAACTAGCCTTTTTACAAGAAAGAGGCAATAAATTGGTTACACGCCATAAGAAACACACATGTCCTGCAAAGATCACTAATAAATATACTCACCATAGGTGAAACAACCAGAGAGCAGAAGAGTAGCTACTATTATATATTTAAAGCATTTCTGGTCCACATTTCTGCACAATTAGGGCCCTCAAAGCAGTGAACAATTAAAGAAAATTAAAATACACATGCACACACATGTAAACAGCAATTAAAACAAACAAGAATGAGGGTTAAACAGGGAATGCCAGACGAAACAAATAAACAAAAAGTCTTTACCCATTGGCTGAAGATAATGATAGAGAGGGACAGACAAATCTCCCCAGGAAGGGAATTCACTATTTTGGTACAACAACGGAAAAGGCTATTTCTTGGGTTGCCATCTGTCTCACCTCAGGTGATGGGCACCCAAAGGGCCCCTGAAGATGACCCTAGTGGTCAGGCAGGTTCATATGGGAGTAGGAGGTTCTTAAGGAATACTGGTCCCAAGCTGTATAGGGCTTTAAAGGTCAGTACTGGCACCGTGAATTGGGTCTTGACACAAATCAGAAGCCAGTACAGATGTAACAAGATTGCAGTAATACAGTCCCAATGACCCAGTCCAGCCAGGAAGCTTAATTGCAGCATTCTGTACCAACGGTAGTGTCGGAACACTCTTCAAAGGTAGACCCACATAGAGCCCATTACAGTAATCTAATCTAGATTAGATTTGGCAAAATTAACATATCTCTAAAGCAGAGACTCACAGTCCCTTTTTGGAAGACAACATAGAAATCACTTGGTAGTCATTTGTTGTCGTTCAGTCGCACAGTCGAGTCCAACTCTTTTACGACCACATCACACCAGGCCCTCCTGTCCTCGGTCGTCCTCCGGAGTTTGCTCAACTCCATGTTTGTTGCATCGATAACACTGTTTGACCATCTCATCCTTTGTCATCCCCTTCTTCTTTTACCTTCAATCTTTCCCCGCATCAGGGTCTTCTCCAGTGAGTGCTCCCTTCTCATTTGGTGGCCAAAGTATTTGAGCTTGAGCTTCAGTATCTAGCCTTCCAGGAAGCAGTCAGGGTTGATTTCTTTTAGGATTGACTGATTTGATCTTGGAGCCCAAGGGACTCTCAAGAGTATTCTCCAGCATCATAATTTGGAAGCATCTATTCTTCGGCGCTCGGCCTTCCTTAAGGTCCAGCTCTTGCAGTCATACGTTACTACTGGGAATACCATTGCTTTGACCATATGGACTTTTGTTGGCAGGATGATGTCTCTATTTTTTATTATGCTGTCTCAGTTTGCCATCACTTTCCCCCCAAGGAGCAGGCATCTTTTAATTTCATGGCTGCAGTCACCATCTGCAGTGATCTTGGATCCCAGGAAGGTGAAGTCTGTCACTGCTTCCATGACTTCCCCTTCTATTTGCCAAGGAATGATGGGGCCGGATGCCATGATCTTAGTTTTTTTGATGTTGAGTTTCAAGCCAATTTTTGTGCTCTCCTCTTTCACCCTCAGCAAGAGGCTGACTCATAGTAGAAGATGAATTTAAGGTGTTGCAAGAGATATAGAGTCAACTGAGGACACACTGAGTAGTTTTACTTCTTGCTGCATTCTCAAATGTAAAATCTCTTGCTTGTCATATTATCCTCCAGATGTCATGTACCTCTCTTTCTCAACTGAATTCGTTTTTTAGAGATGTGCTGATTCAAAAGCAAAATCCAAAACCAAGAACGTAATCTATGTCATTCCTTTTATTTGGACTAACCAAATGACACCTAACAGCATGCAAACTTTTGAGTTCTCATGAAACGTAACATGTCAGTCTGTAAAATGTTCGTGTATTATGCATTTTTCTTATACCCTTCCCTTTTACTTTACAACAGAAGAGAGACAGGGTGAACTGGTGGACATTATTCATCGCCCCCCCATCATGCTTGATCCAACAATGACAATGTGTGTCCAGAAACCATACCCTCTTACTTCCCCAAGCACAAATTGTGTACCTGAATCAGCACATCCAAATGCAGATACATTCTCGGCACACTGCATTGCTCTCGCTAGAAGCTCCACTTGTGTGTGCATCCAAATTAATATCCCAAAGGAGATGCACATTTGGATTCCCATCCAAGTGCACATTCCATTGAAAACAACTCTGTGTGGAGAAAAATCATTGTGAAGTAGGATCTGCATTTGAACATGCTTCTGATGCAGCCTGTGATCCTGGAAGCAGCAAGAGGGAATTCAGGATTTACAAGGGAATGTTGAGCTCAAGTACTTGCTCAGTCCCAGCAATATGCACCAGGAGGGTAGGAAAGGAAGAGATGGGAGCAACAGAGAAGCCAGCCAGTGGCTGTAATGCATACCAGCAATCTGGTGGCTGATGTACCACAGCTACATGCACATTTTTTTTAAAAAAAAAAGACTTCAAAGTTTCTTTACAGTGTTCTGAGCATCTTTTTAAAGTCAATCTGTCTTCTCCTGCTTGGTGGCAAATCTAACATACTTACCTGGCAAAGGAGACACCATGATCCCATTGTAAGGTTTTAAATGTATGAGTAGACTGAAATCAGCTTTTGAGTACACCAACTTGTCTGTCTGCAGTCCCTTGGAGACTTTTCCTTACAGACTTTTGTAATGTATGACCTGGTATACCTTTGAATAAAAAAGGGGTATAGAAACTGCAGATAAGAAACTGAAGCCAAGTTCAGGTTTATGACTGCCCAAAATGTCACTTCTTGCTCCTGGCTTCCATGCTCTCTCTGTCACAGAACTGCTTCCTAAGACATCAGTGGTCCTTTCTGCATTAGACCTTAAATCTTGGTTCAGCTCTGTCCCCGAACTTACATTTTACACTACACTCGAGTTCACCCCTGTAATTATCTCCGGGTATTTTTTGTTTCCACATTACATTGTAGTCACCCTGGTTTCAACCCACACTTGTCCCGGGATAAACAAATGCTATTATAACGAGTGATAAATGCAAGGTATTGTGTCGCAAGCGGAATTCTGATAAAACCAGGGATGAGATCCAAGTGTGGAAAGGACCAGTGTTTCGCCGTGTTAACAGGGTTTACTTCATCCCTCCAGTGGTTCAAGGCATTCTGCAGCTGCTCCTGCCCCAAAGTAACACAGGCCTTATTTCCATTCAGGAACAGCTTCAGCGAAAGAGAGGGGCCATGGCTCAGTGGGTAGAGCATCAGATTGTCATGGCAGAGGTCCCAGGTTCAGTCCCCTGCATCTCCAGCTAAAAGGCTCAGGTAGTAGGTGGAGTGAAAGATCTCCACCTGAGACTCCAGAGAGACACTGCCAGTCTGAGTAGACAATACCGACCTTGATGGACCGATGGTCTGATTCAGTATACGGCAGCTCGATGTGTATGTGTTTATGTAAGTCAAAGCAAGTAAGATGTCAATTCGTTTTCATTTACTATTCTGTCCTGTTCCAAAGGCATTGGCTGGGTTGCAAAGATTTAAAAGCAAAACACAGATGCTGCTGTCCTGCACATGGCTGATGAACTTCCACAGGATTCCAGCAGGCTAAGGGGTTAGGTGAAACTAAAAATGAAGAGAAATGTTCAGTGTTGTGATTCAAATGCTTAAGTGCTTTCAAGATTGGAACCTGGCAGGAAAAAAAAGAACAAAACTCACCAGGAAGTTATTCTTTTCCTGAATGAGTTGTGTAAACAAGCTCAGTACAAAGAACCTTCTAATTTAATTCACAGTTCATAAAGGAGCTCTTCATTAAAAAATAATAAGGTCAGACTCTTTGGCACATGAACTGAGAGAGGAAAGCAAATCTATATAAAGCCAACAAACCTCTATTAATTAGACAGTTGATGCCTCATGAAAAAATGTTCTGGTTAATAGAGCCGAAATGGACTTCTGAATTCCAAGTCCAACAGTTGCTAAAGATGCCCCCCTCCAAGGGTGGTTAAAAGGAGAACCAAGTCTTACACATGATTTTGAAGAGGAACAAGTGCCAAAACTGATCCATTTCATGGATCCTGCACTTCAGAAATTTTTTACGGTATCAGTAAACTTAAAACCATGCATTATTTTACTTCAGAAGGAAACATAACAAAATGAGTACATTACTATAAAGAAACATGTAAAGATAGCTGCCACCCTCCATTGCCTCCATTACTCTCAGCCAGCTGAAAAGGAATTGAATGTAGATTCCCAAATGCAGAGCATCACTTAATTAAGCAAAGCACTAATCTTCACCAATAAAGTCACAAGTAATGCTGGCAAAAAGCCTTCCGAAGAACCACATCCAAAGTAAACACTTTCCAGTGTCATAAAGAATTAGTCACGCAGAATCCAAAGCTGCATCTCCATTTCAGACTGCCCAGCTAGGCAATCTTAGCCAGAAGACAGCATGATATCTTGAAAGGGCACTTTCTTTGGAAATGAGACTTATACAAGTGAGCCCAGCATTCCACTTGCCCTCATTGATTTATATGTGTGCCTTTGAGAACAGCAAACTTGCTCTATTCCATGAGCCACTTCACACTTCTAGCAGCTCCCATGTGAGTACTTCAGAAATGGAAAGGGGCACTACCCAAGCTCAGGGCCGGCAGAACAGGAGTGCTGTCTGTTAGGACCACTGTGGGGGTTGTTGATACAACCACTTCAATTTGCATGATCACAGCAACTCAAAAAGGGCTGCAGCAGTCGTGCAGATCTTGGCAGCCACCTATACAGCCTCAGTGTGGGCATACCAGTTCTCATAAAGAATGTCTCTGAATTAGCAGCACTTCTGTGCACTGTTGAATCACAGCCTTTGTCTCAGTGGCAGAATACATGGTTTGCATGTAGAAGATTGCCAGTTCAGTTCCTGGCCTCTCCTGTGACAGGGTCTCTGGTAGAAAGTGTTGGAAAAGACCTCTCTCAAAAGAGCCATGACAAGTCAAAGACAGATGCCAGTGAGTTTATTTAGTTAAGTGTGGCTTCAGATATCTCTGGAGAAAGGGAAATAGGTGCAACATGAAAAAACTCATTGGCCTTATGCTAATGATGTTGCTTTAAGAAAGGTGGTGCTCGCATGATGGAGTTTTCAGGTCCTAAAAACAGCAAAGGTTCCGAGCTTGAAAGGTAGTACCTTGAATCTTTTATGCATTGCACATTTTAGAGACTACGTAAGGAAATTCCACCAACCAGTTATTCTATAGCTGAGCCTTTAAAGTTTCATTCCCTGCCTCAAGTTAGAACCTTATAATCACCTTTGCAATGTCTACAACGTAGGAGAGGATTATTAGTTAGCTCCTAATCTGATTGAAACCAATTATAGAATAATTCGTACTGACTTGGATGGAAACTGCCAAGAACCCTCAGGCCAATGAACGGAATTCTCTCTGCCTTATGCTGATAGAGAAATAGTTTTGGTAGTCAGTGATATGCAAAGATTATAACATTTCTCTGCACAGAAATTAATTTACTTTTATTTTATTCCTGAAGTCCATACAGAGCCAATAGCATCTGTACGAGTACAAGGATCTTTCCCACAGCGCAGCCTCCTTCCAAAAGTCTTTTCTCACCCTAAGAAAGTTGATTCCTGGGGTTGTGGGAGCCACATGGATGAATAACCATACAGTTGGAAGGCCACAATGGGAAAGGGGCAATATCACCTTCTTCTCTCATCTGCTAACAGAAAAGACAAGGAGATTGAGTTCAACAACTTCACCCTCCCTACAACAGTTTCCCAACTTACATGATTATTCCTGCAGCCTTTCCCACTTTGGCATGGAATGACTAGAGGGAGAAGAATGCAGGGAAGATCTGCAGCCATCAGCCCCCTCTGCATATGACTTTCAGATCCAACCCCACGGCTTTTAACCTGGGTTGGTCCACCCCAAGCTCTGGGAAAGTGTGTCCATGGTAATCTCCATACCTTTTGTTTACATCAGTGAGAGTGGTCGCTCATAGGCATTCGGGAAGTTGGGGAGGGAGGCTGCGTCTTGAGAAAGCATTGACAGCTGAATGCTGCTG
This sequence comes from Gekko gecko, assembly GCA_029375565.1. NCBI lineage: Eukaryota > Metazoa > Chordata > Lepidosauria > Squamata > Gekkonidae > Gekko > Gekko gecko. The sequence continues at coordinate 96,056,799 of JAPDNY010000009.1, forward strand.
GAGTTGGTCTTGGCTTCCCTCTGTTGACTAAGAAGAACGATGCTTTTGACCAAATCAAGATTTCTGCATTCAGATGTTACAGCATACCCAGTTAATACAAACCAGTTAACAAACCAGGTGCAAGCCTTATTTTGCAATCCCAGTTTAGCACCCACCTATACACCACAGTTTTCTGGGTAACTTGCATTCGGGCATCACAACTTTTGATGAAACCCTGGTTTATAAACCATGTTTTGTTACGTTTGAGTGTAGCATATATTGTCCTTCTACTGAAGTCTCCTAAGTAAACTCATTGGGATCTTACTCAAAGTTTCATAATGGTTATTGGTTATACACATGTTCTATAGCACTTTAAAATATGCACTAAAATAGGTTTCAGCCAAATACATTATAGTGGGGAGGGCTTGAAACGTGGAGATTTTCTTGTTCTATATTGGAAAGAACATAACATCGCCTACCAGATTGTATAAAGAACATTTTTAAAATGTTAAATTTATTCTACCTTGGTTTTTCAGAGCTTTTTATGTAAGTAGTATTTCTGATACTGAGGAATCTAAAATCCGAATAAACTGGGGTTGCCAGTTCATATCTGAAATGTACGATTGTGTCCTGAATGTGTATTCTGCTATTACATCGCATTGTTTTGTAACATATTTTCTGGCCTTCTTGAAAACAGATGAAGATCGTGTGGGGGAGGGTATACTCCTGGAAATGCAGGGCGTTGTGTAAAGCTATACATTCAGTGGCGGAGCACACAGCTTGCATTAGGAAAGTCTCATTTTCAATTGGTGGCATCTTCAGTGGGGCGCCTGGAACAGAGATCCCACTTCCTCTACCCACAGTCCTGGGGAGCCATCACCAATCAGTGCAGACAGCCCTTACCTAGATGAACCTATGGTCGGATGGTACGTCAGCTTCTTGTGAGTCTTAAACAGGGTTACACTATTGTTGAGGATTGACCTGTGCATATGTTAGTTCGGATTCAAACAAGGAAATAAAATGTAGCTCAAGCTTATGAGAGAGACCTTCCCTCCATAAGAAAGGTAAGACTACCCAGTCTGGCCTCTATTGACTCTTAAACATGGGTCCTAACATTAATCTCCAGCCCTATTAATGTGTTTCATGTCTCTTTTTCATATGTGCTATTATGTTCTCTTTGGAGTTTATGTTTTAAACCCTGCTTTAGCTCTTCTTTTTCCTCTTCAGCGCTGCTGCTTGAGTTTTAAAATTTAAGCTCTGTGAACCTGTTTCATTTTATATAAGATGTTTTATTGTGTTTTAATGCTTATTTATTGGGGTTCAAATATTATCTTTGTTTGCCATGTTGGAAATTTTATGGGGATCAGAGTGTATATAATCACCGCATTAAAAGGAAAATCAGAATTTATATGAAAAAGAAACACTCTTGCCCATAACAAATCTATAGGTGCCTGAAGTTCTCCAAGAACTGCAGCTGATCTCCAGACTACAGAAATCAGATCTCTTGAATAAAATGGAGTCTATTGCTTTCCAACTCTCTGAGGTCCTTTGCTGTCTCAAACCATCCCCAAATCTCCAGAAATTTGGCAACCTGAAGCTAACAACCATATTAGATTGAGATGGTTCTCTTATATGATTTTTTTTAGCCACATTTAAGTTCTCCCTGCTTAGAAGAAACAACCGATGGTGTCTAAAGGCGTACCCTTGGCTTTCCTAATAGCCACTAAGGCAATTCTGCTATATTACAGTTCAGGCTGCCCTCTCAATAAGCACCATATTATTTCATTTATTCCTACACACAGGGGGATATCTAACCAGGAGTCTTTGGTGGAATCATATGAAAACAAATCTATAAAGTCAACCTGGGAGTCTAAAGGGCTTGCTGGACTTTAATGCACTTTCCATCTGTTACACTTCTTAATTCAAAATTATTACCACAATGCGACTGTATGAAAATGTATTCAATCACGTTCAAGTTGTTCAAAGTAATTCCTGAAACCAATTTCACTCTTCTCCATGTGTTTGGCCTTCATAAGAAATATAATCATTAGCTAGGACAATGTCAGCCTATCCTCACTATCAAATTTAACTGCATTAGTGTCCAATTTAATATTTGAAAACATATTTCACACATGAGAGAACAATTAAGGCATTACTGATGCATAAGGAAGCAAAATCTGTAAAGGGCACCCCCCAGTGATTTTTTAAAAAATCATTATGGCTAAAGGAGCGTTTAATCTATACTAGGTAGATGGGAAAATATGCCAGAACTACTGGAGAAAATCAATGTACTGCAATCAAAGGCCATTAATCCAACTTCATACTTAGCACTTATATAAATGTTCAAAAAGCTTCACACATACATTCCGGTTATACTCTTTACAACAGCCAAGTAAGGGAGGAGGGATGCCAGCCTCCAGGTGGGGCTTGGCAATCTACTGGATCTCCAGACTATAGAGATTAGTTCCCTCAGAGAAAATGGCTGATTTGGAGGTTGGACCCAATACCCTCCCCTCCCCTCCCAAACCCTGCCTTCTTCAGGCTCTACCCCCAAATCTCCAGGAATTTCCCAACCTAGAGTTATCAACCATAAAAGGGAGGTTAGTAGAAAATAATCCCTAGTTTACGTCTAACGTTGAGATAATGTAGCTTGCTTAAAGGCAAAATACTGAGCTGATGGCTGAGACCAGACTTAGACTATGGGCTTCCTGACTGAGAGCTCATCTCTTCGCCACCATGCTACAGTGCACCCATATTACATCATTTGTATATAAGAAGCCCAAAATTTAAAAACTCTTTCAGCTCAAAGTCTCATTAATCTAGCTTCAGTCAAATTAAGCTTCTGTCTGGAACATTTAGCAGCACACATAGACTTGGCTGTTCACTAATATTGAGGAAATCACAACCAAATTAAAATCTCTGCTACCACTCAAAGCCTTTCTGGGTTTTGTTTAACGATGCAATCCTTGGAGGCCACAGCAGCAAAGCAGGGGGTGCAGCTAGAGTTGCCAGCCTCCAACTAAAGCATGGAGAACTCCAGACTACAGAGATCAGTTCCCCTGGAGAAAATGGCCACTTTGGAAGGTGGATTCTACAGCATTGTGCCCTGCTGAGGTCTCTCCCCTCCTCAAACTCTCCCCTTTCCAGACTCTACCTCCAAATCTCCAGGAATTTCCCAAGCAGGAACTGGCAACCCCTAGGTTTAATTCTGTTTTATTAGTGTCACAGCGTATAAGGCCTCAGCTGGGCAGCCATTTAAAAAGCTCCCTTTGCAAGTATCTGCCTCACCCCCAGGTTGGAGCATGCCCAGCCTGCCTGCTAAACAAAAGTATCTGCAACTTGGACACTAGGTAGTAACTAACTAGAGTTTCCAGCCAAGCACTGTGGGATTCAAATTTCTGTTGTGCCAACAGCATCATGTCACTTCCGACAGCCTGATGTTACTTCCGCTTCCTTGATTATCATCTCAATGTAATTATGTTACTTCCAGGGTCCATGCTAGAAGTGATGTCACACTGTTGGAGCAACATTTTTGCCAGCATTTTTTAATGAGGCAGGGGCTGCCAGGCCTCTATAACATAGACATATATTACAATGATCACCTGAATGTCACAATAAAAGCACTCCCTCCATTTTGTGTCTGCTGCTGCCAGAGGAAAGATGTTAGCCTGAGATCTAAAGAGGGAGAATGGTAGGCCATATACCTGCAGAAATTTGCTGCCACCTCATCAGCGAGGGAGATTCTTCTCCAGTAAAAGGTTCCCAATGGGACTGAAGAAAAAGATTTTATCCTGTTACGGAAACATGGCCAGTCTACTGTACAGCAGGGTCGCCATCCTGTCCCTTTAATAGAGGCTTAATGGGTCAAAGTGGGCCGCTGAAGCTTTGCGTGACGTGGAGGTAAATCACAGAACCTGATAAATAACATTCCATTAGGCCTGTGTTAAAGACCAAGGCATTTTTTTTCTCCAGACAAATCTAATGTAGAGAGTACCTGTCTGGTGCACTGGTTAGAGTAGGAACTTGCAAGTGGAGATGCCCAGACTAAACTAGGATCTTCCACATACAAGGATTGTGTTCTTCCACTCTGTACGGCAGTGAGACGAACATCTCTGCTTAAACTATGTCTCATTTTCCTTAAAAATGCTTTATGGAAGCTGTAACACCCATAGGATTGTGTCAGAACCCTTTATGAAGTCTGCATCTATCTCACCAACGCAATCTAGAAAGTTGTAGCTGTGCTTCTCTTTATTTATGAATATGTCTCTATTCAGAAAATCCACTTCTCATGTGTTTCCTGTGGAAATAAACTAGAGAGGCACTTAGACACAATCCAGTAATGTAATTCTGAAATAAACCAAAACACCATCATGCAAGGATTTGTATTATGTGTGTGTCCTTGGACTATTCTGAAAGTCAGTGATCCTTCCTTCCCGTAGATCAATATGATGTTCAGCTGAAGCATCAACCTGTAATTTCTAGTAACTTTTTGAATCAAGATCTGATGACTGAAGTCTAGTGTCTCAAGCTACATACCTAAGTAAAAATTACATTCTGGTCACTGCACAAAATAATCATTGTCAGCCAAGGCAATATATTTCTTGGATGCAGGAATACCTGAGAGGATTTCTGCAGAAGGGAGACCATAGTTACGCGGATTTGCTCTTCCCACTAGCATGGATTCTATAATAACTCCCTTCTGCCAAGTGAGATAGCTTTCCTTAACTAGAGCAAGCTTCCTTACTTAGCACAAGGAAGCCATCAGATTCAACCCAGATGGATTTATTTACTTGCTCCAGGGTACTTTCCCCCTTCTGATGATGGCTTTAGACTTACATTTTGAGATCACTGTCCATCTGCAAGAGACATGGCAATAAGCATGACAAAATGGAGTGGTTTGCACTAGGGATGCCAGTTCTGGCTTTGCAAATGCCTGATGTGGGGACAGGGCCTGGAGAGGGCAGAGTTTGGGATGGGGAGGGAACAGCTATTTCCTCCAGGAGGGTTGATTGCTGTACTCTGGAGATCAGTTGTAACTCCAGGAAAACTCCAGACCTCACCTGGAGGTTGGCAGCTCTAGTATGCATAGGTATTAATTCTACTGATCAAAAATTTTCAAGAATATATAACAGAGACTTTAATTATGTTGCAGAAAGTCATGAAAATTAACCAACAATTTCTATTGTGTTTAAGAGCACTTTGCTTTTGTGACTGTGATAAGATCTGTGATATATATCACGAGAGAGAGAGAGAGAGAGAGAGAGAGAGAGAGAGAGAGAGAGAGAGAGAGAGAGAGAGAGAGAGAGAGAGAGATTTGCATATCACAATGAAACTGAAGCAGAAGCTAGTAACAGGGGAAAGCTACAGTACACAATGTCAGATACACAACTGAAAGGTTCTTTATAATACAGCAAAATTATCTGATGGTTTCCTCGTTGAGATGATAAAAGCAAAGGAGATTGTCAGTCGTGATTAGATAAGATAATGTAGGAAATGCCAGATATTCTCCTTAAACCATGTGCTGGAACAGGCTTATAATTTGGTCAGTTCAGCAGCACATTTTTCTCTATTAGATCACTTTGCTTTGTTCTTAAATGTATGTTTTAGTCAAGGGCAGACTGGCCACTATGGGCATTGGGACTTCTTCTGGTGAGTAATGGCCCCTCTCCACCTGGACCAGGCCAGCCAATGGGTACTTGCCCTTGCAAGAAAATAACCAGCCTTGAGATAGTCAGCACCCAGCCCTCCTGAGGCCCCCATTGGTCAGGGTGAAGGCGGCACCTTGCCTTCCTGAGGCCAGCTGAGCCTATCTGAGGTCCACAGAGGAGATGTTCCCAGACCTCCCAAGCCGCATGGGGGGGGGGTTGAAAGGAGGAGGCTAGCTCGGTAGGCAGGTCTGCTCTCCCCTCCTCCCTCCCTCCACCTTTTGGGGGAGCTGGGGTGAGGGAGGAAGGCTACTTCTCCTTCACTCCTTTGGGGGACAGGGAGGGCTAGGGAGTGGGGCACTTTTCTCAGGCCATTCTTTTGTCCCTGTCCACCATGGGTTTAGTAACCATTTTTAAAAGACAAACCAGAATTTAGAGGAACTGACTCAAGTAATTATAGGCTAACAAGTGGGGGCCCACAAGAAACTTGTGGGAGCAGCAATCCCATTCCTTTGCTTCCTCCCTTCTCCCCCTATTAATCTCAGAATCTCACTCTTTCTTCTTCCTGCCACCCCTTTTCTTAATGTGTCTCCTCCATTCTGTCACTTTCTTTTTACCTCTTGCTTTTTCTGCCTCCCCACCTCATTGCTTTCTCTCTTTTTTTGCCTCCCACCCCATCATTCTTTCTGCTCCCCCCAGCTTTCTTCCTGCTTCCTTCCCAGCCACCCACCTGCTTTCTCCCCAACAACAGGTTGTGATGGGGGCTCTCCAGGAATCACAATGGATCTCCCAACTACAGAGATAATTCCCCCTTAGGGTTGCCAGCTCCAGGTTGGAAAATTCCAGGAGATTTGGGGTGGAGCCTTGGGAAGGTGAGGTTTGCGGAGAGAAGCGACCTCAACAGGGTATAATGCCAAAGAGTCCACACTCAAAACCAGCCATTTTCTCCAGGGAAACTGATTTCTGTCATTTGGAGTTCAGTTATAATATGGGGTGATCTCAAGGATATTGGCAACACTAGTTCCCTTGAAGGAATGGCTGTTTTGGAGGGTAGAGTCTATGACATTATACCCTCCTGGGGTCCCTCTTTTCAAACCCCACCCTCCCCAGGCTCCACCACTCAAACGTCCAGGAATTTCCCAACCGGCAGTTGGCAACACTATCTCCTTCCCACGAAACAACCAACCTCCCTGTATCTGCCCCTCTGTCTTCAGCTTTCAGTCTCCCCCCACCCCACAGGCTCTACCTAGGAAAATGACAGTCTTTCTCCATAGTGGAGAACAAAGCACTCCTCTCCTCCTTTTTATCTGCACAACACTGTAAGTTAGGTTAGGCTCCAAGTATGTGACTGGTCCAAAATTGCCCAGTGAGCTTCACTTCCATAGCAAGATGGGGATCTGAACCTGGGTCTCACAGACCCTGCTATGAAGATCTAACTACTAAACCACAGTGGCTTCTATAGGGTGGCTGCTGTTGAACAGCAGCAAGCAGCCAGGCCTAGTTGAGTCATGCAGGTCAGGTGGTATCAAGTCACCCAGAGGGTGCTGTTAGGCCTAGGGTTGCCAGCCTTCAGGTGGGACCTGGAGATCCCTCAGAATTACAACAGAACTCCAGACAACAGAGATCTGGAGAATATGACTACTTTGGAGGGTTGACTCTGGCATCATACCATGCTGAGGCTTCTCCCCACCCCAGACCCTGCAGTCCTCAGACTTCAACACAAAACCTCCAGGAATT